>JAJKLF010000004.1:0-1200000 GCA_022984865.1 Hypomontagnella submonticulosa | reverse complement strand
GTAGTTGTTGTTCCTATCAGAAGGCTGGACCTCTTCCCCGGGTTAGTCGGCCCCTTGGTTCCATATTAGAAGGCTCTGCCCCCAGAATAGAGGTATCCATAAGAGACAAAGGATCCTCACGGTGTAATCCTGGCTAATAAGAGTGGAGGCTCCTTGCACAACAACGTTGTCGTCATCCCCCGTATGACTGAACTGCACGCCTGTAATACTTCGCCTGACCTAGATGAGTAAGGTTTACGCTTCTCTCGTTATCTGGTTGATGTTATATTGGGGAAGATAACCCAGATTATTCATACCCTAGTCCCTCGTAATTAGCTACTCTGGCCATCAATATGTTAATATTCTAGCCTGTGTTGCCGTCGTTTTTTGAGGTTCAATACGAGACCACAATAGAGGCTAGAATACATAACCCGGTGATTCTCATGACGAAAACCCGAGACGGGTCCTTAGTACCGTATTCGTTTGGTCACTCCTAGCTCACTAGGCGATAGGTGACCGGCTCCCATATAATTGGAGTTATCGGAAGGCCAGACCCTGTGCCATAATTGAGGTAGTTGGCCTAGATACTCATCTTGGGCGAGGAGAGCCGTCTTTTGGGCTCTGTTGACTTGGTACGGGAGGACTCGCTCCCCGGGATAGGGGTGTTCATAGGAGACCTAGGAACTACAGGATATATAGGCCCGTAGTCTTAGCCAGATAGGAGTCGAGGCTCCTCGCGTAACATGTCACAAGGTGGACCAAGAAGGCTGCGAAACAGCTATGTTGTCGCGCAAAGAGCCTCAACCCCTATCTAGCTACAACTATAGACCTATATATCTCAAGGGTCCTTAGTTCCCTGTAGACACCCCATCCTGGGATATAAGCCCACAGGGCTGGCTTCCTAATATCAGGAAGAACTCCCTTCGTACCAGGGACGACTCCTTCCATATAGGCTACTGAGATATTCTGTCACAACAACATAGTTGCTCCCTAGGCTTCTGGGTCCGCCTCGTGACGGGGGCGTACCAAAGTTGTTAAACCATAAGCCTATAGTTATATGTGTCCTTTATTGCTTAGCCTAAGGCTTGTTGACTTGTTTCCTGGAAGAAGAAATAGGTTGGAGGTTGTAACACATATGCTGGTTACTTATAATGTTGACTTGGTCGTAAATGGAAATGACGATTGACTCGGTTATAGGAATCAGTGCAACCGGGCTCGATACGGCTCGTTTTTTGGTACGACTTTTTATGCTTGCTGGTACATATGGCGGGCGTATATTTTTTTAGGAGTTGCCTGGACTGTTGCCACCACCATAGGTTTATGATGATTGCTTTTGTTTAAGGATGTTCTTGCCCTGGCGGTGCGGCCTTATGACCTTGATACATACTACAAGGCCATGAGTCGTTACTAGCGTACGAGTATAAGGAACATGTTGCCGGTCGACTCGGAACTGGCGGTTTGAGGGAGGGACGCTCGTAGCAATAAGTCCCTTCATACCATTTTTTGGAATATCTTTGCAAATTTAGGACTGTATTGCCTTGAACCCGATGTATTTACGTTTCTTAACTTTTGGTGCTGGGGGAGATGGCCGAGTGGGTTTGCTTGAGTTAGTTATTGGCATAGTACCCTGAGACATTTTTCAAGTTGATCTGACTTGGCTTGGACTTGACGTTGGGTTCGGTCTGTAGTTATTATGTACCTTACAATCAAAACCCTCGAGTGCTTTTAACTTTGAAACTCTATCTCCTAACATTGAAGTGTTATTCGTCTTGGCGGGATTCTGAGTTCGTTGTACATCAATGTCTGTTACGGTATCAACTGATCTAAGAGATAATAATATGGGTTAGTATTACTACCAGTAGGTAACATTGGACTAATATACCCGTGACGGTAGAGTTGTGCCTCATTTCATGATAAAATTTCGAATTGGCCAGGTGGGAACCGAAGAGTATAATCAATTCATAACTACCAGACGCTAACATTCCGTCGAGATAACTGGAGACTTTACACCCTTAAATTTTTTTTGTGATGACATAAAACATTGGTTTGGATATCTCTGTCAAAATTACGATTTATGGCGGGGCTGCATTGCCCGTCATATAGGCACTGAATGATCTCTGTGAAATATCCATATTAGTCCACTGAATCGATCTAGAAGTTCGAGCCAGAACCGAGATTCGGGGTGAGGAAAAAAAAGGGGCTACTCACCGGATTCCTCGTTTGAAGGAAGACTGTCCCGGGCCCTGTAAATTTGCAAACAAGACCTTCGCCACTGGCTAGCCCACCCATAATGCCACCACTAGCCACGCGCTCCATAACGTACTTGACATTCCAGGCAACCAAATGCCCATTGTCGACGATATACCTCTCGCCGTCGGCGAGATCCTTTCGAATGATTGCACCAAAGCTAGTGATCCAGAGAAGGCCAACACCACTGATCTTATGCACCCAAAGACCTTCGCCGCTGAACATAGCCTTACCAAGTCCCTGCCGCTTGTAGTCGCGAACGACGCCCTGCGTACTGGCAACGTAGGCGTCTTTGCCGACACTCCAGGACTCGTCGCCTGTTAGGCGGATGGTAGTCATATCGCCCAACATGCTGGGAGCGAGTAGCAGCTCACCAGGGCCAATGAAGGTCGAGTACCCGAACTCACCGCCGCTTGCCATTAGCTTCTTCATGCTGAATTTGTACTCGCCCTTTAGCGTGATGGTTGGGCTCATGGCAATCAGCACTCCCGGCTTCGCATTTATCGGACAGCCCATGGCTAACTGGATTGTGATGATTGTATTACAGTCCCGATGGCTGATACGGTATGAGCCACCGTTGAATGTCCCAACATCATCCAGGGTTGCAGCAGCAGCGCCTTGGAATGGTGCAGCCCCGCCGGTTGACGTTGTATGGGCGTGAGGGGGCCCCGTCCCCAGGATGCTCTGTGCCTTCTCGTTCGGGAATCCTTCCGGAGGGTTGGACACCACGTCCCCATATGCGGGAGCAGCCCCGCTCGGTGGTGTGGGAGCCGCGTCATTTCGAATAGGCAGGGCTACATGCTGTGTCGGCTGAGTGGGAGGAGGTTGGTATACAGGGGTTCCGGTTTTGGGAGGCGGGGATGTACCATGCTGCGCCGGAGAGGGATAGGTCTGCTGTGGAGGTGCCGGATAGGACTGTTGAGGAGGAGTAGGATAGCTTTGAGTCTGGGGCGGAGGAAAATTGGGCGTCCCTGGCGGCGGCGGGTAGAACTTGGTCTGGCTCGCGGGAGGAGACGTGGGTGGCGGTGGGTAGCTCTTCTGAGGTGCGGGAGCTATTGCTATGAATAAGTATACCGCCCCTCTCGTGGGTTTAGAGTTGAAGCGAAATACCTGCTTGTCCAGCCGCACCAGGGGGGGCTTCATATATTCCATTAGTTCTATTGTACTGAAGCTACACGGTTGAGGCTGAGGGGACGATCACGTACGTGGATAATACTGGCCTGACATTATCACTTTATGACTCTTAAGTTTCTCGTAGAGAATGATATGCCAAGTTGGAGAAGAACGAGTCTTGAATATTGTTATAGGATATGTCAGCTAGGTGTCGGTATAAGGGATTAACTCGAGGGGGCTGTATGTGGTAGTCCCACGTTGATCGTGGAGGATCGTCGAAGTGTGGGAATGACCTTCATTATCAGAGCACCTGTTCGCGAGGGTCACGAGCCATTTTACGATCTTTGCTCAAAGTACCTCATATATTTTTGCCCCACAAATAAGTGCTTTCCCATAGCAAATCAACTAATCATATTAAAGATTTCAAAACGCGTCAAGCGTTTTACACTTTATTTTAGAATTAAATTTAATACGTTAAATTATATAAATAACATAAAGATTAAAAAATAAACATATATAAATATTATTATAAAATTATATATTATATAACATTATATAAAAAACATATAAAGAAAGAAATTATATAATATTTTTTACTTATACTTATTTCTAATAACCATATTAAATCCTTTTTAATACTTATATTAAACCATTTCTAATACTTATATTAAACCTTTTCTAATATATATTAAATTATTTTTAATATATATTAAATTTTTCTTAATATTTATATAAAAATATTAAAAATAAAAATCATTAAATTATTAAAATCTTACCTTATAATTATAATATTAATTTCCAAATAAAATAATAAATTATTTAACTTTATTAAAAATAACTTTATTATTACTTAAACCATTAATTAAATATCATTTAAATATATTATTTTTATTTTCCTTAAATATATGATTTTTATAAAAATTAATTAAAGTATTTTTCCTATCCCTTTTATTATTTATTTTATTATTCTTAATATTATGAATTAATTAAGATAAATCTAATATAAATAGTATAAATTTATTTTTAGTAAAATTAAAAAATTGGAAACATTTATAAAATAAGTTATTATATGATAAAACATTAAAATTATTACCGTATTTATTTTTATTGTAAAAGTTTTTAAACGTTACGTTATAATCTTTAGGATTAAAAAAGTTGATAAAATTATAATCTTAAAAATTATTTCCAACCATATTTAAGTAAAAACATTTAATACTTGCTATTATTAAATCTAAACTAAACGTGAAAAAAGGATTTATAACGTTTAAATAAAATCTTATATATGATTTAAAAAATAATTCCTTCTTTCTTAATTCTTTCTCCTTTAATTAATTACTTCGATTAAGTAATCTTTCGGTAATTAAAACATTATATAATTAATTATTCGATCTAATACCTTCAAAAAATCAACATATACGTGGTATTAAAAATAAATTATACAAAATAAATGAAGATATACTTAATAAATATTCCTTTTAAAAATAATAATAAAAAATTATAATATTAAAAAATTAATTTAAAAATTCCCTCCAATAATTTATTTATATTTTAAAATATATATATATATAAATCATATAAACCTAAAACCATCTAATTAACTTTTAAAAAAATAATAAATAAATTATTATCGAAAAAACAATATAAATTAACAATTAAAAAAATTCGGTTTAATAATTCATAGAAAATATTAACGTTAAAAATCGCATATTTACGTATATAATTTTGTTTAAATTATACTACATAAAACAAAAAAATTATATAAGTTAAATTATATCTAAATATTATCTTAATAATATAACAAATCTTAACCGAAATAGTAATAATAAAGGATAAATTTAGCGGGTAAGATTTTTTTATAACTTTTTAAATGATTTTAAAGTTTAATTAATTGTTAATAAAAGGGATTAATTATTTATAAATAAAAAATATTATTTATCTATAAATGAAAGGTTTATAAATAAAATTACCCCCAAAAAAATTATTATCTAAACTATTATCTTTATCATTATCCTCATTATTTAAAATTAAACAATACCAAAATTAAAATATAACCTCAAAAAAAATAAAATCTTTAAAAAATAAGATAAATAAATATCGACTTATTAAATAATATTAATTACAAATAAATAAAATAATAAATATTAAATAATATATAATAATATATTATTTTTATATTTAATAATATAAAAATAAAACCATTTTTCATATAAAATATTATTTTTTAATACTTTAATAAAAATCGGTTAAATATTTAACGATAAGAACGTTTTTTTATTTTTATTTCTTCTTTCCATAAAAAATCATACATTTTCTACCATTACATAATAATTATAATATATTATAAAATAATAAACATCATTATAATTAAAAATTTAAAAAATAAATAATAATTAATTATTATAAGATAGGTGGTAAATATTAATATAAAAAAGAAATTACTTATATTTTTTATCGGTAAAAAATGGCAAATAATTATATCTACGCCATTTTACATAATTTTACATCGTTTTAAAATGAAAATAAATATATATATATATAAAGTAAATTTAAAGAAAATATGATAAATAATTATTAATAAATTAATAGATTAATTAATAATAAATGTAAAAATAATATTAAGCAACTTTATTATATGAAAAAATAAATAATGGTTTTTAAATATAAAACATAACTTTTCCGCTTTAATAACTAATCATAACGCATGTAAAATTAACTTTATTATTATTTATTAATTAATAAGTTATTTTTAATATATATATAGACTTTTTATACCTTAAATAAATAAATAACAAATTTAAATCTTATAACTATATTAATTATTATAATATTTACCTAATACCCTTTTATTAAACTAATAATGGTTATTACGGCTTTTAAATTAATAATAATTAAACATTTAACTTTTAAATTAACCTTAACATTATTAAATTTAACATTAACTTTATTTACCATTTACATTACAAAATAAATCTTCTCTTCTAAATATTCTATTTACTTAATATAATCATTAAAAGATAATAAATTATATAAAAAAAAATTATAAAATTTATAAACCTTTTTCTATAATTAATTAATTATTTCTTTAAAATTAACTTTCATTTAAAAGGAAATACCGATAACTTCAAATATAATTTCAGCTTATATTAATTTCTAATTAATTTCATAGATTTTAAACTTATCTTCTTTTTATATATAAATAAATTAAACATAATATTTTTTCGTAATTATATTAAAAATTAAATAATATAAAAATATATATTTATAAAGTAGCTACCATTTCTTAAACTAATAATAAAAGTAAAAAAAACATTAATTATATTAAACTTCCTTAACTTAAAAATGGTTATTTAAAACTTATTAATTATATTTTTAAAGTTAAATATTATAATTTTTTTTTATAATACGCGATAAAATTTATATCTTTTTTCGCGTAAGTTTTTTAAACTTTTAAAAATTGTTTTTTAATTATAGCTTATACATTAAAAAGTAAAACTTCAAACCTTTAATTAAAAAACTTATTAATTAAAAGTAGTTAAAATTTCTTACTTTTATTAATTATAACTTTAACTTTAATAAAATAATCTTCTTCTTTATACCAAATAACGAAAATACCATTAAATAATATCCCCTTAAAAATCATTTATTACTTTGCTCCATCCTTTTTAAGCATAAAATGCCACGATTTAACGGGATTTATAATAAAATATTAGAGAAATAATAAGTTTAATACCCAGTAATAATATGTTTAAAGCGGCGTTTTATTAAAATAACCTTATAAATATTACATATTAATATTATTTTTAATATATTAACACTAATTTAAGGCTTCCTTAACGTTTTTTTAACACCCTTTAAAAATATCTCAAACATAAAATATAATAAACATAATCTTATAACAATTTATAAACAAATTATACGTTTTAATACGTTAAAACTAAGTTTTTTTAACATAACATATACATAAAAAATAAAAGATTTTATTTTTATCTTCTCTATTGTTAAATTAATATTTAAATATTTTATATATAATTTTTTATTTAATAACATCATCATCTATAATTATATATTAAAGCTTTTAACTATAATTAAAACTATTAAATCATTTGATAATTATCCTAAAATATAATCAAATTATGGTAACGTTCTATCATTAAACATAAAAAAAAACGTAAAAAATTTACAATTCATAAAAATTACAATTAAAAATCATAAAAAAATACCAATTTTAGCTAAATTACGTAATGCCATAAATTAAGTCCATTATAACTAAAATTCTTCGTTAAATTAAAGTTTCGATAAACTTTCATTAAACCCAAACAAATTTAAGGAAAATATCGATATTAAAAATAAAATATATACATTTATATAAATAATAATTTATATTTAGACGCTTAAACCATTCGTCGACTTCAAGTAATTAAAAAAATTTGTTAGCATTTAAATATATACTAAAAATAATTACAAACACCATCTTAACAAAGTTATTTTTCCTAATACTATCCTAAATATTTTTAATATTTTAAGTTTTAATATACCTTAACTTATATTTTTAAAGTATTTAGCAAATAAAAAGATTACTTTTTTTACCTTATATTAAATCCTTAATTTATTTAAAAGTCTATTAATTTTATAACTAAGCTTAAATCCATCGTTAAAACTCGTTTAAAATTTTTATACGATTTATATCTTAATAATCATTATATATATATGTCAAGCTATTTTCCTAAATTTACACTATATTATCAAATAAAAAACAAACAAAAAAATATACTTTATAATTAACGCATAATCGCTACGTCTTTTTTTTACGACTTAAAAAATTATTACCAACTTATAAACTTTATTATTTTCTCTTATAATATCGATAACAAAAAAAAACTTCATTATATCGTTTTAACAGCTTTCAGTCTTAAATAAAAAATAATATATTAAGTAAATCTAAAACTAAAACTCGTTAAATTACTTTCTTAACATTTAAAGTAAATCTAAAACCTTAAATTACCCGGGTAAATTAAAGAATATTACTTACCAACATAAAAATTAAGTTAATATCGATATAAAAATGAAAACTTCTAACTATAACTTAAGTAAATTAAAATTAAACAACTTTTTATCCTTTTTCTTTAATTACTTATCGTCATCTAAATTTACGCTTATAAATTAAAGACGAGATAAAAATCGTAATTAAATACAAACATTTACTATAAAAATTCATATATAATAAAGTATTAAATAAATAAAAATTAGCTTAATAAATTTGTAAGCACACCTACATTAACTAAAAAAAGTATTATCCTTAACGTAAAATAATATATTTACATCTTAAATTTTTAAATCTCTAATATAAATAATAATAAGTAAATTAATAAAATAATTTAAAACAAGTTTATTAAAACCATGTATAACTAAAAACAAAGCATGGCCAACGTTTTAAATATTTAAATCTTTTGCTTTTTAATCATTTATTTAAATTAATTAAATATAATATATATTAAAAATACTTATTAACTTATAATAAATACGTAAATACGTTAAATTTACGTGTTTAAAAGTTTTGTAAAATCAAAATAATAAGAAAGTTACAAATCATATAATATTAAAATAAAAAGTAATAAATTAACTACCATTAATTATTTATATTTATTATATAAATATTATAAAAGCCACTAAATTTAAGATAAATCTACGTTTTTCAAATAACATAAATCTTACATAACAACGAATACTAAATTTTATCGCATACGTAGTATATTTTTTTTTATAATTAATATTTATTTGTTAAAAATAAGTTAAACTTATAATAACGTCATTTAAATAAAAAAAGTTATTACAATATAACTTTTATAAAAATTCATTACTTTGTAAAACTCCTTCTCATATTAAATTAATGTAAAATATTTAATAAATAACATAAAAATTCGGTTATTTTAATAAAAAATATTATAATAATAGCCATTTTTTAATACCATTATATTAATAAAAACGGATCGAAAAATTTATAAAACGAAATAATTAACCGTAAACAATTCTAAATAAACTTAAAAATACCGCAATAATAATAAAATAACTTTAATTAATTTAATTCAAAAATAAAATTATTATATAAATTAAAAGCTAATATAAAATAACGATAACGTTAAAACTACTTATTATATTTTAAATAATTAACTAAAAATAAATCTTACTAACTAATTTAAA
Organism: Hypomontagnella submonticulosa; assembly: GCA_022984865.1. Classification (NCBI taxonomy): domain Eukaryota; kingdom Fungi; phylum Ascomycota; class Sordariomycetes; order Xylariales; family Hypoxylaceae; genus Hypomontagnella; species Hypomontagnella submonticulosa. The sequence goes on along the minus strand of JAJKLF010000004.1, from coordinate 1,190,463 downwards.
TATAATTTAAATCAACAAATAAAATTACCATATAAGCCGTAAGTCGATTAAATATAACGTATTAATGCCGAATATAATGCCGTTAAAAACCTATATTAACACTTTTTTTTTAAAAGCATATTACGTATTTTCGTCAACAAATAATATTTAAAAAAAGCGGTAAACGTTTAAATTAAACTAAAATTCTTACCTAATTTAAAAAATCGCAAAATATAAAGCGATTACTTATTTAATAACCAATAATAACTAAATATCACTATAAAAACACTTTAAATAACAAGATATTATAAAACCAAGTTAATAATTACAATAAAGCATATAACAAAAATATCAACTTTAAAACTTACAAAATACCAGCTTTTAATTTATCATTTTAAGTTATAAAATTTTCTAAATCACCTTAATACGCGATTTTTCATTTGATATAAAAAAAACAAAAATAAAACCACAACGCGTCGCTTTTATAATTATATATAACAGATAACTTTCTCCATTAAATTTAGCTGTTAAGTATTATAATAGGTATAATAGATATAAAACCAAAAGTCTATAATGATGAAATCAATTATAATGTTGGGCATTAATTTAATTAAGCTCTAATTATGTATCTTTTTAATTTTTTTAAATTCTTTATTAACATTTAGAATTCCTTACTTTTTAATAGAAATTGTACGTAACGTGTTTTCCAAGTAGCTTAAGCTTTGCTTAACTTATTTTTAATTAATTCCTAACCTTAAAACTCTTCTATTAATTTAATATACCCTTTTAAGTCGTTAAATATAATAGATTTATATATCCAAGATTTAAAAAGTTTTAAAAAATTATATAATTATTCTTCCGATTTTATATTCTTTATTTATTTAAAGTTTGAAGAGTTTTGAAGAATTATGTGGTTATTTTTCCGATTTTGTCTTTTTTTATTTTGCTGGTTACCCTTTTACATCCTTATCCTCCGCTTGTTATAAGTATTTAATATTTAATGTATTATTAATTTTATTATAGGAATTGTTATTTAATACCTTATAATTATAGAAATCACTACCTATTTATCTTTAATCATCGATAGAATTTTAACTTTAATTATTAGTGATTCTTTTTCCAAACTTATTATTTAATATCTTATAATTATAAATATCATTACTTACTCATCTTTAATTAATAATAAGGTTTTAACTTTAATTATTAGCGATTTTTAGGAATTGTTTAGTAATATTCTCTAACTAGGCAAATTATTATATTCAAAAAATCTTTACTTTTAAAAACCTTTTTTTAAATTATTTTACCAGTATTTCTGCTATTTTCGATACCTTAGAACCCCAAAGATTACCTTTTCTTTATTTAATTCCCAATAATAAGTCGATAAAATAATTTTATCAAGTAATTTATAATTATCATATATTATTACTAAAGTAAGTATGTTAAATATAAATATATTTAATTACTTATAAATGATCTTATTCTTTATTAATCCATCATTTATATCTCATATGATCATACTTTACTTCACTATTTATTTAATTGCTTTTTCCTTAATAATTAGCTTTTCTCTGTGATAACCTTATTAATATACATATAACTTTTTTCTTTTCTAAAGGCATTTACATTCTTTTACTTTTATTTTTAATGATTATATAAATTACTATTTTTAGGCTAACAAATTAAGTGTTGTCTTAAAGCTTAATTTCTTACTTTTTATAAGGTATATATAATTAATCTTTCCCCCCTAACTAAATGTTAAATTTTTTTTCTTTAACTTTTTCTTATTTTAATTATCTTTTATATTATTTGGTATTGCTTCTTATCTTTTATATTTAAGATTTGCTACTAATTTTGTTATTTAAAATTTTACTATATTTTCTATTCTAAATCACTGTTTTATTAAAACTTCTTCTAAGGCTTATTCTCTTTATTTATGTCATATAAGTGTTAGGGTTAATTCTTCTAGTTTTTACTATTTTTATCGGCTTAATCTAGGTTTATCTTTTAACTTTTTTCTTTAATTTAATAGGATATTTCTTAACTCATTTTCTTTAGTTTATATTATTTTTATATGGATTTAGTTATACTTTCCTATTATTAATTAAGCTAATTTACGTTTTGCTAAAAGCAAAATTTAATATATTCCTTATCTTAAGTATATATGGTAAGGTTTAAAAGGTTTAGATTCTAGTGAATATTACGATACCATAAGGTAAGAAAAACGGTATTAGTAATATTCTTATAATAATCATTATAATTCTTTATATATTTAAGCCATTATTTCGCTATTTTATCTGTTATTTTCTATAATTAACTCCTTCTTTATAATCTTATTTTAACTCATTTAATTATTTACACCTAGGTAAAGTTAAATATCATTATATCAATTTGTTGACAAAATTATCAAAAAATAAAGTTTAAATTCTTTACCTCAGTTTATTGTTCTACCTTTTTTTTTTCTTTCTTTTTTTAATTTTATTTTTTAATATAAATTGACGTATAAACTTTTAGAGGAGATTTTAAACGGGTTAAGAAATACTTTAAAAAGGGAAGAAGTAATTAAAGTTAATTGGTAATAGCGGATATTTTTTATAAAAGTATGTAACAAGCCAATCATTATCGAAAATTCCGGTAGTTCTGTGATTCCTAAATTTCGAGGTAATAGCTTGTTCCTATTTTAATTATCTCCTCTCATGCACTCAATTTGTATTTGTTAAATATATAGAACTTTTTACACTTATTCCATTATTATTTTATTATTTTTAATAACTTTTACTTTAGTTATGCCAAGCTTTCCTATTTAAATTATTATTTTTATAATCCCAGTAAGTTTTATGCGATTATTTTCTTAACTTCCGTCAAATTTTTTGTAACTTTATTTAGTTTTATGATATATTCCTTCTTTTAAGCTTTTCTTAACTTTAAGATTCAAGTATATAACTTATCTTCCTTCCTATTAAATTCTAAATATTCTTAAATCTCTTTTAACTTTATAAATCTTAAGAATTATTAGAAATTTTATTTTGGTAAGGCCTTCATCAACTTGTTTGCTACCATAATGTTTATAAATACCCATTTAACTCCGATTATTTTATATTAAATTTCTTATCTTAACTAATAAAAATAAATATCTACATATTAAAATTTCATTTAAAATTTTATAAATTCTTCCGTTAACAGCTTAATCATTTACTTATTATCACACTTCAACATTAATTCTTCCTTTAATTTTAAACCTAACACTTTAAATAACCTTATAAGATAAATTACTTCCTTTATAATTTATAATAATATAAATAATTTTGCTTCTATAATTAACATTATAACCATATTTTGATAATTAATTCTCTATATTATTAAGCTTCTAAATAATATTATAAAATATCCTTAACTATTCTTCTTATCTAAGATATCATTTATAAATAATGTATCGTTAACGTATAAAAACGTTTTTATAATAATTTCTCCCCTATATTTTAAATTTAAATATTTTATCTTATATAAATATAAGATTACCTAATCTACTACCTAATAATGCTTCTCCAATAAGTTCAAATTAAATCTTAATAATTTAAAAATAACAAAAACTATATCTAATCTTATTAATATTATTATATAAAAGATTAATCTAACTTTTTATTAGAATAAATCTTAAGATTTTGCCATTATTATATTTAGGTTTAGATTTAATTTTTCTAGATTTATCAGAATATCTAATAATCCTTCTTCTATTATTCTTTTGGTAAGATATTTATTTATCACCTTTTTTATATAAATTTATTATAATATTTAAAACTTCTTTATTACATGATCTTTTAATATATTTATTTTAAAAAATTATTTAATTTCTCTTTTTAATTCAATCTTAACCTTCAATTTTATTTGGTAAATTATTTTATTTATTTCCAATTATTTTTCTTTCTTATAACTTATTCTTATGTTATTGATATAAAAGTATATTATAATGTCATTTCGGATTATCATATATAATTTTTAAAATATTTATTGAAATCTTAAGCTTTTAAATACCTTTATAAACGTGATTTATCATATAAAAGGTGATCGTTTAAAATTATATAATATTTTTTTTAGCTTTAATATTATTCCTTATTTTATAAATCTTAGGGGGTATCTTATATAAATATCTTTATTAATAAAAGCTTATACAAAGGTATTTATCACGTTTAACTAAATTATTTCCAAGTTAAACATTATTATAATAGCCAGGATAATGTGCAAAAAATTTACCGCCAACATGATCATTCTTATAAGCAAGTTTTTAAATATTTATTAATTTTTATATATTATTAATTACATTTTATAATTCATTAATTTTCCGTTTTTATCCTTATATTTAAATACCTATTTATTTCTTATAACTTATACACTTAATTCTTTAAGTTCTTAATTTAAACATTTTTCCTAAAAGTCAAATTATTATATATGTTAATTTATATAATTTTATATAGTTTTTTTAAAACCTTTTTGGAAGAGATATATATAAAGATCCTTAATTATCTCCAATTTAGTTAATAGGTTTATAATTTGAATCGATAGGAGTAAAGTTCTTTTCAAGAACGTTTTTTGCTAGTTATTAGTTAGTTTTTACTTCTAAAAGTTAAAAAATCGGTCAGTTTATTACTATAAAATCTTATTTAAAATTACCGATTCTAAACCTTTATTCTTCGATCTATTTTACATTTCAAAATCTTTATTTATCTTATTAATTATCTTCTTTATTCTTTTTATCTATTTTAAACTATTAGGTTTAATACTTAATATTATCGCATTTACAGAATATTCTACCACTCTTTTAGGAAAGTCTAACAAAATTAAGAATATCCATCAATTAAAATTCTTCTTTCCTTTATTATTCGCTTTCTTTATTTTTTTATTTTTATTTTTTTTCCAGGTTTTTTTTTTAATTTATGTAAAGATTTGCTTTCTTATATTTCTTTATTTTTAAATTCCTTTATTAAAGTAAAAAATATATTAATATAACCAAACTCTTCTTTCATTTCTTCTAATTCCTACTTATACATTATCTTTTATTTTATTACCTAAGTTAATTCTACCACTTTATCGACTTTTCAAATCTTTTTAAGATTTATTTTTAATTTCTTTTTATCATATATAATATCTTTATCAAATAATATGTCCCTTACTTTAATTATCTTTTTCTTATAAGAAATCTATACTTTATATATATTTATCAAATTATATCCCACCAGATATCTTATATTTATTTTATTTTTTAACTTCTATAATCTTCCTAAATAATCTTATTACATCCATTTTTATAGAATATAAATAAGATATTTATATCTTTATAAATACATTATTTATGATTTTCTTAGCTTTAATATGGTTTTATCCTACGTTTCCTTACGCAATATTTTATATAAAATCTTTTATCTTAAACTTTACCTTAATATTTTATTATACAAATAAATCGCCATTTTTATTATATATTTCTATAATGAATGCGAAAATTTAGTTAAAATCTTATGGCTTTTATTTTTATCATAATTATTCTTCCTATTCTCTTTATTACCAAGTTTTAAAATAAATTTACAAAAATAAAAAATTCTAAAAAAATGCCTTTCAAATAATATCAATCCTTCATTTCATCTTTATTTATCTTATTATCATATTAAATATAGGTTATTTTTACTTGGCAGTGTTTTTTAATCTATTCCATTTTTTTTTTAATAACTAAAAGATTATTCAATTTTTTCTTATACGTTATAGCTTATATTATTAAATACCTCGATGCTTTATCTATAATAAAAATAATTTTCTTAACCAATTTATCTTCCTCATTATTTCTTTATCTTTTTATTAAATTTTTTTAATTTATATAGATTTGCTTAAATACTTTAATGAATTTATTAGGATTCTTTTTCTTTAAAATAATTTAAATAATTTTTACTAAGATATATCCTTTATATTCATATGATTTTAACCTTTTTAATTTAAATCTTAAAATTAAATCTATGAGTTTCTTCATAGTAAATTAAAAGATATATCCAAATTATTCATGCTACATCCTTACAATTCCTTCAAACAAATAATATAAATCTTTTAAATATCTAGGTCCTTAAATAATCTTACCTTTTATTACATACACTAATCTCACCAAGTTATTAAGAATCATAATTATACAGTTTAAAGGATTATATTCCAAAATAAATTATTAATAAATATATCTAACCCATCTTAAAATATAAATTAGGTTCTATATATCATATAATTCTATAATTCTAATATTAAATATAATATATTTTTTCTTTAAAGCTATTAAACTTATTAAATTTACATAAAAGCTTTTATAAAATATAATATTCTTTAATTTAATTACATTTATCATTAGGTTCACAACTATATATTTATTTCCCTTTCTCTAAATATATCCCAACGTTTTAACTTCTAAGAATACTATATCCTAACTTAATATTTTAATTTTATTATCTCCTACTAACATATATTCCGTTTTTTTATTTGCCTTAAAGTTCATAAACTTATTTAAATTATTAAATATATAAAAAGTGATTTCAGTATTTCTGATCACCAAATTTTTTAATAGATATGCTTTTTTTGTCAAAAATGTTATTATCTATATGTTATTAATTAAACTAATACATTTTTATACCTTTTTTATCAATATTTAGCTTATTTTTTTAACTTTGATATCTCATCTCTCCTTTTTTTCTTATTACACCCGCCTGCTTTTTCCGGCTTTAAACGCCTGCTTTATCTTTTGCATTTTATCTAAAAATAAAGATTACTTTATATTTTCTTTAAACTTTATCTTCGATTTTTCTAAAATAACATAGAAATTTAAAATATCTTTTTAAATTAAAAAGTATTAAACTATTTTATATCCCCTTCAATTATATATTTCACATTTTAAAACCTTTGATTTTACTATCTTAATAAGAGAGGCTTCTTTTTAGATTAAAGTTGTCTTATGTTTTTTTCTTATAATACTTTTAGCAGTTTTTTTAAATGGAAGTTATTATAATTGCTTTAATTAAAAGCTTATAGCATTAACAAAATATTATATATTTCCTTTCTCTTCTGATTTCAATTTTTAATTACCACTTTTATACTTGTTTTTAAGTTTTATAAAGTTTGCTAATCTTATAAATCTACTTTTTCCTTTATTCTCTTTATCTTTTTAACTTATTTAATTTCGTTCCTAATATTCCTTATAATTTGTTTAAAAAAAACTAATATATTTTAATAGATTTAAAATGTTTTACTAACCTTTATTAACCTTTTTCTAAATCCAATTTATTACAAATATTCCACTTATACCTCCTTATACTTAAATTAATTTTTGCGCCTAATATTTATTACTTAAGATATCTAATTTTATTAACTTAGATATGATAAATTTAAACTTATTTAGCCATGCATTTAAGCCTCCAGATAGCTATTTTAGGAAAGATTATTTAATGTAGTTTTTAAATCTTAATTCTTACTTTCAGATTTTTTCTCCTTTTAATGATTTTAAAACTATTTAAAGATTTTTTAACCATTATTTTATAATTAAATCTAAATTTAGGTAATATTTTAAATATTTTGTTATTAATTTTTAAATAATTACCTTTATTTTAATTAATTTTCTTTATTTTACCATATATTTGTCCTTTTTGTAACGATGTTTTTTAAGGTTTTTTATAAAGTTTCTTTATTTTACATGGTTTTAAGTGCTTAAACTTAATACATTCAATTTATTTAGAAAAAATTAAGGTTTAAATAATTATTTTTTAGTTTTGTTTGAGTCGATAATTTTCTAAATATTATTTAAAATTATGATCCAAAACTTGTTATACTAAAAGTTCTAATCTTTCCGATTTCAAAGTTTAATCATTTTTATTTTAGCGGATTATGGTGACATTTTCCATTTTATTTAGGTTTTTTTCATATCTTAAGTATTTTTCGTTTATTTTTTACATTTATAAATAAATAATTTAAATTTAAAAAGATTGCTTTAATTCTTATTTTATAAATGCTTATAAACCAGGTTTATAATTGATAAAATTAATTATGATGTTAGGTATTAATTTAATTAAGCTTTAATTATATATCTTCTTAATTTTTTCGAATTCTTCATTAACGTTTAGAATTCCTCATTTTTTAACGGAAACCACATATAACGCATTTTCCGGATAGCTTAAGCTCTGCCTGACCTACTCTTGATTAATCTCTAACCCCGGAATTCTTCCACTAATTTAACACATAAGATCTTTTTTTATGGATATGAACAGGTGTTCCGATAAGCATGCCGGTGAGAATAGCCTCATATTAATTTATTTGTACTTACATTATTACCTGTACTACCTACAAGTATGTGAGACTGGACAGCCAAAGCTAACTTAAGTGGTAATTATTTTGGCAAAATGACTCTCAACTATAGCTCAGAAGTGGTAGCCTCAGGGGTATAAAGGGGAACTTTGAAGTTGTTAACTTTTGAGAAGGACGGTTGGTAGATGGCCGCCTTTTTGGGTCGCCATCTTTGAAGGAGCGACCTCCAGGGCTGGTTGCATCACATATGTACCTCCTATGCTGGCGGGAGGATCATCCCGCAGATAGGCTGTGCTAAATATGGACAGCTCAACCAGCTCCTCGGCGTCGAGGGGATTTGTCCAATCATCAATGAAGTTGGATAGTTGCACCTACTCCATCGCTTTCGCGACACAGCGTGGAGTTCATAGCCAAGCGCTACGCCAACATCAGCAGCCGCTAAAGTCAGCGCTTAAAGGTAATTTCTAGCTAAATAAGGGAATATGATTGGTTGAGATGGTTGGGGGCCGATTCAATTGGGCGCTTACCTGGGTAGTCGGCCATGGATCAACGCTGTAGCCATTGGTGCTAGTGGACAGTAAGTACATAGTACCTTCTGGAGCGCAATTTACGTCTACAACGCGTTCGTCACAACATTCCTATCATTCTACGTATACTATAAGTTAGGTGCAATATTCCCGTACGAGGTGTTTGAGCTGCAAATTAGCTCGAGTAATTTCACCCGATTGTGTTTGATCAATTTAATCTTTTCGTTTAAATGCTTATTGTCGTTGAAGCAGTGCCTACTGCTAAGAAACAGATACTGAAGCAGTTGGTGTATCCGCGTATTGTCCTCTCCCTCTCATTCGTCTGTAATCTTCTTGCACAACCGGTTCATACTTAACAGGGTGCTGGTCATCCGTGCAAACAGATAAACACTCGATTACGGCCTTCGGGTCAGGAGAAACGAAATAGGGAATTGAATATCTTGGCTTCGTCATGAGCTTCCCATCGGCATGTGGCTCGTCCCGCACTGGCGGGAGTGTCACGCGATGGAGCGTCGACTTTAAGAAGTCTTGATGCGTTCAGTCAGCAAATCTTTTCGCGAAAGTAAAAGGTACCTGGTGTGAACGACGAACCGTTACTCCATCTCATTAGCAAGTCGCCTACGTTCATAACCAATGCATTTTTCATCGGCGTTGCGTTGACGAAGTGGCCTGGTTCGTCGGGATGCTCGACTTGCAAACCTCCGCAGTCATCTTGGAATAGCATTGTGATTGTTCCCCAATCAGAATGGGCCGGCATACGAGCGACCACATTGCTAGACAACTTCTCTGCTTCAACTGGCGGGTAATGGAGCAATCGGAGCTGATTATTTTCACCAGTGTGGAAACGCAGGAAGAAGTCCTCATCCTCTAAGCCGATGCCGATCGCCAAAGCGCGCAGCAACTCTTTCGCTGCTTCGAAGCACTTCCAGTAGAACTGCATCATGAATTCGCGGAAGCCAGGAAGGACGTCTTCAGGTACCCAAATGTTCGGTTGCGTTTCGGATTCCTCGCTGCCAATTTCGTAGCTTTCCTATCCAAGGTTTAGTACTCGTCCCCGATTTACGACAACTCCGAGTTCGTAGGACCAAACCTTGACGTCGGATATTTTGCGGTTCTCAGCCTCTTTGGCTTCGTCGCCATCACTAATGATGTCCTGAGACACTTTCTCCAAACCCAGCCACGAATATCCGCGATGAATAGTAGGACCTAAACAATCAGCCCATTAAATTATTGAGAATCGTTAACCGGTACTCACCTGGTGGATGAGGGGCTAGCATTTTTTTCTCCAAGGGAAGGTCGAAGAGGTTCTTGGACCAGCGAAACGCTCCATCGAGTAGATCCTTGGGCACGCCATGGTTGATAATGTAGACGAAACCAACCCGGCGGCATGCATCAGTCAACTCCTGGGCAATGCGTCTCTTATCGTCAGTGGACCCGTTCGACCATGTACTAAAATCTAGCACTGGGATTGCGCCATGTTTTGCAGCCATTGCAGATGAAGTTCTGTCTATATAAGTGGCTTGGAATCCTATTAGAGAGATTTTGGTTATGGCAGATATCGAAGTACCTGGTAGTAGGTCTATATACCGACCGCACCAAGCCCTCCAGCTTACTTCCCTCGGAACATCGCTATCAGAGCAATGCGGGGTTGCTACACACGACAGTCTTCCTCGTCATCGTACGTATCCCCAAGGCCAACCTTAATATCAATTGATCTTTCGCGGGTTGTTATTGATAGTATCGAGATCTGACAACTCCTAACCACTATAACCTCATATTCTATATATGCTGCCCATCAAATCCACTCGCTTCAGCTGATTAATTATAGTCCTGAAGCATGACTTCACCCTCTTCATCGTTTAACCTATGGCCATCGCGGACGAATCGCCTCGGATGAAGAACCAGATACACGACCATGACCACCCGCATAGGCGCAGCATCTAGCGCGTATATAAACGCCTCATGCGAAATAAGGAATCCGCCTTCGCCCTGGATATACTCTATCGTGCGAACAATGCTGCGAACAACTATCAGGATGACGATGAGATATATGATTCTAAAGTGATCTTCCAGTTAAGGGGTGGATTTCTTAGCAATACGCTCGGTAGGTCTCAAGCAGTACGATGTTGCGTGTGCCAGGTGATGAACAGGAAGATGGCTAGCGCGACAGCCTGCGCGATGAGGCCGCCGAGGATAATCTGCTTGCTCAGTTCGATTGCGTGCGCATCGCCAGAGGCTGGGAGCACAGAGCCGATGAGCTGCGTTACCAGGCGTCCTATATCGATAAGAACATATACAAGGTCTAAGAGGCGGGAGCTAATCGGAAGGTTATCGCGGGCTCCTATAGCCGTCGCGATGTGCCCGAGGCTCATATATACCGTTGCCTCAAGGAATGGTGGCGAGACGAGGATAAGGAGGTTTTGTTGAATCCAGGGGCCGACCTTGTCGGGCGGCCATAATGACCGAATACTTCAGCTATGAGGGTCGTTTGATAAAGACAATTCCAGATAGGAGAGGGAGGACTCACTAATACTACCAAGGATAAAGGGGATAAAAGACCAGGCTCGAAGTGGTATCAAGTATATGAGGTGGCCGAGAGTAGTAAGTGCGAACAATGCCATGAAAGCATAGCCGGTAGATTTATTCGGTCGATATTTATAGAAGATTAATCTGTGTTCGATTTACGATGGGGCTGAAAGGGCCTTCATTATCCATTGCTAATGATGCGAATCTTGTGGAAGTGATGGATGAATATGGAAGTATGGGATATCAATACTAGAGTTTCAAGGCACCTAGAAACGGAAATATTCTTGCGGCAGGTCTGCGAGTCTCTACCCCCTACCATGATGTCTCTACGTCATATCATGCGGCTTTGAGACGAACGGCACCGAAAAAGTCCTAGATAATTATATTTTAATTAATGTAATTAGCTCTCATAGGGCCGCCTTGGCCGAAGAACTTTTCTTAGCCGTATTCCTTCCGAATTCCACGATCATCGCCACTTGGTTACTCAACGCGACCATCTCACCCTCGAGATCCCTCACCAAAACCTCGATATCAAATCTCCCGTCTCTGATCTGCTTCGTTATTACCCGTACATTCAGCCACTCAACGCCTTCCTCAGGAAGCGCCATCTTGGCCTCTAGATTCAGCACCATGGTCGGGAACCACAACGCGGCACGCTGCTTGTCCGCCTTCGCTGCCTCCGCCCGGACACCCTTCGTCCGGACTTCATCATCTGGGTCCTTCGGTAGTTCTAGAAGCGCGCGTAGCTCCGGCGCCGCCAGAAACGAGTGCAAGTTGAACGGGAATGAATCCACAACATACGGCAGCGCCGCCTGGGTAATGCGCTCACCGCCCGCCGAGCGGATCCACATATCCAGTACCCCAGGAGTCAGGGGACCGTGGCGAGGCGTGTAGAAGCACCAATTATGCAGCGAGCGTACGACAGAATGAGAGGATCTAGGCACCTTCGCCTGCTCCCATTGGTCGTCGGCGTCTTTAGACTTGAGCGTCTCGAAATCTGGTATCGGAGGCAGCGCGGCGGCCGGGGTGGTTAAGTATCCTGTTGGTAGGGAGACGCCTGTAAACGTGCGCAGGTCCGCAAGCGTTGCATACGCTAGCACGGCACGGCGCGAGACGGACGGCGTGATCCACGGTGCGTGCGGGAGGAGCCCGTCCTGCCATAGAGTTAGGTGTAATGTAGACAACTTCCGGCTTAGCTTCACCTCCTCGACCACGACAACGGCAGGGCCGGGAGTAGTCCGATGCGGAAACTCAAAGTGTGCTGTCAGCGCGTCGGTCCGCCCACGCGATAAGAGATGGGCACGCGCGGCCGCAAGCATGCATGAAGCCGTGTAGCCGCCATTGGGGACTGGTAGCTAAGAAGTTAGAATAAGATTAGAACTAGGTGGTAAATCGCATACCTGCGCCAATACAGAAAGAGTCATTCAGATTGACTCTGTAGGTATACGAGTCCAGCTTTACTACTTGAGTTGCTTTGGCAAAGGGCACGAACGCCCATTTATTCGAAGTCATAATTAGCAACGTTCCTTGAGGTAATCGGGCTTGGCGTCAGCGATCTGGGCAACTACGTATGATCATCAATGAATTCTTATGTTAGACGAAAACAACGAAGGAGGGAACATATTAATGATGATACATCCCCTCTATCTCTATTTGCTTTCCGGTACTAACAGCTTGAACATTTTGTCGATTGCTTCTGAAAAGTAGTCACTGGTAAGCTTGCCCACCAAGGAAGGCTGGTACCCCCGCCAAACACCCTGCAAGCCACCATCTAATTCCGCAATCAACATTGAATTTTGATCAGGCGATTAGCGCAGAGCACTCCCCCATCAGTACCGTAAATTCCACTGGTTGTGGGGAGCTTAATGAGCACCTCCAGGGCTACTTTTCTAGGTCTCCATCTTACTCTGCCTTGCACCTGTGCCAATACAAAAATAAAATACGGCTATACATAAGAACTAGATGTGTCTTGCAGGCTCTAAATATCATATTTCTAGAAATTCTATCCCCTCTTCTACGCGATAGAGAATCTAACTTCCCGTCTAATTAACTCCGAGATTTCCAACAAATGCGCCCGACTTTTTCGGGAAAAGACGTTGAAGTACGCCACCCAAGAATTTACCCCGGTTGAAGGATCCTTTACGCGGTCTCCCCTTTTCAAGAAACAAAAACTTTTCGACACGCAAGCGGCAAGATCAGGGCGTCGCTCGAAGAGCTCCGCGCACGCGTCCTCGGACTCGTACACCCCGCCTTTCTCGACGGGGATGAAGACCATCTCGCACCAGTATTGCGGCCCATGCGCAAACGTATGCGAAAGCTGCTTGACGCGGTCCTTGTCGTTAAGGGGGAACAGCAAACCAAGGCCCCAGTAGTCGATGCCATACGTATGCTTGACTGCTTCCGAAGCTTGTATTCCGGGTGGTCGCGGGTTTATCTCGATCAGCCAGGCAGATGGAGCCCCTTTTGCGGGGACGGAACGCTCCGTTAAATCTAGGATGTTATCCTTCATCGCGTATTCCATGCTCGAATTTTCAACTCGGGCTTCGAGATGATAGAATCCGTCCCAGAACCCGACTCGAAGTAGGCTCTGGCTTAGCGAATCTCGGAGCATAGTGAGCTCATCTTCCGGCAGCTTGGATGGGAGGACGTTTGCTAGTTCGATGAAAGTTCTAACGTTACTCTGACCGTTTACATCTGCCCCTTTGGGGAAATCGTCCGATGCTTCAAAGAACACTACTTGTCCGTCGCAGAGCACGAAGTTCGCGTCCACTTCTGGACCCTCGCAGTACTTCTCAATCACAAATTCCTTGCCGTGTCGGTCGGCATTGATAGATTGTATACCCGTCTCAAGCTGTGGAATATCTTCTACCCGAAATACGCCTTCCGAGAGAAATCCGTTGGTAGGTTTTATGATCAGTGGAAACTCGAGGTGATGCTCTTGCACAATATTGATTGCTTGCTCAAAGCTAGAGGCCCGATAAGCGTGATGTCCCTCGGAGACGCTTGTCTTGAATTTATCAGTGGCGATTGCATACGCCGACGGAGGATAAGTTGGTAAGCCCAGTCGCAATGCTGCTTCGGCGACCGGGACTTTGAAATGGTCGCGGAATGACACAATGCCGTCGATTTGACCTTCATACAGTCGTACCGCTTCCACGATTTTGCTTGCAAAATCAGCGTCCGGATGGAGCTTAACTTCGAGGGGAATGAACGCTTTGCGCCAGTGCGCATATCGGGGGCCCTCTATCCAGTGCCCAGGATTGTCGAACACCACCATGTCGATACCTAGAGCCGCGGCCGCCGCGTATATACTGACCCCTGTCCCACCGTGGTCTGGGCTGCTAATTCCACCATCGACGATGGCTAGAGTTTTACGTCTCGGTACTTGTGTCGATATCCAAGGAAAGGAGAGCCGGTTTCGCAGTTCTATGTCGAGAGTATCTAGCAGCGAGTCGAGTGTGCTAATACCAATTGAGGAAGCAGGTTTTAGAATCATGCCTCCGGCAGCAGCTGCTAGAGTATCTGGAAGCTGTTGCATCGTTTCAAGGCTTACGGGCTTCCCGTCAAAATATTGGTGTACTTTTGACAAGCTCACGGTGCTTGCCACCGGTAAACAGTCCAGGAGGCGTAATGGGATAATATCAGACCGCACAATATACCCCGGGGATTGTGGCACGACCAATCTAGCGACGCTTCCATGCTCGTCGGCAGCAGCTGAGAGGCAGTCAAGCACAAACCGGAGCGCCGCTACGGATCTAAAATCTATCCGTTGTTGCTCGTTCGCAGATAGCTCCACAAAGAGAGAATAATCTTTGGTGTTGCGCCACGAGGGTTGAGGAGACTTCGTGACTTCTTTAAAGAACACATCAACGAATTGCCAGGAGGTGGTACCCGGCGCATCAACTATCGTCTCTTTCACTTGCCATCTACATTGGAATCTAGCTATATAAATGAAACTTGTAAGTAATGCGACAAGAGTAGAGGTCACTTGAAACTTATGTAGCTCAACTTACACTCATAATTATCCTCGCCTCGAACAACAATGACGCCCGACATCTTTTCTTAGTGAGCGGGACTAGCTGCGGGGCGATGTCTCTATCTCTATCTTAGTGACTCTTTTCAAAGACCGAAGCGAATAGCTCACCACCGCAGCCTATATATATGTCTACTACGGCTGATTGGAAGCATGGGAGTACGTCGGAGAGCGTCGGAGACATCTTTGATGCCCCGGTACGAGGGGCAAAGGGCGTAGGTATTTGTTGAGGGGCATCGCGATTGCGATATTGACCAGCCAGGGTCTCCGTGCAGGCAATATGCACAATACGTATATTCCTATCAAATTACGCGATAATTGGAAAAGTTCAGCGAACACTGAGCGCTTCCCGAAGAACGGGCTATTGTGGAGAACCGGCTTGTGGAGTTTGGTTCGGCGAGGGGGCGATTTAATAGCTGACTCGTTGGGCTCATCACACGCTACTGGGTACATAGTAGTAGTTGAACCAATAACAAGTTTCATGATATTCCGTCAAGTATATTTAAAAGAAAAGGACTAATTACGTTTGTAATACTACCAATAGGTACCTGGGTAGCTAATGCCTATAAAGCTTGGCGATCACGCAAGGGAACGTGATTCCTGAACCCTTGATTGGGTCGTCTGCGCTTAAAAGCCATGAAGCAGCTTTCGTCGCTACGCCCTCGAAAAGATAGGTTTAAAATATATACGCTTTAGATGAAATAAATTCAAATGCCCATATAGGTATATAGGGATATTAGCGAAGGTTGTGATAACTAGGGGATATCGCTTGTTATGGGCTACTGCCCCTTACCCTTCTAACCCCTATTCTCCCGTCTTATAAATAGATTCCGTAACCCTCAACCGAGCTCGAACCCCATTTGAGCCCGCTACAAGTACTACTGTATTTATTTCCTTAAGATATGTTTCGTTAAGCGGCGAAATACTCGACTGATACGAAAGAATTAGCAACTCTTGTCAGTAAAATACATAGTAGTATACTCGCTCGTCTATTAATTACCAGATATATACTCTAAGCCTCCAAGTCTAATGTCTCATCACCTCTATATACATATCCTACATCGTTCAACTTACTTACTCGTACATGTAACATCTCCCACTAGAGGTCATAGGCATGCCATCCTTGATTTTAGGCGTGTATCCATATCCTAAATCCATAACATCCTCGATAGTAGCATTGGAAGGCGGTACGTTCGGTGCATCATCGAGTGGGATGCCAAAGAATGTACGGTTCCCGGTGAGTGCGAATGTGCGCTGCTCTAGATCTTGTCCTTGCCAAATAGCCCAAAGCCGGTCCAGTTGCGAGTGTAGCAAGTAGAAGATAGGGTCATTTGGTGATGTGAATAAGTCAAGACCGTCTTTGCCAAGGAATTGGTGTGACTTTACGTGCCAATTGTTTTCCATATTCCAGTAAAATGTCACGACATCGGGCGCTCCCACAATTCCGATCGCATGGTCCCAAGTCATGAAGTCAGTGCTGGACGGAAAGTCGAAGTTTCTCTTCAAGCAGCGTGGATTCGGGTTATAGCCGTATTTGTTGTTGGGGTCGATGAATGGCCGATCTGTAGGTCCTAAGCTGATTTGGAAGTTGGCGAACTGCCCATCTGTGACGCATCCGCCACCAGAGCCGGCAGGTCGCTGAACGGTCATGTTGATAGCGAGTCCTGGGATGATGATATCGTATGGGCCGTGATCATTAGGGAGGAACTCGCCATCGCCGCCAAAAGAAGAGTTGCTGAATACTTCGGACTTCAACGGGTCTTGAGAAAACCGACCCTGATCCCAATAGGGTATTGTGCCCTTATACCCGCATTCATCACGAAGTGCATCTTCCATTTGGTATATGAAGATTCGGTGCCAAGACAAAAAGGATCCCTGTTTCTCATGTTAGTGTTACGTCAGACCCAAATCTCGGGGAATACTTACAGAAATGTGTATCTTGTTTGTCTGGTTAATATGAATGTACGTAAAGTCGTCCAGGCGGTTGACGGCACCAGGAGCTAGACTTTTATCAACTCTAGCAGGCTTTGCGGCCAGACACTTAACAGCCCGAATATAATCATTTCTTGTCGCAACGTCAATCTCATCCCTAATGATAATCTGTCAGGAACCAGTTCGGATTCGCGAAGTATCGCCGCCACAAAAGAAACGGCTGGTCTTGACTTACCAAGATCTGCGAATACGGATTGTTTCTTTCGTACACCCATCGGTCCCTAGAGTGGCTCGGATATTGGTTTGATACTGGCTCTCCAATTTCTTAAAATCGGCTGGTGCAGGAATTCCACTGCTATTCCCACGGCATTTCGCCGACACTGCAGGAGCCAGTAGGGAGGTTATGGTGAGGACTAGGTTGAAGGCGCGCATCGTCGACAGAGTGCCACTACAGTCTAGAGCAATAACGATTACGCCACAGGCGAACTAATATAGTGACAGAGTAGATCGCGGGTAATGAGTGATTTTTTATTGCCACTTACACGAAGACTGCTGCCCTGACGCGCGTCTTGAGAGAACAGGAGGCTGTGTGCCCATGTGGAACTCGGCCGCATATAAAGGCTATCTGACGAGACTCAGGAATACAACAACAGAGCGGCCGATATAACTCAAGATGGTCATGGCACAGTTTGGTCTCGGTCCCGGAACTTATTCATAACCACGTCGGTGCCGGGGTAAGCCAAGGCTCCCCGGAGAGTACGAGTCTCTACGAAGGAGCTGGTACATCATAATGTGCATCTAGCGCAACTAGTACGTTGATGTACAGTATTAGGATAAGCGTACGACGCGTAACAAGGGATCATTTATTTGTGTACTTTATGCACACTGCCGCGCGTTAGCCCTATCTAGGGTGGTTTATAGGAAGGCAGCCAGCCTCCTGCAATTAATTATCACGGAGTTTAAATGAAAGATACTGACATGTAGACAGCCCGTAACCAATACAGAGAATATCAAATTTAAGAAGATCATAGGAAGCGGTGCAGGTTTTTGGCAGCACAGTAAGCGGAGTTATCCCAGATGTTGAACAAGCGCCTCCTGACCCCAACTCCATAAATAGGTAGCCGGAAGCCACCAAAGTACTCACCTATACGTTACACCTATAAAAAATCAAAAACTACAATTTACCAGTAAGACAATTATAATCTTAGATACAGGAGAATAAGACGTAGCCCGCTCACCTTGATCAGATCCTACGTGTTAATTGTGACCAATCAGGAAGCCATCGTGCTTGGTTCGGTCCCGAGGAGCAGCGGCCAGATGCCCGCACATATCCGAGCCGTTCTAGACTTAGAAGTAGAGACCTCGAAGTTCATTTGTGCCCTCTGGAATCGCCAAGACCCGAATTAGACACCGTCGAATAGATTAAGGGGGGCTTCGGGCCCGTACGTCTGGAAGGCGTTGTTCCGGGCCGCACAGCACAGCCACTAATCGTACGTAGGCTTATTCTAGTCAAGATCATGTTAAGGCAAAGCTGGGTTCTCATACGCCCACTCTACATAGTAAGGCTTGAATCATATATGTAGCGGTAATTGAAGTAATAATACTATGTATTTGATCATGTAGCTTAGGGAGGTAGACTTTATAAGTATCTGATTATTAATCCTAGTGCCTCCCTCTAGGAGTTACATAGTACACCCCCATACCATGCAGCACTATCAATCTCGGATTAGGTAGGTGGTACACTGCCTTAGAATATACTTCGTCTATGTCGAATATTATTGATGCTCTTTCTGTCATGACGTAATTCCCGGAGAGGTTATAGGAATCCACTGCCAGGTCAACTGGGTTTACCCTCATAGTTAACACATAACCTTGATACTAAGTAGAGTAGGTGCGTAGCTAGAGAAGGCAGTTGCCCTCTGGTGAGATATCGTGAAACCACACTACCCATCTTTCACGAAGTATGTATCTATCTGGAAAATTCTCCATTCATGTTCAATGTTACTCCAATATCTGAACACTGAATACCTACATGTACGTATACATACTGTAGTACTTCGTTCTTAGACCAGTTGATCCCCTTACCTTCATTAACAGCATAGACATATTATCAACATGGGCGATGCTTTCCCTTCTATCCAGTCCTTCTATTCAAGGGAGCTATCATCCAACGCATACACTGAGCGTACGAGCACACATGAGCCAGGAGATGGATTCACGTCTTCTGAGGTCGAGGTGGCTCTCGATCCTCTCTCATGCTCATGGAAGCCCTCACGACACTACGAAACTTGCCCTATTTCTCTCCTCCAATCAGGGCCTAACAACTACGAAATATCCGGAAGAATCGTAAACTTTTCTGTCAATTTCCGGCAGCAGGACTTTCACTTCATTGTACTGACTGATGGCTCAGGCGTCCTTGCAGTAAGTTTGGTCTGTACTGGTTAAGAGCATTTATACTTACCAAGATTCGTAGGTCAAACTATACTATTTGAAACTCTCAGATTATAAACCATTTCTTGGCCAAAGAGTTACCGTCTGGGCTACATACATTGCCGATGCAACCACGGCTGGATCAGGCCTTATACCTTTCTGTTCATCGGCCACCACTATCTATCCTGGCCGTAACGGGGCAACCCACATGATTCTGCATGATGACGTGCCCGGTTCAGAGACAGACCGTATATTGCGATCGCCATTAGAGTTCAATAAGACTGAGTATAGTTACCTACCTGCCCTCATGACTTTGAAGTCATTTCTTTCCACCGGCTACGATATGGGGGAAGGTAAGATCCTTGTCTGTGTACGAAGCGTCGGGCCGTGTAGAACGGTCCAATCGAAGAAGCGACAATGTGATCTTGATATGATAGACGTTGGCGTATTCGACGATACAGCAACGTCTGTCTTGAAACTGTGGGAGGATAAGGTTCCTTCGGCCAAGCGCTGGATACCAAATCAGACAATTCTCCTTATCTCTAAGCCAACTTGCCGAGGTGGGAGCGCATCTCCTGAAATCGGAATCGGATACAGCTCGACGATTGATGTCGACCCCGAATTTCCCGACGCGGACTGGCTCAGGAGTAAGGTGAAGAGTATGAGCAAGAAGCAAAGCGTTCATACACCCTTCCCAACCAATACTTGGAATATCGAGGTCGCTATTAACGGGCCGGGCCGAACCCTATTCACTATTGCCGATGTTGAGGACCAGGTTCGTCATCCCGAGCCTATAGTCGACTTCACAGGGAAATTGAACGTCGTCATACTCGAAATGAAACTAGTGGAATATTGGCGGAAAGGGTCTATTTGCTGTTTTGAATGGTAAGCATTAAATATTGCCCGTCATCTAAGGATTTCCATTATTAATCTACAAGCTTTAGTTGTGGAACACCGGTTTACGCCAATAAACCTATTGCGACATGTAAGATTTGCGAATCGCGACGAGAGCTAGTACTCAACCCACAAATTATTGGGTCAATGATCGATGAAAGCGGCATGATCACGGTCAGCAAACTTGTATGGTGCGAGGATGCTTGGACCCAACTCTTCTTCAACAGCACAACAAGGGGGACAACTCCCAAAGATGACTCCGAAGTCGACCTCATCGAGCAGTCGTGGGAGGACCTAACTGCTCTAGATACCAATACACTAAGAGATATTGAAGAGCAGCTTCTCTATGCACGTCTCACTCTAACCTTTGGTTGGTCTTCCAAGCTCGAAAGACTATGTATCCTTGGAGTTGAGTGGTGAGACAAATTCCGAAAAGGGACGTATTGCCGTTAATGCTAATCACTGCGCCATGCTATACAACCTGAGCTGGACTATAGTTACTGTGGAACCGGCGACAAAACCATCTGTACGACATTCGAGAGACATTGCAATCTTCGAAAGCGCCATCCGCGGTCGAATGACTTGCTTGGGACACGGAGGCTTGATTGGCTTGGCTTGTCTCTGACATAAGATCGGCATATACAGTATGATGTCGTTGACAGGTACGGTATATTTGCTTGTTAATTTCCCCAATGTCCGATCCGAATTTAATCATACACAATTCGTTAGAATAGTGCGCACCATGTGTGTTAGCTGCTACGGAAATCGAGGAATGGGTTGTAAATTAGACTTGACTCCGGTTTTCCATGCTGTCCATCTACATGCTTTAATTGCCGTTACCATTACCCTATCGTTACACGTCAAAGAAGAAAACGTTAGCGTAAGTCATTAGGATCGTCCAGTTATTACACGATCCTCTCTTTTCACCATCATAACCAATCCTCTATGCCTTTCAAGCGTTAGGCTGCATGCCGCGTAACTCGCCGTTCATCTACTTGTCTCCAAACAAGCTAAATCGGAAACGGCTTCCACCTTTCATCTTCTGGGAGCTCCGTCCGAAGGACTGCTGAGAATTGATGCGCCTGTGAGATGAAGGAGGGGGCATCAAATCATCCTCATCGTCATCCTCCTCCTCCTGCATGCTCATGGGCCGCGTATGCTGTCGTGAAAGCGGAACTTGCTGGTCTCTAGAGATGGGAGGTGGAAGTGCCTCACCACGCATGGCGCGATCGACATCGATGTATTGGCGTTGGTAGTCATCGTGCTTGCCCTTGGCCTCGAGGAACCGTGTCTCAGCGTCAGCGCGGCGTTCTTGCAACACGCGGATCTCGGCATCTAGACGGTCCATCTCATCTTGCTCGCGGTGCATTAGCTCGGAGTACTCGCGCACTTTCTGATCCAGTGGTTGGAGCACGCAGTCTAGGACGCTAGGGCTCTTAAGTCGTTGAATTGAGGCGCCTAGGCTCGCACCTGGAATTGCGAGGTTGGGGTCTGAGGCCGAGGCTGATTTGGCCTGTGCTTGTGCCTGTTGTAGCTGCGGGTGGTTCGGTGCGTACCCCGCTGAGGTTCGCGGGGGAGACGACCCACCAGAACTACTCGTCGGCGGTCGCGGTCCTGACACGGGTTTGCTCGGACCACCCCTTCGGCCGTTCTGGCGCTGGACTCGAGCACCGTCACCGTCGCGGCTGCGATCTGCACCTGCAACAAGCATCTCCTCGGAGCGGCTACTGCCCGAGTACGAGGGAGGCCGTGGCCTGTCGGAACCGCTCCCCCCTCCTTGCGGGGGGAACGAATTCGTCAGCGGCGGTCGGCTTGAAGTTGGGCTGTGACTCGCAGCCGGACCGCCCTGTCCGAAGCGTTGCTGCTGCTGGGGCATTTGTGGCGGCTGCGCCTGCATGGTGGCGCTGGCGTTTGTGTTGGTGTTGTTGTTGGAAGGACCCGCCTGGGAACTTGGTCCGGAAATAGGTCCGCGATTGTTGTCTAAGAAATCGTAGAAATCGTCGTGGCTGTCAAAACGAGGTGCCCCGCTTGGACCGGCTTTTGCAGTGCTGTTGTGATACACTGGTCCGTCGTCGTAGTCACGCGGTGCTTGGGCCTGGCGTGGGCGTGGTCTGCTGGGCGAGTTCATGGCGATAGTACGGTACTGCTCATTTCATCACGCGGATTATGGCAGCAAACTAGGGAGTGAATGTGTGCAAACGGCGCGGAGAGGCCCAACAACTTCTAGGTAAGAAACGAACAAAGGAAGCTGAAATTGGAAAGTTGCAATGTGCTCGCAATTGGATTGAAATTTACTTGATATATGACAGCGAGACCTCGTGTTGGTACTTTGGGAGGCTGGGTTTGCGATTCTGTCCCCACTATCGCTTCTGCCAGCCTCTTTTTTTTGGAAGGAGAAAAAAAAGGACCAAGAGAATAATTTGGTGGGCTGAACATTAGACCTCCAAGTTATTCCCCCCTGGTCCCAATTTCAATTTCTTTTCCTATCGCATCGATCGATCTGCCCATTAATTGCCCTGGTGCAATCGGATTTCCTGTTCCCTGTGCTTTATGCAAATGCTCTGCAGGTCTCCGACTTATACGAATTGACTTGCGTCAAACTGACGAAGTACCGTTAGGGGCACTAGCGCCTGCGGCATCATCCAGTCATTTTGGTGTGGTGGGCGGGTTTGCTTATGTAACGAGTGCCCGGGCCACCCAACCACAATCAGACGAGGTCCCAGCAATCGGTCTGTGCGTCTCGATTCAGGGGTAGGTAAACAAGCGTATCAACGGTTACACGACCTCCTTTTCAAAGGGCATAAGTAGCCGCATCTTTCTCGAATAACAGTCGCGCAACGCCCTTAGCTAGTTTGATACTAGGTATGTAGTAAATGTATTAAATAATGCTCAAGGACCTCACTCAGTTCATGAATATCATACTCATCACCATACTTTGCACTCGGATAGTTGTGGCTTGAACCATATAAGTGTAGAACCCACATGGCGCAGTGGTTAAGCGCCTGGCTTCACACTGCTTTAGGGCAAGCAGCTGTGTGTAGGTTCGAATCCTGCTGTGGTTTAACTGTCCCTAGGGCCCACCTATTCAGGGTTTTTCATCCCGCCGACATCGGCATGTGGGTAGGGTTTTTCCCCTAAATGAATAGACGAGGTGGCCCGGCTAGCCCGGCGGCTAGTGTAATGCTGTAGCCTAAGGAGGCTATAGGTCAGGCTGGGGAGGCCTACAGCCCGGCCAGGGCTATAGGCAGGTAGGGGGGTATGCAACGGCAGGAAAGGAGGATCTCATATGTCAAGCGAAACTCTAGCTCTGGCCTCCTCGAAGAGGCTACTCTAGACGTCTCATGCGTCTTAGATACGCGATGGCTCAGGGAGGAGGACTTTGTACTGTAGATACTCTGACGCCCTAGACGTTAATATCATCATCATCATCATCATCATATAAGTGTAGAATGGCCGAAGAACAATGAGAACTAGGATGTCTAGCAAGCTACATACAAACTTAAATGTTATTTGTTAAGGAAATAACTCTGTGGCGTCTCTAGTGGCGTATATAATGATGACTGGTTCCATAGAAAGAAGAGTCTAGGTTGAATTCAGTTTACTATCCCCTTGGACACAACCAGAGAATGCACTATCCTGCCTAATAGTCAGTCGAATATCACAGTGCACCAACTAGTGATAGCATCAACTAATTGCCTGGTCTGCTGGTCGTTAGTGCTATTATAGGTGAACTATGCATCCAGTACACCAGCCCATCATATAACTAGGCTGTCTCCAACAATGGCCACAGCATCACCAGTCACCACTTAATATTTCACTGTTAACTCAGCTTAGAAAGCGTGTATATATAAAATTCAACAACTTTGATATGTTATCGTTATCGCCTTGAGTAACAGTGGGTAACAATACAAACAACTCAACTCTCACTGGACGATACCATAGTGTCATTTGGCCAATGGGCGAAGGATACAGTCACAAACAGCTACACACGATAAACAGTGCATAATACCATTGTATTAGAACACAGTGGACAAGTGAATGACCATAGCGTTTCCGGTTTACTATATAAACCCAAGGCGTAGCCAGTCCTCTTGACCTACTTCATCACAACAACTTTCAACTAACAAAGTCTGACTGAGCCTTCTCAACTTTGTTATCGAAATGAAAGGCATTAAGAAAAATCAAAAAGCTAAACAACGGCCTTCTTCTCACGTTTTCTCTCATCGTCGCATCACTCGGAAATACTCGAGTACCGCAACGATGGAGTCTTACGTTCGACAAGTCCCTATCGGCGACACTCTGGTCGAAGTCGCCCAATATGCGATAGTTAAGAAGGCCTTCTTCGTCATTTCGGCTACCGGATCCCGCGATGCCTGGCCCAAGATCTTTGATCAGCACGCCAGAAGCATCTGGATCTACGCCACTCCGTCCATCGACCCTTCGACACCGAAACCCAATCCTTGGAAGATCGCTGTCGAATTGGACACGAAGAAATTGATCACCCTGGAGCTTTATGATACGACACTCGCCGAGCGTGGCACGGTCGTCATCATCCGAACACTGACCGACAACCAAGATCCGAATGCCGACTTCGGCAAATTGCTGAGTCTGCGGGCGACCTGCCTTGGCCGCAAGATGATGGGCAACTTCACATTCGGATCCGTGCTCTTGAAGCTCCAGGAGAAAAATCTGTTCATGTACCAGCTCAACGCTGGTAGGGGTAAGTCATTCCGTACCTTCGCGACTTGATATGAGGTCTGATTACTAACATGTGCCATAGGTTACCGCCACTGGGTCTACTCTGTGGTCAAGGCACTAGATGAGCAATACATCTACAGAGCTCCGATGGCTCAATTCCTGAGCCAAGAGATAGACGACAAGATGAGGCGCTGCTGGCTGCCCAACGGAAACCCCACGGGTCGACCCGGCTACGAAGACGAGCTAGACAACCCGATGAACATCGTCCCCGGCAAATGCTAGTCGGCTTCTGACAAGGTCGAAAAGATATGGGCCTGTCAATTTACTCATCTCCATTCTTTGGAACGGAAGGATTGGGAGTTTCCTGTTTCGAGTTTGGGATGAAGGAGTCATGGGGCATGCTTTGGCGAGAAGAGGCAGTGAAGATTTTATACGGCTCTTGAGAGCAATCGTCCTAGATATGGCATTTTATACATGGACCAGCGTATCAATTCATTGCTTTTGCCCAACAAATTCTTACTATTCTTGATGTGGACTGTTATAGAAATGTGATCTTTTCGTCATACTATTACTTTGCTTAGCCGTTACAACTATCTTGATGACAACGTTTGATATCCTGACTCTAACATAAAGTCTCACCTAGCTGGAAGCTAGGTTGACAGGGCCCTAGTCCTACGCGGAATGGCTCATCTCCTTTTCTTTCGTTACTGCCTTACTAGAAGATAATGAGGAATGCCCTATTGATAAGTCTAGTTTGCCATCTAGAGCCCGAAGCTTCCTCGGTAATAGTGCAATTGCTCGTACAGTTGTGATAATGACCCGTGGCTTAATTGTATTGCCGTCATACTTGCCTATAGGAAATATATGAGCTTTATCTCCTCGTTAATGCCTGCTGACACGCGTCTTAGGGTAGAGCTCTCCTACGCAACAATTTTAGATAATACTAAATTAATAAGAAGGATATACTTGTATAGAACCGTAGCATTATCTAGGACTACCCAGTAAGGGGCGCGAGACGCCGATACTCTCACCTGGAGTTCAAGGGCCAACTTCGGATATTTACTACGGGATGATTGGTGCTACCAAAATCGTTCAGCATATAATTATTGATAGCAAACAGATTTTCAACAACGAACAAAGACCATCCGGTGGTTCGATAGTACTATTTAGTGTGTTTGAAAACCGTGTGTCATATATGGTAAGTCACTCAGCAGGGGAATAAAACACACTGATAGAAGTAGGTTCGAATCCATCTCAGGTCTGGGTTCGTTGTTTTATTCTTCTTTTAATATATTTCTATTCAAATATTAAAGACAGCCGGGTAGCTGCCGTCCTTTCGGCATATCAACACTAGAATATTCGTAACCTACAACTAGTAACTATCATCTTGACGGAAGGGAATTGCCCTCTCCGAGGACGATTACTGGCCTACGAAAAGAAACAAAACTTAGGCGGAGCATCCAATTGATTTGAGCGCAGAGCCCCGCGTAGATGATCGCTCTGTCTTGTTTCGAACCCATTATGATTTATATGTACAAATTGATAGTGAACCGGGAAGTTATTCCTTGGCTATACAGATATACACCGCACTACTTTATTCCTGGTCACTTTATTTGGATTCCAATCGACATACGTAGTCGATGACTAGGTGAACGATCCGTATGTACATCTTGTCTCAAATGTAAACTTGCTGAAAAACGTAATGGCCGCTTGGAGATGACATGAATTGAGGTAAATAGACACGCTAAAAATAGATGGGCTTCACGTGTATGGGTATGTCTTTCTAGAAAATCACTCTGCATCACTTGAGACAGATTTTGGTTCGGGGAAATGATTTGTGTGGCAAAGGAATACTGGGGTAGAACCCAATCCTCCCTAAAGTTCTATGGAGACTCTATCTTAAGCCAGCTTGGCCATGGTAGGTTTTCTATCGCCAACTTCTTTCGCTGCCTGTTCTCTGAGGGCCTTGCGTAGGATCTTGCCGGACTATTAATCTGGTGGTTAGTTATCTTGTCCGGTATGGGGGATATCATACTTACGGGATTCTTGGGAATGGCATCAACGAACTTCACACCACCCTTCAGTCGCTTGTAGTGGACGACCTTCGACTCCATCCAATCGGCTATGTCCTTTTCCGTCTGCTTCACCGCGGGATCCGGCACGACGTATGCTCGGGGTAGTTCTTCGCCATTGATTGTGACGCCCACGACGGCGACATCCCGGACACCCTTATTGTCCAGAAGTACGTCCTCGAGTTCAGCTGGCGCTACCTGGTTGCCCTTCACCTTGATGAGTTCCTTGATGCGGTCGACGATGTGGAACAACGCGCCTGGGCCATAATGCTCCACAAAGGCGACATCACCCGTCTTCAACCAACGGGTACCATCCGGATCGATGTGGAGAGTCGCGGCCGTCGCCTCAGGTCGATTCCAATAGCCCTTGAGGAGGTTAGGGGCAGTAACCCAAAGTTCGCCTCTCTCGTTCGCCTTGGTGACCTCGCCGGAGCCATCGATCTTCATGATCCGGGCTTTGCAATTCGGCAACATCTCGCCAACGGCCGCCGAATTGCCCACTGCATTGGGGTGCCATCCGGTGCATCCACAAGTTAGTTCTGTCATACCCCATCCCTGCCGGAGATTCAAAGCGCCCGGCGGCCAAAGCTTGGCCACTTCCTCGCTGACCTCAGCTCCCAGCGGTGCGGCGCCACAGCCGATGCTCTCGACGCTGCTGAGGTCGTATTTGCGGCTAAGAGGACTTTTAGCAAGCGCAACTACGATGGGCGGAACAGCGGTGAGAGAGTCGATGCGGAACTTCTCGATACACTGCAGCATCTTCTCGAAGTTGAAGGAAGACATGATGTAGACCGGTATGCCTTGCTTCGGAAAGTTGCAGATGAGGAACGTCTGACCGTATGCATGATACATTGGTAGAAAGCCAAGCCGGCGGTATCGCTTCTTCTTTTCGTCGTACTCGGGGTCGAGTCGCTCGAGATAATTGATGTTATGGCCGTTTGCAATGTAAGCGTAATGCGTGATCTCGACGCCTTTCGGTACGCCAGTTGTTCCGGAGCTGTAGTTGAGGGCGCATACTGTCTCCTTCGGATCGGTGGGCTCGACCCAGTCGAACTTGGAAGCGTCGTCCTTGGAGGCCAGTAGACTTGTCCAATGCTGCGTCCCAAGTCGCGGCTTGCCCAGTTGTGCGTCAAGCACCGTGGTATCGAAGCTAAATACCCGACTCTTTGGAAGGCCCGCCTGTGCCGCAGCATCCACAGCAATCTCCATGCTGGCGTCAGCTGCAATAAGAAACGAGGCGCCGCTGTCCTTCAGCTGATAAGCAAGCTCTCGGGCGACGAAGCTGGGGTTAGCGCCACTGAAGATTCCTCCCGCCATCATGATTCCCATAAAGACCACGGGGGTGAAGAGTGAATTTCCAGAAAAGAGGAGGACGCGATCTCCGGGTTTCAGACCCGCACGCGTCAATCCTAATGCGAATCGTTTCGACCATAGTCGGAAGTCAGATTGTGTGATGAAGTGCGTCTCCGGGTGATCGACGTCGATGAATTGGGGCTTGTCTGGCAGAGGGCCGAAGGAGGAACCGAACACCCATTTTTGCAAAGAACCGTCAGGTATCGGAACCGACCATCTCGATGAGATAGTCATTGTGAGACGCGAATATGCCGCAAGGCAGTGGTGGGAATAAAGAAATGCAGGTTATTGCGCAACTTAAAAGTTGAGACTTTTCACTTGGTGTCAAAAAGTTGTTCAGATAGTTGTCTGGCTGAAGTGGTGTAGTTACCATTACCTAGGTACCTATACGTATTTATAGATTTCCTAGTACTCTAACGGTTTGCACTATGACAACGCACCGGGATACGAAAAAATTGCCATTATTACTTAGCACTAGAAGTTAGAATTGCGTGGAATATTTGGACGAAAATGGAGAACAAAGACGAGCTTTCGTAGGTACATATAAGAGAAGCATGGCAATTGTAAGCAAAAAGTGAGATTAATGCGGAACTCGTCTCGGCAGCTCGGGGGCGCGGCGGATACGGCGCGAAGTGACTCCCCCGTTGGAGCCGTGGTCCGTACATATAACATTTCGCTACAAGAAGCTCTACTATTGGCTCTTGATTGTAGGCGAGGTGGCAGTGACAAATGAGGTTGAGGTGGATCCAGATGGATATCAATAATCGGTTTCTTCACAGACGCTATCCCCGCAAATCACAACTCGGCAAGCCAGTGGGGAACAAATGGGGTTACGGCCAAGAGCCGAGGCTTTTCCCCTTTTTTTCAGCGCCGAAGCACTTAAGAAAGCTTGTCGTCCAGACCGGGGAAGGTCAAGTTCCAAGCTTCCTTCCCGAGCTCGGGGTTGTATCCTCTTATGAGACCCCTGTTCGTTATTTATTGGTCATAAGCGGTTTTATGACAGGCACGAAGAACTTATACACAATGTATTACTAACCGATTGAGCTATGAATACAACACACGCACCACACAGTAGAAGCATTTTTGTACAACGATGTCTTGGCACCTGAGGTTTATTTAACGTCCTGTTACTGTCTCAATAAAATGCGCCTCCTGCAACGACTTGTGCAACCTTAACACGCGAAATATAGCCACCGACGAACTACGCTCACCGCCTGTGTATCATCATGCATGCATGTCGCAAGCAACACAAGCCAAACCATCGGTCCGGGCGAACGAACGGCGCTGTGACATCAAATATGCGAGGGCAATGCTCGGTCAGAGAATCGAACTGCTCGTCAATGCATGCTTACATGTACTATAAAACTCGGGATTTCCTACAAATAAGTATCACAGAGATACAACTCCGCATATACTGCTTTTTACGGAAGCAAATAGGGCGACTAGAGCTACCGGTACAGGACACAGTTACAGTAAATTCGGATATCGGAGTCGTACGAATTATCATGTTTCATCATATTTCACCTTGGCATTGACGACTTTTCTCGCCCCAGCTCAGGTATCCAGTGTCATACCCAGACCTCGCTACATCGTCGCTCGAACCCTTGTCAGCGCGTACGAATATCGATAAGTGACCTTCACCGTTCCACTTGTTTGGCGTCAGCCTCGCTTGTTCTCATGAACGCTCGGCTAGTAGCTCTAGTTCTAGTTTCTGTGCGCCATATCGCAAGGTCTAGTTACCAAGCTCGCATACTACGGGCGCATCGTCGCTTACCGCTATGGACGCATTTTCGTAGACGCACGTCGACCTAGAAGCGCAACACCGTAGTCAGACTTTGAGAGATCGCACCGGCGTTAAGCACATACCGTATATAAGTTTTATCTCCGCGAGGACGAGATACGAGCATGCGACCTGTATGTAGAATTTGACCAGTGTATACGCACGTATGTGTAAGGTTCGAATTTTATCATACCAGCTCACGGTAAGCATTGACTTTAAGCCAAACCTAGGAGTATATTCTTGCAATCCAACTTATGACAATAGTCTAGTAGAAACTTTGCTGCTTCTAAGCAGACCTGTCATCTGGACTGTTGAACGGACACCACAAGTCAAGAACGAGAACCCCAAACGTGAACAGAAATAACTCGCCGGAACTTAAAATCTCTCAATCGTGGTAGTAATTAAACATTGAAGGCATGTCAAAATCTCTCTTCCACAGTCGTGCACCTATAGCTGACCATTCCGTCGTACCTGCATTAGCACTCCCGTCGACATTCAACACATCCACTATACATGAGAGCTTCAGTTAACTCAATGGGATAAACTCAGTCATAGTCAAGATCATATTGACTCGCGTCAGAACTAGCTGCCTTGTCATTGCCTTTCTATAAGGAGAACATTCTCATATCGTTACCGTATGAACTCACCTCACTAATGAAATATACAGTGCTAGAACCCGAAAATGTAAGGGGACGGAAACTTCAAACTATGGGACTGAAAGTTGACCTTGAAGAGATGCTAGAACCCGTAGCATTCCCTAGCATGATACCAAGTAAGTGGTACTGGGAGATATAGTGGGACGCTACCGAACCTTTCGTAAATTCAAGTAGGTAAAGTCCGTGAGGTTATCTCAGGTGGCTCTTGCCAAAATACCAGTGGCATTGTTCGCTGCGTCTGTGGTCCGTCTGTTAGGTGGGATACCGGTCGATGTTTATGAGAAGTCGTAACCTGCATAGTACGTCTTATCTCCCTCCGGGTACCTTACTAGGCAGTGACAGATCATACTTACCTTCGAGTTGGGTTTAAATCACTCTACAGATACCATAGCTGGAAGGCCAAACCGCAAACTGGTTTCCTAGCTTATAATAAGTCTGGAGTCCTTGGCTTATGCCAGTAACTTACAGTCTCCCCCATCATCCTCGCCTCTCCATCTTTCACCAGCGAGTCTGTTTTGAATATCTCTCTTTCTATGAAGCTAGCCGCAGACACATCGTATTGTTTTAAGAATTTTTGCATAGGTACATATAGCTATTCGAACTAACACTACAATGGGGTCACAAACGATTTATGCCAACGCCATAATGGGGCTGGTAACAGATGATTTCTGTCCTTACAATGCCGACACTCGCCAGCAAAAGCTCGAGCACGCTCGGAGATTGATAACCGATCGGCCTCACCTCTGGCTTGGTCCTTTCCCCATAAGCGAACGAGACCTTTTGCTTACGCGTAGCCCCAACGTCAGTTTTCTTGAATACGACAGGAGTTGCTATGCTGCGAAACTTGTAAGTTGTTTACTCGGCACCCTTTGTTGCAGTCGCGTTCCTAGCTAATCGGTCGATCTAGTGTCATTACTACAACTTCCAGAAATACGAAGACGATGCCCCTTTACAAGTACGTATGTGCGAGGCCCTTTCAAGAGGTTTTGCTGATTACAACTTGCTCAGACGACTAGCTGGGACTTCAGAAATGATTTCACCTGCAAGCAAATGGTCGCCGAGGCTGGTGGTGAGGTCGTTGGCTTTCCAGGTATCACGCGTAATCCCAATTATAACTGGTATCACGCGAAGAGTAAGTCACGCTTTTGCTCCTATATTATGACGCCCTCGCTGATGTCCTCATAGTCGATGTAAAGTTCAGCATCCCCACTGCGAGTGTAATGTCTAGCGAATATAATGTTCCCTGGGGTATCCTCACAACCTTGGCGACTAACGCCCGAATCTTCCGTGGACCAGTTCAGGAGACTTGTCGGCACGGATGGGACGCGATGATTCTCTACGATTGCGTTGCTAGTACGGAGGGACCTCTCAGAGATTGTGAGCGCATTGCCTCTCGAAAGTGGGACATCCTCCTGATGAAGATGTGCAACGATTATCAGTGTAGGTCGATAGTTAGTCACTATGATACTGTCATTGTACTAATACGTGACGTCTAGTTCCCTTCATCGTCGTCGCTATCCGAGATTCTGGACCCGTTCACGAGGCGCAAAATCATGTTGATGGCCGCAATTGAGCGAAAGGGTTGGTTCAGATGTGCCTGTTATTGGATAATGGGGTTGTAGCGCCGACTGAGTGTTTGCTTCGAGTATTGTCGTTGTGTATTGGTTGAAAACATGTTTCTGGACACCGCCAAGCCGAAGCGCCTTATCACTAACTTATACTGCAGAGCGTCTTCACGGCAAAGGGAATATGTTCATGGTGGTCAGGACAGATGTCTTAGGTGCTTATGATTAGTGGATTCTCTAGCTAGGCCATATCGTTATTGCTAATATCGGACACGGCGTTTACTAAACCCCTTGCCTCTCCTCTACTTATTATGACTATTCCTTTTAACTCCGTTCGCTCTAACATCAACCATGCATCATCCGCTTAGTAGATGACCTTGCCGCTCGCATCGGTGACGGGCATCCCACCGGGAAGCTCCTTGAGCCCTAATCAAAAGTGTCAGTAAGAGAGCGGGAAATTTTGAGAGGCACGAGGTTACTCACAGCCATCGATGTTCTCGTTGACGACGACCTGCTTGCTGCACTGGTTGCCCTGCTGGATGGACTGGGACTTGAGCTGCGGGCAGTTGATGTTGCAGTTGGAGTCCATGGCCTTCTGGAGAGCATCGCCCTTCCAGCCGAACATGTAGTCACCGTGGTTGCCGTAGCCGGTCGGGTCACCGTAGGACCAGACGAAGGGCTGGCTGCCGTCGGTGGGCCAATCGTTGGGGTTGTTGAAGGGGCGGGTGTCCCAGATCACCTCGTAGAAGAGCTGCGGGATCTTGACCGGGTGCGTCGACGGGCACGCGCCGCCGCTCTCGAAGGTACCGCTGGGGTACGCGACGTGGCTCGAGTGGTCGGCTGAGTCGAGGTTCTTGCCGTCCCAGCAACTATATAAGGTCAATTAACTGCGCATATCCTCCCCTATCTACTAAATAGGGGTAAGAGGGCTCTCACGTGGGGAAACGGATGTTAGCCATGATGCCGGCCTTGCAGGCCTTCTTGGGCATGTCCATCGTCTCGCCGGTTCGGGTCAGGATGTTCTCCAGGCAGGTGTAAGTAAGCTGGCGGTACTTCTTGGCCTGCGCCTCGGTTCGGTAGGTCGGGTTTCCGACGATCATACGGAAGCCGGGCTTGAACGCGGTAACCTTCTGGTTGTTGTAGCTGGGGGTGTAGTAGACGGTCATACCGCCCTTGGCAGCCTCGAAACCAGAGTTGGCCATCTGCTGGACCCTCTTGTAGGTGCCGTTGCGGGCACGGAAGTACAGGACGGCAGTCCAGTAGTTGGACATGTCCTCGGCGAAGGTGCAGGTTGTGCAGGTCGCCTGGCTGGGGATGTCCATGCGCGGGTACTCCATACTTTGATTAAATGCGTTGCCGCCGATAATCTGGTGGACGTGGGGGGAGCCCGTGACGCCGGGATAGACAAGAGGGTCGAGACGCTCGACGACGAGCTGCGAGCACGAGAAACGCAGCAGCGCGTGCGCGCTAGGCGCGAGGAGCGCCAGCGAGGCGGCAACAGAGGTCAGTGACAGCTGCATCCTGAGAGAAAGAGCGATATGGCACGGCGATGGACTTCCCAAACTCGCTTCCACGACGTAGGCCCGTCGTCTATTTAATATCTTTCCATTGCCGGCAGAACGCGGCTTTTCCCCAGGCTGTCCCCCAGACTTTTCCTAATTGCCTTTTTGCATGTCGCTGCCGTCTTGTCGAGGGCATCGCCGTATAGAAGATCAGCGGTTAATATGGCCAATATAGCCGAGATCACCCCTGGCCCTGGTCTCCCGTAGGGACCCACGATCCGCGAATCGTTCGCGCCATGCTAGTGGTGGGCAAGGGGAATTGTCACGTTGTTGTTCCTGGCATCGCATCGGAATATTGCGAGCATTGCCGCTGGTTCGTTTTTCGTTATTGCAAGCCGTGGAAAATCGTGGCATATTTAAGCGATGGTAACTTTAGGGTGACATCAGGCGGGCGAAGATTCTCTTGTGTACCGCGCCAAGGATCGCCGCCACGAGCCAACTACTTCCAGACCAGCCATGGTGGCTACCATTATGGTAAGAATAACATCCAAGAGAGGCTTAAACCAACAGACTACACGGAAGGAGAGTCGTCGAGATCAGATAACGTTAGTTGGGGGCCGCGATGGGATGGTTTCGGATCGTGGGTCAACGGTCAAGTGATAAAAGGAGGTATTTATGTCCAGTCTTGGCAATATAACACCCGTCATATAGACCACGGCCCCGGATCGCGTAGCACCGGCAGTGGAAATGGAGGCTTACATAACCTGGTCGGATATCCCATCTAAGACATCTTCTACGTCTCCGGGTAAAGCGAAAACGCATGTCAAGTTTCTTCTCGGCTATCGATCTCCGAATCGCCCCATCTTACGAATTCCAAATCTGATAACGGCGATAGATTTTCTTGCGACGTTCTATATAGGGGTCGGCGCATCGTGATTCTGGATCGATACGCGATTATCGGGCCGTCCTTTGATCAAATTATGTTATTTAATGCTAATGACATTTGAATACTGGCATGCCTCATCAGGTCACTTTTGCATGGGGTTTTGAGAAATAAGTGATGCTAAATATAATAAGTTGACGATCCAAGCCTCATCATGTGAAACAGGAAGGATATTTCTTTCTCTCATGATAATCCAACGAGATCGATTCTACTAGCACTAATAGACAAGTGGTCTCATGCTACGTCGCGAAGAGAACGTGGAGCTATCCAATATATATAGGAGTCGCCTTATACCTAATAAGAACACCTCACCCCTTGTTTACGTAAACTACAAGATCTTAGTTCTTCTATAGCCAGGTTATGAGATCTCTTTGGACTAATGCCGAGACTTTGAGGATCCGGTATCCGGCACGGAGATAGCTACCTGTGTACATACCTGTGTCCATTCCTTGGGTCCTTGCCCCGACTAAGGGAATAGTCCGGGTCCCCGGCTCTAGTACAATATCATTCCGTTGTCGTATCATCTGCTCGTCCAATGTTCAGGCTTCTATGTGGACTAAGCGCAGGACTACCAACACCAACGTGCGCCTAGCAATGGCTTCGTTGGTACGAAGCTAGTGGTGACCTAAGTATAGGATTCTAAACTACGTATTAGCCAAAGGAATCCATTCCCCCACCTATAAGTATTAGTATACGGTGTATTCGCTCTTAAATCGTAAGTATGGGAATTAACTTGATGTCGTACGGGGATCAGGTGTCCAGCAAATATCGACAGCAGAGAGCCTATTGGTTTCAAGATAGTCGTATGCAGCCACCTGTACGCCAGACCGGTACGCCACCAGCCACGGGAAGTCAGGCTCTGAGAATACATACCTACATGTAGGTATCTTAGACGGGCAGAAATAGGTCATTAAACTTTCCATCACTCACCATCTTAGAACTGGGTCCAAAGAGAAATATTAGTTGAATTGACCATGTTCCAAGCCCTGACAACCAGTCTTTATCACACATGGGAGCTTACTTGACCTTTCACATTCCTTATAATTACTAACTTCAGAGTCAAATCGAGAAGGTCCTGGGGCCGAACCCGACCAGTATCACCAACGACCATTTGTCTTAAATGTGGAACCTTGATAGTTTCGTGAAAGAAGAACGGAGGTTCCACAACATATCACAGCGTATGTTTCTTTTCTAGTTACTCGCCGCGTTTCATTCAAGAGCACCGCATATTAATTCTAGTATTAGTGTCTATGTTGCGTATCCTCTCTCAGCCATACAAACTTTCGTCCGAGGATGTTCTTCCGAAAGGCGCCATGATATCCGTTGCCAGCACTCCTATAGGCATGTCAGGAGAGTGTTTTTCTGGGCCCGGGGCTTTCGGCCGGTTCCGCTTTGGACGACTGCGCCGCTGTCCTCACATGGTACGCAACGGCCTGAGATTCGACTCTCCTTCCGCAAGTAGTCTACAATTTTGGTATGGGAAGCAGGCTCGTCCAGGTAGACTGGTGGCTGGCATATTATGTAAGCTTGTTCTCATTGAGCTTTTGCAGCGTTGTTATATGAAGCTTCAAGGGGGGAGAAGAGGCCGGAGAATATCATATACTTCGACGCGGATTACCCCCATCCAACGTATGAAGTTCTGTTCAGGAATCGAGGACATCAATAACTGCCTAGCGGTCTACGCCCCTTTTCCCCGTTTATTTTTCTTCGTGTTCCCTCGGTTAGGTTCTATTTCCTCAGTACAGGTCGGATCCTCGTCCCTTTTGGATGGACTCAGGGGTTGGCGGCACGTCACGGTGCACTAGATACGGTCGTGGGTCAGTATTCTCTCAAAGTTATAGGCTCATATATCTAGAGGCCAAGGATTTTTCAGGATCTACCTAAGTCAGTTGATATTGTTCCCTCAGATTTATATTTTGGTTCCGGTGTTTCCGGAATGGTATGCATGTCCCACGGTTGATCATAAGTTATACGCCATGACCTGATGTAACCTACACACGTAGATAGTTACCTACTCCAATACCTCTTACGATGAGTTATATCCAGTAGTTTCTTCATTATAGGTACTATGAAATTCTCTCTTCCGTAGATAAAGGGTCTTCGGGAATGCCCTACGTTACCTGTACCACCACTAGCAACCCCGAACCCATCCCAACAACCATGGCAAGCTTAAGCAAAGATGTGAGGAAGCACCGCCCTTACTTCTTGATATTGCGAAATTGACAACTTTATACTATTACTAGTCTTTGATACTTGACAAAGCCCGCGAAGTTCTCAAAGAGGCAGAGAACCTCGTCCAATACTTGCAGAAAAAAGGGTTCACAGAGCCCAATTTCACTGCGACCTCACCTCCGCACCCAGCTAATCATGAATACGATGTCATCCGCATTAGTCTCACTGAGGCCGCTGAAGACCTAGTTCATCTCGCAAAGGGGCCCATCCAGTGGTTTCGTACTCTCATGTACTCTCTCAGCGATATGGGGGCGTGGCAGACCGCTGTGAGATTCAAATATTTCTCCATCATCCCCCTTGACAAACCTATGTCAGTGAAAGAAATTGCTGCGGCGACCAAGATGGATGAAGATCGGCTTGGGCGGATCATGAAGATTCTGGCTTCACAGCATTGCTTTGAAGAGGTAGAGGAAGATGTTTACGGGCACACAAGTGTGTCTGCCTTCATTGCGCAGAACCAGGATATACAGGCGATTGCCGCTTGTGTGTAAGTCAATGTACCGCTATTCCCGATGAAACATAAGTTTATGCTCACAATCATGACGATTAGGCTCAATGAAACGTTCGAAGCGGCATCCCTGACAGCCACGGCGATTGAGAGAGCACCCTACACGTCCGACAGTCCCCATTCTGCCTTCCACCTCAGGTTTGGCACCGATTCTTACACCTGGTATAAGGAGAACCAGGACCGCGCGACGAACTTCGCCTCGGCTATGGCTGGGGTAAGTCGAAGTAAGTTAATGTCTAAGGTGCCAAAGGCATGTCTTTTCCAAACTAAAATACATAGTGAACAGAGCCAGAACCGAGCTACGGGATGGCTTTCCCTGGGGTAGTCTGCGTAAAAAGCGCGTTGTAGACGTTGGTGGAGGAAGTGGACATATATCCATTTACCTCGCAACGGTAAGGCGTCCCATCATATTTCTCCACCGTTGCTGTTATCATCTGTTTATCTATATATATTAGGATGATAGATGTTAACCTGTGTAGCAATTCCCTGAACTGGAATTCTTCGTCCAAGATGTCAACCCAGACATGCTGGTGGAAGGGCCCAAGCTGCCCGAGTTCAAATCAGTCGAGAAGCGTGTATCCTTCATGCAGTACGACTTCAGAGAACCCCAGCCGGTCACGGATGCAGGCCTCTTCATGATACGGCAAGTCTTGCATAACTACCCCGACGACGTATGCGTCCAGATCTTCAAGTCCTTCGTCCCCGCCCTGGAGAAGTCCGCGTCAGGCACGTCTATACTGATCAGTGAAATTCTCCTGCCTGAAATGAACGCGGAGCCAAAGGTACAGGAACATCATCTGCGGCAATTTGACATCCTCAGTACGTATCGCGGAATCGCGCATTTTTCTTGTGCCTCTTATTCCTCCTTTAAGTTTGGCTCGGGGTTGAAAAACTTCCCAGTCAGATTACATGATAGCACATTTCTTCCGAGATATGTTATAAGCCCTCTATATTATAAAAGTACCCAAGTATGCAACTACTGACTCTATTCATTGCAGTGTTGAGTAGCTTCGCTGCT
The DNA here is from genome assembly GCA_022984865.1 of Hypomontagnella submonticulosa. NCBI lineage: Eukaryota > Fungi > Ascomycota > Sordariomycetes > Xylariales > Hypoxylaceae > Hypomontagnella > Hypomontagnella submonticulosa. The sequence continues at coordinate 1,151,502 of JAJKLF010000004.1, read as the reverse complement.
AAGGAACGGACTGTGAAGGAATTCGCCCGATTGCTCAAACAAGCTGATGAGCGACTTGAGGTATGTTACTCGCCTGCGCTGTATTTGACTTCCCGATTACCCATTTCGTGGATTCTAGTTGCGGGAATAGTCAGTCTAACTTCCACCAGATCACCAAGTTGCACCAGAAAGGAGTTAATGGGCTGTTGGAGGTTCAGCTTGCTCAGTGAAAGAGGATTCAATTTTGCGAAGATACGATGCGCGCACTGTTGTTTTAAAGGAGTAAAAATCAACTTTCCTGGGGAATTGACATCAACTGATCATTCCATCTTGTTAAGATTTGCACTTCATGTTTTCTTAATATAACCATAAATCCATGTACATATCGGTGAATATCTTGACCAAAGTCACATACATCTAACATTATGCTGATTTCGTTTGGAAAATATCCTGAATAAATTAACCATAATATATTGTAAAGAGCGACATAATTCCAACTTCCAAGTGAAAGTAGCAATACATAAGTACATATATCCAAATTCGAGCCTTTCAATGATAGTGAACCCCTATCCTAACCCTATTTTCCCCAGCTTACGCTCATACTTGGCGCGTGCCGTACGTTCGACCACGACAAAGATTGTCGCCCATCGCCGAAGTAGGAACTATCGAATTCCGTGTCTGTAGATTTAGCTAACTGTCAACTTAATGTCCCAGCCAGCCGTGCTTTCGATATTCATATACACCTCCACGGCGTTGGCCTGGTTCTTCGCCATTCCTCGGTACGCGGCCTGCAGCAAGGTCTGCCATTCAGGGCTCATCAATCGGACCGTCCCACGTTCGTATCCGCTCGTCGTCCACGTCAGCTTAAAAGTGTAGATGGAGCCTTGGTGGATAATTTCGCCCGACCGCGTAGGGTTCTGTGTGCCCGCCTTGTACCCAAGCGAGTCTATGTCGTTGCCGATAGTCTGCTGCCAGGGCGTGACAGGGCTTCCATGCGCCCACCTCAGCTGCTCAACCGACAGCACTGCGCCCATTGCTATGTTTAGGGTTTGCGTCTCGCTGATGGGCTCCGTCCTCAACATCGGACTACCCCTTGCTTTCAGCGTCGATTCTACCGCGTCGAGGTTGCGGGTAGAGGCCGAGAAAGAGTCGTCTCTCGAGGAAAGCTGGGGATCGCTTGTGTCTGGTACAACTAGGCTGAGGGCGCTCCCAAAAAGGGAGAGGAGTAGTACGCTTGAGATTTGCATGGTGATGTTGCGGTCAAGCTGAGCTGTAACTATTTATTCGAGTAGGCTATATAGTCTTGATGGAGGGTCAAGTAGTTATATATTGGTTGGTATCAAGTTCTCTGGTTTGAGCTTATAGATCATCTGGTGACTGAGAACTTGGTTGGGCATCTGGTGGCCTAAATATACTCGACGAGACCATTAGGAGGATGGGCATAGTTATTCTGTATGAGCGATTGTACCGATACTCGAGGTATGGACCTTTGAACACTTGACGTTGAGATCTTCAATAAGGATTAGTGGTGGAGGTTATGGGAACCGCGATGGGAATCGGGATGAAGGATTTTGGGGCCTGTGGCGAGAGTTCGAACTACAATTTATCACTAGGTTACAATAATATCTGTAACTTTCCATAGATAATTCTTATGTGAATGTCTAATCATAGGGGAAAAAAAGAATGTAGACTACCTATGTAATCGACATTACCAGGAGAGGTTGTATATATACACCTTCCTATTATAGTCACTGCACGGTTCATGTCGTATTGCATTGATGTTATAGCTTAATTCAACAACAGTATCTCTATTATTATCGAATCAGGTAACTATCTCAAGGTACCTAAGTAGGTGTCTAGCGAAAATTAATATGTATGGGAATATATAGTGACTCTTTACAGGGTAAAAAGATAGGCGAGAGCTGGAGTAGACTGGCGATTACGTAAGTGTTCCTCGCCCAAAAATGAGGCAACTCACGACAACGCTTGCGATCCACTTCGCAAACCGGGATAAATTGAATTAGCGGCATCCGACCCTCTCCTAAAAATATCATGATGCTTTTCGTGGAAACAATGGGCACGGCATTCCCCATTTATATCTCCTACATACAGACTTAGCAATATAGAAATATAGAAATTACGCACCTGAAATCGGAATGAATGATATCCATGGATGCCAATGCACATCTGACATAGCCCTCGTTTAACTGTAGATAGGTAAATTTGCAAGTGAGCAAGTGAACCTCACTCATCAACTTTCCGATCATTACCTATGTACATATATATGCACCGTCAGCGCTAGGTTCTTTAAGCTTAATTTATCGAAGTCTCAATGAACTCCCGACGGTGATAGACATAGACGGGGGATCTAACGACGTCATCCACGCCAAGAACGAGGAGAACGCAGGACCTTTGGCTTACGTAACGCGGTTCGGGCTTTGAGTTATCATGAACTTGGGATTGGGATGCCTAGGATCATTTGCAAATATGTAGGTGTGCTTATAATTGAGGATTTTCTAAACTTCGCTAAAGCTTCTGATAAAAGCAGAGCATATAATCAGTATAATCAAACAACCCGAATAACATCGCTTATTGATAGCCGCCCTAATATGCCAGTGGAACCCATAGAATTGTATCAAGGAGAACGTAAGTAGTTACCATCTATGGATGAGTTCCCAATAGTTGTTTTTTAACGCGATTCAGTATGACTGTAGAGTGATATGCGACAAATCATCTTTAGGTTAATACGACATTCTCCGGTTTATGGCATCACAATCTCAACTCCCATAGGTAAAAATGATACGGTGACTTTGGAAAGCCCGTGGTTCTCGTTCGACGACTTGATTCCGCATCTTACATGGATATAGGACCCGATCGCTCGGGAGGGAATCTAAAACGGGAAGTTACATAAGAGCAACGCTGAGATGAGCGTACAACCCTAGGTAACCAACCTGTTCAAAAATAGTTATAGTATTTGGTAGTACAAGCTGTATCATGCGACCTAAGTAGCCAAACAAACATCTCTGTGTACCTATATCATATGTAGGTAGGTAGGTAGGTAGGTAGGTGGGTAGTGGATATATCACAACGTTGTGTTTGCAGACCGCAACAGGGTCGGTGGATATCGCCAAGTGGTCACCATGCCTTGACTCGGGCTTTGTTCGCCCGCGAATAGGAAACCCGGTCGAATCGCCTAGACCTGGACAGGGACTTGGGACGGGTCCAACTGGTCGGGTCCAAAAGGGCCATTGTGCGCGACTTTTTAGCGGCAGAACCATGTGGCCTGAATCATGAATCCCTCGGCCCTGTCTCCAAGGTCTCCAAAGGTCAGGGAAGACGGCAGTAATAAACTCGACTCTCCCGAAACTAAAATCCGCTGTGCCGTCACCTTAAAAACGGTTACGGTTAACCGTCCCAATCATGGACACAACGCTGGAATGCAACGTGGATGTGGGGGGCCAATCTGGGGTAAAATAAGTGTGGTAAAAGGTGGAGATGGAACTGTAACCCCTGTCCGTTTCCAGCCGTAACAACGTCATCCGGTGGAAGCTAATAAGTTCAAAATGTTCCACTTAGGTTAACCGAGCTAGCGAGGGACAACTGGCCAAGAATGGTTTCCAGCTTAACCCTGCAAAAAATTTTCGTCAGTTAGGTACGCGTAGCGCTAGAGAGCCACTAAGTAGTTGGGCGTGACTCCATACCTACTTGGATATCTCTCCTTTCGCTCTTTACCTCCCAACGTGGAGTCGCTAATTACTTGATGGGAAAAAAAGGGGAGGCGCAGGCAGGGGAGGAAAAAAAAAACATCTCATTCCCGGCTAGCAATCAGGGCAATGGGCCAAATTCGGGGCTTTTCTAGCCTGTTAAATGACTTATATTTCACTTTCGCATTGCCAGATGGATCCACATATACGCTATACCTCCCACGGGCCTATTCTTACGCACATAGGCTCACAGGCAAGATACCTCTTACCCTATACCTACCTCTTTACACAGACACGTGCGTCTTTGTGCGTCAATTCTCTATTTGCACTTTACATTTTGCATTTTGCACTTCCCACGCTTCTCTTTCTTCCTCGGCCCTACCTATTGTCGTTCAATGGCGATCGCGGGGTAGGCGGTCTTGTCTGCCTCTCTATCAATAGTAGTTCAGCTCACTCCTCACCGCTCTGAAGGATCCTTCTTACTCTCTTTTTTGCCTCCTCTCGCCTTTCGCCTCTCGTCTCTCATAACTCTTCGTTTTCTCCGATGAATGCCGCTTTTCTTTAAGTCGGTCTTGGCAAAATCTATCGTAAATACCTGGCAGGCTGAGCTTAATATCCTCACGTCGTCGTCACCTCGACAACTACCTACCAATATATTCCAGCATTGACTAGGCTGCGTCTGTAGGCGCAGACAGACTGGCTGCGAGTGGCTGCAAGCCAATGCCGAATGTTTACACTTGCCTAGTACTCCCTTGTAGAATAAATCCCTAGGAAGCGCCATCACCTTAACGGGACCGCTTCGTTCGAATATACTATAATTCTCTTACACACCCAAAGACACCTCCTTGGGGGAGATGATACATTCTAATGGCCTTGCTTGAGGGCCCTAGTCGCATACCGACGTCGTCGTGTCCAAGATGTCAGACAGCTTCCCCGATCGCGGCCCGGCCGTCTTCACTGTGACGTTATGGACGCTTATCCTGGCCACTTGCATCGTCGCGGCTAGACTGTTATGTCGGATACGTATCGTGCGAAGAGTCACTTGGGACGACTATTTCATCGTAATCGCTTGGATATTCGCTGTCGTTCTTAGCGCTTGCATCGAGCTGGGCGTCAGCAAGGGACTCGGCCGACATGACGAGAATATAGCTCCTGAAAACTGGAACGCTTTACGACGCTATGAATATGCCTTCTCGGTACTATATGTAGGTTTAGTTGCTTGTCGAACCCCTTTATAGCATCGAGTCTAACCACTGGGCAGAATCCATCCTTGATGGCCACGAAGACGTCTGTCCTCATATTCTACCTCCGCTTATCTAAGAACACGCAGAAAGTGCTGCGATTGGCGTCTTGGGCTGTGCTGGCGATTGTTAATGTGGCTGGCGCGGTCCTAACCTTGATCAATATTTTCCAATGTCGCCCAGTTCAGGCAGCGTTCGATCCGTACCCTCACGAGGCATATTGTGTCCCTCTCCTTACCGAGTTCCTCTGCGCGGCCCCGGTTAACGTCGTAACCGATCTTGCGATTCTGGCGTTGCCATTACCCGTCCTGACCAGCATGAGACTACCACGGCGACAAAAAGTCATCCTAATCTTCACATTCGCTCTAGGTATATTCGTCACTATTGTCGATGTCGTCCGGATCTACTACCTCGAGCAAGCTATCACCCAGGTCTCCTCAACAGCCTCTGATAACCCAGCAGCGACTTTCGGGGATTCTCCTCAGTTCGCTTGGAACGCATCGTTCACATTTATGTGGTCCGCAATTGAAGTTAATGTTGGCATAATTTGCGCATGTATTCCCACGCTAAAGCCTTTGGTTCGCCGAATATTGCCTGCCATGCTGGTAGATCCCAATGCGACTCGGACATGCGACAAAGATACGTCAACGGACGGGAATGGCAGTTCAAATAATGGTCGACCCCCTACCGCTGGCCTTTTCACTGAGGAGCAGATTGCAAATCCTGCACAAGTACATGTCGGTGATCAGCGGACAAGCCAGGCGTCTGCTGAGGTGTCCGCTGTCGATTTCATCACCACGCCAGACATGACCACTGTACCAGAAGTGAACCCCCAGCCGCAAACCCCTAACCCTCTTGATCGATCGTCCACTGTGTTGACAAGTGCCACGGGAACATACTCGGGGACTGACAACTCGGTGTATTTCGGATTTGTGAACATGCGTCGGCCAAAGAGCATGATTAGGTCTTCGGTCCGCGACTCGTTCAAGTATTGTACTGTAGTTACAATATTGTTCTTGCTGTGGGGATTCTCATATGGCCTCCTAAATCAGCTCAACAATGCAGTCTCCGCAGTATCAGGCATGTCAACGGCCGAAACGATAGGGCTCTCCTCGATGTATTTTGGAGGGGGCTATCTGGTTGGACCGCTGCTTGTTGGCGAATGGATTCTGCGACACGATGAACATTCCAGGTCAAGAAAGAGGAAAAATGGACCGGACCAAGTCGGTGGCTATAGGGCCACGTTCATTGTGGGACTTTGTTTCTATGGGGTGGGTACGATCATGTTCTGGCCTTCTGCAATTCTCACCTCATTCGCTGGCTTCATGATCTGTAACTTTGTTGTCGGATTCGGCCTTGCAATCATCGAAACCGGAGCCAACCCGTTTCTCATATTTTGCGGACCAATGGATTATGCCGAGATGAGACTCTCTTTGGCCCAGGGAGTCCAAGCCGTTGCCACCGTCCTAAGCGGACTCCTTGCCCAGAGAGTATTCTTCACCACGCTGGATACTCCCGGCGATGCCAGCTCATTGACGCTACTGGACGTCCAGTGGACATATTTAGCTATCACCCTTCTTTGCGCAGCATTGGCGCTCTTCTTTTATTATATGCCATTGCCTGAGGTTACCGACGCCGAGATGGAGAACTCTACACGGTATCTTCCGGTCGATCCCAAGAAACGTAGCTTTGGTGGTTTTGAACTTAGAACTTGGACTTTGGCGTTGGCCGTCCTAGCTCAGTGGACCTATGTTGCCGGGCAGGAGACCATGAGTATCTTCTTTAATGAAATCCTGACTGGACAGGGCAATGTCGTCCTTCCTCCGACTCCCGACTCCGCGACGAAGCAATTTTTAGAGCCTCCGCCAGGTTTTGCGCTTTCGATTCCGAATTATCTTCTTATCGCCCATACTGCATTTGCCCTCTCACGTTTCCTCGTAGCTTATCTCGCCTACCTATCTCCAACCCATCCGAAGGTCCCACAGCCGCGTACTGTTTTAAGTATTACCACCGGATTGAGCGTTCTCTGTGGCGGTCTAGTAGCAGGCCTCCGTCTAACGAACCCAAATCTAATCACTATCCCAGCAATATTATTTTTCTTCTTTGAAGGCCCTATGTGGCCCCTCATCTTTACGCTAGGACTTCGGGGACAAGGCAAACGTACAAAACGAGCAGCGGCATGGATCACGATGGGAGCTTCTGGACCCGCATTTTGGCCCTTTGTGATTTACGCGATCACCGATCGAGGAGGTAGTATCCAAACAGCCTTCAGCCTAGTCCCCGCTCTCTTCGTCATTACTGGATTCTTCTCCCTTTTCTTGGACTTGAAGCAAGACGCGCGGGCCTTAGTTGACGCTCGTGTCGGCGCCGAGGATCAATCAAGAATACAAGATCGCGCCAACCGGGACTTGGACCTGAATACCATCCTCGCGGCACGGCGTAGAGCATCGGTGGCCGGATTTCCAGTTGACGAAGAGAAAGCCGGTTTCCTCAAAAGATTCTCCATCGCACTGAGCAAAGGGAGCACTGTACTTACTGGGCGAAAAAGTTCTGACCAACCAGGCATGGAACGCCACGAGGCGAATAATTCCAGTCCTGGTTGACAAGACGTCGAAAATGATCAACGCAAATAGAGCCCGCCATTGGCAATTCCAACCCACAGTTGCACACTCTCCGACTCGACCGGCTATCCCGAGGACCAAATGCTGGTGGACCGGTTCCAACCAGAAAGAGGTCCAGACACGTCACCTAGGAGTCTTGTAGGACCATGGTCTAATGACAAGTCCTCTTCCCGTTCGAGACTTCGTTTTTGGGACATTCGATCCGAGGATTCCACTGGCGACTTTGGGCCGCTGCTCGCAAAACTTACTCCTGGAAAGTTCTCGGGTGTATCATCTTATCGTTAAGAGTGGATAATACTCAACCACAGTTATTGAAATGGTAAGTCGAATGATAGACTACCGCGACGTTGTGTGATCCGAGAACATGGTACTAACGGGCCTAACCAGACTGATTTGGATTGAAAGAAAGTACGCCATGGTGTACAAGCCAGCGATTGGTTATGTTTTTTAGGTGAAAGGTACCCGGGTCCGGAAATAGCTGTTTGGTTCGCAGCTCCTAGAACCAATGGACTCACGTTTTGACGAAAGTTTCAACTGCAATTCAATCGCGTTCCTCCTGCACGCTACGCTAGACACGCAGATGCAGCGAATACCTGGCCCCCGAATTGGCGTTCATCGGTACCCGTAGTAGTTAGATGATGTACCTGATTCTATTAGGGTATGATATGCTGTCTTCAACGATTTAGATCTTATATAATCAACGTAGCATTTGAGTGATAGCCAAAAGACAAAGAAAATCCATAGGATGATACTAATAGCTTATGCTGTTTGTGATATGATGGTTTAGGGAGCTTGCGCTTTCAATTCAATGAAGTAGAGCCGGAACTCTCGGTAAACTAGACCCACTAGGAAATTACGGGTACATGGGTACGGATTGAGACGTTAAAACCCCCTTATTCCTTAATTGCATAGCCGAGCTACAGTATACGACTACGGCTAACTCAAATATTTATGACCAAAGTGAAACTCTGTTCGCTCCGGGTAATAAGTTGTAATTTAAAAATCGAGTTATATGCATCTAAGGGGCAACATATGCGCGCCAAGAATTAACGGAATATTACTACTCTAAGCCAACCTTAGAAGTCGTCAGAGGCTCAACTTATCGCGAGCTTACCAATCAGCCAATCCACAATAGGCATCTCGGCGATGTCTTCCATCATACAGCTTTGTCTTTTACATTTCACACTTTCGATTTCATGTTTTTCTGTTCTCGTTGCCTCTCCTTGCGTATTAGGATGTACCTATATATGACCGAATGATTGAAAGTCAAATGAGCCGTCATTCTCCACGAATTAATTATCGAATCAGCTCCTGAAGTCAATATTCATTCGACGAGGCTATCGTGAGACCGGGGTCCCTGACATTCTTCTTCTGCAAGCCATCATGGCACCTCAAACTGAGCCATCTAGAGGCTCTGCCTCGAAAGATGGATTAAGGGAGACTGTCACATCTCAGGATTCACCCTCAATAGATGACACGGCCACCGAAGAGACGCCGCTCTTGCGGTCCGAGGCTAGCTCTCATATCGCGAGCCACAGTTCATCCGCGACTGATCTGTCCGAAGACGATTCTCCCGACTTAGATACGCCGAATCAGAAAGTCAGCCGTGGACGCGGCGTGGCTATCATTCTCAGCGTCTATCTACTAATATTCCTGCAAGGTAGGCTATAAAGAAGCTCATTGCTTCGTCGCGAGCTCACGTGTGCCGATGATTACTGATATCGCGATGCAGCTAGCAATATGTCTGGAATCACCATGGCGCAGTCAACTATAGCGGCGGATCTGGACGCGTATGAGGAAGCCATGTGGTTCACGACCGCGTTCCTCGTGGCTATGTCCTCGTCGACGCCCCTAGCCGGAAAGCTCGCGTCCATTTTCTCGCCGCGTGCTATTGTACTTGCGGCGTCTACGTTGTTCGCTACCGGCTGTCTTATCACGTCGCAGGCCCGCTCATTCCCGGTTTTTATCGTTGGCCGCCTTGTCACGGGGTTGGGTGGCGGAGGCTCTACGGTCCTTGCGATTGTTCTGATCCTCGAGTTCACGACGAAACGCAAGAGAGGTCTATTCGTCGGGTTGATGTAAGCTGGCTTGGAGAATCTATCCCTTTATCATCGTTTCTATGCTCTAAGGGTTCCTATTGCTATAAGAGATTCTAACCTAGTCGATCAGGAATGCCGGCTTCACCACAGGCGTCTCGTTAGGAGCTGTCATTTTCGGCGGGCTAATATCTGTTACCGGCTGGGTGAGTCCTCTCTTTCCTGGGCTCTTCTACACCAACTTACTGTCTTCTAGAGGGCCCTTTTCTGGATCCAAGTTATACCTGCCTTAATTGCTGGTCTCGGAATATACTTCAGTATCCCAAGCAACTTTACATCAAGTCAACTCTCTAAGGAGGGCTCGGTATCCGCCAAATTAAAGCGAATTGACTATCCAGGTGCTCTATTCCTAGTAAGCTAAAGAATAGTCGAGTATCCTCCGGCGTCATGCTAACCCCTCGCAGACGGCTACCGTCGTGCTGTTCCTCTTCGGGCTCTCCGGAACCATCCAGGTCATCCCGCTTGTCGTCTCATTGGCAACTCTAATTATATTCGTGCTCATTGAGTACTACGTTGCTACTGACCCGATTATTCCGATCTCCGTCATGCAGAACCGGGGTGCCTTGCTATCGTGTCTTGGTCAGCTCGGATTTATGGCAGCACGGTGGACAGTATTATTTTACGCTCCTATCACGGCCCTCGCTGTGTTCGGCTTTCCCCCAGCGGCCAGCGGAAGTATTCTCATACCGACGAATCTCGGGTTCGGCTCTGGCGGGCTTCTCGTTGGCGTAAGTCTTGCCTCCCTCCTAGATTGGTCAAGCAATAAGTTCATTATGTTACAAATTGCTAACATACTCTCTAGTGGCTACACGTCCGCCGCACTGGAAGCTTCTGGCTATCCTGCCTCGTATCCTTCGTTCTCTTCGCAGCCAGTCTCTTCGTTCTCTCTCTGGTATCTACCCCAGATGTCTCAATCGTTATTTACGTTGCTGTTGTATTTATCAATGGCCTCGTCACCGGTGCGGGACTAAACTACACGCTTGCGCACCTCCTGCATTTGACTTCACCGGATACCCATTACGTCGCTACGAGCTTGCTCGGCACATTTAGAGGATTTGCTGGCAGCTTCGGTAGCGCGATTGGCGGAGGCATCTTTGCCAGAACTCTACGCGACTCCCTGGAGAAGGGATTCCGCGCAATCGACGGCCCTGGCGGTTCTGGGGAAGACCGCGGCGAGCTTATCAGAAAACTTATCGGCAGTCCTGCGCTTGTATACAATGGTGGTCTCGGAGACGAGGAGCGAGCAATTGCGGTGCAGGGTTACGTCGACGCGTTAAGAGTTCTATTCCAGGCAGCTGTGGTCTTGTCCGTTATTGTCCTGGTCATCCAAGCTGGTACCGGGTGGAAAGGTCCCTCGAATAAGCTAAAGGACCAAGAGGGGATTACGACCAGTGATACCCTAGGAGATGAACCAGGCGAAGAACGCCGGTAGTCTTGATAGAGTTATCCAAGTTCCATAACTGATCTGTTAGAGTATAAAACCCCCTCTACATAGAAGTTCACAGTCCTAGATCGGATGTTATACAGCCAGAATTTAAATGATACTAACAACAAGGGGCACCTGGTTCTGTACAAATTGATAGGGGCCAAAATGGAGTCATTGATGCAACATCACAGTTACGAAGCAAAACCAGCAATATGGCAGGGGAAATCATTATATGGAGTATAAGGTATATTAATATGTATTAGGTAGGCTATTGTCCTTTATTACTCCCAAGAAACAAGACTCTGAAAACAATTTTCAGCGGGAAACACAAAACATAACATTGAAACAAGTGACAGCGCGTAAGATCAGGAACCCATCGTCGGATTGCCCAGGACCTCGTTGTCATCACCAACTCAGCATCGCGGGCCATTCTTCCTCAAGCTTTCATAGTAGGCCTCGACGCTGGAATCATCTGAGCTCAACGACCGCCACGGCGAGTGCTCGCCCTCCTCTAACTTCACTTTCTTCGAATCTCTCAAATACTCGTCGTCATCTTGCAGCATGCTATCGTACGAGCGCTTATATGGGCTCGCCAGTGGCGTACGCCACAGCGCTGGCGGGGTCTGATACGCCGGCGGATCACTCCACGACGGCAGCGTATTCGGGATCGGGTACGGGGGCGCGGGGGGAGTAAACGGCTGGTTTAGCACGAGCAGCGGGTGCTCATGCGGTTCTATATAAATTGGCATCACCGACTCCGGACTCGAGTTGATTCTGCCGAACGGGTCCTCCTGCTCCGGCCTCTCGGCTTTATTCACTTTCTTCGCTCTCTTTACTCTCTTCACCTTTCTCTGTTCCTTTTTGCTTTTATCGTCATCGGCGTCGTTGCCGTCGTCGTCTTCGTCTCCTCTCATACGCTTGCCTAGAGCAGTAGGCGGGAACCTTAGTGACTTGGGTGATATGGGTGACTCGGACGACGACGAACGTGCCCGCCGCGACGGACCCGTCCAGTCCACCTCGTTAAAGGCTACCCGTATCGGCTCAGGCTCAGGCTCCCGCTCCTGCTGGAACCACCACGGTGGGATCGTCTGTCTTGTAAAAGGCGACACAGTCGGCAGGACCTGCGGAAAAGGCGATGGGAGCGGTCCCCCCATTGGGGGTAATTGTAAGGCTGGCGGTAATCGCGAGACCGATGCCCGGGGCTGGAAATCCATCGCCAATGGTGGCGTTCCCGGTGGTGCTGGTGCCGGTGCCGGTGCAGGTGTTGGTGTAGGTGCTGGTGCTGGTGCTCGTTCCGGCGCTCGTGCTCGTGGCAATGGCGTCACCGGCGGTGTTGGCACTGCTTGCGCCGGTGGAAGCAAGGGAGGCAAAGGAGGTAAATTAGGCGAATGAGGTGAAGAGGGCACGAACAAAGGTGAGGACAATGATGAGGAAAGTGATGGCGGCGGCGGCGATGCTTGCTCATCGATACCCAAACCAATACCTATATCAGAAAGGACAGGAGACCCTCTGTTGGGAATATTATCAATGTCTAAGTCGAGTCGGTCTGCCAGCTCTTGGAGTGCTGCGAGCTCCGCCGGACTGGACATAGAAACTATACCCACGGTAACCAACCTTCGTAGCTGACCCAGGAACTCAGCCCTCGTCTTAGGGCTGAGTGTTGGTGGCCCGTCCGCTTTCTCGGTCAACTTCTTCGACTCTCTCTCGATCCGAAGCTTCGCATCATGATGGATATTTGGGTCAATACCTTTATTAAGAAGTATCTCTGCCGCAGCATAGTTGCGAGCAAAAACAGCAATATCTAGCAAGCTGTATCCTGCGTCAACAGCCTCATCTTCGTCGTCGATAGTCTGCTCTTCGGGGCCGTATATGGCCACCGTATGGTTGATATCAAATTCGGGGTCGAGATAGTCGTCATTTTCGATCATCTGCTTCAGCAGGTCGTTTTCTTTCTTCTTGATCGCCGCCATGAACGCCTGCGTACTGAGAGTGCACTTGTGGTCAACGAGCCACTTCGCTAGCTTCATAGCCCCGTCACGAATGGCCGAGTAAATGAGTCGCCCTTCCACTTCCATGTATAAGATGTCGAGTCGGATAAGTTCGGGGTCTTCTAATACTTCATCGGGGTCCCCGCCGACGTCTAACCTATCGAATAGCGAGACTGCCGCGTCAAAATGCTCATCGGACTGGTGGGCATTCGCAAGATATAGAAGGTCCTCGTCCGTCACTAAATGATGGTCAAGAATATCTCTTAGCGTGACATCGGGCGGGGATGGGACCTCCCCGTCAGACTCGGCTTCGGCGTCGTTATCGTCCTGGGCTTTGGCATCACCAACGCCTTCGTCGTCGTTAGCAACCTTAGCAACCTTAGCAACCTTAGCATCGTTAACGTCCTCAGCGTCATATTCTGCATCAAATTCTGCATCAAATTCTGCGTCCTCTTCTGCGTCCTCTTCTGCGTCCTCTTCCGCGTCCTCTTCCGCGTCCTCTTCTGTGTCCTCTTCCTCGTCATACTCATCATCGCTGTGCATAAGCTCCTGTTGCAAAGCCATCGCCTCCTTTCGTTGCTCGGCGTTCTCCCGCAGACGTACGGAACGACGTTCGGTCCCTCTACGATACCAGGTCTCGACAAGGTGCTCAGATTCAATTTCAGCATCCCCGTCTTCCTCGATAAGTCCGAGGCTTCGGAGCTCGTTTATGCCAATGCGCGCCATTTTGCTACGAATTTTATCTCTATGGAGACCAGTGTGCTGTGAAAGTTTCCTGCTTTCTTCCGTTTTTTGAGTCAGTCGACCAGAGTTGATAATCGCCTTCTATTTTCTCGGAAGCAATGAGTTATTCCTCGAATCACCCCCAGATGGACTGTACTCTTATACCCAAGAAACCTATCGAGTTGTTGCCAGGCTTACACATTGTTTCTCTTGTTCATTGACAACCCGACATGAAGACAAGGGCATTGTTTTCTAGTATTCTAGTCTACCCTTTGTCACAGCTTCGTCGATACTACGAGCCCGAACACTTATTGTGCTCAAGTTAATACAATACGCTCTGTCCTCTCTTGTAAGAAACTACCCACCCCGTGTGTCAATTGAAGAGCTCGGCTCCTTTGTCATCTAGGAACAATGCTCTCAACTTCTCCATGCCCGACCGAAACCCCAAGACAGGTCATCAACTGGGATTCGGAACTGTAGGATTACAGCCATCGTTGACGGCCAGAACTTGGAGTAAAGGATATGCAAGCAAATATCCCTGACTATCAATGATACAGGTGCCAGTCTCGACCTCACTGGTTCATACAATCTCTTGATCGTCGGCACTGGCTACTCCGAATATGTTTCGTATCTTACCATCACTTCACATTTAAAGCCAATCAGTGCTTACGATAGATCGGTAATCGAGAACTCCTCCGTCATCACAACAGGACCGCAGTACCAACAGCTGCTAGTAAGCTGATTACGTATAAATCTTATAGGTATGAGTCAAGTATAAGCATGACATTTGTGGCTGTCTTTCTCAGTGTCGATTGTTGCGATCGGCGGTCAATGTGAATGCCCCATAGTAATGAGACCGGAAAGCGACGATACCAGGATGAAATGATACGTGTATAATAATCAAACATGCGCGTCACAATAGTTCATCGTTTGGGAAAGTATCTCAGTTGGTGATATGGTACAACCTCAAAATTTCGTATTTCCTCTGCTCTGCCGTCGTTCGACATTATGCCAAAATGCAACCCCCGCCCCCCAGGCATATCGTGGTACCAACATACGACCTAAAAACCATCCAAAATCACGCACTAAGTCTCTAGATTTTAGAGTCTGTACTCTGTAGTTTGTTGGGATATTAGATTTATAGGACAAAATACCGACAAGACGCCGATCGCCCGAATTTTAGGGGAGTTGGGCTGAGGATTGTCTGACGTCTCGTTATGGATCGTATGCGCGAGGATTACGGCACAGAAGGTCTTGTGCTTTTCTAATTTCGTTTCCAGAAAGTGACATAATCCTTCAACTGACAGGTCTTATGCAGTGGAATGACGTTTTAATTGGTTCTAGAAGATACGAATATAAGCTAGCTGCAGCCCTGTGGCGGCTGATTTTATATTATCCTTAGCTATGAACCGGGAATTTTCACCATGGTTAGCCATTTTTGGGCGTCATGTTTGCTGCAGGCTGAATGATTGCTTTTGACACCGTAATCTAAGAAACTCCGGCCATGGATAAAATGGAATGATCAGCAGTTATAGGCTTTCATGCCCATAATACGAGCGCGTCAGCAGTTTCTTCGTCACGCTGTACCTAGAAGATTGAAAATCGATATAAATAGCAAGCTTGGCTCAACCTCACAGGATTCAGGTAGGCTGTTCCTTATTCAAACATTGATCAAACATTGAAGCACAGCAAATATGATGTTCAAAATCACCGTCCTCGCCTTCCTCACCACTGCCTTGTATTCGGCCTCGGCCAGCGAGATATCCAAAAGGCAAGAAGAGACTTGCTGGACTGGACAGATCCATTCTCCTTGCAATGGATTCACGACAGGGTGTACTCCCGATGGGATCATGGTATGTCCCTCATATGTTAAAGGCCATCTCTAGATAGTCTTGAAAGACAAATATCGCTAACGACTAACCCAGGTTAAATGCCAAGGGACGCAGATGATCTGGGCCAGCATGTGTGGAGGACCTTACCCGCCGTGGAACTGTACCTATGATGCCAGCTGCGACGCATACTGCGCTACGGAGTAGGAAGGGCGGTCTAGGCAACATAGCAATCAGAGTTGAGGCACCACAGTTACTATAGACTTACGAGACGATTTCGGACGGTTTTCACTACGTCAAACGGGCGACCGCACTTGTTGGGAAGAACTCGACTCTACTTGAAGATCAATTTGCGCCGAGGCATCATAGATCGAAGCTATACCAGTAGAGTTATATAGCAGAATGGAACTATAGTTCTAATTCCAATATCTTTGATGAAGTTGCGTTAATAATTGGAGCGATCTACTATCTTGAGTAACCCTCACCATACGTAAACTGTTCAGCGGTATATATCTTAATCATACTGGACCACATCCCGAGATCTACCAAATTCCCATAGCCAAGTAATAGAAATGAACTGTTATATTATAACAAATAACAATAAATCAACTTTAAAATTAGGTTATGAGATGGACATATATCACATGAAGTATAATAAGGTTCGGACCGTCCCGGTAAGCTGCCAAGATCCATGCAGGAACGATATAGTCGGGCCAAAGTTCCGAGGTGGAGTTTGAAATGAGTCAACGGTGGATTGAACTTGCGGTCAATACACAATTACCTTCATTCATACTCTACGTTATACATAATCATACCGCAGTGATGTAGTACAAGGTCATGTGAATAAACGAATATTAGGTCTCCTGTACTCAGACCTACATAGGTGTATAGTACGACATTCAACCACCTTGCTTGATTGGGTTAAGGAGGTACCACGACGTCAGGATATGCAAACCAAAGCGAATTCGGCGACGGGATCACTACCAACCTGGAACCAACACTCTCTCTACTGGATTGCCGGCAAGACGAGTTGGTCACACAATCCGCAATCTTTGCCACCCCAAGACGTCAAGCGTCGGGCCTTGTCTTAATTTGCTCCCGCAAACTACACGATCGGTGTTCCGCTCACCAGCAACCATGGCAACCCGTCCTCCTAACCCCCTCGGCCCAATTGTCAGCACCAACGCGGCCCAGCACCCATCCCGCGCCACAAGGATGGTTGGCCGGCATGTCACACTAGTTGGACTGACCGCAAGCCACGCAGACGGACTTTATCCACACATATCTGGACCGGAAAACGCATATCTCTGGGACTACCTGTACGACGACCCGTTCGACGACCTCGCCGTATTCCGCGCCAATCTCGAAGTCAAGGAGGCCAGTCAAGATCCAACATTCTATGCCGTCCTGCTGAATAACCAAGTCGGAGTGGCAGACGATGACGACGACACGAAAAAGATTGTTGGCATGGTTAGCTATCTAAGGATCGACCCAAAGCATAAATCCGTCGAAGTGGGCAATATCATGTATACGCCGCAACTCCAGCGCACTCCGGCTGCCACCGAGACAATGGTGCGTAGTATTGAGCCACTTTCAGTTTACCGTCCCCACCTGTCTCACAAGAGAGAAACATGTCTAATCCTCTTATAAACACAATCAAGTCATGGAGTTACTAAACCGTTGCGGCATACGTAGTACCTAATGGCCCGGCACGCGTTCGAAGACTTGGGCTATCGGAGATACGAGTGGAAGTGCAATGCGCTCAACGCGCCAAGCAGGAGGGCGGCTCCGCGCCTCGGGTTCACGTTCGAAGGGGTCTTCAGGAAGCACCTCATTGTCAAGGGGCGTAATAGAGACACTGCGTGGTACTCGATGCTTGACGACGAGTGGCCGAATGCCAAGCAAGCCTTCGAGGCTTGGTTGGATCCAAGCAATTTTGACAGCGAGGGCAAGCAGAAGAAAAAGCTGGAAGAGTTCAGGCAGTGAGGTCCCATCCGTTACCTCTAACTAAAAGACAGTAGGCCTTTGGTTTCCTTTAATTAAAAATTTCACCCTCCTTAGACAAAGGTAGCAAGGTTCGAAAGGCCTTGTTTAAGTCAGTTTTAACCTCAAATGATATAAGGAACTTATTGTGTTCAACTACCACTTATTGCAGTCAAGCTAAGCCACATCGTGCTGCTCATCAGATAGAGAAATGCAATGATAGAATGTGACACTTGGAGAAAATGTGATAGATTAAAGAATTAGCTTAAACAACACCATTTCGAAGAGTGACCCGTCACCTAAGACGTCAAGTAGAGAAGAGGACGGACTCGTTAGTGAGTACACTTACCGACGTAGCTATGGACTGCTCATGGATAATAGCTTCAAAGTTATTCTTAAGAGACTTTATCACGCTCTGTTCGGGTACTTGGTGCAACTGCGAGTATGTAGATTCATGTTAAACATGTAGTCGACGTAACATTGAATATTTTCGTATTAACAAAAGGGGTCCGTCATACGTTGACCCAAGGTAAGTGCAGGTAGCAGTGGGTGGCTGGCGGTAAATTTCAACTACGGTGCTGACAGCTGTTCGCAGCTGCACTAGCCAGGGTTACCTCTCATTTATTGGCGGTACCTTCCAGCTGGCGCCCGCAACCTGACCCTCATCACAACCAGCCCTCCGGTCTCCTAAATGAGCCCTAACCCACGGAATACCAAATCTGGCCCTGGCTATTTTGATGGCTACGATTCATAGCTATCTTAATAGGCAGTGCAGTATCTAGGGTCTCAAATATGCTGCGCACTAAGACCGGAAGAATCTCGCTACCAACACCTCGCAGTCTACCCGGGACCGGTTCACCCAAGCGTAGATACGGGTCATTCTTCCCGGGGACCCCGCTTCCTGCGGTCCCGGTCCTCCGGCCGACGCTTTGGGCGTTCGCCGCTACGGCCACCATTTATCTCGGATGCGCCGCCTACGACGTGCGCCGAGACGTGCAAAACGCCAAGAAGAAGGGCTACTTCAGGGATGGAACGGTCGGCTCGTATGAGGACCTGGAAGAAGCCAAGCGCCGTGGTCACACGCGTCACTCCGCGGCCCGCGCGCAACCACAGTCCAGGTGGCACCCGCCGGGACAGCTCGGCGCGATGATGGCAGGATACAGCGATGCGGAGAGATTAGTGCTGGGCGCCGCGGCCCTGAACATCGGGCTTCTCGGGGCGAACTATCTTGCTCCGGCAGTTTTCACACAGCATTTCTATCGTATACCCGTTTTTAGTCCGAACTACACACTTCTGACCTCTGCGTTCGGCCACAATGGTCTCGTACACGCCGGCATGAACACCTTTGCTCTGCTCTCACTCGGGCCCGAGGTCGCGCGGTCTCCTACCTTCGAAGGAAACGGCAGCCACTTCGCGGCGTTCTACCTCTCGACCGCCATATTCACTTCGCTGGGAGACCAGTTGGCAACGATGCTGCCGACCCGGACATACAGACTCAACCGTTTCTCGATGGGGATGGGAGCCAGTGGCGTAGTCATGGCTAGTAAGTTGCATCACCCTTCCTAATCCTACGCGCCCGGGAGTCATTACCTCAAAGGCCTCCCCAATACTACAAGCTCGATATCAAGTGACTTACTGACTCTCGTATTGCAGTGATGGGCGCCCTTTTCACGATGTACCCCGACGCAAAAGTTGGCATCATCTTCTTACCGGGGTCCTACCCTATGCAGAATGTAGCCGCGGCTTTCATCTTATTTGAGATGTACGGGCTCTTCGTCGGCTTTCCGCGTTTGAACCTCGGACACGGGGCTCATCTCGCGGGCCTGGCGATCGGGTCCGCGTACGTATACTTCGACGGACGGAAACGGATATGGCGGCCAGCACGTCAGCTTGCGTTCCGTTGCATGAAGCGCTTGAACGGGCTATAAAGGAGTTCGTAAGGACGAGGGAAGTCAATCCGGCGTGTATAGCTAAATGATTTGGTATGGAGGGCCGGACTTCATACGAGTCAAAGTGAGCAATGGAGGGTTTTCAGAAATACAGCTTAGAGTTGAGCTGTTTCGCTGGTTGGTATGGTTCTACATGTAGATACCCCTCTCTCAAAGTTATTGTATTTCTTTCGGTTATGACTTTCTATGGCTCATACGGTACGATAGATTTGATTCACATCGTCACGATTCGACATTTTCCGTAGATTTTCATATACCAATCTCCATGCTAAGCCCAAAGTAACCAGGTCAAGCTGTACCATATCTATTGCACCAGGCTTCAGTCATACCAAGCCTTAGTACAAGACCTATAATAATAAGTCTCATAGGTTGCTGCTTACAGCCGTTGAATCCTATGAGAACAAAGATATGAAAACCTTATATCCAAAGCAATGGTCCATGATTTCTTCCAGTTATAATATTTTCAGATCAAAGTCAAGACTTGATGATGTTTACAAAGGAGGCGAATAGGGGTTGTATGCTGCCAGTTGCCACTTTCACCACCTGGTCATCAATGAAAGAGTACTGCACTGACCAGCCGCTGACAGCTGCTATGTCGTCACTGACCAGGGTGGGGACACGTCGGTCCGGAAGATGCATGGGTCCGATCTAATTTTGGCCAATTAGATAACAGCATTTCTTGATTAGCGAAGCGGCAAAAAGTAGCTCGTTGCTGAACGTCAATTGAATCGAGTCCATCCGTAATCCCGTTCATAGATGCGGTCGGTGGATTAACGACCTAGGTGACCTTTAACCCAACTCTTTCACTTCATTATAGAACCCTCTCCACTCATCCAACAAGTTCCTACGTATATTACACAAGCTTTGGAGAGATCAAGTTGCGATAGATAGTAGATACGATGCTGGCTACGAGAAGAGCCGCGGCTTTGGCTCTGAGAGGTTTGTTGCTACCGCCCACTCGCCACTGTAGCCCTACGAGAAGAGCAATTGCTAACTATTTTTTTTCCCTCTCTCTCTAGCAAAGCCGACTCCTCGTATCGTCCCTTTCCAGTCCATCGCCGCTATCTCGACCACCCATAAGAAGGATGCCACATCGGTGACGGCTCACACCTCTACCGGTCTCGCGCGACAGCGAAAAGAAGTGCCGCTTGCCAGCCAAGAACCTAAGAAGGGTGTTATCCAATATGCCTTGTACGTCATGATACACCTCCCTTGCTAGATGAGCCGGAGAAGGAGAAAAGAGAAAAGAAGGACAAAATAATATATAAGATTATATCATGAGAACGAGAACTAAAAACTAATTTGCCACGTCAGGACCACACTCGATCAGATCGCCAACTGGGCGCGACAGTCGTCCTTCTGGCCCATGACCTTCGGACTGGCGTGCTGTGCTGTAGAGATGATGCACTTGTCAACGCCGCGATACGACCAGGACCGACTCGGAATCATTTTCCGTGCCTCCCCGCGACAATCGGACGTAATGATCGTAGCCGGTACCCTGACGAACAAGATGGCCCCGGCGCTGCGCCAAGTGTACGACCAGATGCCCGAGCCGCGCTGGGTTATCAGTATGGGTAGCTGTGCCAACGGTGGCGGCTACTACCACTACAGCTACAGCGTCGTCCGCGGTTGCGACCGTATCGTACCTGTCGACGTCTACGTCCCCGGTTGCCCGCCCACCGCCGAGGCCCTTATGTACGGCGTCTTCCAGCTTCAGCGCAAGATGAGGCAGACCAAGATCACGAGGATGTGGTACAGGAAGTAGAGAGGAAATATGATGCGCAGAAGCAGGGAAAAGAAGGATACGCATGGGGAGACGGGGAGATGATGTCTCTCTGTATCCCTAGACCCAAGCCCGATGATGCGGCGATAAACCTTTCTCTTTTGTGGTGTCGTGTACATAGGAAAGATACCGCGGACTACACATATGCACATGGTTTACGAAACAGGTGCTGTTTCCCTCTTGTCTACATGTACTCGTATAGGTACTCGGAACTCTACCCCAAAAGATCGTGTGCCGCAAGACCCATTGCGAAAAGCTTCGTCATCTGTACAGTCTGTATCGGTTCCCTCTTCAGATGGGCCGAAATTCAATGTTAAGATAATACTGTAAAGCCTAATAAGAGTTAAAAGCAGAGGCCTCGGCAGCCAATAGATTGTATCTTCCAAAAGGCATTCAACATATAATTATAGATTGCAAACGAATTCTCAACAACGAACAAAGACCCTCTGGTAGTTCGATGGTAGTGTGTTTGAAACCCGTGCGCCGCATAAAGGTAGGCAGGTAAGTCGCATAGCAGGAGAAGTAAAACACATACTGAGGTTCGAATCACCTCCGGGCCTGGGTTCGTTGTTTTTTTATTTTTATTTGTCCTACCCAAGAAAAGGGAGTTGGCTCCGGGCTTGCCTACTCCTTAACCGGTTGGTCGCAATGAACGGCTAGGACGCATTGCCATACGGGATTGGCTTGCGGTATTCTACCCTATTCCTATTCCGTATTCCACGACTTGACGATGATCAATACTACCTACAACTCAACCTCCCTCATCTCTCTGCCGGAGTATATCCGATAAGTCATCTCATCTTCAACGAGGTTAGATTCGGACTTCCAACTCCATTTTATCTCTGTAACCCCCAAAGTCTTTCCGGGCCCTAACCAATGTAACAATTCTCGGTTTCTAGGTATTATTTATCAAGTGATCAGTTACGTACCGGTAACACTATGAGCTATGGGCGATAACACTCCTCTCCTCGGTAAGTCTATCCGCCTCTATGACTATGATGTAAGAGCTTCAACACTCAGCCCGTTTACCGTGTAAGCCGTGTGTTGCATACAACCACAGCGAGGCAAGTTAAAATTACATGTACTTATTTCTTTCATTTCGTCTCGTGACACCCGTCCTTGCCATTGTTACCATTAGCCAACACATTAAAATAGATCAAAATACGAGCCATGAAGACCAGCGGTCTCCGGCGCGGGAGGCATGGACTTCCAATTACCACCGAGCGCGAAAAGCGACGGTGCGCCTCATGAACTCGCGCGCGAAGCATTGGGTCGTGCTTGTCCTCATCATCCTCGACGTCGCGGGCATCCTGACCGACATCTTCATCGCGCTGATCACATGCGAGATCGGCATCGAAGACGACGCGTGGGTGACGCCGACAAGGAATGGCCTGACGATCTTCTCCCTGTCTCTAAGCTGCATCTTCCTGGTGGAGTTACTGTTGTCTGTGTTCGCCGACGGCTTTGGGTAAGTTATGTTCTGCGATAGCCAATCCTATCTTTCTTCTACTCTTAATTACCTTCTTCGTGCTAAGCGGCAGGTAGGTATTTCAAGAGCTACCTCCACAGCTTCGACGCCTTTGTCATTGTCGTCGGTTTCGCCATCGACCTATTCGAGCACAACATCGCCGAGGAGATCGCCTCTCTCATCGTGATTCTGCGTCTCTGGCGCTTCGTAAAGATCGTCGATGAGTTCTCCGTCGAGGCATCTGAGCAGACGGAGGATCTGCGCAAGCGGATTGAGGACCTGGAAACGCGCAACGCAGATCTAGAGGCTCAGCTCTCGCACTACTCGCATAGGTAAATTATCGGTATCGGACGGCAAGTTGCGTGTTCGGCTTCCGGCTCGGACGTCGGTGGTGTTAGAGAGGCAAGTAAGGTTATGGGTGAGCGTTGGAACCTTATATTTCGGTCTACAGTCAGTGCCGGCGTGGACAATCATTCAGTGTCGTCCATCCCATATTTCCTCTTTCGCTCGTATATTGGCCGTGTATAATTCGTTCGGCTTGTTTGGAATGTTCTTTTCGATATTGAGATACCCCTTTTCCAATCTATTCATACGATATCTGCTTTATAACGCCTTGCTTGGCAATCTGGTCTGTCAATATCACTTCTATTAACCACTCATTTTACGTCCCGATCGTTACATAGCATATGACTTAGATGGCAATGCATATAGCTACATTAAGCCTCATGGTTTTAGGTTTAATCATCCCATCATTCGACCGGAATAGTTTCAACCCTCACCATATAGAATTCGCATGTGAGGCCCTCAGCTCAATAGTAATTGTGAGCTCCAGCTAGCAAAATTGTTCTATGCAAGACATCAACCTTATATTGTTCGCCCAAACCTCCAAACCTATGATGCTCTCAATTCACAGACCCGAAGCTATGGTTTCGTCAGCAGGTATATCCAAGCATTTCTATCCCAGCATTTTTCGCTACCCCTGACCACAACATTCCCGACCTGCCGCAATACTGCAGGGTTCAATCTCCTGCATAATGTCTAGAAGCGGTAGTCCGTTGGGGTCCCTAGCTTGACATATACCAGCTTAGCTATACGAGATTGGAAAACATTCATATTGAGCTTCGTCCCGCCGGCAGAACTCTGCTCAAAACGGGATGAAAGCCACGCATCAACGAACTATCGTCCCTTCGGACGCGTCAACACCTAAGGTTCTTGATTCTGTTTGCCAAGCTATTTTGAGCCCGAAGAGGCAACTTATAGTTCTGCCGTAGGCTATGCTTCTTTTTTCCATCCTTGCCCTTGTAAAAATTTGGCAAGCCATAGTGTCTTCGTGAACACTCGCTCTTTTCGTCCCTTTTTCGTCCTTATTTTTTCATTAGAGGTTATCTTCGCTTTTTCTTGTCTTGTAACCACTTTTGGGCATCATGAAGACTTCTATGTTCCGAGCTACGTTCTTGGCTGCCGCTGCCGCGTTGGCGGCCGCCCAGGACGATACGACGACGAGTGAAGTTACGACCACAACTGAAACAGCTTGTGCCGCTCAGAATATTCTCGACGCCTGTCTCTCAACAACCGAGAGCTATCTCAGTCTGTGTGCTACGACCGACTACATGTGCCTGTGTGATAAATACATAGCGATCATGACGTACGGAGCCCTATACCCAACCTCCACCCAGCCGAGTTTGTGCGATGCTAATACTCGTGATAGATGCTTCAATAACTGCCCCAACGATAGCCGGGAAGCGAGCTATCAACAACAGAAGGATCTCTACTGGTTAGTTGAACTTAACTGGCGTTCCATCCTCCGGCTCCGTAAAGAGCAGGGTTGAGAGACTTCATATCTTTCATAATCACCCCCTTTTTACGTTACCGTGAAATCACTTCGTCACTAACAGCCTCACGAATCTAGCATGAACGCCAGCCTGTACGCTACCACCTCTGGAAACCGCACCGTCAGCCTCAGCATCTCCACCACATCGTCCGCAGAGACGACAACCACCAGCGAGGGACTAGTCAAGACCGCCGACGTGACCGCTGCTGGTACCCCTACTGCCACCGGACCCTCTCAAAGTGGCAACGGCGCGACCAACGAGCGTCTCCAAAATGCGGGAGGCCTGTTGGCCGCCGTTGCAGGCGTTATCGCTGCTCTCCTATAAGCGGACTGCTTCTAGCGAGAACTGAGGATCAAATGTAGACACCTTGCCTTTCCTTAGGACGGAGCAAATATCGGTTTCTAAATACCCAAGATGTGTATTTACCTTTGAAGAAAAAAAAATTTCGGAGAGTTTGGGGTAGAGGGGAAAGATTGGGACTTTAATAAATGCATACTGCGGATGTCCTATTTTCATCAAATGCTGCTGTCTCGAATGTTCTGTATTCGATCTACATAGACATACGTATAGTCCACCATATTCTTATTAATGGCCACGCAAAAACCATACCTCTCCTTTCCCTACTCTCTTATTGTAGCTTCGGCTCGTGTTAATAGTTTAGATAGAAAGGGGGTAAGAAGGGAGGTATACCAAGTTAGATTTCAGGGGCATCGGCCAGAAACAACTATATGAACTTACTGCAATTACAATTCCTATCATCATCATCATCACCATCATCATAACCAAACCCGTCTAACGCCCTAACCGCTAATCAATCTCACCATATAACCTCACCCCCTTCCCTCAACCCATCCTCAATCTCCTTGAACACACCCACCCCCTTCCGTCCAAGCGCCGTCCCAACACCCACCGCATACGCCCCCACATCCCTCATCCTCCTATACCCATCCGCATCCTCAACACCGCCCACGCCGATAATCCGCACATGCCGGGTTTCGGGCGCCGCATCCAACATCCGCCGCAGCGTCGCCACGTTCCCCAGCGCAAGGGGATGTAAAGGGGCCCCAGCCATACCGCCAATACCATACGTATTCCCCGCCAGCTTCGGTACGTTACCGTTCCCTTTCCCTTCTTCGGAAGCGCTATTCCCACCCCTAGGCTCGAGAACCAGACACGACCCCAGCGTATTCGTCGCCGTGATAAAACTCACAGGACAGCACTCCCCACCCTCGCCGCGGAGCGTCGCACCCAGCATCTCGAACTGCGCAGCGTGCGTGTACGGCGGGGTCTTGACGCCCCACGGCACGGGGTCCGCGTGCCCGCCCGCCCGCGCCGCCAGCGCATTTAAGTAGCGCCTCAGCGCGTCGCCGTCGTACGCGGGGGGCGGGGCGCCGGGGATGTTCGGACAGCTGAGGTTGACCTCGACGGCAAGCGGGACATGCAGCGCGCGCGCCGCGTCCGCGACGCGGGTGTAGCACTCTGCGACGTCGTCGACGGGCCCCGTGACGGAGACGATGAACAGTTTTGGCTTTAGGTTTGGGTTCCCCGATGCTGCTGCTGCCGGGGTCTTCGATGTTAGCGCGGTGATGAACTCCAGGTACTTCCCCAAGGGCACGGGGCTGTAGCCCAGGTTATTCAAACTCGCGCTCGTCGCGGCGTCCGCATTCCCGGGGGTCTCCGGACCCTCGCCGGAGGCAGCAGCGCGGTGGGTCGCCGGGTCGAAGAAGGCGTACTGGTGAACAGCCGGATCGTGCGCAAAGCCGCCCAGCAGCGCCGTCCGGGTGGTCACGGCGCCCGTAGACGGGCACTCGAATAAGGCCCGCAGGTCGTCGAGCGATGTGGCCCACGGGTTTGCCGAGTTGAGCAGCGGTGGGTCGATGTTGAGAGCGGGTGGTGGTGGCTGCATGTCTGAGAATATTGATCCTGAACTTACACGATATTGTGATGGGGTGGAAATCAAATCCTTTTCAGACAAGGAAATATAAACTTCTATTGAATAGTCACTTATATATATTTATACCCCTTATCTACTAGGGCAGGTAGCTACCTGTAGGTATGTAGATACGTAGATGCCGAGGCGTTCGCTCCCCTAAGATTCGCTCTTGATAGCAAGTAGCGGGGTCTTGGTCTCCTATGCAAGATAAGATAAGCTGGTAATTCCCCCTATTATTCAAGTTTTAGTACGATCTCCTATTCAGCCAAGGCATCAATTTCAAGTCACAGCAAGTCAATCTGCGTAGATCACGAGCCGTTCATTAATATACCATGGCTTCAGATAGGATGCCGAGGAGTTCATATGCGCCCTGCTACTTGCCACGATATGTCCTCTTACGGAAATTATATTGCGTTGTAGTGTAGCGCGGAGTCGCGCGGACATGTCCCCTGTCAATGCTTTGCGCAACTATCGTCTCCTCGCCTCCTAACTCTACGTAGGCAGGTCAGAATCGACTGTAGACAAAGCGTAGAATGCAGTAATAGAAGAAACAATCCCAAACGCAAGAACTCCGTCGAATCCAGTACTCTCAAACCCCGACCATGGTAGGATGACCAAGAAAGCCTAGCTTCATTCAACCCAACCATCGTGTCAGCCTCCGCGGCGGCCACCAGTGCTCATCAGTGTAATCTTCTGTTTCTTCTTCTTCTTTCCACCGGGGGCTCCAGAACTACTCGGCCCGGCACTCGCGCCGTCGATGCCCAGAGCTTCCATCTGCATAGCCATTTCGGCAGCACCTAAAAAGTCATCTTCTCTCAGCCACCCGTCATTAACTTCAGGCTCACGCACAGGCGCCAGCTCTGGCGAAACTGGAATTGCCGGTGTCCCCCAAACTGTCTTAGATGTCGACGGACTAGTCGACATTTCTGCGAGCTGGCTAAACCCCGGCCGAGGATTTGGCGGAGTCGTGCCTTCAACAGCACCGAGCGGTTGGAAGTCTTCCGACTTCATCGTCGGCGTCGGCTCAAATTTGCCTTCGTTAATATTGTCAAAGTGTCGCCTCGCGCTTCGCCCGATGGCGGAGGCTTCCATACGATCCGCCTGCAACCTTTCACGGTCTTCCTGCGCCGCTTTGTCGCGGTGCGCCTTACGCCGGCGTTCCAAGTCTACTGAGAATGCTTCCAGGACGTCTGCTGGTACTATGTCTGTCCAGTCGCACTCCAAGAAACTGACAACACATCCTTGAGGTAAATGTCCCAAATATTTGGCCCGCTTTCTTAAGGCATCATCCACCACATGATCAGTGGAAATATGCTCGACTCGTGGAAGAAGAGTCGATGGGAAATTTGAGAAGTCGCCGAACTTGGTCTTCAGTATGCGGATATCGAGAGGGGATAAGTAGAGATGCGGAGGAGCCGTGTAGAAATAAAACTTCTGGCTCGCCGGTTGCTTCGCCTTCAGGGCACTGGGTGGTAGCGCTGTCTCCCCATCATCCTGCGAGTCACGAACTTTGTCCTTGGCGGTGTTGATAGCTCTGATCGCTCGCTGGGTCCAATCCCCTTCCTCTACTCCGAACTGGAATTCGTCTTCTTGCGCTTGGCGTCGCAGGTCATCTATCTCTCTGTTGTACTGCTCCACCACGTAGTCATTCGTCCCTTTCATTATTCGAGCATAGTCCAAGACATTGGCTGCAAAATGCCACGGAATGTCCTCACCCAAATTGACCACATCCGGACCTCCCTCGTTGGGAAGAGCTAGCGTAGAGCTAGAATCTCGTACCATCAGCCTCAATACGACGTCGGCCCCTAATCTTGGTAAGGGGTTCTCTTGGCCGGCGTAGAAGCGCACTGGTTTGACTTCAGAAAGCCGAAACGAGTCTTCGCAAATAGGGCATTTCTTCCATCTCGCCTCTTTTCGCAGGCTGGGCTCATCGTCGTTCGTCGAATTCATAAATCGCAGCAAGCACGGTAGACAGAATATGTGGCCGCAATGCGCCATGCGAGGAGCCACGGGCTCCGATAGGCAAATAGGACATGATGTGGTTTGAGATTCGGCAGAGGCTAGGATTTGGAGAATATCGGACCATTCGAGATACTTATCAGCGTCCACAGCTTGAGAAGCATAGTTGCCAGTCGGCGAAACTACGAAACGATAGTTGGCATGGACGAATCTGTATACTCTAGTCAGCGCAACCCGATAAGGATCTACACATAGAATAAACAAACAAACACACCTTGCCTTGTCGACAGAATGGTAGCCAGAACTAGACCCATAAGCGGGAGGTCGACGGTTCGATCTAGGATAGTCGTGGTAATGGCGCGTCGGGACTGAGTAGTTGAGGAGGTGGGTGATGGAAGTCTGCCCTCTACGGCTCGAAGCGTTTCGCATGGCTCTCTATAGCAACAAGTTTAGCGACCTATTTTCATCAATCCACAAGCAAACCTGAGTCAGCTTACAATTTCTGCCATCGCATCGTCGTCATCCAGGTTTCCGGCGTCTCTCAATGGTCTGCGCTGATTCCGGTGCTGCTTCCTCGACCCTTGTCCCTTTCTCGGCGCCTGATTCGGGAACGACGGGCTCGATAGGCCGGGACGGCGGGAACTAGAGTCGAAGCTTGGTGAAGGAACCGAGATCGGCTGAGAGTTTACAGTATACGGCGTCGGGGACGATAGGGATTTTCCTCCCAGGTTCAACGAGCCAGAGCTCATGATGATGGCTGTCGGGGCCAACCGCAAATGGCTAATGAGTAAGATGGCAAAGACTGGGAATGAGCGAAACGTCCGACGTCCAGCGACGTCACGAAACCTGCTCACTCCACCAGTGCCAGGAAGGAAAGAGTACCGATTAAATCTGAGATGAAGTCCTTATCTACAGTGCTAACTGAATTCACCTGTCAAGGAGAAGTGATTCGATTGGTAGTCAAAGTCGGCGAGCAATTCGAGGGGTCCAGTGGATGGACCCCGGAGGTTTGAGATGGAAAGAGTGGAAAGAGTCACTCGGCGGGGCGAAAGCTTAGTGACGATTCGATGTCACCTTAACGTCGACCGACGCTGCCGCCACCTGCTAACCACCTGGGCAGTTCGGCAGAGCTTTCCTTTTAATGGCATATAATGACTAAGCGCCTATCAGTCATACTTAAGTACTGTTTTACAGCTTCATACAACTTATTATATGTACGTATAATGCATCTCAGACTATTTCTTGCAATGTCTTATGCTAAGAATATTTGTATCCTAATTTCATTATATAAATGTCGTTTCAGTTTTAAACATGTGAACACTTCATCTTAGTAAGTGCTTGACCTATGCCTATGAATCATGTACCTATGACTATGTGCCTACATACATAGCACGTAGGTGCTATGTATGCATGCCGACCTTTCGCTCAGATCACATACCAAATGTTTATCATTAAGGGCGCCTATAAAGAAAAAGACCAACTGGTTCTGAAAACTACTCGTCTATTAAGCGTACTTTTTCTACACTCCCCAGCCACCGCCAGTCTCTGCCTTAGAAGATATGCTAGGGTGTCCAACTCTCTGCTACTCCTATGCATATACTCTGACTAGGCGTCGCCACCTGTTTGCCACTAATCACAGACTCCCTCTGACCCATCTCGTAATCCTGGATTGTCGTCGACTCCAATCCGTCTAGATGTGACCCAACATATTGGACAGAAGACAGCATTAATCGTGAAGCAATGCAAGACGAGTAAAGATAGACGTATTCCAGCCAAGTTCAACGTAATCATTCGTAAGGGAGTAGCAAGAACCACCAAGAGCAAAGTCAACCATCCGCGTCATCCAGGTATCATTATCCCTCTTCTTGGACCGGGATCAAAGTATCGAAGTGTGGTTCTCGGGGTCGGTGGTTGAGGAGTGTCAAGTAAACGGATATTATGTACAGAAAGGTTTCAATGAACGATGCCCTGTCGGCATCTGCCGCAGTGAGTCGACGCAAGATGGGGAATCATGAGCTTAGAAAAGAAACGAAGAGGTTGACATATGCCGAAAACAATACCAAAGCAAAGATCGAGCAATTATTTAACACTTATTTGTTAGACAGCTTGCTCTTTACCTTGCCGAATATGGCACTGAGTCGGTTCTTCTTTTTCTTCTCTGTTGTGGCGGGGCTGTCGGCGGCCTTGGTGCTGCTGCTCGGGGTAGCAGCCTCGGCAGGCTTGGCAGGGGTTGTAGGGTCAGTCGACTCGGCCGGCTTAACTTCAACAGGCTTCACAGGCTCCTGTGCACCGTTGGCACCGTTGGCGCCATTGGCGGGGGCTGATTCCGAGACTGCCGGTATTTTGATCTCAGAAGACGCACCGGTAGTAACCGCCGGCTGGTCTTTTGACTCTGCACCTTCCTCTGTCGCAGCAGCTGCAGGCTTGACCTCCTTCAGCAGCTCAGCTTCGACGGCCTTCTTCTCTTCAACCGCCTCGGTGTTTGCCGCGGCCTCCGGAGCCTTGCCTGCCTCGGCAATGGATTCCTTGACTTCAGTAGGCACCTCAGGAGAGACTTCTTCGCGGACATTCTCCTTCGCTGTGCCTCCGATTGCGTTCTGCACTGACTCTGGGAGCTTCTCCTTGACTGGCTCAGGCAAATTCGTGGCTGCCTCAACAGCAGAAGCTTGGGCGGTTGTGGCGGCACCGGTAGCCTTCTCGACGGCAATATCCTTAGCGGCAACTGCACCAGCAATCGCAGCAGCTCCTACGGCCGTAGCCGCAGCCGCAACAGAAGCGGCAGCCTCACCCGGAGTAACGGCCTTCTCAGTTTTCTCGGTGCCTTCACCCGCAGTACCTTCGGAGGTAGAGGGCGCTTCCTTCACCTTATCGAGGAGCTCGCTTTCGACAGCAGCCTTCTCCTGGACTTCTTCGGGGACACCGCTAGCCTCCGGGTCTACGTGTGCCTTCTCCTGGCTCTCCTTCACTACCTCAGGGACCTTCGTCTCGATAGGGGCGCTTGCAGCCAATGCAGCAGTCGTAGACAAGGGCGCGGCAGAGGACAGAGTAACGGGGACACCACCTATAAGAGACAGTCAGATGAGTACTCTGCATTCCGTATGATAGAGAGATAGTTATAAAGGGCTTACCTGGAAGCGTGTCGCTCTTCTCGTACGACTCGGGATCCAACTTAACGTTGTTGGTAGTACCCTCAGCAATCAGGCTCTCCGGGATCTTCTCGCCTGGAGCAAGTTTGATGGGGTTAAGGGCGCCTTCGGCGGCTGGTAGGGGATTTACACTAAAGTCGCCGCCTTTCTCGAGTTCCGCGGCAGGGGTCACCGGGAAAGTTCCGGGTAGCTCCTCGTCCTTCTTCTTCTCCAAAGGAACCTCAGCCGCCAAGGCAGCGGTCGTAGAATCGGGCGAAACAGAGTTGATCATGGCGGCGGTCGCGGGTGCTTCGGTAATGATACGGTCGGGGGTCAGAACGTTATTCTCGTTGCCGCTCTCGTCGACTTCCTTTGGTGCAGTGTGGTCGGTAACCCAGTTGCCGTCAACGACAAACTAAGAGAGGCAAATGGTTAGCTCAAAGTTGGGTAGTACAGGTAGAATTGGCGGATTCGTCGTATATTCTAGGATCAAATAGTATGGGGGATGAAAAAGGATGGTGAAAAGAATGGGATAGATGGATGCGCAAGAAGCCGAAGATTGATCAAGTTGATGATTCTGCCTAATGCAAGGTGCCGCAAGCCCCGAAGCACAGGCAACTGCCTATGCCTAGGTATGTAGCACGAGAAGTCCTACACATTGTATGGCAGCTACTTCAGGTACTTCAGGGACGGGCCTCCTATTCAGGGAACAAGAAACAACGGTGGTCAGCCATGACGATGTTGGGTCTCCACAATGCATGTCGCCTGCTGTACGCTAGCAGATTTCCAAGCGTTGAAGTGACGCCTGAATTTCCTGAGCAAGCCGAACCCTGTCGTGAGTGTCACAAGACAATCAAAAAAAGTCGAGCAACGGCCGCCACGATGAACGAGCTGTGACTACCAGTGTAACTTGTATCCCTTTGGCACCCTTGACCCCGTCAATTGGCAATTAACCATACCAAATCCGTAGATGTGATATGCCACCAACATACAATTGACCTATCAGCATCGGAGCCCACACCGCTTCGTAGCATGCGTAGTGCCTTGCGTCATACGTAGTTCACGGAGTAATGTTTTGCGTCTTGAGACACAGGGCGGGGGAGAAAGGCTCCAGCGGCCTCAAGCTCAAGCTCAAGCACTCCAATGCATATCAACGCTGAGCGAATTGGGTGCAACTCAACCGGAGAATGCGCGGGTACTCGGTATTATTTCCCCCATTGTCTTGCAGCCATTGGCGGATACGCAAGGCCGATTACTTGCCTAGCTTGATCCTTCGAGCGCCTTGTGCTCTTCTAGACAAACTCGGCCTGGCAATCGAGAGGGGTGGATAGAATAAGAAAAAGGGGGAGTACAAATGGGTAAAATTGAACGATGAGTAAATATTATGGCTAGCGCAATATGCCACAGAAATATGTTGCGACGAACCTTATAATAGATCTTGTCGGAAGCATTTGACAGCGTCACCGCTTTCTCGAAGTGCTCGCCGACTTTTTCCAGCTTCTCCGTCTTCTTCCAATCGTCGAATGTGCCGGTCACATAAACCTCGGAGGCGGGATGCTCCCTATTAAATAAGATAAAAAGTTAGATAAGTAAGATTCCTTGAGCATTGATGGAGGATATGGAGTGCTCGGGTCGCTAGGAAAGGAAAGCTCGACAAGGCAGGGCGGCGAAAGGCTCGGATTCCAAGCTTTGCGACTGCGACATGCCGGCAATGGGTCGAGGTGAGGAGTTGTCTTTGTTGTTGTCCGACTTACCACTTGAACACAAAACTTCCCATTGTCTAGATCGGATGAGGTTGGACGATATCAAGAGTCAATCGAAGCAATTAAGCAAGTAGTCTAAAGGAGATTTGGTCTCTCTCTGTATAGGTATAGGTGGTATAGGTAGGGTAAGTAGACACTTTTCTCCCTGAAGGTGATGGAAGAGAAAAGAGTGTGCTAAGTAACAAGCTCTGAGCTTCTGGCACAAGCTTCTACGGCACGGTGCTGTAAGTTAAATAATTAGCGCCGCTCTAGCCCAATAAAGTCCGATCTATCGATTACTAGATCCTTGCAGGTAAGATTGACACAACTCATGTACCTAAACCACGCTTTCTGCACGGATTAATAGCGTCACGCAGGTAGCCGATACATTAGCTACCTCGATATGTTCAACGGTTCAATGTTGCGTTATCATCACCTCAACATTGAACATTGCGGTGAATATCTCAGATTTACAATGAACTTCAGAATTGCATACCGACTTTTGCATACTGATGTCATATGCAACCTGCGTATTAACGGCTATAGTTATTAGTTCAATGTTTTCATAACTTTGACTGCAATTTTATAAAGGATTGCATTAACCTTAACCTATTCACTACCATCATATAATCCCAAGTGAAAAGTAAACTTAATCATATTATCTGATGCATAAGACAAGATTATCTGAGCACAACTCTTCGTTGATTTGGCATTGAATAAGACTATGGTAAATAGGAGAGACGAAGTTCCTGCCAAGATGCCGACACGAGTCCTGGTTCGTGTTTCACGCAAACATGAGCTTTGGGCCAAAGCTTAGGATAGCTCGACCGAGGTCATCGAAGCTGCGTTTAGAGTTTTAAAGAAGGGAAGTCTGATCAATAGTGACACGGACGGATTATCTGAGGCTAGGTTCATTGTAAAAGAGCGGTGGCCGCTCCGAATCTTTCTCATTTTCGACATCTCCCATACAGCATATGATCCAGCAACAGCACATATCGCTTGTCACAATACGTACATTCCAGTTATCACGTTTTACTTCAGCAACAAGGTCACAGTGATACTAGCCCTCGAGCCGTTAAAAGACATAGTCAATGAAGGGATTCGAGATATCCACGACAAGACAGATCTGGGGAGCTCATATCCACGAACCATCCACTGGTAATTGTCCCATACAACGAGCCTGTCTCAGTGCTGCCCCATATCCTTCTGGCTTTATCGAGCTTAGGGTGGCTTAAGAAGGCAAAATTATCAGAACAAATTCTTGTCGACTTCCGCATGCAGAACAGCTACAGTACATGTACTAATTAGTTTAATTGCGCTACCTACATAACCCGCCGTGGAATCGTCTACCAATTTCGATCTACATTGGCACTTATGTACCTATCTAGGTACGTACTAAACGGCATAGGCATTCAATGTTGATCTGCCGATCACATGCAAATGAAATACGGTTCTTATATCCGAGCAAGGCCGAACCACTATGGGAATGAGTTAGGATCGGTCGGTAATATTGGGATTTTAGGTCAACAAGGTCATCAAATCACCAAAGCCATCGTGAACTCATAAATGGAATGTCCAATCCCCTGCGTGTGTTCCTTATTATCCACCTGGATGCTGGCAGACGCCGTCATCCAACTAATAGTACATTCATTGCCTATCGTTAATCGTCCTTGAGCGGTACGGCGCGTGCGTAGTCTTGATGACCAGAAAAAAAATTAGCCCCTCCCATGTAGGTATTCGAAAAAATGGCGAGCTGCCGTCGTCCTTCAACGCCTCCCAAAGTACAATTAGAATCCATGCGTCTTTCGTTGTAAATGCGCCTTCCCCCTTTTTTTGTCTTCCCTCGCAAATGCGTTAATAATGGTACAGGTGTATCGTATCTCTGCTCCCCATCCGAGAGTCTATATAATACATGACACGATTGAAGGAAAGTAAAAAATAAAGAAGAAAAAAACTTCCAGAAAGGTACATGAGATATGACAAAGAGAAAGTAAAAAGGTCAAGAAAGTACAGAAATATAAAGAGAAGAAGAGAACCGAAAGGGGAAAAGGAAGACATAAAAATACAGAAGAAAGGAAAGACAGGAAGAAAGGGGCGGAATAAGAAATACACCATCATCCACCATCTCGTATCCCGAACCCCATCCCCCTTTCTTTTTTTTGTTTTTGTCTTCGCCCCTTGAGATCCGATTAGAACCACTTGTCATTGGCGCGTTCCTCGAGCTTCTTCAACGTCCCCATAGCATCGACGAGCAACCGGTTCTTACCGCCGACAGCTTCGTCCTCGAGCCTTCTTCTGACCATGCTAATGACGCTCACGGTTTCCTTCCGGGCTCGTACGGTGAGCGCTTTTTCCGCGCTTAAACCGGCCATGAGCTTCAGCCACTTCATGGCCTCTCGTTCCCCCTTTTCCCCGGCATTGGCATTAGCATTAGAGTTGTGGTGATTAGAAGGAAATTCGGGCCGAGGGCCAGAGCCAGTCCTGGCCATTGGGCGATTTCCGAGTGCCCAGCAGATAAGTGAGCACACGTACATGGCCCAATAGTCCGAGATATCTAGCATATTCCAGCTCCTGCCCTGTCCCGGATCTTCTTCATCATCCCCCTCGGCGTCCGTAGAAGAAACTGTTGTATTTAGTGTATTATAATTATTATGATTGGTGTGGTCAAGGAAGGCTAGGAGGGCTTTGGCGGCAAACCCGGCGGCAGCACCGGCGTGGCGACTACCGCACCAAAGCTGGAGCCGCCTTTTGTGTTGCTGGAAAAGCTGGGTGGATGTCACCTTCTTTGAAAAGAGCCAGGTGTTACCGCTAACCGCGAGCAGGTCATGGAGAGGCGTATAGTGCAACGCCATATAGGTGTTTCCCACAGCTGATCCAGCGAATAGGGTGCTAAGTCGCTGGGTAGAAGTAGGATCTACCCCCGTCGAAAGGTCCAGTATGGCAGGGCTAGATCGCTTGGGTAGTCGAAGAACTTCCGAAGCCAGAAACAAGGCATGGTCCAGGTACGTTGCGTTGGCTACCTGTTCCGTAGTAGGCGTCTCCCCGGATAGGCTGGAGGCTCCCGTGGCATCTGGTCTCCTGTTGGCAAGATCTTCCCAAGCTTCTGGCGATTGCGCGGCCCAAAGATCTTCGGTCGGTTTAATTAAGGGGATGGGGTGCGTCGACATAGGAAATGGTTGTATTAGGTGTTGTTGGTAGTACACGGATGTATGGACATCCAAAACAAAACATGCAGTCAGGAGTCGGCGTCGTGACTCGTTATCGATCCATTCATTCCAGCGTTCGTTTCGCGTTGAGGCAGAAAAGAGAAAATCGTCCGGTATTAGGTGGTTGGCCATCTGTAAGGAAGAAGATGTTGAGCATTGGTAACATTGGCCACGAGGGGAAGACATAACAAGACGAAAGAGATGATCCTGAAGAGCAGAGTATATGAGAGAACCAACAAGAGTAGAAGGAGAAGGAGAAGGACGAGAGCTTACTCGAGAGTATAGAGACTGGAAGGGCTCCGACGCGCTTCTCTGTACACTACGTCCACGGAATCGCGCATAAAACTCGCAAAGGAGGATCGCCTGCATGACTTGAAGGTTCCATTGCGTGCACTGCGTCTGTTGGTTCAGCGGTTACTTCCACGACGGCGAGATCGGGTAGCTCAAAACTTACAGTCTGGACCTCATTCCAGGCAAATTCATGCAGCTCGTTGCCTCTGATGCGATCTTCCTTGCTTTGGAGGAACTGCGTGCCCACGGCAGCCATGGCGCAGCGCAGAACCTCGTCAGCAGCGGTTTTAACGCTCTTACGGTGGACCAGTGGAAAGAGAGTGTCGAAGCGCTTCCAGTATACGGCGAGGTACTTCGGGATGGCGTTCCGGACGTGCGGCGGGAGGGTGTTCGCCGTTAGAAAGGCTGCGCCCTGGATTGGTCCCAGGAATACCGCCGAACCCTTCTGGCGACCTCCCGTTGACGCTGCGTCGGAAATTGATGGGGCTGCAAGGGTGACTAGATTTTCAGCCGGTTGAGCGGAGAGTGAGATAGTCGGTGGGGTCGGACTACGAACTGAAGAATAGGGGTGATATTGTTGCGAGTGATCGACGAAAGATGCGTCGTCTGAGAACGGAATCGGTAGGTTGAGCGCTTGGCCAAGGTTTGACGCCGTTGGAGAGAAAGCGTTCCCGAAGAAAGGCGCCGAGGTAGGAATGCTCTCAAGCCCACCACCCGGACTATTTAGCTGATGGGAAGTTCCAAAGACAGGCCAATCTGACGTTGGTGACTCGGGGATACGAGTCATATTCCTCCTGTGGCTAATTTCCGAAGGCGTAGAGTAGTTACTTTCCGAGGCGGATGATGGCCAGGGAGAACCGTCGTGGCCAGCGGCGATAAGACCTGGAGGCATACTGTTGTCAGGAATTGTCAAGCTAGGTAATTCTTGGGAGAAGACCGTGCCCATGAACAAGGGGTAGGAAGATGATGTGCGAGGTTGGAATTCTAGCCCGAAAGGAGTACCTGTGACTGGAGAGTCCCCGATGCTCGGATTACTGATAATAGACATCGGCGCTTGGGAGGATGAGAGCACATAACTATGGGAGGAGGGATTGGACGTGGATTGATAGCCGTCGCCGCCGTGACCGTGATGTTGCGGAGGGGACATCGGGGCCTGTCCACTGCTGCTTCCGGAGCCACCCATCGGATACGGAGAGAGACTACCCGGATAGGTGGTGCCTGAGTTCATGTCGGATGGGCCAGGTATCACTGTGCGAGAACTTGAGCCTCCGCCCATTGACGAAGTATGAGCCATATAGATCCCAGATGCGCCATCATCCAACGAAGTAGTAGATGTGCGCCGACTGGCATCTCCGCCTGTGCCTCTCGATGACGCCTTATCGTCGTGCTCGCTACAGTAGAGTCAGTCTCTTCATGTTCGTCGCGCCTTAATATAACCGCCCAGGGGTTCGCTTACTGTCTCTGGGCGTGACGCGCAAGTAGGTCAGCCCTATGGAATGCTTTATCACAGCCAGGATAAGTACAGGGAAACCCGGGGTTTCTGTGACTTAGTTGGTGGCGCCTGTAACTCGACCTTTAGCAACGTATATCACAGCAATATATAGCCAATAGAACTTCTCTTACCTGAGATGTTCCGCTCTCGTAAATGTCTAACGATGGTTAGTCAGACCATGTCGTTCCGTAGATCAGTTTAGGGGATCACTCACCTTGGGTGGTTTACATATATCGCAAGTGTGGACCGGGACGCCCTTCTTCGCTCTACTAACACGGCCGGTGATGGGAGTCAACTTGACTGGAACTCCCCCCTCGCCCGGGACGTTGCCCATCGGCCTCGTTGGCATACTAGACGTCGGCATACCTCCTCCAGATGTCGAGCCTTGGGCGTGACCTCCGTATCCACCGGGATCCATTGACTCAGAGCTAGTAGTACTCCGCCTACTCACAGGCGCTGGGCGTGATGAAGATGCTGAAGGTGACGGCGCGGTAGCTGTTGACTTTGATGAGCGACCTGAAGGACCACGTCGTCTAGATGGGGCTGAAGCTAGTCTATCGTCTTGATCTTTAGGCTTTTCATGGCTCGATGTTGCCGCGCGGGAAGGATCTTGACTACGAGATGGCCCGGTTGGGATGGAGCCCTCATCGTCTTTATTTATCTGAGGAGTGTCCTCGTCCATGTCCATTATAAAGTCCAAACTGGTCATGATGCAGGCTCAAAATGGAAATCGCACGCACAGCCCTGCAACTCTGGATAAATAAAGAGTATATAGAGATAGAAATAGTCACAAAGGGTAAGACTGGATAGGGAGGGGTGGATCTGTAAAGAAGGGCAAGGCTAGAAGATCTCAGCCTTCTAACTGGCGGCAGGTATTCAAGTTGGTTCGAGAGAGATGTCTGGTGGAATAGCATGTCCCGTCTGCGATGAAACGGAAATGCCAATAGCGAAGCAAGAGGTAGGCTGAGCTGCATTGCTATATTGAGATACTAAAGGGCCGAAAGGGCACAACAAGCAGCAGCAAGCATAATGGGAGGACAGATAGCATGGGAGAGGAAGTCGACGAGAGATGTCGGTCATAGTCAGGTAGGCTGGGTAAGAGAATCCGTCCGCCTGGCCAAGTATGGTACCTGTAAGTATGTTGTAGTGTAAGGCACCCCTGCCTCAGCTGGATTATGGGTTGCATGGGCCCCGGGATGGGTGAGGTCGCGCGACATGCAAGGTACTGGTCCTAACGGTGGTGGCTCATTTCATACTATTTACGGGGTACATACCTATACACGATTGTACCATTCGCTCCCTAGCTAAGTAGCGTCTATGAATTTGTCGACGCGAATATTAAATCGACGACTAACTAAAGGGCACCGGGTACGTTCGTGACCTAGTCAGTAACAGCATAACATCTTTCGCCGACGATATACGCGCATAACTGTTTCTGGCAAACATAAAACAACTGACCCCTAGGGTAAGGCTGGTTCGAGGGGATGGATGGCCAATACCAGGCGACAACTCTGAGACTGTACCGTACTG
This sequence comes from Hypomontagnella submonticulosa, assembly GCA_022984865.1. Taxonomy (NCBI): domain Eukaryota; kingdom Fungi; phylum Ascomycota; class Sordariomycetes; order Xylariales; family Hypoxylaceae; genus Hypomontagnella; species Hypomontagnella submonticulosa. The sequence continues at coordinate 1,111,602 of JAJKLF010000004.1, read as the reverse complement.
TACCCGATGGACTGGGTCGCGGCAAGGAGAGCCATAATTAGAGCAGGAGAAAGGGAACCCTGGACGTCAGGGCTAGTGTGGTATCGGTAGCGTACAAATACAACACTACATACTACATGTAGGTAGTATGTCTGTATGTAGGCTCACGCACGTAAAGAAGATCACAGAAGAATGCGGGGGTATCTGTCGATGTACGGCGTAGAAAGATAATATCGAGAAAGCAGTTTGCGCGGGAAATCCGATTCTCTCTGTCTCTCTCTGCTGGCTTTCGCGGCCGATAGTTGTTGTATCCCTCACTCTCAACTCAAGGCCTTCTAGGAGCTTTTTGCGCGTAATGCCTGGGAGAACTATTCGACCAAGTTTGGCTCGATATCATGGATCGCCAATGCCTGCCAGCAGATAGAGAGGAATGCATGTACCAGACCCAATTCTAATCTGACAGGCGACGGGCCAAGGAGGCGCAGCTGGGAAACGCCCCATGAAAAAAACCACTTGTATATGCACGAGGTACTGTACAACACCATACATAAAAAAACGGTGTGCTCACAGCCAGATAGCACCGCCGGGCTAGTTAAGGTCTGGAGGGTTTCACAGCAGGTATCGACACGTTCCTGCCATTCACCGTACTACCGTGATATGGGTTGGGAACATTCTGATACCAGGCTGCAGATCCTCACCGGAAGACCCGGGGTCCAAGGTTGGTTCTGTTCTACAGCGTACAGTACGCTGCCGTTGATGAAAATACGCGCGATGTTTGCCGCGTCGCTTATTTGGAAGCGATTCATATAGAAATTCTAGAGCATATGCAAACTCGAAGAGAGCTTACACATTCCCTTCATAAATCCGAGGAAAAAAGGGGGGGCAGGAGTCACGAGACGTCCAAGACAGGAAGAGACGCAACCGCAGACGCAGATCCTTGATAAGCGTCGATTACAAACTAGAATGACGGGAAGGCTTCCGACTTCTTCCCCACGGTTTTCCAAATCCATCGGTTCTCCATCGGTTCCCCATCGGTTCGTCGACGGCACGGCGGCTGCTCCGAGCTCTAACACTATAAGCGCGAAATGGATGGGGAAGCATCGTGGGATCCAAGACGTACTTTCATCTCATGTTTTTAGTGTCTCAATGTGATACTGGACTTTTTGCTCGTCAACTCCATCCATAGTATTCATGTAGCAAGCTCAGGGCATCTACATGCAATCTTTGCAGAGAGCACGGCCCGCTATAAGACAAGGGCTTATGCGGGTTGAATCCTTCAGGCTAGGCAATGGAGTACTGGGCTGAATCGCTATTGGCGCTTCTTTTCCAGCTCGACCCGTGCTGTGCCAGGGTCAAGGAAGTACCAGTACCACAAGAGGGGGCTTGGATATGCTCCACGAACCGCAATTGGACAGCCTGCGGTGCCCTACTGATTCTATTAATAACCGATAGACGTCACTGGCAGTGAGGAATTAGAACGGGTACTGGCGCCTGTGGTATTAGTGTGGTAGTAAGCCAGAGCAGAATATGTATGGATGACCTGGTCGACATATGCAGGTGGAATAACAGATTGAGTGAGCGGGCAAGCAAGGTAAGCCAACTTCTCCGACGATCTGCTCTGATATGTTTCATGATCGCGTGTGTTCAGACGTGGCGGCTGTTTCGATACCATCGGTAGCGATCCGAAAGAGATGATAATAAGATTGAATGGGGTCACTGAGAATGGGGTCCAAATCTACGGGAACGGGTGGTCTCTGCTTGACGTCCAAGGGACTGAACAAAAAAGCAAAGCGGCTATCCATCCATTCGGGGTCCAAATAAATCTTGTGTCTAGGATTGCCGAGAAGATGACATGCATAGAAGGGCGCGAAGAAGCCTTCTTTACCAGGTCTTCTCGGCTGATAGTCTTGATTAGGCTCGATAAGGTCTCCCAGGCTTGCCCAAGCACGCGATACATACCTAGGTACGCAGACGGCAGAGCAAGGCTTGCTGATCAAGGGAATTTCCTTTTGGATTACCCATGACAGATCCAGCCATCCCTCGGTACGTGATCGCTGCACATAGCAGGGCACCCACGTTTTTCTGGACGCATGTTGTAGATATACGCCAACCTATAGGCTTCGCTTGGAAGATATGGCTACTCGGATACTCGGAGACAAGTACTAGGCAGTTCATCAATCGATACATGTACATACATGTGACAATGTAAGATGCGGGATGAAAATAAGTAAGGTACCTACATGAGGACGACATAGGATTGCAGATGGGTATAAACCTACATGTAGCATGTAAATGTAGGTTGGTTGGTCAATTCGGGCACGTAGATGTGCGCAGTAGACAAATGTCTAAGAGTCTACGTAGTAGGTCTAAGTCTATCACTTGAGGTATAGTAGATATCACAAATAGAAGTAGCAGGAAAGCTAGTCTCAACGTCGATTCCACATCCATGATACCTCCAGATAGTAGCTACTGCCCATATCTACACATTACATACATACGGAATGCCGAATCATGAACCCATGCTCCTTCCTTCGTACCCCGCGTACATTGCCTTATGTATATGTAGGTAGCACTTTACTACTACGTAGTATCCTGTGCAGGTGGCAAGAGTCATGGTGCCATGGTATTAATACGTACTATTCTGTACTATCGATTGATTCTGCAGCCCAGCTTAGCCCTACCTGCCTTAGCCCTTTTGCTCCGGGTCTCAGCCACTACCCGGCGCTTGTTATTAATAGTTTTAGTGACCGTGCGGTCGCTGGTTCGTTGAACTCTTTCTATACCACCTACACCTTCATATGCGAACCTTCTAACATACGACTTACATACTTCTTGCATACTGAACTACCCTCCTTTTCGCCATTCTCTTCCTCTAGATCCCGCATCTCACACCATTCTTATCGAATACGTCGAATGTGGTCGCCAAAATAGACCTCTTCATCCCATTTCCTATTAAGCGACTATGCGTCTTGGCGCTCTTGCATTCCGCATTCGGCTATCAGCCACGTTGGTATGTATCTATCTATGAGCGCCGACGACCAAAACGAGTTCTGATGGTGTCTCAGCCGGGGTCGGTCAATGGGTCGGTCAACTCTTTCTAGCAGTAATGTGCGGTGCGATGCAGTATAACGCACCATGTCTTATCGACCCGCGCAAGCGCCCTATGCTGCGGAATCCTACATAATCGCGTGGCAGTTACAGCGGCTGTTGTAATAGCATAGTACACGCGAAGGTGACTAACCGTTTCAACGTCATATCAAGACCATATAGTCTCTCTCAAAGTCTTTTTCGGTCCCGTCTTCTCGTGATTACCACTGAGATCACCGAGTTGAGTAATCAAGAACGCCTGCAAGTATTGGCTCCTCTATTCCAATTTTACAATCAATATATAGCTATTACCGGGCTGTGCCAAGCCCGATGTTAGCTGCCGGCTATCTGCGTTGTACCTCGCATCCACTCCGTTGACTATTTCGATGGACTTAGCCTCACCTTGTGAAGAAAAAAACCAAGCACATCTAGACTAATCTGTCGTATAGTATATGTGTTGGCCCGGGCGAATGAATCACTGAGAATGTATGTCTGTGATAGCTGCAGACTAGGACGAGGCAGTGCCCCCGACATATTCCAACGTCCTTTTTGTTCTCAGAGTATATTTCTTTTGAGGAGTACCGCCCCATAGGGGTCGCACTCTCTCAGTGGTTGACTCTATTTCTAGGTTTGAAAAGATGGTGATGTACTTGTCTTGTCTAGTCGTCCTAGTCGTTTATGGCAATGTCACAAGTTCATATGCATATGGTTGCCAGTCATCTCGCGTCTCCAACCGAGAGAATGGTCTCTATCGATGAAGAGGTCTGGTGATCCACTCACACTGGTGCGGTATTACAGGGCAGTTAAGTCAAGAGATATGGTGTCGATAGGAGGCATTCTTCGGGAATATCAACCGAAACCCCTTGTTGCCCAGGAAAGAAATCCAAAAACCGTAGCCCCCGAGTTTCAGATGCAGCGGCCCGCTTCGAAATAGGACCCCATCCCTTACTCCACAAGAGTGCCTACGCCAGGTTCGTGTTCTACCCAGTACATAGGCTTACGGCTCAGCAAAAGGGATACTCCCGTCATCCTGAAACTGGCGGGCGCTCCCGCAGATGCTACCACAATTAGGACACCCGGAATGGCTTCAACGAATAGTCAAGCAGGCAGACATTCAGTCAGATAATGATTCGCCGGAGGATATATATATTCACTTATACCAAGACATAGCTCTTGGTACTACCGCCTCAATAGTGGAGCCTTTTGTTGGCCAGATCACGATCACCGAGGACGAAGCATGCTCATGCAAAGCACACCTGAAGCAAGCAGATGGTACATGGTCTCCCATCTGCCCACAGGCATGCTGCTCATCCGAGAGCCCCAGTAGGCAGATTATAGACGATCAGCCAGGGTAACACACGGACTACATCAGGCTTAGAGCAGAATTGGTAAGAGAGGGCGAGAGATTGAAAATAGGTATACCGCAGAGGGCTTTCACTATCTTGACAATTACGTCACCCCTTAAGAGTTGAGAGAGCCTTGCCAAGTACACGATTACAACGCCCCCTGGCACTATTCTTTCAGAAGTCTGTACTGCCCCGTAAATCGACTATTGTTAATATACACACTGGCAGTCATACAACAAGCTTGGTATACTATATCCCTTGTCAAATACGCATAGCTTATCATGACCTAGAGGTTTTAGATATAATAAAGTATTTGAAAAATATACCCTTATACGGAATAAACTAGGCTCCTCTGCACCTTCGTGGAGGTTAATAAGGGGTTTATTGACGTTGTGCTACCACCCTTCCACTGTCCTGCTATCGTCGAGACCTCCCTCGCGCGCTTCGCGTCTCTTCAAACATACGAGCCACTTCCCAGCGTTCGGTAGTACCTGCTAGACGTGGTCTCACTTCGAACACCACCTTGGGTAGTCTACCTTATCTCAAACACGCCTTCGCTCATCGCCTACCATCGTCGGTTGGGGGTGGTGTGTCCTTGAGTGGTACGTTCGGTTGCGTTTCATCTTTGTTCGTACTGTAGATATAACGGCGATAAGCTTCGGAGTAAGCCTTATAGATTAATACCACACCAAGAACAATAACTAGAATCGGCCATCCCAATCTCATACGTACGAGGCGTATGCAAGTTGGTGGCGATCCGCTATCCGTTGAAGAGATATAGTCTCCGACGTCGTTGTCGCCGTCACCATCCGCGGATGGAAATTGATCACTGGGACGAGAATCCTACACTATCGGACACTCCCCTTAATATCCTCCCGCACACCCTGAGCTGCTGCTCATACCTTCTTGTCCGGTTAACCTGACCGCAAGAGCCCTTCACGGCTTCTCCAGTAGCCGGCTGTAGTTGGTAGGCTGTATGTGGCGCGGAGGACATACTACGACCGTCGTAACGCTAAATAGCTCCGAGGAGATCTCTAGATATAATCTTCATACTCAATTCTACCTAAAAATGAGTGTATAGTTGATGTGTGACCAGGTCGTATGTAGCGTATACTGTTGGTGACACAACAATTGCTGATGTACGTGAGAGGCACATTTCATACCTAAATCATCCTGTGAACCCCGAACCGACGTTACAACGTCTAGATGGCAACTCTGCTAATAAGCCCAGTGGCCGATGTAAACTTTGAATCAAAGCCAGGGAAGGCGTAATTTAACAGATATCATGAATGCTACCGCTGGCCCCAACTCATCACGCCAGGAAACAACTCATACCCAGAAAGGACAGGCACTTAATGTACATGTAATTACGTTGATGAACCGTGCCACCAGCATACAGCATCGTGGGGAACGATGGTAACGTCGTATGAACGGCGTCGCCTTATATGCTTACTCACCTAGGTGTGATTGTCCCGAGTGAAATCACAGGCGAACAGGATACCCCCTTACTTCTCTCCAGTCTTGATCCGCTTCCCGTTCCTCTTCGTGGAACGGTCACAATAATACTGTTGAGAGTGCTTATGCCGAAATGAGATAATACGTCTGTTTACGGGAAGGTTAGACCGATTCATAAATGTAAGGTAACAGGATAACCAGCATTTAGAGATCAGCTCTCGAATAATCGCCGCCGGTGATCCCATTAGTTTTTCCTTTCCCATTTTCCCCCATTTCGTAAACAGCCGAACCCTTCCCCTTTTGCTCCTCCAGGTTTCGTCGTCTTCGATTCTCCTGTACCTAGTCAGCTAGCTGAGGCGTACTACAAGCCGTCGTCACAAAAAGCGAGTTTTACGAAACGAAGGGGCCGCGGTGAGGAGGTAATAGAGCGATATGCAAAGCCCTTGATAGATGCCTGGTTACCATCTCGCAAGAAGGATCCTAACCTTGATGATTCTCATTCAAGACATCTCCTACCGACTCTCCGCAATCACTTACCGTAATAGATAGGTACTCACTGAAAAGCCAAAGGTACACTACACGCTTAAATTTTCATTTGACATATCAATTTGTAACACCGAAGTATTACGTTCCTTAAAGGTTACCATCTCAGCCGCTAGGCCGTTGAGTAAAATCCCTCAATGCTGTACTCACTTGCCTTGAGGGGATTTTTTCGGACCCAATGTGATCGGTCAACCTTTCAGCTGACTACGATGAACTACTACTATGTATGTAGGCTTGTCAAGTAATAACCTTAACTATTATGTACCTATCCAGACGACCCTTGCCAGTTGTAAATGTCAATCATCACGAGATTCAAGTTCAGATACGCAAAAATTCAAATGAAATGGGCCGTGAACATTCATGCTGGCTATTAGCTCTATCATATACGGTTCGACGTACACAGGCATGTGTACGTTTGCAACGAAGTCATCCGTCTAGCTTTCCTAACGTCTGACTCCCAACCCGGCGTGGGCACAATCTTATGTTGTCAGGATGCCAAAAGAGCCATTGAACGCCGTCCATACGTCTTTCACTTTTCTGTATGCCCCCTGATTCCAGGATCGTGAAAAGAAAAAAAAGTCTTAATCACTGTCATCATCACCATCGCCTTCTGACCCGAACTGACTGTCTCCATCATACGGCCCAGTGCCCTGCGCAGTAACGCGGAGGCTGGTCAGCGGCCTAAGTAACTAGCTGACGGACGTCACTGGCCGCCCGCGCTCGTTGGTCTTGTCGTCACTCTCGGAGTCGTCATCACTGGGTGGTCGGCTGTCTCGGACATTACGCTTGCTCTTCGTCATCTATTCCCGTTGGTTAGCTTCAAATCTCACCCCTCGAATGAGATACACTTACCCATGACCTTACACCGCCAATTAGACCGAGGGTATAGCCAGTGATAAAATCATTGGGAGCTGTTGCCCTCTCACCCGGCCCCGGTGTCGTAGGCGACTTAGCAGCTGCGGCCATAGCAACGGTTTCTCGCAGGCTAGCATCGCCGTTCGCACCAGGCGTACCGGGCATAGAGAAGCGGCTGCCCGGGGCCGGACTCTGAGGTCGGCTTGCGGGCCAATATTGCCGGAGCTCACGGCTAAGCTCCTGGCCGGTCGTGGTCCAGTTTGCTCGGATATTATCGCGAAGATCCTGAACATGACGTTTAAGGTCAAGCTCATTCTTCTTGAGCCAGCTTACGTTTAGCTCCTGGCGCGACGTTCCCCGCTTAAGTTGGCGCGCAATATACTTCTCGTAATCGCGAACAATCCTACACAGTTTGTGATCAGCTTGAAATAGCTTCATGTTTACCGTGGTACCTACTTGGTGATGATGCCGGTCGTGCTCACGCCCTCAGTTCGCTGTGTGACTAAGAATTTCCCCGCCTTTTTGATAGGGGCGTAGATGTCGTCGCCCTCGTCGGCGCCATAGGGAATATCGTCGTGGGCAACATAGTCGATCTTGTGCTTCTCCAGGAATTCGGGTGTTACAATCCAGGGGCAGTTCTCAACAACTTCGTCAACCCACTTGCAATGTCGAACCGTCTCAGCGCGCTCCTTTCCCGAAAGAACGGTAAGGCCCTTCCGCATGTGTGTCTCTTCGTCGCCTGTTACTCCAACAATCAAGTAGACATCGTCGAATGCTTTCTTTGCTTGCTCGAGCTGGCGCATGTGACTGTTGAGGTAATTAGTTCTGACCGCTGAACATAAACAAAATACTATAGGTTGGTCATTAATAGTACGCACCCAAGGTGGAATAAGTCGAAGACTCCATCGGCGTAAACTCGGACAGTGCGACCGACGGGCGGAGGATTTGTCTTATAACCCGCGGGATGTGTGAGGCGGCCGACCGGCGGCGGTGGCATGGTAGCTTGCTTCTTCTTTTCGTCGTCATCATGCATTATGATGTCCTTGGTCGAAGTGGGCTTCCTACTTTTTCGGGAAACGCGGTCGGCGATGTCAATGCTTGCCTCGGTGGTGTCGCTCGGCTCGCCGGGGTCTACGGTCTGATCGGTCGCCTCAAGGGCAGAGTTACGATCGGAATTGGCACGTTGTCGCTTGGCTGGATTTGATCCCGTAGCCATCTCTGACTTGCGGTGTGATAATCTTCCGGTCTCGGGTGCCGTGGTGTCACCTTCTTCGCCGGATGCGTCTCGCGAAGATGGCTGTAATAGGGGGTTATCATCCATCTTGGATGAATTTGCGGTCGTCGGACGCTTGCGCTTGCCAGCATGAGAGGAGCCTGAAGGGGAGGACATTTCGATCTGGCTGATATGTGGACGGCAGTCGGGGTGTAGAGAGGGAAATTGACGCGTCGAGCTTAAAGCTTAGTCGTTGGGAGGAAGTATGAGGTGCAGGTCGAGTCTGGATTTAACAGGACAGTGCAACGATACAGCCACTGTACAATGCAGCTCTGCTTCCCCGTATAACTGCTTCGAAACTATGGGGTATTTCCGCCGTAGCTTTAATTGGGCCTGTCGACTAGGGAAGACTTAGGCAAGCGTCATAAAGTCAATATCGATGTACAACTACCAGGTAGTAATCAACCTAGATTTATAGCATACGGAGAATTACAGAATATCGATGACGTGCCAGTATTTCCAGGCGAAGGCGAGCCAATGGTTGTTACCGAATTAGAGACTTAATAGTGAAACCAGGCAATCAAGTTATCAAGGCTTGAGATGTGAATGGAAATGGGAGTGGGAGTAATAGTTGGTGATGGTGAAATGACCAATGCGGTACTCCGTGAACATCTCAGGGCTACATCTGTACATGCGGAATACACTACATATGTAAGTATACATGTATCGATAAAGAAATGCTCCTGCTTGGAAGTGAATGAATTCAAACTTTCCCTAAACGCCCCCTGCTCGGGTTTTCGGACTGACGAAACCTTACGCTAATTCCAAAAAGGAGTTTAATTAGAAGGAAACATCTTAAAAAGGAGAAGTAAGATTGCCCAAATGCCACATCCCGTTCTAAACTGCTTTGCCAAGTTCTCTGTCGCAATGGCCCAAAATTTCGATAATTTCAAAAAATTTCAAGAATCATTCGATCCCCGTTAGGACCATGGAAGTGGCGTCATGACTTACCAATGGAGCTAGACCGTTTCCAACTTCTTTGCATTCCTGCTGGTGTGGCTAATGTGGCACTACCTAGTAGACCAAGCCACCTCGATCATCCCTTATCTCAATTTTGTTATCAATAATTACAGTATTGATCATTTCAATGTTGTCGTCGTTTCTCAACTATATACCAACTGACATGGGACGACACTCTGGACTCGCGCTGTATTCATTACCTAGTAGTCGCTGGCCTGAGTCAATTATGCCCTCGATGATCTTAAGATTCATGAAAGAATCAGTATTCATGTTTAAGTAACGGGCAATTCGATATTCACTCAAATCTCAAGATCCCATTACGTCGTCATCTGCCTTGTAGGTATATATGCATGTAGGTATAGACTTCAAGATATCTACCAATCAATGTACCGTATCTATTAGGTATATGTTGCCAAATCACTGGTGCTTGACCAAACATTGCGGTCTTATAACCTGGTTCTGCAATGCGCACCCCGCAGTGAGGTATTTGCCTTACGACCGTTTCCATCGGCGTAGGCGGCCGAACCCCTTATAAGGAGACCGACCCAATTACACGCCGTGGCGGTGAGGCATTTCTCACCCTTTGAGAAAACCTAGAAGTCTGTTCTCAAACTTTCCGGTCATGTGAACATCCGGACGTCAGGCTTTTTCAATGCCTTGTCCGTATTCCATCTCTAAGTCCCGAACACACCTCTTTCCGTCTTACACGAGCCGGACAGTCCGCTGCTGTCGTGTGTGCCTGCCGCAGCGGTGCGGGTGTCGAGGGGAGCTCCTGTAGCAGAACGCCCTAGCCGACTCGGGGGCCGCAGGGCCAAACTTCTGGGATACTTCGCAGTACTCCTTTCCCTCACCGATCCACTCTCGGATATGGTTGTGCAGCTCGCAACGTGCGGTGCGGCACTTGCGACAGTAGACCTGGCCTCGCGGTGACAGCAGGGCGAGTTCATTCTGTTTGCCCACGCCGCTGCTAGGTACGAAGGGTCCGGAGATGAAGGCATTGCGCCACACCCACTCCATGTCGTTGGGTCCCTGTCGCCGCGCCGAGAGCGGGACTGTCCCGTGCATTCGCCGGTGGATCGAGTAGAAATGCGTGTTGGTCAGCCCCAGGCACGTGCTATCAATGGGGTCCAAGAAATCGAAGATGGCGTAGTGCAGCTCTGGAGGCAGATCCTGGAGAGTGAGGGCCACGCCTGGTTGGTGAGTAAACGGCACTGGCTCCACGTCCGTTACCGAGTACGACCTTTGCGGCGCTGGCAGAGCTGGACGTTTGGCCTGGACATGAGGCGAAGAGGGGATCGGAGAAGTAGCATGCTGTGAGTTTGCGGCAGAGGTGTTGTGAGGTTGTAACTCGAAATACGAGTCCACCTCCGCCAACGACTCCTTCGGCGTAGCAACCGAGGAGAGCAGACGATATTGTCTATGCAGCGCAACGGCTGAGTTGACCGATGCTGGGTAGTCGGTCGTCGAGAAGGCTCGTCGGGGAGCGCGAAGAAGACCGCTCTTAGGGCCTGCTTCCTTCGATGCCTTCTGTTGAAACATCACCACCGTTGATTCCGAGGCCGGGCCGAGGTCCACACTCAGGAACCTGCTCGACATATCCATCATGTCGGGCGAACCCAGTGACGAGACACGAAGTACTTCAACCATGATGACTGTTGGTGGGTATTTTTCGAGTTTGAGTCTTACACGAGAATGTTGTTGTTCGGTGATTGGTGCTAAGTGGTTGCACGCAAAAAATCAACAGGTAGATAGTGGTGTGATAGGTAGCCGGTTTATAATAATAATAGAGTAGTATCAAGTTACAGCACGGCTGACGATATGTAGGGCCAAGCTGAATAATAATACTAAGTACTCTTTGCTTTTGAGCTGTTCGCTTTGTTCGCCCTAACCCTATCAAGGAGGGGCGGTGACGATAGTGTCGAATTTAGTCAAGTAACAGCCGAAGCTGGCGCTTAGGTATGTGGATGGGGTTTTTCTTTTCTGATCTGGAGATCCCGTTGTGTGTGGAGAATCTTCAGACGTCGTGGGATAGATTCTCTTTCGATAGTCTGTTGACGAGTCGTGACACTTGTCGGAGCCTCGACCAACGTGGGATAGGGAGGGTTATTAAATCCGCCATCGAGAGAGCGGTCAGGGGTCATTACGGCCTACACAAAACTAGCGACACTACGCTACGATACGATGATCACTGTTTGGTGGAGAATTTGATCCACTTCTGGTAACTTGGCGAGGCGCCGAGGAATAGAGTCTGGAGATCTATCGTGACAAATGGGGAGAGGTTAGGGTGGTGTGACCCGCAGCCCTTCGTCGCCCCCGACCGGGAAAGACGGGAGAATCCATTGGCAAACCGGACTGGGCCAGAGTGATTGTTTTTGTCCATGACTCGACTGGTGCTAACCCGTTAGGGAGTAATTCTAGAAGAATGGCTGAGTCCGAGCCGGGACGCCTGGGCGATTCGGCGCTTGTCAGAGGATCTCCTCCCTTCTAGACCCGATTATTTTCGCTGGAGGCGCCGAAAAATCCCGGCTAATCTTCGAGCGATAGCGGACAATGTCTAGTACTCTAAGATTCTACATAGAATTGAATACTATGCCACCATCTTTACATATCTTCCACCATGTATGCCTCATGAATGTCGTCGTCTTGGTGTGCGTAGTAATATATTGAGGAATTTTGCCAGTTGGCTAGTTGTTTGCCTAGAGCTCCCGCTCCACGAGTATGGGGTGCTGAATATGACCCTAACAGGGGGTCTATTCTCCAGCTGGCCGCTTAGCTACCATACGCGGCCCTTTTCGTAAGTAAAGTACTTACCAACATCGTACTTACCGGGCGGCATAACGATAATCCAATTCACCTTACATTCGTTCTAAAGTTGTGATACCAACATCTAACGCTGATGGTTATGAAGCGGAAGCAAGCGCACGACTCGGCGACCTGCCCAGCCTGTTGGTACTCGATAGAGCAGCGATATGCAATGTCAGGCAACTTGTATTTCAATGCGATGAAGGGTTCGGGAATCGGCATTCGCAGAGCTGCGGCTTACAGAAATGTTCAAAAGAAATCCCCAAACCCGATACGTTGTCAGATCTTATAAAAGAGGAGAACTGATACATTGCCAGCCAATAGGATCTTGTCAACAGCGGTCATGCAGGGGCTAGCAGTCAAGATCTCTCAGGTGGATAACTTGTTTCCAGTGTCAATCCCATTTTCCAGGACATTCTGGACTGTGTCAACATTGCCTTGGCGCCCAGGCACCCTATCTGCGCTTTCAGATCGTCGCGATCGTACCCACAACCATGGGGTCCTGACGTCTAGCTGCCGATTATGGAGCCACTTCCTAACCGTGATCTAGTGAGACTTGTTTACTGCGGTGAGGTTTGTGAAATCACTGGCGGGTACTTCCAGAAGGAGGAATCCGATATCGTCGTCACAGGGACTCGCGTGACCTAATCCATTATTTGTTACCTATAGGGTCAAGTAAACATATGTGCATGTACGTACTGTACATCAGTGCATCTATATACCGTACCTATGTAGTTAGTGCCTAGTATTACTCATACATACCCTGATACCCGGAGGTTAGAACTATCGTAAGTGCTAAATGTCTCGTAATAGTAGACAGCGAAGCCCTTTGGACCGAGTTTCCAATCCCGGGTCAAGCCGTACCTTTTGCTCCGGTCATGTGTGCGCGAGTGTGTGTGTTACCAGCGGCTCTTCGCTGAGCTCCGATCCACGAATGAGACTCGATGGTCTGTTTTCCTCCCGATTGCTGACGCAAGAAGGCTTGGCGTTTTGCAGAGAGTCTAGATCCAGTTGACAGCTTGCCCAGGTCATCCGTCGCCATCTATGCAATACGACATCATATAGGGCTGGTGGGCTGGTTGATATTGAGCATGTAGTACCACGATACGTTCGTATTAGGTTCTTCGAGGACTCATCTCAAGCCAACTAGTTTAGGCATCATCCCACTTTAATTTGACACATGGGGGAGAGTTTGACGGCATCGCGGGGTGCACTATGTTTGGTTCAGATGATATTCCCGAACTTCCCAGACGAATGAAGTCAGATTGTCATCTTATCATGAAACATTTCTACCGGCTAAACCATTGCTGCTGGATTTATATGGTTGGTGGGGTAAATGCGTCTCGATCGCCTTGAAACCTATTAGCTGTCTTAGGTAGAAGAGTCTGGTATCGCGTTGATGAACTTATACATCCTTGATAAATAAAGGGTTTAGCATTGTCATTTTCAAGTGGTGATATCGTACACAATGGTGTATCTAAAAGTACATGCTCGTAGGTAACATGTTTTTTGCAACTCCAACCTATTTAATTATTATTCATATACACTTATAATCGCGAGACGATTATACTTGTTGGCTTGGATTGTTGTAGATATTAAGGGTGATATAACCAGTTCAGCACTTAGAGTTACGTCCAGCTTATGTACTCCAACAACAAAGGCTAAGAAAACTTCATTCTACAAGAAGCTTCATATTTGAGATGATTTAAGATTCATGTCTTGAAATCTACTCGTCTAGGTGATGGTTAACATCTAAAGGGCTAGTATAAATGAGAATGATTAAGCCATCTATAAGCTACATACGTACATGTAGGCATATATTGAATCTTATTGAAAGGATAGCTAAGCACGAACGCGTTCGTGTTTAAATGCTTAAATGGCCTCATAAAAGCATACACTCAAGGTTGTTCATAATAGTAAAATGATTTCGAATGGGACGTGTTGATCATTAATAGTAATGAGGCTATCATAGTGGTCACATACTTGTTTTTCGTATTTTTCTCAAGGAAAAGGACTTGTGTCGAGGTGATGTAAATAGCGTCTCTAAGTTCTCGAGTGATTCATACTATTTAAGTGGCGGTAAGCATTTAGATGGTTGAGGATAATTGTTAGATTCTTTAGCCTCTATTGAAAGCGTGTTTATGTAGACATCTTGCAAGTAAATCATAAGAGGTTAAATATGAAATCATTGTTTTCATCTGCGAAACGTGATATACACTGCTATGCATGTATAGGATAAAGTATATTAGGATAATTTCAATTGTCATACTCTATTCATGTCTTGATATCTTATTCATGTATTTGTATCGAGTAATGGAATCCTATTGCAAGAATTAACTAATACTCCGCGAAGTAGTTGAACCAGAATGTAGCGGGTTGGCTTGAGATATTCGACATAAGATGGAGAACTTGGTGACCTGGGCGTGGCGTTAGCAGCTCCTCTGTTGTAATATGTACGGAAATTCCGTGCTTAAAAGTTGCCAACCCATTCGGGAAGGGGAGGCAAAACCGACAATGAGGAACGGAGCCGGTATTGTATAATATAGCATTATTCGTGTGTTGCGTGTGCTGAATACGGGAAGACTGAGTATACTACTGTCGTAGTCACCATCGTACAGGTAGGAAACTGCAATACGAGCAAGATAACCTGGAAAGGCTGAGGTTGTGAGAAGGTATCAATTATCAACTTTTCTCTTACATGTTTGTAAAACATACAGTAGGGTTGTACAATGACTTCGGATAAGGGGTCGACAATTTTGGGTAGGTTTTTATATGCCGATCCAGATGACGCTGATGACAACGTCCATGCCTTTGCCCTCGCCTCCGTCATACTTAAAACTCCACATGCCGTCCGTTTTCTCGTTCCAGAATGCTTGGGTTGCCGAATGCATGCCTCGCCGGCCGACGTGCGGCTTCCCGTCCGTAGCAGTTGCGTTACCGCCGTCGCTGGTGCTAATGCGCGGGGTATCGGCTTTCGCTTCGCTTCCGCCCTTGGGTTTATTAAGGGCTGATGTCGGGACGAGGTGTTGGACAATGGTGCTGTTGACCACATATTTGTGAGCAGGAGTCTGGGAGCCGGAAGGGGTCGACTCCGATATGACGGCCCTGAGGATCGAGTTCTAGCATAGAGAGGTCATGTTAATGAAGTTCGCTGAGGTCGGTATGCATAAGTATATGATCCGTAAATAGTAAGCGACGTACAATGATAGTTGCGTTCCACCCTTCGACTTTCGAATGCTCGTAGAACTCTGCGCTACCGATGGCGCTTTGGCAAGCCTATGTAAAACCGAGTTTAGCTGGATGAATCCCCCGCTTACGATGCCTCCTCTTGAAGGAGCAAGGGGAACCTACGTCCATCGCAATCTGCTTTAGTCTGGTGGTGTTGATCGGCTGGAAACAATGCTTGTAAGCTTTCTGGAAGGAATCTGACGTTGGTATCATTGGTAACATACAGCATTGTTCTGAGGTGAGGCCATTTTGGAGGGTTGTAGTGGCGACTTATAGGAATAGGCGGAGGAATTACGGGAAGATAATCGTTACGGCTAACAAATAGTGATACGTGCGTACAATGATCTCCGGATGATAGTTGGTGCAATTAAAGGGCATTACTTAGGAACTATGGCAGCCTTGTGATCCTTTTCTTCTTCAGCCTTCTCCCCTCTGACGTTGTAAACAATAAAATGGTGCAGTCTTATTTGCAGGTGGCAAGGGCTGTCATAAGATCCTTGCCTCGCCTTCTGCATACCCCTGTACATACATGTACTGTTGTCCTTTGAACCGGGTTTCAACGAAGTGGATACGCGACCTGTAACATGGAAGCTTACCTAAGGCAGAAGAGACGGGAAGGCTCTTTTGAAGCCTTGCGCGGGGCGTCCATTTGATCCTGGCGGCGGCGTTTTATCTAAGAGGTCCGTCTCCACCTGTTGCTCGGCCACTGACAGCCAACGAACTCGCCCACGTGGGGAAACCCCTTCAGCAGCTAATGCAATCAGCTAACCGAGTTTAGATGTTTAGATGCTTTTTACAAGCTCTCAATATCAGATTGTCCAATATCATCGTCATATCTAGCGGTCTTTTTCTTCTAGTTTTTCTTTCGCGTCTTCTTGTAATACTCCAGCCTTTAAACTCAATTCTTCTCCCTCTCTATCGTGAATCTATCTAAAGTTTTCTTCTTGTCTGTGCAATCCGGAATAACAATAAGGCACTCGGTATCTACCAATTGGCTATCCTAAGCTGAAGTATATCCATCTCAGCCAATCAATCTAGCTCAAATTACAGAATCGCAATTTATAGCTCTCTGTTGTGCATTGCCCAAAATGTCTAGCCAACCTCTTCTGCAAACGGCTCCAGGTAATACGAGCTTCTTCATCCCGAGACAAGCTCCTAGGATGTGACTTTGAACTAATATGATTTTGATTAACTTTAGGGAAACGAATTGCCCTCCCTACTCGAGTCGAGCCAAAGGTCTTCTTCGCCAACGAGCGTACGTTCCTATCATGGCTAAACTTCACTGTCATATTGGGTGCTTTGGCCATTGGCATGTTGAACTTCGGTGACCGACCCGCTTTCATCTCGGCCTTCCTATTTACTGGTGTGGCCATGCTCACTATGATATATGCATTATTCACATATCACTGGCGAGCTAAATCGATACGAGTAAGGGGACAAGCTGGTTTCGATGACCGCTTCGGGCCCACCGTCCTGGCCATTATCCTCCTGTTAGCCGTTGTCGTAAACTTTGTGCTGCGGATAACTTACTCGGGCGGGGAGGGCGGCAAAAAGCACTAGGAAGTCGACGACGGGACTAGGAACTGCTATACTGCGAATATGCCGTTAGAACAAGGCACCTAGGATCTCGGAAAAGCGATCCTTGAGGGGTAATGCTTTTCGCGCGGATTAGAGATCTTCCTCGTATCTACTTGGATACTGATGGGCTTGCGAGGATTTGACAATACTTGGACTACAATTGGACGACTGAAGAAGATGGAAATTTGTATATCAGACAGCATCATACTGAGCATGGTATTTGTTCCATATGGAGGGCATCTTCGGCGGAGTTCATGTTGGGTATCATTATATCATTATGAGGTTGACATTTACCTGTGTACCAGCGTAATACCTGATTCTGGAGAGCATATTTGTACTCCATAGCGGAATCTCTCTCTCTCGCCCCCAAATATATCTATTTACCTTCCTTTCGCGGTCGTAATCTCTGTCTGGGGTATCTTATGCTCTGTTGTGCTAAGCTTCTCAGCGGGGTTGGCGATCCTATTTATCTGGTCTTCTCTGTTAAGCTAGTGTTCGTCTGCTCCCCATATCGTTTCTTTAGTTCCTCAATCGAAACCCGGCTGAGGAACAGGCTGATAATGGGCACACCTCTCAGTCGAGGTTGGCCTTCAATGGCTCTTTCAAATGGGGTCTTCATGATCTCGAAGTCGTCATCGTCGTGGTCACCATCACTTCCACCATCTAGCTTCGTCTCTTCAATGATAGTATTGCCTTCGTCTCTTGGTCTTTCTTTGAGTTCCTCTCCTAGTGCAATGTATTGAAACCAGATGCGGCCATCATCCGTTCGCTTTTCCAACTCGCGCTTCGCAATTTCTGCTATGGAGACCAGCTTCCCCGTATCAGCAGCTTTAGCGCGTAGGATGGCTACATTCGATTTGTTGGGTGTTGGCAGCGTAAGATGTTGAAGGACCGCGGTAACCTTTTTCTGGATTTTGGACGAGGAGATTACGGAGTGAACTTGAGTTTCGTACTTCGATTCTACAACTTGTAGGATCCTGGCGTCTTCCATCGACGATGTGTTTAGGCTACCCTCGAGCCGTGCTTTCTTGTTGCTAGGAGGGATCGGCTCGCTATCGGTACGTTTTCGCTTCGCAAGTGCATCACCGCTTCGGTTGTCCTTTTTGTATTTCACTTTGGCGGACATGATGCCGCCAGCATGGCAGTCATCGAAAATTAGCGAGGAACTGTGTTTTGACTTTTGACATCTATTGCTGGTGAGATGTAGTAGGCGGATTGAGATAAGTAGGAACAAATGATGGTGAAAAATCACTGCCGGGTACTAGGCAAAGGTTGGTTCTTATCGATAGCGCAACCAACCAGCACCGTCAGCATTGCCCCACAGTCCGATATGTCTATAATAAGTAGTCAGGTTCAGCCGTGTAAAAGCTCCTTTTCAGAAATGAGCCACTAGGTATCGAACAGTCAACTTGGCGACGCATTGTCACGTCATCTTACTACCGAGGCTGCTTATGATGTACATGTACTGTAGGCTGGCTTATTCGGGAAGAAACTTGATTCGGTATAGTTTGTGCACCTCGCCTATCGATAACTCCCTTTTGAAGCTGCCAGACCCAAAAAAGGGAGACTTCCTTGGCTCATACGCCTTCAGACAGCTTTGAGACATAGCTAATTCATAATTGGCTGATCATCAAAAAAAGGGACCCTGGAATGAATGCAGCCTAGTGCTTGCCAAGAATTAATCGAGATATTATACATGTATGTACCCTCATACAACGAGGGTCGAGTATCGTGGCCACCCTTGTCATCCCATCTACATATGTAGTTTAATTCCAGCCGCGCTTTGGCTATCGCAACATTGTTACTCGACAATACTAAGTATGTTCGCCATACAAGACCTATTACAGTAGAACGTTAATCGATACTCATGTACTTATGTAAGTTAAGTTGCCAATAATGATACCGCATTCTTAAGCACTCTTATATCCATCCTACTTTGGTATACATATCAAAACTCTGCATAGTAAGCGTACTGTACTTCCCTGACTATCATGTATGATGTCTCACATAGCGTTGTATATCACAGCTAATGAGACATAACAACAACATATGCCAGTTGTGAAGCTAAATGAACTATTGCCCGAGTCTTCTCAGGTTTAATCCGCAATAGTTCATAAACTGAAAGATGCTCGATAAGTAGGTCTTCTACTCTATGCCATCAAATAAATGGCCGGTTCATGGTTCTCATAAGTACCTACAGGTAACCTCCAATCATCAAATAATGAATGTCTGCCAATGACGTCGAGTTACATAGCCTATCATGTTTCAACAAACCGGATATAACATTAATACTAATATCAGAAACCACTCTACTTACGGGTTATGCCTGCGCTTTTAATTAAACATGCCTAAGAGAAACAAAGTCAATATTGTAGTTGGTGATGCAAACAAGTCTGAATATCTTCAAGAAGTTTTACTCTTATGTAAGTATCTAAACTGGTACCTGTAATGAGTGTACTACATACCTCATGTTGCTAATAATGTGGGGATCTAAGTGTATGCAAGTCCACATATGTATCTATAAAAAGATATTATGCAAACGATAGATTATTTGCACAATCCTTGGCATTCCCTAATGCCATTCTTTCATTATGCGACGGGGTACCTCGTGTAGCTTAAAGCGGCCATGTGACACACACTCTACAAAAGTATCCTTCTTCTAGCCACCTTCAGCTGGTCTGGTGGTCATGTCTCGCTCTTTTGCTTGATTGACACGACCTGCCTGCCTATTCTTTTCGTCCCTGTCGGTTATGATTTGTTGCCACCACCACCACCTCACAAAGCTCCCCTATCTAGCACCTTTCACATTATCGTGTTCTCCACTCCTTCTGTTTCTAAGCGAGTCACCAAAGGTACCTTAGATCCGGCGGGGGGGCAAGATAGCCGGTACATTCATCGTACTATTAATAATAACATATAAGTACCTACCTAGGTAGGTATGCATAATCATGTATACCAAGTCCGGTCGTGAATAAACCCCTTTTCCATGCAGCACAGACCAGGCCAAAACCTTGCGTACGTATGCATTTGTATTATGTGTGTTATGTGTGTTATGTAGCCTTGGGTAGAAACATTGATGAGTATTATCCTTGTCGCCCCCCTGCCTAGAATCCCAAATCCATCCATCGGACTGTCGGGCAATTAAATCAATATGAGCTTGCTAGGTAGTTGCATGCCGTGCCAATGGTAGGTACTTTCCCAGCCTACCTACTTCTCTAGCTGTAGGCTTGTAGCCACCCACCCTACAGGCAACAGGGGCACCTTAGTAGCAGAAATCTTCATAGAATATACAGTAAGGTTGACCTAAGACGCCCGCCCAAACCCCCCAAACTCGAGGAATTAGGACTTCTTTGCACCTTCGCATCTCGCAGCATCTGGAAGAACCTTGGAACCTTTACTTTTGAACCTTTCATTTTTTCTGCCTTTTTGCGCCAAATTCACTTGTCGCAACAACCGAAAAGGAAGGGACTTGTAGCGAATGATTGTTGCCTTTCTTCCGATCTTCATTTAATTCACTTCACGCGTTCCTTTGCTGATTTTAATACTGGTTTCCTCCTCGGGCGCGCTCTCTGCCTTGCTTCATTCCCTTTACCCTTATATCATTTTTTTGTCTCGCGATCGCACCCTGATTGATTGATGATCGCCATACGCGCCTTTTAATACGTACCTCTCTTACTCTACCGGTGTTTCCCATTCGGTACTGTTTCACCGTGCTCACTGTCCTCGCGCATTCGCATCTTTCCAAGGGACATTTTATTTTAATTGTCGCCCGGTCGCAACAACTTCCTCTTGAGAGGAACCGACATACTAATAATTAACGCGCAAGCATTACAACCACTGGCATTACACTGCCTGCGCCCCTTGGCGTGTTGCGCATTCCTTCTTCTGCCTCGACCCTGACTCAGACTGAGTTTCGTTGGGTTTGACCGTGGCCACATCATCTACTGCCGACTCCTTTTTTTGCGCATCGCCAGCCCATCAGGAGCCGTATCTCCCTACTTGAATACGTGCTCCATCCTTGGTTCTTGGTCCTTTGCCTTGGTACTAGTCAACAGCCTACTACCCAAGTTAGCCTAGGACTTGACCCATTCAACAGTGTGCAAAAGCCAGGCTAAAAAGGTGGTCGCATCCGCTGGCTAAGCCGATCCCCCGATTGCTCGCTCGCTCTCAACCTGCAGCGTTAGGGGAGGAACTAGGAACCCCAGGCTGTTACGCCATTCGCCGTTACGTCAGCCTTGCCTTCCCATTTGGCGTCGCACCTCAGACAATAGTTCCTTCTACCCCCATACAATTCAACTTTGTTGGACTTGCTGGACCTGCACCTGCAACCTGCTTGGACCGTGCTTATCAGCCTGGACCTGGTCTGTCCGCGCCTGCGCCCCGACCACGTTCAACTATCAACTTCATATCGCAACGCTCCTCAAGAGCGAATCCTGAACTTCTCTATTTTCCCTGTCGGGTATGCTCATGTTCCGCTTTTGGAGTTCAGATTCGAGGGGAAGCGACAAAACTCTTCAGGTCGAACAGCCTATGCTTGACTTCGGCAAACCACTGCAGCCTTGGGTGTCGTCAGAGTCTCCGCTTATTACTACTGCCACCACAACCACAACAACTTCTACAACGTCGCCTATAACTCCAAAGCGGCGCAAGCAGAGCACCGTCGCGATAGCGTCGCAACCTGCTGCTCCTTCGCCCGCGCTGAAGCGGACGAGGACAGATGACGACGACGATGTTGATCGCCTCAAGGCGCGTAAGAAGGTAGCCTTGTCATCGGTAGAGGAAAGGGAGAAGGATGCACCTCAACCCGTGCCGCGTGAGCCCAACATGGATCGTGCTAGAGATGCTATCGAGCAGCAGTTTAGTCTTGAGATATTGCTCAAGCACGATGAGCTACGCCTGATCAATCAAGAACTTGCCAAATGCCAGGTGGCTTTGGAGCAGCTACGCAGGTGCCATCTAATACCGTATCCACAGAACGTTCCTACGCCGGAACAGATGCTGAATATAATGAACGGGTCAGGCCCAGCCTTGCAGCCGAAGCTGGGCGAACAGCTGCCCCAGTGGGCGCCGCCCTTTGGTGTTACTGATGGTCCGTATGCGCGCCATTATGCCAAGTGGCTCATACCCGACCCCAAGTTCGACGGTGTCCAGCCGGAGGCTCCTCTGCACGCCGAGAATTCTAGGTTCAGGACTTCGGTGGATGGTAGGTCGACAAGGGGCAGTTTCGCTGAGATGGGTGCATCTCAAAGCAGAGGTCGACCGGTAAGGGGTTCGGCTAGTCAGAAGCTCCAGGCCCTATCAAGTGGTTATCCACCTCCGAAGGACAAGAATGGGCCTTGCGTCTTGAAGCGATCTGACGGCAAGACTGTGAAGCTTGTTTGCATTGACTGCCATCGCGAGAACTTTTCGAGCACTCAGGGTTTCATCAACCACTGTCGCATAGCGCATAAAAGGGACTTCAAGAGCCACGAAGAAGCCGCGGTGCATTGTGGTCATCCCATCGAGGCTGCTGACACTGGTGGTATTGTAGGAGAAGAGAAACCCGTGAACCAGGGCGTTCCTTCGTCAGGTCTTGTTCACCCGCTTGTACGGGAGAACGCTATGTCCGAGTCGGAGGCTTGCTTCTCTGTTGTACGTCGTATTGAGGAATCGTTAGACATGTACCGTCGGGGCCAATTGCCTGGTGTGTCTTCGATACCTGGTGTCCCCGAGAAGCGGCGGAAGGCTCCAGCTTCAGCCGAGAAGCCTTCGAACTTCTCCCCTTCAGTCGATAATCCGCATCTATCTCGTCTACTACAGAGCAAAGGTTTTAATGGTAATCTGGACGACTTGGTCAGTGAAGCTAAGACTAAGATAGACCTCGACCAGTTCTCCTCCCCAGAAGAGGAAGAGTTAGATGAGGGCAGTGGCGATGTTAGCGGTACTGGAAACGCACTCCCCTACCAGGCTCCATCTCTTGTGCGAGTCCCGGTAAGGGCAACAATGTCGCCTGCTATCGCTACCACCCGACCAACCAGTAGCAAAGGCCACGGTCCGCTAGTACCATATGTTACTCCTGTGCCAACTCCTATCCCACGAGTCACGACAAGTTCCGACTCGTCAATGATCGTAGATGACGATATGATGGATGCGGACCTGAGTCCTCATACAGCTGTGAGCAATAACGCGCCGTCGCTCGTTAGTGACGATGGCGAGTATGATGACTCGGACGCTGAATCAGAGGTCGAGTCGGAGGTAAACGATAGCATCGGGGCCGAATCGATCTCAGACGTCGACGAGATCGACATCGAGGATGACCATGGCGGCGCTCGTTCTATACGACACCATCGTGGCTCTACCGGAGCGGGGCCTGGAACGACAGTGCGTCTACGTAAGGACGATAGCAAACATGTTACGTTCGTCAGCCCCATTAACGGCGGCGGGAATGAAAACCAACGGCGTGGTCGAAGATAGGGACCTTAACTAATAACCGAACTTTTGTATGTGGACTAGCCAGTTGGCAGCCGCGAGAATACGCCGAATGACTTACCTTTCATTATTGGACTATACCGACTTCTTTCACGACCTCCTTTACCGTACATCTTTTATTACGACATTATCTTTCAAATTTTTACGTTCGGACGGGCCTTCCCAGAGCTAGTCTCCTAAACGCTCACGATAGGCACATTCATCAGGTTACGAAGTTGTTTTGATCAGCGTCGACACGGAAGCACGGTGGCGTCAGGTTGACAGGTCAATTTGAGATTGCTGGTAGAGGCTAGAAGGGAATACCCCAGTGTGAAGGACACTGGGACTTTGTTTTGATACACATATCCTCCAAAATGCGCAAGCTGGTCGACCGGACGTAGTGGCCGGAGACTTGCGAGACGCATGGGCTGATAGAAAAACAGCCGTTTCTGTATCTATAATATGAAGCAATTGTATAAAGAGAGAATCGATGCCGATGCTTGTACAGTCAAATATGAAGCTGCTTCCCAACTTTGATTCTGCCTACATATGTGTACATATACCTTTCCAATTTGTTCTATCCGGTCGCCTTCGAATTGAATCGCTGTTAATTACGAACTTGACAGACTAGGATCGAGACTAGAGCCGGTCCCTTAGTCCCTATCTTGCCAAACTCGCCCAAAGAGCTTCAGCAATCATAGACGTAAAATGCCCGAACAACTCCAAACCCATATGTAATTTTCAGTGTAGTACGTCATACGTACGAAAGGCCTTCCACCATGCTATAGCTTATTAGGCAGCCCAGTAATCGAACTACCTACACCCAGCAACCCCAAGCTTCTCGAACCCGAAATACGCCGTTTTGGCCCCCAGGTACCGCAAACCGGCCGCCGCATGTTCTTCTAGCCCGCTAATTGGCGCGATGATACGGCCAGCTACCTCCGCCACACCGCGCCCTACATGAAGAAAGATATCGAGAGGCGTGTGGGTACATGTGCATATGTATACAGGGCGATATTCGCCGGAAAGGCGCGCCCCTATCTAGAACATTCGAGTTGTCAGCCACTTCGAGTAGGCAGCCAGGCGAAGCAGGCTAGTTCTCTAGTAGGTAGGTGTATACTCAATAGTAATCCAGTCACTAGGTATGTTAATAATGGGGGAGCTTAGCTCTTATCGGGGTTAAGGACAGTTGTCAAAGACATCTTGCGTATGCCAATACGCTCTCAACAACTACTACTCGAGAATAGGAGAATAATAAGCCCCGATTCTGTACTGTGCTGCATGTCATTTAGTTATCTCATACCTGAAACGCTTGAAAGGTCGCCCATGTATATCGTGTGTTATTATTATGCTGATTGATGCTCGGGATGAGATCCACGTATACACGGCGATAAGAAAACGAATGTTAAACCCGTCCGTAGTTCCTTTATCTCTTCATTTACCAACCCAAACTAAGATACACACAGTCCCCGGGGTCGAAACGATCAACACGTGCTAGCAGCCTATAACCCCTTCACAATCCCGGCCTGGAAGTTAGACAGTCGGAGGGTAGGGAGAAAAGGGGGGGGTTCTCAACTGAACCCAAAGCACAAGAAAAAGGAGATGCAAGATCCGTCCATATTTAAGAATTCTGCCACGAGGGGGAAACATCATTCATCGTTCTATATACATACAGCAATGGCGATGGAAGAAAAAATAGTCCTCTACTCCTGGCCGAAGCCCATTGTCTCTTCGACCGCGATGGTCAGCTTATTCTGCAACTGCTCTAGCGATTTGTAAGGAGGCAGATCCAGACGGTTGAAGCTGTGCCATCGTTAGCTCTTCATTTCTGACTTGCAAGGAGTGCAGCAAAGATGTTAGAATATGAGTACGTACCAGGTATGGGCCTTCGGTAAGTTGCCAACTTCGCCTGCTTTCTCAATAGTGAACCTTCTCGGGCCATCGCTGCCTTGAAGATCCTTGAACCCGTTGACGGGAATTCGTGAGGTACCGGTAGTGAACTGGAGCAACCTGCTCTTCTGCTCTCCATCCCAAGTTCGTACTGTTTGCCAGAAAAATTGGATGACCTCGTCACTCTCCGTGTAACCGCGGTAGTCGGTATGTTTCTTCCAATCGTCCACGTCGATATCAGCGATACCACCAATTAATAGCTCCAACTCGCGCTCATCGAAGACATTGATTAGATCCTGGGGAATGAGCTCATGGAACCCTTCTTTGAAAGCCTGGAACTGTTCGGCAATACGCTTCTCGATACGCCACTTGACCATAAGGTCCACGTATTCTTTCTTGTTCTCGTTAGTAACATCGATGTTGCGCCCGTTGGGAATGAGGTCCTCGACGGTCACAACACCAAAGCGCTCGTCTTCGGTGGAGAAAGTCTGCTCCAGTATTCCGCCCGAAATGTCATTGTCTAGCATCCACTGTAAACTCCTATGGAAGTCCGCGTCTACGCCTTCCATGTCGGCCAGGACCACAGACTTGCCAAGAATCATCTTGTAGAGAGCACCAATGAAAAAGGCGTCGAGGAACCGCCGGTGGAAGATAGCCAGGCCCACCACGCGACCAATGAACTTGAAGTAGTTCAAATGTTCAGGGTTGATTCCTGAGTGTGGGTTGATCTGGAGAGTGTAGTTGTCATGGGCGGAATATTCGAAGAGACAGTAAAAGGGGTTGAACATCTCGTGGGATAATAAGAAAAAGAATTCTCTGGAGAGACCGCCATAATCTAGACCGTCCTCTCCGTCGAATTTTATCATCAAACGCTTCTTTAAGTCTGTCGCAGACTGCCGTGAGATCTCGGCGAAAGAATCCTCGAAGATATGGGATCGCCGCACTTTCATGTGGCATTGTCCCGAGAGTATTCGCATAGCAGGCTGTGACCGGAAATAGATCAACTTCCTTCGGAAGTCTCGCTTATACTGTGGCACATTCTGGTCCAGTGAGGATGGTAATCGAGGATCGTCCCAGGTAGTAGTCTTGGTATTATGATCCACGAAGTACACACGAGCTGTATTCGTCAACCGCATTTCCCAGCCGCTAGGTAACGGACCTAGCTGGGAGACCGGCTGTTGCTGTATCGTCCCGTTGGCACTATTCTGACCGTACATTCGGATATACTGCTGACGTCGAGGATCGACCCACGTCGTTGTCCGCGTGTTATGATCAACGAAGTAAGGTCTGCCTTCGGGCGTCCATCGTTGTTCCCAGCCAGGAGGAAGCTCGCCAGTACCAGGACTAGTAGCGCCGGTATGCATCAATGTGCCCTGGCTGGGGCTGTGTGGAGAGCCGCCAGGCTGCTGCTGGGACTGTTGCTGTTGAAGTGTCGGCGAATTTGCACCGGTTCTATCCTCTGGTAAGGTTCTATTCTGGTGCCTCTGACGTTCGACCTGTGTAGCCGCCTCTCTCTCGCCTCGGGCCTCCGCAGTGGAACCGGTCTGGGTCGGACGATTCCAACTCGTAGTTCGCGTATTATGATCTACATAATAAGTTCTCCCCAGGTTGTCCTCTCGCCGCTCCCAACCAGCGGGCAGACGGCCTTGGGCATCTTCGAAGGGACTCATCTGGTTCGTCGATCGGCTTTGCGCAGCATTTCCATTGACCGGGGCGGGGTTTGCGCCATTTGGCCTAATGGGCAAGCTCATTTGGGCTCCGGGTACAGGCCCGTTGGGACCTGAGGCTGAGGATGTCGGTCGTTCTGATACGCGGTCGGCGCTAATTGTAGACGCTTGAGGCGCTAAAGATGGTCGGCTAGAGCTTGCGGACGAGGGTTGCGGCGCGGCACGGGCGGGAGTAGATAGGTTAGTAGAGAGGTTGATGATCAGTTTTCCGTGAACGACAAGATTGTCTGTGGATTTCTTCAGGTCCCGCGTGAGCATCTGATCTAGTAGGCGATTATTGTTAGTCTGGCGAAGCGGTATGCCTTGTACATATGTGCACATATGTAAACGATGGGTCGGGTCATACCATCTGCCCCTTCCGCTAACTCAATAACATCCCCAATTCGAATATTGATAACACCTAAGAAGCCTTGGTCCTTCTTCTTAAACTTCTTCTGATCAAAGACCTGAACTGCCAGAATGCTATCCTCAGTTGCTCGACTATGAGCCGTGTAAGTATATATAGTGAAAGATCAACGATTAAACTCTCGAAAGGATAGAAGCGTACAAATCAAAACTCTCGTTCCAATACGGGTTGAGGGTGCGCTTCGTGACGGTCGTGGTCTTGGTTTGCTCGCCGTTGATGGTAGCTACGGCGAAGGGATCGGGTAGTCCTGTATTAAATACACATGTCAGATGGACGGTGGACTGTATGAACTGTATGGGCAGTATGAACAGTAAAAAGGTCAGTAATATATTGAATATCGCGACAAACATACTGAATACATCTCGCTTATATAGACCGTCGGCAGCGATAACTAGGCAAAGGTAAGGTCAGTATACACATGGCCCGCCGAAGGTATAGTGAGTAGTGGGGATATCGGTATAGGAATTGAAGAACGCACTCGTGACTCGTAAATTCGGTTGGCTGTAGCACAAAATCAACATCAGCCTCAAGTCGACGCAAGTTGATACATTTCTACATTGACAGAAGACGCCAATGAGGTAGAAAGTTGGACGGGTCGAAAGAGAAACTTACGCTGAGGGCCCGGATTCGGAACGGGTAGCAGTCATGGCTGGTGGCTGCTTTCACCGTTTGGAAATGAAGTCAAACCTCTCACACTTTCATGACCTCCTCTTCCACCTGGGCGTCCCGTCCAAAGGAGGGGTTCGTCCGTCTTCGGGCACGGTCGACGAGCTCGAATCGAGTGAATAGAAGACTTAAACCTGATAGATATTATTCTATCTTTTTTTTTCCTTTAATTTGTTCTGATCCTTTTCTAAGATTCTAATATAGGGGGGAACAAGTAAACTTCGTCGAGTGTGATGGCGATAAACACTAAAAGCAAGAAAGTTATGAGGTTAGGTATGTAGGTGGTAATGCGTAGTGGGTAGCAAGCAATAATAGGTTCCTTCGTAGTGGCGGTAGTGGTTTGTAGTTGGTTGCAGTGGTCGCAGTGGTCCATTATGAGTTACATAGGTGTAATAACACCATACTTAGTAGGTAGTAGCGCTGAGTCGACCCAATCCAATGGCGGGTGGCATCTTATTAGTTGAGGCTGTGCAGGAGCTAAGAAACAGGATAGCGCCGTGTAACATTCTAGCGTACGAATACTTGTGGGTTCAAACATTTAGATATTGGGTACTTTAAATTTAGCTAATTATCATACGTCTTTAGAAGTATCTACTAGCATAATATAGATGCATTTAGTAGATTGTAAGTATCTCGCTCTTGCATCAATGATTGATGTTTGGTGAGCATGTATCAAGGTACAGCTTCCGGTGGTCACTTTAGGCTTCAGATGTTTCCTTTCGCTGGTCAGTTCTAAACGGTCCTAATCTTTTCAATCATCCTAGTTCGTATTTATGTTTCATAACAATCGAATTCGTAAACAAACTAAAATCATTTCTAAAGTTCGTGAGTTAGCTAGAGTGCTTGTTCTATCGAGCCTATATCATGCAGTATTAGAAGTACCGATAGCACCAATTACAATGTTGGTCCCTTCATTGCCTCCATGTTTTACAAGGGCTTCAAGGCTCAATCTCCCATCAATGACAATCAATAAGTTAAGGATCGATAGATAGGACTATCATGACGTGGATATCCAGGCTGATAAAAGCTCCCCGTCCGGCGGCCTCCAACTAATCTCATGCTACCCCAGCATCTGAGCCTCTGAAGCTCCAGGGTAATACGATCAGGAGAACAAGGGGGGTCATCGTTCATTGGTTATCCCATCTTGTAGGTCTGGGTCGTGCCGTTACCCGAGTACATACATAGTAGATATCTGTAGGTCTTTGTTTTCCAGGAAGCAACGGGAAGCGAAAACTCTTACAAATCATATCTGGATGCCAATTCTACTCACCGGGCATGATGTGACCATGACGGAGGGCGCGCAATTGGGACCTGAGCACTCAGATAACATAACTCGGTCACATTCTTAATGTACAATAGATGAACCAAGCATACTCATAATGCACTTAGTAAGATTTATATCGTAGTGTTAGCCATGGATTTGTTGCAATAACAATAGCATTAGCCCCTCAAGGAGTAGGGCGGAATCATCTGGGACTGTTACCCTATTGGCATCCCTTCCATTTGAAGTACATCGAATTTCATGAGCAAGTTTCTGATTGTGTTTCTCTTTCTTCTGTTGTCGAATAATCAACTGTGTCCCCAAATGGGTCGCATGACTGATTGTGTACATCCATGAACCGCCAACCACTCCGGCTAGATGTCACGAACACCACTTGCCTATACATCTCTGATCTGTAACGGTCATGCTGGCAAGTAAGCAACGAAGGTCGATGCGGCAAACACACTCAAAGCATCCGTCTCTTTGCTACAGCTGAATTTCGCCGGGAAGCGTTCCCCTCCTGTTGGGTACGGAGGCAGAAGAAAGGTAGCGAGGCAAATGCCGTCTGACAATGTTGTGCCATCTCCGCGAAGTCGGTGATATAATTAAGTTTTGTATGCCTTCCACGTACGTTGCAGGTTTCCTCTACCAGTTCTCGTAGCCACCAAAGTCGCATGCCAGAGTTTCTCGGGCTACCAACCATATCTATCCACAGATGCGGTCCTTGAACAGCTCACGGGGGCTATGGGTTGGTGGTTTCCAAGAGAACGCGCCGAGTTGTCCTCAGTAAGGAGCAAAGCCACCGCCTCGCGCTCGGCCACGATAACCGCCTCGGTAGAATCCCCCGCGTGGCGCGAAACCACCCCTACCACCGTAGAAGCCCCGTCCTGGGCCACCGAATCCCCCACGGCCGCGACCGCGACCACGGCTCATGCCGGGAATATTGGTTCGTTTGGGGGTGACCTTGATGTTACGCCCCTTAAGGACGCTATCGTTCAGGACCAAGGCCTGGGCGACGAGGCTGGGCTCGGTAAACTCAACATACGCGTATCTATAGATATCCACACTGTAAGCCTATGCCATGCAGAATGGGTCTTTTATGTGTAAACCGTACTTACCCTTTTGGCTGGCCAGTGAACTTGTCAAGCAAGATAGTGACACGGTTGATGGAGCCGCAGCTCTGAAAGTGCGCCTGAATCTCCTCGGGGGAGACAGAGTAGTCGACATTGCCAACGAAGATACTTCGGCTGTCGACGTCGGATCGATCCTCTGATACCTCTTGGCCTCTTTCTTCTAAGGCGGCGTGCATTTCTCGGAGCTTTGCCGCTTCCTGCTCCATCTCAGCAACGCGCTTCTTCATCGCGGAAATCTCCTCCTGTAAGTATAAATATAGCATATTAGTCAACGGTATTCCCTTGACCTCGTCTCGTGCTCGAGATTTTAAGGGAATGTACGAATGTAGAATTGGGGGGTCGAAGGGGGATGCGAACCTCATCGCCTTCCTCGTTGACGAGGGGATCCTCTCCGGCAACATCGCGCTCCTCGTGGTTGGTATCTGACATGATGGCTAAATTGACCAGGCTACCTGAGGTTTGTTAGTACGATGACGCGATAGTATTGAACGTGTACGTGCAATCAAAGTGAAGGTAGAAAAAGACTAACCCCTCCCTACCTTGTGCGGCTCTGGCTGTGTGGTTGTCGGTCGGGATAATCAGGTCTGGGAAGACGTTAAAATGTAGAAAGAGACGATTCTGGGTATTTCGGGGTATTGACAGCACGGTAGAGTCAATAGGTATGTTGTCGGCGCTAAACAAAGTCTAGGTCTTGGGACCTGAGCGACTTGAAAATGCGCTAGAACAAGGAAAGTTGCTTTTGCTTTTGCTTTCTGGAGCTCCAAAAGCTGTAGTGGAGGTGATAGGATAGCGAAAACCTTATGTAATTAGAACATGGACGTGCGTACTACATGTAGTTCCTGGTCACTTTGGCACCTGGTACTACCTTTCGCACGCGTGCCTGGAGTCAAGCTTGAGTCCGGTACGTATCGATTTTCTACAGCGTCCACGGTGGAGCCTACTAGCCTAGCCGTCTATCCCCCTATCTGTCACCTATATGGTCATCGATTGGTCGCATCATGCAAGATCCTATACCGTATTTACTGTCAGCTCTATTTACTGTATACTACATAGTGCTTCATACATAATATTTACATACAGTACGTAGAGATATGTCCTCAAATGACTGGAATGGAGCTCATTAGTAAACAGCATCTCGGATTCGGGAGATCGATATGTAGAATTCAAGCTCTACTTACTATACAAGTCCGATTTTAATATGTCCTGCAAGGTTACTATCGAAGCTTCCCCTTTACGTCCACTGAGCCAGTTACCCTCTAAAAAGCGACACTGTTCAATGACCAACGGCGTTTTTAAGTTGACAAGACATTATCCTATACTCAGTTCTAAATTTATCAGCCCCGTAAGGAGCTCGACTACAATCTAGAAGCTCCATGTCATGTAAAGGATGAGGCACGCATAACCTACCGAGCGTGAAACACGCCTCAGTATATTAGACAATGAGAACACCAAGCCACCCACGGTAGGACGCCGATATGGCTTCATATCGAACCATCAAAATGTAGCCTCTTCATTGAATATACTTTAAAAACTGGGAAGACATGTTACGGTGACGAAGCTATTCATACCAAGGATGACTATCCTCATATAACTCATTGTGATTCCGCTGAAGCTCGTAACAGGGAAACATACTTCCTGTTATACAATACATCAGAGATGAGAAACCAAAAGATTATATCGGAAGATAATGTATCTGGTACGCTATGCCGTCCCGATATAAATATCTAACTGGATCGACATGATGAAAACGCATGGCGAGTTTCTAACCAAATATTAGATATGTTGGTACATCCTATTCCAAATCTCAAGGCAAGCAGCTCGTTTATGAGTCAATCTCCAGGGTGAGGCTATAATTTTAACTCTGGGCGCAAGCCAAGCATCGAAAGGTATTCGATTTAAGAAACTACGCCTTTAGCTTTCATAAGGTACTAGCTGTGGCATCATAAAGGTTCTCTGGTCTAAAGAGGACACCTAGTGGGTAGGGAGACGTTCAAAAGGTAGATTATATTATATCCTAGGACTTTTCATCTCTCATCACTCAAGCAAAGGAGTAGCACTACGTACGCTCTAAACCACCCCTGAACCCAATTCTGGACCAAATCAGCTCAGCGTGAATTGAAACGGCGCACTCAGACTCCACGGGCCCTCCTTAGTCGTCGGCTCTTCGCCACCAAGCACCACTACGCTCTCCACCACAACATCAGTCTCGTAGCCAAACGTTCCATCCGCCTTGAACGTCGTCCCATCCCAGGTAAAAGTGATATCCGACTTCGCGTCGCCCACATCTAGGCTCTCCCCGTCGTCCAGATACAGCGACCCTCCGGCCTTACCATCCAATCCGGGCGCCACGATGAGCTTGAAGTTATTCCGCCGCAGCAGCGTCGTCGTATTAGCAGACTCAGTCCGCAGCGGCAACACCGTCCCGCCGCGAATATGCACGGGGATATCCGTCCAGGTGACGTTCTCCACCGTAACCGGCGCCCCTGTACCACGCACCTGCTCCAGGGTCCAGAAGTCGTAGAAGACGTCGTCGGGCAGATAGTACGTCACGGATTCGGCGTAATCATCCACCACGGGCGAAACCAGCAGCGCATCCCCGAGGAAAAACTGGGTATCGATACCGAACGTATTCGTATCCCGGGGGTACACAAAGAACAGCGGATTCGCAATCGGGACGCCCGTCGTGCTGGCGGCGTTCATCGCCGTATACATGTAATCCAGCAACCGGTACCGCGCATCGATGGCCTTGCGCGCGGCCTCCGCGACCAAGTCCCAGAGGTAGAACTCCTGGAACGGCGCCGAGATATCCGCGTGGTTGCGGTAGAACGGCATGAAGGCGCCCAGCAGCGCCCAGCGCGCGCACATCTTCTCGTCGGCCACGCCGTTGAAGCCGCAGACGTCGGACCCGGTCATGGGGACGCCGTGCACGGCGGAAAAGGCCAGGAGCTGCGGGATGGTGACGCGGTAGTCGGACCACGTGGAGTTGTTGTCGCCGAACCAGTGCGCGGCGCGGGCTCCGACGCCGGCGAATGACGATCGGGTCAGCACGAACGGCCGCTTGCCGGGGCGGCGCTTGAGCAGCGCTTCGCGGGTCGCTGTGAGCATTGTTAGGCCATACAGATTGTGTGTGTCATACTGTGAGGTGCCGTCCGAATTGGTGATGTTGGTGTACAGCGTGTAGTCGCTAAGGCCGCCACGGTGGTTGTTGATGCGGTACTTGGGCGTGAAAAGATCGCGGCCTGGGAGGCCCTTCATTGCACCGCCGCCCCCTTGCCTCGCCTCAATTTTCGAAGTGTCCGTAGGCGCATTCGTATGGAAATTCGAGCGGACCTGGAGCTCCTCGGCGGGCGAAACCTGCCGTGGTTTCTTAGATTTCGTGCCTGAATTCGGCTGGAAGTCTTCAGGAAATCCCGGAATGGGTCTACCAGTGTTGTCACGGGGAGGATTGGTCGGCTGAGGAGGATTGTTGCCGTCCTTTGCGGCCTGGGCTGGGTCGCAGTCGACACCACCGCAGAAGTTGGAAGCTTCGTTCATATCATTCCATGCGCCGTCAATATCAATTCCAGATTCAGGGTTGAAAAACAGCGATATCTCGTTCGTCCACCAGTCTTGGGTGTTCGGGTCGATCCAATCTGGCCACACCACTTCGCCAGCCCACTGTACTCCACGGTAGTCTGATCCATCATCAGCTTTGAGGAATGCACTCTTCTCCTCGCCTCTGGTGAATGTAGGGTAACTCCCAAGCCTGTGGATTCCGGGATCAAGCATCATGATATAATGTTGGTCCCTCTGGTGGAGAGTCTCGACCAACTCCCGCATCTTGTGCAGGGGAAATCGTTCAGGATCAGTCGTGAAGACCTGGCGGAGATCCATATAATCGATATCACCCCATAGTGTCTCGAGGGGAATATTTGCCGTGCTGTAGTTCCCAACAACTTCGGCTGCCATATTGACATCCCAATATCCATACTTGCATTGGTGGAAGCCAAATGTCCAGTAAGGCATCATGGCGGGTAAACCGACCACTTCAGCATATTGGCGGCTAACATCTGAAGGGTTAGGGCCTGCTAAGAAGTAAAAGTCCAATATACCACCAATAGTGTTATACTCTAGAAATTGATCACCCGCATCTGTCTGATCTATGTTGATGTTCATCCCATTAGAATTAAGGAGGAAGACACCATGAGATCCCGCCTCGCCCCGATGATCGAGGTAAACAGGATGGCTTCCATAGAGGTTTGCTTTGCGTGGAATAAATGGCGATTCGGAATTCCACATGACGCGCTGGTAGTCCACGGTCGGAAGTCGGAAGGAGTCCGAATGCTCTCCAAGTCCATATAGGTTGGGATCCTTGGGTAGCTGAGTTTTGAGGTAGACATATTGAGATTCAAACACTAGCTGGCTGCCGTTGGTGTTGAACAAGACCTCTCCAGAGCCGGACCGCGAGATTGAAAAGGAGAAGGGCTTTTCTACTAGCGAGAATTGCAAAGCAGCGTCCGACGAGGATACATTCTCGCTTTTAGGTCTTGGTAAGATATGTTCTTGGACCTGATAAACATCTAGACCAGCATCGTAGATCTTCACATGCAACCTGGTATCTGGAAGTCGCTTAGTATTAATTCTCAACAAGCTTCAGTGTAGGGGTAGACGACCTACCTGTTTGATACTCGACAAGTAGTTTAAGGTCGGGTAGATCCGTGCTATAGATGTTGCATGCATCACCAGAGAGTGTCAAGTCTGCGGTGAGTATACCGTCGGACTCAACGACGCTGGAAGCCGAATATCCAGGACAGTCTTCAACCGAAGCCGCGAAGGCCTCGACGGCGATGGCTAGCAGAGGAATTAGCAACTTCATGTTGCCCTAATTCGCGTCGTACCTATAGCCCTTTGGTTTGCTAGGACCACGAACTTACCGGTATAGCTTTATAAACAGCATTATATCGATGCCTAGCAAGTTGAAGTCACGAGTCGTTGACTTCATAACTAAACATTGTAACTACCTGCATGTGGCAGGTGAATGTTTTCTTATATGGATCGGCCGGTAGACGAGCCTTGCATATGCGGGGGAGAGAGGTGAAAATACGGGGTTGTCGAATCAGCTTAATCTTCATTCGAAATGATCTGCTAATAAGGCCGAATTACGGTAGCATTCGGGTCACTAGAGCTTTCCGACTAGTCAAAGCTTCACCAGGAGGCTACGGAGGGCTTGACCTAGCAGGCTTGGACGACTTAAAAACCGGATGGAGGCCGAGTGGAACGCATCTTTCAGCATATACTGGGTAAGCGCGTTCATATCTGCGTTCCATGAAATTCTGGGCACGGCGTACTGGTTGTAACATAGCTATCAGGCCTCCTGAACAACCTGGAAAATAAATTAAGGCTAACGTGAATTCACGTCGGATTTCATGGAGGCGGCTGATTCTAGATTACAAGAGCTGTGATGAGGTTTAGCTAAGCTCGAATCTAGTCTATAATATAACTGAATATAGAGTCTAACTCAATGACTACTATGTACTGGTGAACCGGCCAAATACATGTGAAATTACATCATACTATTTGATGTACGAGTGTATTTCCGGCTTGTGTAACGTTCTCTCGAACTCGACTACGATTTGTTCGTTTCATGGAATAGCTGCCGGCATATGAAATATGTAAAGAAACCTAACAGTATGTGTTGGATATAAAGCAACTACATTCCGGCGCTTAGATCTCGATCTGGAAGGGCGTATATCCGAATCTGACAGCATTAATCTTAGTTATATCAAGCGTCGGCTTTGAACTTTCAAACGATATATCTATTACAATGTTAGTTGTTGCGCCAGAAAGGTCATAGAGATTGTGGTACGCATATACCCAGGTTGGGACTTGCCTCCGTATAAAACACCGAGCCGATAAATCGCATACAGAATGTCCATGTCACGAACTCACTAGGTCTTTATAAAATTTTCAAAAATTGTACGATTCAAAATCACTCTCTTCCATGGGAACCGATTACCAACCTAGAGTACAATATTCCCCATCCATTAATCTATGATGAGAAACCGTTCCGGAGCGTACAACATATGCAGTAACACTAATACAAATGCGGATTTTGGCTCAGTTAACACCATTTGCCCTATTCCACAGTCTCCTTACGTCCCCCAATAGCTTAACAACTATCTGCTTTGGCCTCCGGTCGCCAGGCAACAATTTGCCGTAGTTTAAGTCGCGTGTAGTATTCGTCGATAGAAAATAGCTCATGAGGCTAAGGGATGTGGATGTCTACAACTTGTCGTCCCCCTTGCTCGTCCAAAAGCTATTGCGTCGCATCGAAGCTCGTCATTGTGGTCTAGTTCCTCTAACAACTAACGTCGACAGAGGCCTTGGAATTCATGAGAAGAGCGACGATAAGACCGTACAGACCCAAGACTTCGGCGAAAATGAGAATAAGAATCATGCCGACGAAGAGTCTGGGTTGCTGAGCAGTTCCTCGCACACCTGCGTCTCCAACGATACCAATAGCGAAACCAGCAGCCATACCAGCCAGACCCACAGACAGACCCGCACCGAGTTGGATGAAGCCAGTGTAAAGAGGAAGCTGTTGGTTCAAGCCATCGGAAATCAGGACAGAGACGACGAGGCCGTAGATACCAATGATACCAGCCATAATGACGGGAACGATGTCTGGAAAGAGTCAGTACTAAGTCGGTAGAATGTGTTGATGGCGAATAAGGCGCGTACTCTTTACGATGAGGTCGGGTCTTAGGACACCCATAGCCGCAATACCAACGCCGGACTTCGCGGTTCCGTACGAAGCACCTAAGCAGGTGAAGACGATGGCCGCCGTGCAACCCATGGCGCCGAAAAAGGGCTATGAAAGGTTAGCTTTCTCATATTTCGTCGCGTTTATTTCGAGTCTTTGGAGGTAGAATGATCGGTCTTGGCTAAGACGAGCGAGGGAGAGGTGAACTAACCGCGTACACCGGGCTATATCAATGTTAGCATTTCATACCAATACATAATTTCAAGCTGGAATAGTAATAGAAGGGTGTTGCTCGAAGTTTGATTTGATGATAGAAGAGTGTAACAGGGGAAGGCAATCGTGTATTACGTACCAAGCTTCAGAGTAGTTGGACATGATGACGGTTGAAGAGCTTTTCTAAAGGGAATGAAGAACGGGAAAAAACGAAAAAGTACTGAATGATAGATGTAGACAGACGAAAGTAGTAGAATGAATTGGGGGTGGATCGATGACGAGCTCTTCCGTTGTGGTGGTATGGGGGATGGGGATGGAGATGGAGATGGAGTTGCTCTGGTGCTATTACGGAGAGTAGAGGTGTTGCTTTGCGAAGGTGCAGGTTGCTTGTTCCAGGTTTACCTTTGATTGGGGCTAAGAGGCTGGATTGATTTTGCAGCTCCGAGTCACCTGCAAAGGTCCACTTCGATTATGTCAGCGGGACCCGGTTTAACATTTTAGCGAAAAGTGGAGATTCCGGTGGGTCTTGGCATTGAAATTTCCCTTTGATTGATAGACTAGAGCTTCAACTCGGAAATCTAGAATTTTTGTAACATACATATTTTTCAACTTTCCGACGAAAATCCCCAAAACCCACCATTTCGCACACCTCCCTACAGGGCGAGCAACCGCAAGGAACCCTGCGATATCGCAATGTCTGCTAACCAGGAACAAGGCGCCGGTATGTTCAAACCTCGCTTTTACCTTATGCGACAGTTTGTATCTTATACTGACATTGTCATAGCTTGGCCCATTGCCTCTGCGGACCTTACCCAGGAAATTCTGGATTTAGTGCAACAGGCAGGTCGTAAGTATATCTTCGTCGCCTTCGCCTCTATTCCGTTCGCTTACAATGTTCCGTACAGATGCCCGTCAGCTCAAGAAGGGAGCCAACGAAGTGACCAAGGCGTTGTCTCGAGGAATTGCTGAAATCGTCGTCCTCGCCGCTGACACCACCCCGCTCGCTATCCTTCTTCACCTTCCCCTACTCTGCGAAGACAAGAACGTGATCTACTGCTACGTACCCAGCAAGGTATGTTCAGTAAATACCACTTAGTTTTATTGAGAGGTGCCGCGCTAATTATGATTGATTAGATCGCACTCGGTCGAGCTTGCGGTGTCTCCAGAGCTGTCATCGCCGCCAGCATTCTTAGCAACGAGGCAAGCGACCTCTCGGGCCAGATTCGCAGTCTGAAGGACAAGATCGAGCGCCTGATGATTTAAGATACCCCCGAACCAGGAAGAGAATTCAGGGACTTCATTGCGTTAGGAGATGCACTGGGCTGGAAGCTGTGGGCAGATAGCCTGGTGAAGAAATCACGCGGATATCGAAAATATAAAATGTAATTTGACAAGTTACATACTTGCTCATTATACTGTGTGGTTGCATTTGTTTTGCCGATTGTTTCAAGGTTGAGTGCGACTTCGACATATATGAACAAGGTACTTGAATACATGTGTATATGCACTATCGCCATGCAGGTTACTGGTAGTGCATCCTAATATAGTGCATCCATGTCTGTGAGGACCTGCCCCACCGTGTGACGGCATCAGCAACCCCACCAAAATTCCATCATGTAAGACAGCTTGATCTTGGAACATGACAACCCTGAACTGCTGGACATGACCAGATCAGTTTGCCAGTATACAATATAATCAGTGAAGGCTTTCGCTCTCACTTATTACCTCCGAGTTTAAGCTGATTGAATCCTTATATCCATTAATAAGTGTCATGATCGAGCGCTCCAGCACTAAGGATGCCTAGTCTAGCACGAAAGCTCCTCATTTGCGCAGCCGTCGACGGCCTCGTAATCCAACCTCTGGCGACCAAGGGGCAGCGAACTCCCCCACCCGTCAAAATAAAGTATGGAGATGCTACGCCCTCCTCGCTACCTCGGGATCAATCGCCGGACACCTCGAAGCCAAACTCATCCTTCGAGGCTTTCGGGATTGTAGGTCCGTCTCGACTTCTTGTAAATAGCCCATAGGACCAATCTCTAATTTTCCCTGCTATAGGACTATTTACTGTCTCTCGTCTGAGCTACCTTATTACTATTACCGGTCGTCAACAAGTAGCGCAAGTTCGCGGGTTT
The DNA here is from genome assembly GCA_022984865.1 of Hypomontagnella submonticulosa. Taxonomy (NCBI): domain Eukaryota; kingdom Fungi; phylum Ascomycota; class Sordariomycetes; order Xylariales; family Hypoxylaceae; genus Hypomontagnella; species Hypomontagnella submonticulosa. The sequence goes on along the minus strand of JAJKLF010000004.1, from coordinate 1,071,879 downwards.
CCTGTCTATGTCGTAACCGACGTCGCACTCACTCCCTGCACGACCCAAACTGAGGCCGAATCGGCGATTGCGAACACGGCGACCAAGCTTCAACGTGCGTCGGCTGATAAATTTGTCGATGATAGTGACTCGGAGAGCGAAGTTGATGCACCTTCAGTATCTGGCGGTGACGACACAGAGGATCCGGGTGCTCTGAGCGATCGTGAGACACCCGGAAATAAAAATACGTTAGGTGCAGGCAGTGGGCGAAGCAGTATCGCCGAAGATGTCATCAAGCGTCGCGGGAGTTACGGCCGCTTCGCACAACGCTGGTTCAGCCGAAAGGGCTGGATGATAGATCAGAAGCGTAATCTAGGCCTAAGCAGCATCGAAACCGACCAAGCTGGCCAACCAAGGGACAAGGGGAAGAACGAAAACCCGGACAAGGAATTAAGTGATACAGTCGTGAAGGAGAAGGTTGACCCACCGCCTGCCCCGTCTGCTGGTGAAAGCCTGATACCTAAGTTACTGCGGTTTGCGCATATTTGGCTCGGAACCTCCAGGAGCTTCTACTTTTCCTATGATCTAGATCTCACGAGGAGCGTTGCTGCCCGATCTACCGCAGCGGATCTTCCATTACACCAGGTAGCTGATCCAACGTTCTTTTGGAACCAAAGCCTTCTGAGGCCCTTCCAAGGACTCAGCGATGAATCGTTATTATTACCCATAATGCAAGGCTTTGTCGGGCAACGGACGTTTGTCGTGGATCGACATCCACCACAAGTTGACTCCCAGCAAGATTCCATGGAAATGAGCGATATGTCGCCTCCTTTGGAATCTGAAGTCCAATTTCCCCCAGTAGAGAGAGCTTCCGTTGATCTAAGGGCATCCGAGAAAAAGTTTGTCATTACCGTGATATCCAGGAGATCGACTAGGCGCGCAGGGCTCCGATATCTACGGCGTGGTATAGATGAGAATGGGTATACTGCGAATTTTGTCGAGACGGAGCAGATTCTCTCGGCATCGACGTGGGATGCTTCATCTAAGATCTATTCATTCGTGCAGTTGCGAGGAAGCATTCCACTTTTCTTTACCCAGTCACCGTATTCCCTCAAACCAATTCCAGTGCTGCAACATTCCCCAGAGGCAAATTTCCGGGCATTCAAGAAACACTTCGAAATGGTAGGCAAGACATATGGACCAGTCCAACTAGTAAATTTGGTTGAGAAACACGGCGTCGAGTCTATAATCGGTAAAGAGTACGAGAAAAACGTCGAGAAGTTCAACGGGCAGAAGGTAGATGAGTCCCGAAATCTTGCTTTCGAATGGTTCGATTTCCACTCTGCATGCCGTGGAATGAAATTTGAAAACGTAAGCTTGCTTTTAGATATCCTAGGTAAAAAGATCGAAAAGGCTGGTAGCACCGTGGAAAGAAGAGGTCAAATCGAACGAAAGCAGGATGGCGTACTGAGAACGAATTGCATGGATTGCCTTGACCGAACCAACGTCTGCCAGAGTTCCTTTGGAAAGTTCATGCTCGATCTCCAGCTGAAGGAGGAGGGCTTCGACATGTCAGCTCAACTGGACCAGGAGAACTCATGGTTCAATACCCTCTGGGCGGATAACGGAGACGCTATATCCAAACAATGTAAGCCAAACTCCTACTTAATCAAGATTTCACCTTCTACCGGTGGAAGATATTGAAACCCGCTAATTCGGAACACCTAAGATGCATCCACCGCTGCTATGAAAGGTGATTATACCAGAACAAGGAAACGAGACTACCGCGGAATGGTGAATGATCTCGGCTTGTCCCTTACACGTTTTTACAATGGGTAAGAAGTCCTTAAATACTCGAGTCATTCATTTGCTTACACTGTCTGCCAGAATGGTAAACGACTATTTCTCTCAGGCAGCTATCGACTTTTTCTTAGGAAATGTGTCTTCCATGGTCTTCGACGAGTTCGAGGCAACCATGATGAGCAAGGACCCCGGCGTTTCGATGTCCAAGATGAGAGAACAAGCCATCGAGACGTCGCAGAAAATTGCGATAGAAGATGACAAGGAAGATTTTATTGGCGGGTGGACACTCCTAAGTCCTCATACATCTAACACTATCAAGAGTCTACCATTCGAAGAAGTGGTGCTACTGCTAACTGATACGGCGCTTTATCTGTGCCGTTTCGACTGGAAGCTCGACAAGGTATCCTCCTTCGAAAGGGTAGACCTAGCACACATAGTCAGCATCACGGTCGGAACATATATAACTTCGGCCATCTCCCCTGCGGAGGCAGACGAATCGAAGAATGTAGGGATCGTGGTGACCTATGAACCCGGCAAGTTTGACGTCAAGAGGACCAATACGCGGTCCCTATCAAGCACGTCAGGGAAATCTGATCAAACGTCAGGTAAGAATGACGCGTTCGGAGGCCCGGCGGCGGCTCCAGCCGCCGTGTCTGGCATTCTGAATCAGGGAATTCTGAGCGCCATCACAGGCAAGCCACAAGCGCAGCCGCCGCGCAAGATTGCACTCAAAGCGCTGCATTCCAGGACTGCTGTTTCGGACACGAAGGACGTGAAGCGGATGACGGAGAATGAGCAAATCAACGTCATCGCTACGGAGATCGAGCGGCTGGTATTCCTCAACCAAGCCCAAACGGTCCCGGAGGGCTCGGAGCCGCGGAAGAGCATCATTGAGAAAAAAGACATCATCTCCCTCGCCGAGGCGAAGAAGAGCACCGGGATTCTGGAGCAGTGGGGTCACAGCATAAAGAAGCTGGTTTGGGCGTAAATGGGCCCGCATGGCTGGTGGTGGTTCGGGCACATAGATCTCTGGGGTCCTGGTAGATAAAGTAGACGCCTAGCCCCTCTAATCAGACGACCGGGGGCCCGCGCGGTAGAGGTGCATCTGATAGCGCATATCTTGCAATTCAATAGGATACCGGAGGCCTTCCGTAAGGCGGAACCATATCGAATCGTGCGATTCTAGCTTCTCCCATATGCAGCCTTCCGGCGGTAGCTTGTCGGCTTGTAGTAATGTGTGATCGAGTAGCCACTGCATAGGGTATTTCTTGGCTTCTTTACCCACGGCTGCCTCCGAGTAGCTCCCGGGACTGTCGACGACGAGTAACAGCGAACCGACTGGGATCGTCGTAGTTAAGGTCCGCAGGAACGCCGTTGTCAGCTTGATCCCGCCCGAAGTGTACAGCTCGTTAAGCGTGAACAACAACGTGACGAGCAACGGCGTCTCGCCGAGGATCTTAACTAGGCCCGGACCGTCCAGTTGGAGTATATCCTGCTGCACGAAGGTCGACTGTAGACGTGTCGAGGGCGACACTAGAGCGGCGTTAGCAGCCTTCGCTGCGGCGCTCGCGTACCGCGAGAGTGTGGGTATGGTCGTTAGTCCGCTGTGTAGCTTCGACACCACCTCGCCCCACGGCCCCGTGTCCAGGAGTATCAAGTCCCCCGCGACACCGGTCCCGGCGCAGCGCAAGTACTCGCCGAAAGCCACGATCTCAGCCGCGGCGCCGCCGATCGCGAGGACCCTTAGCCGGGCTTGCTGTGGTTCATCCGGTTGCTCACTCCCCTCTAGATCTACTGTCGGGGAGGCTCGTCCGCGCTCGACCTCGTCCTCCTCAACCGCGGCGTTGCGTAGTTGCAAAGGCGCTATGTGCTCTGAGATCTGGCCCAGGATCCGGCTGTAGCATAGCGCGCGCGCGGGACTCCACCGCGCGGCGTAGACTTCGAGGAACTGCTGCGAGCTGAAGGCGGACTCGAAGGCGCGGTTGAAGAGCGCCTGCTTGACGCGCTGGAGGATGGTGGCGAAGTCGGAGGCGTTGAGGACCTCTCTGAATGTGTCGCTGAAGATGTTTAGGAGGCGCTGCTGGGCCTTCGTTTCTTCTGCTGAGGGCGCTTCTGTGACCGGCTGCGCTGCTACTGGTGTTGAGCCGCGAGGTGGTGGCTTGGAGGATTTAGATCCGGGGGGTTTCTTTACCATGGTATTTTCCGGGGTAGTAATTTGAGTTGTATAACCTCCTTGTGAGGTTTTAATGTATGCCCTATATATTAAAAGGTGAAATATCTCTCTTTCTATGTATTGCTGATATAAATTTATTTAAATGAGATTCAATGAGGTTTATTTGAGTGGTTAAATTTTTGGTGAGCCAAATCTTTAGTGGGCGGATTGAAGCTCGAGTTACTTGTGCCCTATCAAGTCAATTGAATTCTACATACTTTCTCACCAGTCTTCTCGTCATAACCTAAGTAGCCCTATATTTAAAGGTTTGTCGTATATACTGGTAGGCACCTATTCATCTACTTATAGAAATCCAATTTGAAGGTTAGGTTTTTAAAGGTGTCTTGGTATGAGACTTATAAGAGTAGCCCTTCAACTTCGTCTTTACTATACTATACTAGCTAGGTAACGAAGGTTTATGAGAAGGTCCATTGATCATGCCAATATAATATGCCGCCGTACGATCAAGAAATTGTCGCCACTACTACACAAGCGTCACATAGTGCGTGAAATCTGTCCATAAGAAACCTGTTCTCTAAGTCAATACTAGACTACCCGGATGGGCCGATCGGGTTGACGTCTATCGGAGATGGGCGAGGAGAGGGATATGAGGCTAGATAACATGTGCAGAGTCCCAAAGCTCGTCGTAAATGATTTGAGTTGATGACTGGACAATTGCGTGGCCTAGAACAACACCACTTGTCACGGGAGAAGCGTATGTTCCGCGTTTCCGCCTGGGCCGTCATTGGTAGGATGGGAGGAATAAGGGGTCCGGATGAGACACCCTCGAATGATGTTCCACCACTTGCTCACGTTGCTCGACAGGCTTTGCCAAGTGCGTTCGTGAGCTTTGGACCTGGACCTATAGCGCATCCCTCGGGCTAATATTTGTGCGATTCGAGGTAGCACTGAAACCTGGAGGCTTACAAACGCTGACACGCCGTATGGATACGCAGGTGACTATGCCGGTATTCTTTAAGTCCGGTACGGAGCGAAGTGCGGAATGAGGCTTATAGGTTCTTATAGGTCGTGTTTGGAGTTCAACAGCAGACGCCTACATATGTACATACATATTTACAACCAACAAACCAAGTGTTCCAACTGAGAGCGAGGAAAGGATAGAGATTTGCTTCATGATAGCTACATGTAGGGTATAAATTGAGTGAGTAGCAAATATAGTGGCAATGCTTGAACAGGGAAGTATAGCTAGGACAGCAGACTAACTGATGAGCTATTTTTCCGGACCTATTAAATGAATTGTAATAATTTTGGGCTCGCAGGGCTGCAGAATAGGTGAAGCTAGAACACTTATGTGATATCTAGTAAGATAGCTCGAGTATACTCTTATATATGGGCTGGACATAGTTCGGAGAGATTTCCTAATTTGCCTGCGTAGTAAGAGAGCATGTCACATGTAGGTGAGAATTTATGTTTTATATAGGTACATAGTACCTAGGTACTATAGGTGGTAACACCTACGGCCAAAGCCGTGAATTGAGTACGGTAGGTCCGTTACCTAAGGATAGTGAACGGTTGAGGATGACGTATTAGCTAGTAGTAGGGGTAGATAGTATACTGTATCACCAAGTCAACGGCAAATGAGCCAGATGTATTAGTGGCAAAATAGTGTCAGAGAACTGTAGAAGTTTGATTAGGAGAGGAAAATAGTTGAGAAATATAGACCGTGTTGGACTTGATTTATGGAGAAGAAAAAAGTTTGGGGAAAAAATCTGGAGCTTGGCAAGCTCAAGTGCTTTCATTGATCTGAGGGTTTTGATAAAGGGGGGCAATGATGAAATAATGCCTCTCCCAACTGACAGCACTTGACTTTTTAGTGACTATCAGTTCCTAGGATTCCCAGCTCTGTGTCATTACTAGGTAGAATAATAACCCCCACCCCACCTACCATAATTGATCGCCTCAGAGGAACAATCATATCAGGGTATTACATACGGTAGGGTCCCTCGCCAACGCAAGACCAAGGACGGATCAAGCCCGGTGCCGGTCGTCCATACTTTAACCACCTGCAAATCTTCCCACTCTTTCTCTTCTCTCTCTTTTACTTCTACAAGACAACTTTTCCCCCCTCATTGACACTCTTTATTTCATTCCCAGATAGTCTTGCAAAATCGCAATCATGGGATACACCGAGAAAGACTGGCTCGCCATCAACACGATCCGTGTTCTCGCGGTAAGATGATGACCCCCTTCACTTAACCCCGCCCCCCGCTTTGCCCCTCCATCGTGAGCTCACTCTGAAGCTTTTCCGTTTCACTTTTTGCCCGCATCATGAGTTCTCTTCGATGAGATTACGTTGTGCTAACAATTGATATCTTCCAGGTCGATGCCACCTTCGCATCTAACTCGGGTCACCCTGGCGCGCCCATGTGAGTAGTAAAAAGATCTACATAAAGAATTGTTCATGATTATGCGGGGTGAAGGGCGTCTTATACTGACCTGTATAGGGGTATGGCACCGGTTGCCCACGTTCTATTTAACAAGTTCATGAAGTTCAACCCTAAGAACCCGAAATGGCTCAACCGCGATCGATTCGTTCTCTCGTAAGTTCGAATAAACCTCTAGCCGCGCTTTTCGATGGCTAACCACAAGGCGTTTCAGCAACGGTCACGGATGCATGCTCCAATATGCTCTCCTTCACCTTTTCGGATATGCCCTGACCATGGACGACATTAAGGGTTTCCGAGTAAGTCTTCTTAACGTACCATAATAGGTTTACCAAGACTTACACACTACGTAGAAAGTTGACAGCATCACTCCCGGACATCCCGAGGCTCACGACACCCCCGGTGTCGAAGTCACCACCGGTCCTCTCGGACAGGGTATCTCCAACGCTGTTGGTCTTGCCATTGCGCAGGCCCAAACCGCTGCCACCTTCAACAAGGATGGATTCCCTATCGTCGACAACTACACCTACTGCTTCTTAGGCGATGGTTGCTTGATGGAGGGTGTCTCCAGCGAGGCCAGCTCCTTGGCTGGTCACCTACAATTAGGTAACCTGATTGCTGTCTACGATGACAACCAGATTACCATCGACGGTGACACTGCCTGTGCTTTCACCGAAGATGTTGTCAAGCGGTACGAGTCGTACGGCTGGCACGTCGAGATTGTCGAGGACGGAGACCACGACCTTGAGTCCATTGAGAAGGCCATTCAGAAGTGCAAGGACGTCAAGAACAAGCCTTCTTTGATCAAGCTCAAGACCACCATCGGTTTCGGTTCTCTGCAACAAGGTACCCACGGTGTCCACGGTTCTCCTTTGAAGGCCGACGACATCAAGCAGCTCAAGGAGAAGTTCGGCTTCAACCCCGAGCAGTCCTTTGTTGTCCCCCAGGACGTTTATGACCAATATGGCAAGAAGGCTGCCGAGGGCGCTGCTCTCGAAGAGGAGTGGAACAAGCTGTTCGCTAGCTACGCCTCCAAGTACAAGGCCGAGCACGACGACCTCGTTCGTCGTCTAAAGGGAGAGCTACCCGAGGGCTGGGAGAAGAACCTTCCCATCTACACGCCAAAGGATGCCGCCGTTGCGTCCCGAAAGCTTTCTGAGAACGTCCTATCGAAGGTCGAGGTCGCCATCCCCGAGCTTATTGGTGGTTCTGCTGATTTGACAGGATCCAACTTGACGCGGTGGAAGGGTGCCACCGATTTCCAGCCTCCGTCGACTGGACTGGGCGACTACGCTGGCCGATATATCCGATACGGTGTTCGTGAACATGCTATGGGCTCCATCATGAACGGTATCGCGGCGTATGGTACGCTCATCCCCTACGGAGGCACTTTCCTGAACTTCGTCTCGTATGCTGCGGGTGCCGTTCGTCTATCTTCGCTGTCGCAAGTCCGTGTGATCTGGGTTGCCACCCACGACTCCATCGGTCTTGGTGAAGATGGCCCGACCCATCAGCCGATCGAGACCCTCGCCCACTTCCGCGCTCTGCCCAACATGATGGTCTGGCGACCGGCTGACGGCAACGAGACCAGCGGTGCCTACTACGTCGCCTTGACCTCTAAGCACACTCCTAGCATTCTCGCCCTGTCGCGACAGAACCTACCTCAACTCGAGGGCTCGAGCATCGAGAAGACGCTTAAGGGTGGTTACGTCCTGCACGAAGTTGAGGGCGCCGATATCACCTTGGTCTCGACTGGTTCGGAAGTGTGCATTTGCGTTGACGCCGCCAAGTACCTTCAAGAGAAACACGGTCTCAAGGCGCGTATCGTCTCGATGCCGTGCTTCGAGGTTTTCGACTCGCAAAGCAAGGAATACAGACTCAGCGTTCTCCCCGACGGCATCCCGTCTCTGTCTGTTGAGGTCATGAGCACAATGGGTTGGGAGAGATATACCCATGAGCAATTTGGCCTGAACAGGTTCGGTGCCTCTGGTGCTTATAAGGATGTTTACAAGGCAAGTTTTTCGCTTACCCCATTTTTGCTGGATATATGCTAACGGGAAGAACAGAAGTTCGAGTTCACCCCTGAGGGCGTCTCGAAGAGGGCCATTGCTACTGTTGAGTTCTGGAGGGGCGTTCCTAACATCCGTTCTCCTGTCAACCGTGCTTTCCAGCAACTTATTTAAAAACTTTAGAGAAGCGGTAATGAGTCTTGGTACGAAGCAGTTAGTTGGCGCAATGAATCAGATGGTGTTCACGGACATATAGACGTGCGAGCCAAAATACTTTTGAGACCAGATAGCAATGCAATGAATTGAACAAGATCCCTCGAATCTGTTTGTGACTGTAATCATTTTAGATATTAGTATTATATGCTCCCGAGATCTTTGGGAAGCTTGAGAGATTAGTCGGTATCATAAAATGATAAGTGCAAATGACCTCCAAAAAACCAACTGCAATCTCACTGAGATCGTACGTAATCCAGGCATGAATGGGTTACTGGAAGAACCCTCTCTTCCGTAATGGCTGACAACGAGGTCGAAGCCCTCAGGCTCTTCCCAAAACACCTCAACCCTGATGACCTGCTTGGTACTCAGCTCGACCTCATTCCCACCCCTGATATCAACCCACTGTCATCCCCACAAGTCCTCTCGAGTTCCTCGCTCGAACCACTGCGAAGTGGGCTGTGGTGCTGGGCTCTTCTTCCTCTTGGGGATAGAGGACTCTCTTTCTTGATATTGCCTCCAACTGGAATCGTTGACGCATGTCCATAACTTCCTCCCATCCCTCAGTCACCAGCATCACCAGCAGCCGCCCCGGCGGCTCCTCCTCCTCCCCCCGCGCCGTCTTGTTGTTGTTGTTGCTGCTGTTGTTGCCGGCCCTCGCCCTCCTCCCCGTCCCGCATCTGCTTCTCCTGCGCCTCCGCCCACCGCGCCTGGATCGCGCGCCCCACGTGCTCCAGCTGCGCCGCGGCCCGCCGCGCATGCCGTGCTGCGTCCGGGTTGGGCGCCACTACGATGCCGATTAGCATCGGCGGCGCGTTCGAGTCTGCTTCCTCGCCTGCCGCCCCGCCCGGCGTTGGTGTCGCGGCCCCGGAGCCGTCGAGTGCGGGCGTGCTGCCGTGGAGTTGGAGCTGCTGGAGTCTGCGCTCTACGGCGTTGGTGGGACTGGTTTGGGCTTGGGCTTCGGTGTCGACGTCTGTTGGGGAGAGCGGTTCTGTGGGGAGTTCATCGGTGGTGGGTTCGCCGTTCGCGGTGTTGGTGGTTGGGGCTGGGGTTTGGGAGGATGCGAGCGGGTTGGTGCTGTGGGAGTTCGCGGCGGTGGACGGGGTGTCGGCGCGCATGAAGGACTGCAGGAGTACCGGCCCCTGGCCGGCGTGCTCGACCATGATGCGCTGCGGCGCTCCGAGGCCGAGGCGCAGGGCGGACTCGTGGGCGCTGAGGGCGCCCCGCGATAGTAAGGATAGCGATTCTGACTGGGGGGCGATGCGCGCTGAGCTGATGAGCGGCGTGTGAGCGCGGTCGGTCAGGTGTAGGGCGAGGTGCGGGTATTGCGAGGGGAGGTTCGCCATGGTGTTTGCTTCTCCTTGATCTACTTCTGCCTCTTTCTTGGCTACGCTTTCACTGTATTCTCCTACGACGGTAGATGTAGCTATACAAATTAGGTATCTAGCTACTAGATGCAAAGGAGTCGCTTGATGGCATTCGGTGATTTGCTTCACCGGATGTGGAATTGGACAATTTGATTGGAAGCTACGTAAAGCTGCAGAGAAGGTAGCGCTGGATAATGTTCTTTATGTTCTGGAATAGGGGAGCTTAAAAGGAGGTGGTTGACATTGTGTAATAGGTTTAACAGCAAGATATTCGTAACCGATAAGAAGCTAGCCCATCAACATGATAACGTAAAGGGGTACTGTATATACGTGACGGAGGTTCCCGCAATTTAGGGTGTACCATCCGCCGTCACCCCCAGAGGTAATACTACATAAAGCAATAAGAAATGCGTGATGACGCATTTGGTCAGAAGCAGCGTGCCATTGGCCTAGCTTTAACGCTGTACCTTAGCCCCACTGCTCAAGTTGAGCACTTGACTAGTTCCAACCATCAAATGACCCTAAGGGCCGTAAGGCAATAACCTCTAAACAACAATCCCGTAGTGCAAGCCTAACTCCCAGTACGTCGTCTTTTACGACATACTGAATATCGAATCAATAGTTTTCTTACCTCATATTTTATCGTATCCCGTAAGACAAGAGGATTCCTCTCTCGTTGACAATGCCGCGACAGTTCTAGGAGCACCGTGCGGGACGAAAGAGGAACAAGAAGAGGGCCGCCGTCGACTACGAAGCTATGACCAGTGATAACCTTACCAGTAATAATATCGCCGCCGGTGGAGCTTCGAGGCCACTGCGACCTGCTAGGGCACCGGCGAGAACTGTAAGCAAATTCTATTCCGACAATTAGCTTTACTTCCGAGTTTCTCTTGTTCTTTTATTCCTTCTTTATTCTCTTCGGGTCTTTATAGGTGCTTAATTACCATGTGTTACCTGTGTATCCGACTAGACTCCAACACGTTTGCATTTTTGAGGGGCTGAGGTAGAGTAGGTAACTGAATGCTAACGAGATGCCTCCGCGGCGACAGAAATTGCGCAATGGTACTTGGGTCGTCCCAGGCACGGGCGAACGCACCCGTCGCCAGTTTACACTGCGATATCCGAGTCACGATGGTCCCTCCGATGACGATCTTATACACTCTCTTGCCGAGGGCGAGACGGTGAAGGAAAAGCTTCGAACCGCCTGGCACAACATTCGCGTGGCAGCTGGAAATCTGTGGGCATGGACGAACTCTCCCAACGGACGAGGCACTATCAAGTGCTCCATTGCCTACTTGCTGGCCAGCATGGGTACCTTCTGGGAACCTGCCGCCAGGTTTTTGGGGCCAATGGATGGGAAACATATCGTCGCCACAATTTCTGTCTATTTCCACCCAGCAAGGTCGGCAGGTTCCCAGATAGAGGCCGTTGCTATTGCTATCATTGCCGTGTGCTACGCCATGTTCATCGGAACCCTGTCAATGGCTACCTCGGTGCTCTTCGGCTCTGTTTGGGATATGCTCGAGCTCTCGTATGCTTTGGTTCTGATTATATTTATTGGAGGCGGCTTGGGTTTTGTCGGATGGGTCAAGCAAAAACTCAACAATCCTCTCGTGAGTGTTGGTGCCAGTATAGCATCCATTGGTATCATCACCATCGTTACGAAGGAGAATTCCGTCCACACCGGCGTCTTCACGAACCAGAAGATTATACAGTCTCTAAAAATTTTACTGATGGCCACAACGATATCAACGTTGGTTAACCTGCTTATCTGGCCAGTCTCTGCGAGACTTGCGTTACGAAAGTCCATGCGAAACGCGTCGACTTCTCTCGGAGGGATGTTGTCTATGATTGCAAGCGGATTCCTGAGCGGCGCCGAAGAAGATTTTACTTCTAGCGCTTTCACCAAAGCCTCTTCTACCTACAGTTCGAACCTCTCTCAAATGAATAAAAATGCGCGGGAATCTAAATATGAATATTACCTTCTGGGACAGGAGTTGATATATAGAAACGATAAGGCTGTCGTAAAGGCGATGGAAAACTTGGCACAGTCGTTAGGAGGCTTAAGGAGCGCGGCTAATACCCAATTCGAGCTTCTTAAGGAGGTTTCTTATGTGCCGACATCCGCTCATTCGAATGTGTCTCCCACTACGAATGTCTTCTCGCCCGTTTTCGGTAGATCCCTGTCGGCGACGTTGAAAAGCGGTAGTATTAGGTTCAACACTCTTGGCGCCATCGACGAAGCGCCTAACGAACGAAGCGACCAAGAAGATGAACCAGCGCCGGCGAGAGAAATGCCCTTTGCTATGCTATCCCCAACTGGTTCATCCTTAAAAACGGCATCTGATATATTTGAGTTATTCATTGCGCGCCTCGGGCCGTCGATGAAATCATTGGTTTATACAATGGCCGAAATGCTTCAAGACCCCCCATTCGGGAATCCGGGCTCGCCGATCAACGTTAACGAGCAATTCAAGCAGAGCCTTGGGGATGCGATTAGCTTGTACAATCAAGCAAGAGGAAATGCTCTAGAGGAAATCTACAAAACAATAGAGTTGGGCAGGACTAGGTCTGAAGCCGTCCAAGCGGATTTCGAAGAGGTTGCAGCGGCGTGTGGGCACTTCTCGTTCAGTCTTCTTAGTTTTGCGGACGAGATGCAGATATACCTAGACACCCTCGATAATCTAAGGGATACCACTGAGCAAAACAGGCGAACTTGGAAATGGCTGATGTTTTGGAAGTATATCCATCTCCCATCACGAAGTAAAGGAGAAGATCCGGAACAGCTCTCTCTGCTCAAGCCGGTGAAACGACTGAGGCAGTCTAAACTTCCCCAGGGAATTCCCGATGCTATGAAGAGGCGCGGTACGTTCAACTGGGAGACAGCACCGCAAGGCGAGGGTATCTGGGACCATATCGTCCGAGCTGCCTCCCGGTCTCTCTTGAAATTCTTCAGGTTCCTCGCCAGAGATGATAGTAAGCTATTATGTGCCTGCCCTTATCCCCTAAGTGTCTTGTATTAACATGCATCCAGTTCGATTTGGTCTCAAAGTTGGTATTGGGGCTACACTATACGCCATGTTTGCCTTCATCCCTCAAACGCGCCCTATATATACACACTGGCGAGGCGAATGGGGTCTCCTATCTTTCATGATCGTATGTTCAATGACTGTTGGCGCGTCTAACGCTACTGGTATGTCTCGTTTCACAGGTACCATTATGGGTGCTGCCTTTGTCTTGATCAACTGGTGGATATCGAATGGCAACGCCGTTGCGCTCGCTTTCTTGGGATGGGCCGTCTCCTTCGGTGCGTTCTACATAATGGTGGATCGCGGTAATGCGGCGTTCGGTCGCTTCATATTGCTAAGCTACAACGTCTCTTCGTTATACGCGTACTCGCTCACCCAACGTGTCGACGACGACGATGACGACGAAGGCGGTGTCCACCCTATCATCAGCTCCATCGCCTATCACAGAGTTGTCGCCGTGTCTGTGGGTATCTTATGGGGTCTCATAATATGCCGCCTAATCTGGCCCATGCCGGCCCGCCAGAAGTTCAAGGAGGGTCTCGCTGTTCTGTACCTCCAGATGGGCCTCATTTGGAGGCGTGGCCCGCTCGCCATCCTCCTACGTAATGACGCCACGGCGACCAGCTATATGAAGATGGGCGAGCAGGCCGCGATGCAGCGGTACGCATCGCAGCTGCAGACCCTCCGCGTAGCCGCGAATAACGAATACGAGCTCCGCGGACCGTTCCCGTTCGAGGCGTACGGGCGCATTATGGCGTCGACACAGCGCGCCCTGGACGCGTTCCACGCTATGAGCCTCGTGACGCAGAAGCACGGCCGGCTTAGCGCCGGGGAAAAGGCGCTGCTGTACTATACAGCAGAGGAGCGCGCCCAGCTATGTGCTCGCATCTGCCACGTCTTCCAAGTACTAGCCTCGAGCATTATGCTGGAGTATCCGCTTACCGACGCTATCCCGAGTGTTATGGTCATCCGGGATAAGCTGCTCGGCAAGATCTTTCGCTTCAGGAAGGAGCACAGTAGTAACGGCGACGTAGCGGAAGCGAACGGGAATAGCAAAACCAATGCAAATGGGGGGGAAGACGGTGGCAGCGGCAAGGCCAGAGTCCCGAAGTTGGGAGATGTCGTTGTCGAGGAGCCCGATTATGCCCTGCTGTACGCTTACGCCCTGGTTACCGGCCAGCTGGCTAAGGAGCTCAAGGTCGTGGAGAGGGAAATTGAGAGTCTGTTTGGTCGGCTGGACGAGGATGCACTGTTGTTACAATAGTTCCAAGGTTAGTGGGTCAAGATGGCTTAAGACTCAACTACGGTGTAGGTGTGCGGGCTTCGAGTGTGCGAGTTCGAGAATTGTTTTTCCCGGCTACGTGTGTCGTTGGGTTGATGATCCATGGATAAGGGTATTATGTATACGTTTTACAACATCGGTAGCAGTATTAAATACTTCATCGATTAAGTCTTACTTTAGATCTCCTACTCAGGGGTCTTAGACGTTCCTTTTGAAGGGGTATCTTTGGTTACCTACATGTAGGTAATCAATAAACTTGGGCTGGGTTAACACATAGCGTCCCTTTCCACGGCTTGCTTCTCTGTGCTTTGCCCGAAGCCGAGTACCGGTATTCCAGAACCTTGGTGGTCAGCCATGCAAAATATACATCGGATCCTCCCCACACTGAATAGTTAGAAAATGCAAAACATGCAACAGGGCTCCAAAATCAGACCGAAATAGTTCATGTCGAGTCCAATTCTTTATTCGTATCAAAAGTTACTCATGATTTGATCCCGCTATACGCGAGCCCCGTCTCTACCCCTGAACTCCGTGATCAAGATTCTACACAAAAATTCCCATATAAGATGCTTAACCCAAGTCGTCTTCTTCCTTGGGCCCCCTTTTGGCGCCGAACGACTCCTTCCCCTTCCCAGTTAGTAGTATATATAGTATATATATAGTATACAAACTAAATGCTTGACATCGTCGGTGCGATTGATTGACGATTATTCTTAATCATCGTAACCACCTTTGGCGCCAATGACACCCTCGCTCTGTCTCTTGCGGCGGCGGCCGATGACCTCGCGCAGCCACTCGGTCATGGTGAAGCCCCAGTGGCCGGCGACCAGGACACCGCTCAGGATATTCACAACCTTAACCGCGAAGGACAGGAGGGTGGGCCGGCGCTCCTCGACGTGCAGCAGGATGGGCTCGATGTCGTACTTGAAGAAGAGACCGGGGACCATGTAGTGGTTGACCTCCTTGCTCTGCTCTGTGACGGCATACTGGTTGGTGAAGATGGTGCGGTCGGCCGACGGGGAGGACCCCTCGGATCCTACGCTGTAGATAGTCGGCACCACCGACATGAAATACTGAAACTTGAAGAAGTTGGATGTGGCTATATTGATGGTGCGGTCGAGCGGGTTCACGAGCGACGGGTAGTAGGGCCCGAACGAGAGCTCCGAAATAACGTGGGAGAAGTTGAACGCTGCATAGAAACCCACATTTAGCATCGTTCTCGTCGAATAGCCGAAACTTACACCAGAAGGCAGGGGGATTAGACTTACCACCGTGGTCTAGATGAGTTCCAGGGGCGTCAGCGTAACCGTGACCTCGAGCGGTAATATGGAAATCACCCTGGACCCTATTCAAATCCAGACTGCCAAATATACGGCAGCTATCGGGCTCAGCGCCCCAGAGCCTAGGGGTCTTCCCCCAGCGGGCCTTCTTGCGGCCCATGGCAACGATATCGTGGACATGTTCCTCGCCGAACCCCTCCTCGTCATGCCACCCAGCGCCCGTAATCGCGCGGCCGTGGGTATCCTTGCCCAGCTTATGAACACCTTTCGCATCGACCCATTGGGCCCAGGTAGTAGGGTCCTCCTTGAGGCGCGAAGCGGCGAAGATGCGGTCGCCGGCCGCGTCCTGGACGTTGACGTGCAGGTCCTTACACTTCATGTTGACGACGATGTCCAAATTGAGCTGCATGCTGTGGCCGACGCCCTTCTCGACGGCGAATGTATGGGATTCCTCGCCGCGCCACCAGCGCGCCAGTTCGGTCCACAGGAGGAACACGGATACGACCGCCATGGCGACGGTCCACTTGCCACCTCCCGACGTGCGCGTTACATATTGGGGCTTGGATTTTGCTGGAAACGTTGCGACGCAATGGTTAGCTAGTTTCCTTCGGAACTTGGAGCATGCTTATAAGGTAGAGAGGTAGGAGTTGGCAGAGAAGAGAGAAAAAGGTGGCCGCGCTTACGGAAAGCATCGAAGGCGCGCACGAAACTCCCGGGTTCGGGCTCATCACTGTAGTGGCCCTTCTCGCTGTAGTTCTCGTTGTAGCCGTTCATGGTGACGGCGATTGGTCTATCCAAGAGTTGTCGTCTCGCGTCGTCTCGTGGGCAGGTTAGACTTTCTCGAACGCACTACAGGCTCCCCGGGAAGTCTGGCTAGGCGACACTAGCACGGCATCTGCTTCTATTCGGGGGCCGAGTGAGGCTATCTATGCGTCTATGCGAATTGACTGCGTCGGTGAGGAATTAGGCGAGAGGATGTTGTGGTAGTTGGCATTGACGAGGTTGGATGATGTGCTATTCGGTAGCTAAGAGGACAACTTTCACCAAAAGGAATTTGAGTAACGACGGAACGATTGGACCTAGTACCAATTTAGGCCATTTTAGGTAACTCATACCTGCAGCTAGCCCCTGTCAATGGTCAGAATCTCCCCATGTCTGTGGGCCCTGTGCTTACTTCCTAGCACGGTCCACTATGTGGGGAGGAGACCCTTCCAGCCTGTCGCGGCTGAATTTGGAGAAATGCAGTAATTCCCATTCCAAGAGTGGGGTTGCTGCTTAGCCCCTACCAAGGGCATACGCGGCGGCAACTACTGTACGTCTAGATAGGTCCTCACAGTAAGTAGGTACTCATCTTCGAAAGGGGTATTAGCTTAGGTAGCTTCATATTACATAGTACCTAGTAGTTAGAAGATAGTATCGAAATATAAGTATTTATAACGACAAGTACAATCAACTTGAAAACGCATTTGTCATAAGAACACAACGAGTAATAAATTGAGCTACCGGAAAGACTATCCCTACAGCTCCTGCGTGTGCCAATCTGTTCCTGTTATCTTAACTAATGAGTGGATTGTGATTGAGATCCCCAGGGGCCACGCGGACCCCCCTTACGCCCCGAGGAAGCAATACATTGTTGTACCGAGAATCCGAACGACCGGCACCATTTGACAGAATCGAAATCGAGAGATCATACTATAACGACGCCTCCGTCCTATCTTAGCCAGTACTCAGCGTTGAGACATACCGGGCTATGCTATGTTCCCCCTTTTATTTCTTGGAGGCTGGCTTGTGCTGGTCCGATAGGTACTCTTCATCTGACGCATCGAGAATATCGTACTCCTCGTCCGTCATGAAACCCTCATCAGAGTCAGCCCACGAGTCATCCTCACCGCAGTCCTCGAAATCCTCCTCCTCCTCTTCCTGCTCCTCCTGCGCCGACTGCACAAGTGTATCCGTCTCGGTCTCTGCTTCACCTTCCGACTGGGCCGGAACGTGCATGCTGGCAGACGGGGATTCATGTTCTAACTTGGGGATGATCATCTGGCTCTCGGCAATCTCGGGGACGGAGACTTCCTCGCGCTCCAGCTGAGGCGTTCGAGCGGGTGCCTGGACAGTCACGTCACACCACAGCTTATGGCCGAATTTAACGCCATCAGGGGTCGTCAGTCGCCAGTATGAGATCACCTTGCCCTCTCGATCCGGCGTGCGCATCAGCACTGTAAAGGGGAATTCTTGGCCGGGATTGAGCGTGTTGTAGCAGATGGTCGACTCCGAGGCTGATACTAACTCGTGGATACCAGCGGGGTGAGTAGGATCGACAGCACCCATATAGTCGCCTCCAACAAATTTGACTGAGCAGCCGGCCGGCCAGGCAACTGTTCCTTCGTTTCGCAAGACCCAAACCTGCTCGAAGGTATGGTTCGGCGGCAGTATAGTTCCGTCGGCAACGGTGTCACGCTGGAAGACAGCGACAAGGTCAGCCGGGTTTGATTGCTTCTCGACCAATGTTGCTACCTCGGGGTCTGCTACTTCATCCTTGGATTCAACGACCTCTTCCTCCTCGCTGTCTTTCGCCTCGGGCGATTGTTGCTCAGTAGGTTGCACATCAACAACAGTCTGAACTGGCGTGGCGGTAATGCTTTCATGTGCCGAAGCGGTTGTACCAGTGGTGCGAGTGGAGGTGGGTTGACCAACCCGGTCTCCCATAGTTGGGAGACGGTGCCCATCCTCATGTTCACCAGTAGTGGTCACGCTAACGTGGCGGACTGGGGTCTTGAACTTGATTAAGGGGTGCGTCTTGTTGTGGGTGTTGGAGGGGCTAGCCTCGCAATTGGCGCAGAAGTCGGTGTCATGGCAGACAGCACACTTATATCGCACTCCAACGATATACTTCGGGTCACCGCGGGATGCTGAGCACAGGGGACCATCACAGCAGATGCCGAAGTGTGTTGCACGGGAATATACGGGTCGGACCGGGTGTTGAATGTGAGGGAGAGGCTCGTAGATAGCTACGAAACGATGGCCAGGGTGAATGAAATTGGCATTCTGGACACACTCCGAGCAGTAATCCCAATCAGGGCAGTCAAGACACTTGTGGCGAATGCCTCGCACGTATTTGTCACAGCCATCACAGATGGCATTGTGGACGCTACCTCGGCCTGCAGACAGACGCGAAGAGACGGCGTGGTCAAAAACCGTACCTTTGACAGCAGGTTCGAACTCGTGTCCGGGATGATGACCATGTTTGTCTCCGACAAAGCATTTCTTGCAAAGATCGTAGTCTGCGCACTTTGTGCAGTGAAGGAAGTCCTCTCCAGGTAAATCTCGTACACAGCAATTGCAGGTGCGGTCATTGTACGTCGTTTCCGAGCCTGGCGCGCGCTGTGTCCAGTTGATGACGTTGCCCGCAGGTCGGATAGGAAGGCTCAGTGAAGGACTAGAAGATGTGTCTTTCTTCGTCTGAGGTCGAAGACTCTTCGGAGCCACATGGGTGGTACTGTAGTTGACTTGGCCATCCTTGATAGTTCGCTTAATGAGCCAGTGGCCTTCACCATAACAGGTAATACCCTGGTTAACGCAGTCCTGGCAAAGGTCAAAGTCGCCACCATCACACGTAGAACAGTGGAAGTGAGAATCAGGGACAGGTCGGTCACAGCTGTTACAGCAGACAGTGAATGGTCGCTTAGGGAAGGCCTGGAAGCCGGAGGAAGCCAAAATCTCGGTCTTCTTACTACCCTCTTTTTCTACCTTAGAGGCCACGAGTGTTTCCTCGGTCTGTTGAGGCTCTGGAGCCTCCTGGGTTTCTGCGTTAGGCTCGCTAGCCATGTCAGTAGTGACTCCCTGGACTAGATCGGCAACCTGAAACATGCCCGAGCCAGCATTGGAGAATGGGCATCGGTTTGCAATATCCGGGATATTTCCCTCCGAAGTCTCCAGCGACACGAGAGGCTCAGCTGTAGACATAGATGTAGAACTGAGCAAGTCGACTACTTCCTTATTGTTCTCGTCCCGTCTTAGGTGGATTCTAGGCATGCCGTGAGAGCGCCATAGTCTAACGAAGTTGGGAAGATTCGAATGAATGTCGGACACAGCGACAGTGTCCAGAATCGCAGTAGACGCCTCGGTAGAAACAGGGGCCGGGGATGGAATACGGGGGGCAGGCTCGGAAACCTCTTTTGACTCGGCCTCAACTTCGTCCTCCACAGTTACAGGCTTGGGAAGCTTGACTTGCTCAGGCTCGGCTTCGGTCTTAGTCTCAGTCTTAGTCTTAGTAGTGACTCGCAACTTTAACTTTTGCTTGGCCTTGGCAGCTCGATAGAGTTGCTTGTAGGCAGGGATGTTGGTCGGGTGCAAGACAACGAAGGACGCAGCCGAATCGGAGTATCGCTCGATTGTGGCAGCAGTTCCGACAGAAATCTGCAAGAAAGCTCGAAGCTATGGACGGTACAATGTCAGCGGACAACCCATCTGTCTATGGATAATCTACACCAAAGCGGTGTTGGGATAAATGGCAAATGTAGGACAAGCTACACCGCGTACTGTATGATACGCGACAATAGCAAATAGAGCTCGACGTACCTTGTCCTCGAGGGATGCCACAGTGAGTTCGCGAAGAGGAAGCTTAAATCGACGAGTGGCACCGTCGAAGTTAACCTTGAGGGTAATCAAGGTGTCCGGAGTAGCCGCCGATGACGAAGCCATCTTCACCGGAACGCTATATTTTTGTCAGTTTAGACGTCAACAATATTAATAGGAAGGGTAATGAGGTAGTCCGATGCCCGCCAATGATGAAAGTAATATGTGCAGTTGTTAAGGAAGGTTGAAACGATCGGAGATGGTGCAGACGGAGACGTAAACGGGGGTTCGGACTGGTAGGAAGAGAGCGGGACGTGGGTGCAATACATACCCCTAGGCAACCAAATTACTTAGTGTCAGGTGGTCTCTTGTCCTGTTGCTTATCGGAAACGGCTGTTGTGGTACAGGTAGGTCTTCCTAGATTCAGGCGGTCAGCTTAAGAATCGGATCGTTGGCTTCAATCAAGGTTCGGCCGAAGTCAGATTGAAGGAACTGATGAGAAGACGAAAGATACAGAATAGGCTACAGATGAAAGGCGTGCGCTTACAAGATGGAAAAGATGGGGAACAGGATGAAGATGATGAAGGAAATGCGGAAAAGGGAGGTTTGATGATGGTGAAGGAATGACGGAATTAATGGGGTTTATCGAGAAAGGTAATATAGGGACGGGGAAAGGCTAGGTTATTAGGGAGACGAGTGGTCCGAGGCAGACACCGCCAATCTACCCAATGCCCAGTGCTCACTGTCTTGTTCAAGGAGTCAGGAGGGGAAAGTGTTTCGTTTATGCCCGTAAGAGGACAGTAGGTACATGACATGCACGGAACCAAGATTGCTCACCCCGACACTCACCTTATAAATCAACTGTTTATTCTCGCCTCAACCTGAGATCGGACGGTATATTTGTTTGTATTCAACTTGTGTGGAGACTGTAGTAGTGGTAGAAAGGAAGGTCGGTGACCCAAGAGTGAAGTTGAAGGAATCAAATTGATTAAGGCCGTGGACGAGTCAAGAGCCAAAGTTAAGGGCAGGAATGCTCCGGACAAGTACTGTATACAGTAGGTACTACTTAGAAGCGGCAATTGGCAAGTGCAGGCAGATAGGTTTCCTCGCAATCCAATAAAGGCACCCCGGTTAGATATGGGGAAGGACGAGTTAAATGGGCGAAAGTGGGCGTGACAAGAGCTACTGTACCTAGTAAGAGAAGGGGCGGGCGGCGACAAATCAGGCGGGCAAGAACGAGCTCTTGATGACGGTGCAGCGGCGCTAAAAGAGAAGCGGGGACAAACAAGTGAGGCTAACCTGTTATCAGCAGTGCGGTAATTCCTTATCATGCATAACCTACAGTACCTACCTACTCCACTGTACCTACCGTGAGGTCCACCGTACATCCATACGAGCTATGATTTTTTACTCCGTTACAGAGGTAGGTATGACAGCCTGGAACCTTAACAATTATCGGGCTCTACGGGGTATACCAACAAGCCCGGATCGCATGACTGCCACTTGCCGCGCAGACTGGTCTACGTATGCCTGCAAGGTGCCTATTATCTTTATTTTAAACATTTGAATTGACTTTGTTGATCATCCAGAATATAGCTAAGATGTACCAATTTACCTTCTTGCTCCAGAGACCATTCTCGAATTTATGATGACCAATTTGGCCACCTATAAACATTACAAAGATTTATCTTCCTTGATATTATAATATCCATATGATACCTCCGAATGTACATGTAGGTAGGCAAGTATATCACGATATAATCGCGTAATTAACTACATACTAGGTATGTACTTACTGTACATATACGATACTGAGTTCGAGGTGTGCAGGTCGCGATTATACCGGGGTTTTACACGGCGTAAAACCCCGGGTTCATGTTGTCGGCGGCTCAACTTAGACAATGACGTAGCGAGGATTCGGTCGAATCCTACACGGTGTGTCCGACTTTCCTGATATGGTATCTACCTTAAGTTTTTGATTTACATACTATACATACATATGCGTATATGCTATCCATTTCGCTGATCACCTCCTCCTGGGATGTCAGCCATATGAGGTTAACGGGAACAGACAGACAGTAACCTTGGAACGCATCGGGTATGTTTTCAACCTCTAATAAACATAGGTAACTACTAACCTTTTCTAGTTTTATTACATCCGAACTGCCTGTGCCTTGCATCATGCCCAGAGCTTCATGACGCGGCTTATTACTTAGAAGACGGCTCTCTCTAACATGACTAGCTATCCCGTAACCACTGATAAAAATACACACGTAGGCAATAGTCACACAGCCCACGAACTAGATGCGTATTCGTTAATATGGATTAGGCCTTCATTTTTATAGGCGGCATCACCTACGACGCCTACATCGTCCTTAATGTCATTGATAAAAAAACACTGCCATTCTTTGGATGGATGAAGAGGGGTTTGAAAAATCCCCTACTCGAGTCACGATGACAATCTACCGTTACAAGGCCAACACCATTTACAGTCTGGTGCTGTTCTCCAATGACCCCTTTCTCGAGATAATAATATTCTCAACTATTACGCGACGTACGTACGGTAACCGCAAAGCTACACTCGAGCATAAGAACATATAAGCTAGTACTTACTTCAGCCTTTGGTGTGGAATTCCTCGCCAGTCACAGTCACATGCGACATACTCATATCTATGGCTTCAGCCCGAACCAGTGGCCCTATCTCCATGTAATACTGACTTATCAAGCCTTCGCGTTATTGTATGGAAAACCACGTGGATCCAAATGCTGCACCAAATTACCGAGTACACTCAAGACGCACAGTCTTTGATGAGATTTTCCTCGCCACGTCTATGTCTTCAACCTCCTAATATCTCGGAGATAAGTTTCGTAAGACGAATTATTGAAGTCAACATCAGTAACCAACCAGCATAGTGATCTTGGAATGGTGCCTAGTAAGTGCATGCTACAGAGGCTGCGATCTTTGTGGCTCTCATGCTTGTAACCATCACAGGATAACAATAATCCTATCAGAGAACAACCATACTTCGGGATTCTGGCATGTTCCTGTCTACATGAAGCAGAGAGCCTTCGCCACGGGGCACTTCCGCGGTCTATATCCAACTTGCGCTTGAGTGTCCACGTGAACTTGGATTAATAGTGATGCTTTCTGGAATGTTCCCTTTGCTGTGAAGTGGCAAACTCTCGCGAGGCTATTTTCCGAATTGCTTACGCAGCTTCACCCACGGTGAGTCTTCGTGGCAAGACTGAAGATTTATGTTCGGTCACATAAACCTATACACGAGACATCACTACTGGCGTTTAACCTCAGAAGATATCATGAGGAGTGTATAAAAGAACACGCGCGGGTACGCCATTGGAGTGTGAGCCGATGTTGTCCGGAGAGTGTAAACGATGGTTATACATATTATAGTGGAAGCTAAGCTCATCTATTTAATCGCGATGGCCTTCTCAGCACATTTCTTTTTGCTCACGTCGGGATCAAAACGAATAGGAAGCCCCGACCAATCAAAATACTTACCGCGATACCCACCATAGCATGAGTGTGATGGCTTTGGGCTTGTTGAACATTGTTCGGATGGCGTAGTTCCTCCCGTCTTCCTCAAATCGCCAACCAGCGATAACCGCGACTAAGGCTCATACTGTATGTTCTACGTACATGTATATCCACCGAATACAATTATGGGATTCTTATAGAACTCGTCCTGCATTTAATCTTTTTGGCGATTTGGAATCGCCGTGAGCAATCCTGGATGGAATTATACATACAGGTACATATATATGTAAGTGTCTTCTGACTTACAGCCTGATGTACATCATGATTCGTATATAAGATCGATGGGCACTGTTATTAAATACCAAGTGCCCGACAGGAAGTTGTAGGACCGCGCCTGCGCTTCTAACCAATATTAAGCGCCGTCATAGGCCATACTCCCAAGAGTCCAAGACCAGCATTGGATCGCGGGTGCGGTAAAAAGGGCAAGATCGGCAAAAACGAATTGTGGATTCGCTCGGTGCTTCATCACGCCAGATATGTCATGCGAGAGAGCCCATTGGTCGTGGTTCTTGTTAATGAGAGATTGACGAATTGTGAAAGCTACATACTTGAACAAACGACAATTAGCTCCCGGTCACTATATCACAAGAGATGCTATTGAACGACCTAAAGAGGTTGTACGTAAACCGAACACTTTGCACCACCAAAACTAGTTCGTAAAGACGTGATTCTAATAGCCATTTACATAGAAGTGTTGGGTTTGGTACGACAGCAGGCTTGCGATACCGGAGAACCATAAGCGGAAAAAAGACATTAATAGACTGTACGTATTGCGATACCTAGCTTACTAATATACATCCTCTGATTCCTCTCTGGTGAAGGACGAACGGATAGTAAAGTCGTTATCTACCTCGGCCGTGTGAGATCTCGAGGTTTTCATACGAGGTGGGCAGGACCAAGTGACCTGGAAGGATTGGCTACGAGTTGATGGCGAAATGCTGAAAACCCCATCGTCGAGGGCGGGCAGGGATCGTACAGGCAAGTGATTCATATCGTCGATACGTGTAAGGACTGGTTGGTGGAAGTGGGAAGAGTGGGAAGGGGCACATTGGATTGTGCTGTACATTACAGTTGTACTCGGATGATTTGGACGTGATTCTGCATGCGGAGGAGCCTCGGCGACTGACTGCGTGTTGAATGGATGGATGGATGAATACGTATATATTCATATTTAAGAGAGGTTTATGTATGTACTTATTTATGCTGCGTGAGATTGTTTGTCTACCAGGTATGGAATAGGACCTTGGAAATAATACCAAAAGAATGCTTGCCAGCGCAAGAGTAGCTATGCTTGGATAGTATTGGAAACCATATGTGCGCCTTTAAGGCATATATGTGATTGTAATGGAACTGAAGGAGGACAAACCCGTTGGACAGAGCTTATTATATACATGTATTTGGAGATATAGTAACATTAATTAATGGAATGCGAAATATAGAAACAGATATATAGCTCGTATGCCCATAGTTGCGATTCATATTTCATATACAGTATGTAATGTATATAATATGAACTTATCAATATATTGACTTCTTGATTATATCCATAAGAGACTGATCGTGAAATGACATGGGATCTTCAGTCAGTTATGTTGCAATTATTATAATTCAATTGGTTGACGTTGACTTGATGAACAATGAACTTGAGAAAGCCTAGAAACATCCGAGTCGACTTGAACAAAAGCTCTGATATACATGGATCATTCAAGTCCCAGGACAGTAGGTACTACTTATACTACATAGTACCTAGTAGCGTGCCAAGGCTTAAATCACCGTTCAGCCCATTGGCCACAAGTCATTTATGACAAGGATAAATAACGCACAGACCATAAAAGCTACCACCAATGATTAAGTCATTTTGGTCACCATCAGCACCCCTCAGAGTATGAAATAGCCCTGGAGGCGCCTCTTCGAAGCCTGAACTTCCTGAAGGTCAAAGTCTGGACTGGACCTATCTCCGCACTGCGCTTTCTGGCTGCTACGCTGGGTACTTTGTCCCACCTGTATTGTACCTCCACTACCACCTGTGAGCGACAACAGTGAGCACTACCTCCACTACCTCCCAGTACCCCAGCGCTACCACTGCCACTAAGGTACCTCAACCTTTGCACAAAAAAGACGAAAGCAGGCCTCCAGGCTACCTACTAGCCCCTGCTACCTGAACTTACCTGGATCTGCGGCCTACCTGGTCTACCTGGATCCTTGACCCAGACCAGAACCTCGAACATACCAAATATTATTATTAAACTCTTTTGGCTTGGCCTCTATCCATCCAACAAAAAAAAGCCCTCCTCGACTCTACATCACCTAGAAGATAAAAACACCCAAAATCAACGCTTCCGCTGTTGGTTTGTGACTCCCTCTCACAAGCCTGGAGGCCTTTCTTTATAAAAAGTTGTTCTGGTTTTTCTTCCTTGCTGTTGTCTTTTTAATTTTCCCTGTCGTGCCGTGTTCGGCTCTAGTTTGACGAGAAGAGAGAAGAGACAGGCCTACTATCGTTTCGGGGGGTAAAAAGGATCCTAAGAAAATAGGCATACTGGCTTCTTAATTGATTTCTAAAACCATCCTTCCTTTCTTTTCTGCACCGCCGGCGGTTATTTCGCCTCTAGGTTTTTATTTATTAGGGAAGCCCTCTGTCCGATAGCTGACCCGCCAATCCGAGCGACGCATGACATCTATACCCATCACGACGCCCACGTCGTGCCCAAGCACAGTCGACAGCTCTATCAGGAAGCTCGCCACCCCTTCCTCCCCGGCTTTCGAGTCCCCCGTCTACCATCTACCGGTGCTAGCGCTCCCCGGCCAATAAATTATTTCCAATATGGTAGCCGCCGTCCGACGAGGAAGAGTCGGCCGTCGCCGTCGGGTTGAGGACGAGGGTGAGGACGAGGGAGGTCTCGACCAGGTCGACATCGACGATGACTCTCTGACCGACGGGTCTATGGCTTCGGAGGACCCCGACCCAGCGGACGATAGTGATACTAGTAACGTTGATGAGGCCTCGCCGACAACACCTGCTGCTCCCAAGTTGACTAGTCAAGCAGCCAATGGTAATGGTAATGGCAATGGCAATGCGAAGAGGATGCATACCAAGTCTTCCGGTAGCCCACCCACGAAGAATTCTAGGAAACCCGGCCAGAATGCTGTATCTGACACCGAGTTCATGTTGAAGAACATGAGCATTTCGGACGAAGCTGCTCCGGTGCAGACGTTAAACTTCGAAGATACTATAGAACCTCCGTCAAGGTCCTCGGCCCCTATAGTGGTCAGCTCGAGTTCCGCCACAGCCGTCCCAGACCACCCGCATGAGGTGCCTACTGACCGGAGACGGAAGGAACATGAGGAATACAGGCGTAAACGAGACGAGGACCCGTCCTTCGTTCCCAACCGAGGGGCCTTCTTCATGCATGACCACCGACACGCTGGCCCTTCTGGTAATGGTTTTCGTCCCTTCGGTAGGGGTCCCCGAGGAAGAGGCCGCGGTGCCATCGGTGGCCCCTTCGCCCCTATGAAGTACGTCACTACAACCAAGCAGCCACATGTTGTCTCCTTTGCTAATATATTTAGTAGTCATCAAATGCACAGTCCGGCTGACCCTACGACCAATGGTCCCTGGGCTCACGACATGCACGAGATGGTCGCGCAGCCCCTACAAGCTCGTCAACCGCGGCCCTCGTTTACTGACGATGGTCCACCGAACGGTAATGGATATATACCTACTTGCCCTACCAGCGCTACGCCGATCAACCGTACAATGGCTACAGAGAAGCATGTTGGCAATGTACAGATTAGGGTTTATATCCCGGGAATCAAAGAAGCCGTCACTTTCCCTGGTATACAAGTTCGACAATACACGAAATTACCAGACCACCGGCCACCATTGAGGCGCGACAAGCCGGTTCGTATCTCCCTGCCCGACTATCCACCACGGTACATATTCCCGGCCACCGATAGGTCTTTCATATTCATACCGCGAGCAATGCGTCCGAACCAACGATTACGGGGCAAGCCGAGGTCTGGCCTCGGATCTATCGGGGGATACTCCAGGAGAACGAGCGTATTCGGGGGTAGTGTGTATGGCGGTAGCACATACACTCCTAGTGTGGCGCTTAGTCGACGCTCTTCTATCGCCCCTGACTTAGGCAGAGACTTTCTCGTTTCTCCAACTGGTTCTGCTATGTCTCGGCCGCCATTGCCATATGACGCTGCTCGACCCGTGGTTAGACTTCCTCCGCAAGCTCGATCGGAACAACCGCTTCCCGCCGTCGATGGTACCACAGCAGAGGGTGCATCTTTCCTAGTCCAGCCCGTCATGAGCGACTTTCCACCGCCCCAGATGCAACCTCCCGCCCAGAAGCCGACCTTCCAGGAGAACCGACCCGTACCTATTCCTATGCATCAGCCTCGACCGCAGAAGACGGTTTCGGTAACTAATATCGAGTCACCAGAGATGCACCAGAATCCATCCCAACCGTATCAGCAAGCATTCCACCAGCAAGTCCCTGTCCAGGTATCTACTAGCCTAGGCCAGGAACCGCATGCTCGCCATGCCTCTTATGCGTCTCAGCATTCGACGGGCACGCCGCTCTCCCAGATTCCGGAGCGCGCCATCCATGCCGCTCCCTTCCAACCGAACCAATTCCCCCAACAGAACTACTACCAGCCGTATCAGATGATGCAACCCCAGCAGGGCTATTACTATCCTTCAGCTCCTTATCCTGCCACATTACCCCCATCTGCTACCGCGCCCACATTCGTTCCAGGATCGCAACCAGCGCAATCCCAAGGCGAGACCTCTACCGGCCAGCCCAACGGACAGAATGCTCCCATTGCCCAGGAAGTCAATGGTATGGTTTACTACTACGATGCGTCTCAGTTGCCACCCATGGCTCCGTATAATCCGTACCCGGCACCACAAGGTTATCCGATGCCCGGCGGCGTGGTTGGTATGAATGGCATGGTCACACCAAGCCCGGAGGGTTACTACTATCCTCCAGGGAGCGGTGTTGTCTATTACCCGCAGTGAGGGATTTGGGAAGGGAATCTGGATGTTTTGGCTTTTAATCGCACAACTAGAGATCACGATATCCTTAGTCGTCGGTATCCTATGTGAGCCGGATAGGACGTGCTCGTTATCTTTCGCTCAGGGCCCTCGATCTAACTTCGCCTATTGGGGTTTCCGTTTCTGCTTCACCTCCTTGGATTACCATCGACGATGTACAAGATTATACATTACCCTCATCCCACCAGTACTATAGCAAATATTGTGAGAGCTACCTTCACCCGACTCCGTCCCAGACTTCTGTTTGGCACGCCAGAGGTGTTTTATCTCCTACACCTCTCCTCGTCGAACCGCCCGCTTTTCGATTCACGTTAGCTCTTTTGGCTCTTGTTCCTTTTTTTTTCGATGAACTTCTGGGAGGGCCCATACCGCATAGGCGTTCGGTGGAGTTTGTGCAATTCTGCTTCATATTTGGGTTTTTCCGACATCCCCCTTGTTTGTGTTGCTGCTGTTTTGTTCCGCATGATAAGCGAGCTCTATTGGCCTTTGGTTCGGAAGAGATTCACGCATGAGAGACCTACACAATCCGCATCGCTTGCTCGGGATCTTCTTCGCCGGAGCAAAAATGTTGCTGAGTTATCGGAATGGAAGAAATGGAGTACTGGGAGTAGGAGGAGGAAAGAAGAAGAAGAAGGGAAAAGGAAGGGGAAACTTAGTGGTAGTAGCTAAGAGTAGCGCGGCCGCGGTACAGTCAAGAAGCTGAAGGACGGAGACAACCTAGTTCACGAGAGCGCCAGGCATTCCTAACTGAGGAGGACCGAGATCAGAAGTGTGAAGTAAGTGACTAGGTAGCACAGTCGGTGGCGCGGACGTAGGAAACCTAATCAGTTTACCCCTTCTCCCGGCTCTTGTTTCTCGCTTGAACTGTGACTTGCCTTGACCGCCTAGACTACGGACTATCATCTCTTATAAGTGATTCTCAGACTTACGCTGAGCCATTGTGAATAATTTTGCTGAAGGCCTAAACACTCTTTTAACCATATCATTCACAGTCTGAGAGCGAGGATGGCAATCTATTAGGGGGAAATCAATCGCGATCATGCCGACGGCAACTTTTCCCCTAAGGAGATTGTCCAGGGGTCGACCCCTTTAAAAGATATAACCAAATAACAGGGAAATTCTTGATTTAGCTAGGACTAATAGCAATAGAAGCTAGCGGTTCAAGTTATCAGGTACAAGTCAAGCCAAGTTTAGCACATGTCTGTCATGGGGAGTGAGGAGGAAATAGGGGTAGAAATGCTGCAATTCCATTCTATCTAGGTATAGCCCGGAGTATACGTAGGTGAGTAGTCTTAGACCAACGAACCATTCCCATCAGCAAACCACGCCTCGTGCGCCATGATTACGAGTAACGCCAGCAGAAAACCCAGCTCTCAACCTATGCCCTCAGCGAACATGTATGTCCCTTGCCCGGAATTTCAATCATTTAGTGTCATCCCTATTCTTACAGACGGCAACGAAGCCTTCCCTGACGTCCAGAGGGGGAGGTCTTCTAATTAGCCTGCTTGCCTGCAACAAGGTCGACGCTGGTGACCCTCTTCTTCTTCTCTGCGCCATTGGCGCCGGAGTCCGCGGGTGGTTGGAGGTTCTGAGTAGGCTCGATCTTCGGTACTAGGCCCAAGCGCTTGTTCCCCTGATCCCAGACCTATTGGGCGGCAGGTTAGGTCCAATATCCGTAGATAGGCGATGACCGGGTATCGAGGGCAATGTATGTGGAAATAGAAATGGCGGGGACGAGGGGGCAAACTTACAGTGTAGACGCTCTTGAGGAACGTATCGCCGAGGATATCGAGAGGCATCATTCCACGGCTTTGAATGCCTCCATACCAGTTCTTCTTGTCATCCGTGAGAGCAAAAGCCAGGTCTTCCTTCTGGATGACATACTGCCTGTCGCCCACAGCTACCTTGACTTCGGGTAAGTCGTCCACCGTGACGCTCGTCGGGAAGATGTAGCCTTGGTTCAGCCAGTCATAGGTCGTGCCGGGGATATTTTCGTACACCTTTTCGACCACCTGGTCCGACAGCAGCGCCAGCGTGGTGCCGGTGTCGACGATACCAGTGTTTCCGCTGAGGTCGAGGCTCTCGCCGTTGATCGAGTAGGACTCGGAAGAGACCGCCCAGAAGCCCTCCGAGTTGTCGACCTCCGTCCAGTGGATGTCCTGACCGGACTTGTTGATGAGGTCCTGGTCAATGAAACCGAACGTGTAGAAAGACTCGGGTTTCTTGTCACGCGAGGAGTAGAAGGCTGAGGTGAAGAGCTCGGCTTCCTTGGGAATGTCGTCCTGTTTGATCATGTTCTCGACGGGGGTGTCTTGAGGGTCTGCCTCGCCGGAGTCCGTGACGGTGTTCAGCTTGCCCCAGGCGAGGCCTAGGAGGCCGTCGCTAGTGCCTTCGGAGAATTGCTGAGATAGATTGGTAGCACACTCAATTGTCTGTCCCTTGATGGTTAGGTTGCCCACGACGAGCGTGTCGCTGCCACAGTCTCCTGAAGCAGTCGAGCCGTCTCCGTATTCGATCTCCCATTTCTTCCCAGCCATCTTCTGGTAAGACTTGGACTTTTTGGGGTCAAAAAGGTTATGGCCTGACTGGGCGGACTTGCCCTGGAGAGTTGAACAGACCTGATGCAATCGTTAATTTTGAAATAAATACGATAGGTATGTAATATTAAGGGTTGTACGAACCCACGTATCAGCAGACCCGGTGTCGAAATCAAGCAGCAACGTTTGAGGCGGCGTGCCGATGTCAACCTTGCAGATATACATCGAATCATTTTGCTGGTCTTCGGCAGAGACCTCTGCGGGTTGGGCGTCGTCTTCGGGGCCTGCCTTTTTGACGAGAACTCGCTCTCTGCGGACAGAGCCGCCGAGGACTCCCTTGATCTCGGGGAGAACGCCATGTTCCTTGACTTTCTCAGCATGGGAATAGGGACCAGGTTTGGTGGGTTGAAATCCAAAACGGTTCAACGAGTGGACATAGGACTTGGTGCCGTGGCGCTCATAGTT
Organism: Hypomontagnella submonticulosa; assembly: GCA_022984865.1. Taxonomy (NCBI): domain Eukaryota; kingdom Fungi; phylum Ascomycota; class Sordariomycetes; order Xylariales; family Hypoxylaceae; genus Hypomontagnella; species Hypomontagnella submonticulosa. Next base: position 1,040,105 of record JAJKLF010000004.1, on the reverse strand, counting down.
CGGGTTGTGAATGGCTCGGACTTTGGAGAGGCCCAGTTCAGTCTTGATCTTGTTTTGGGCTGCATAGATGGCTTCCATGGTGAGTGAATTGGAGCTGGCTGGGCGGGTAGGTTGTCGATATGGAATGAAAGTTGGCGTTTTACGTAGGATGGAATTGCTAAGAGTGTGCTGAATGGAGTTTGGAGGTATGATATTGATACGCATGCTAGATTGGAATTGAAGATGAGTATGAAAAGCAATTGATTCTGAGGATGGTGAAATACGTCGACTTTAAAGCATCTAACCAATAACTATATCGCTCTTGCTTCTTAGACTGAAGGAAACCGGCAACTAGAAACAGGTACTATGAGGTAAACAGGAAGTGCCCCTTTGCTTTACTGTAGTCATAGAACGTCATCTTTCTAAAGCGAGCCAATCCTGTATTAGAAAGAGCATTATTTCGAAAGACCCATAGAGAAGGCACTCTCGTAAGAACGGATGTGGCTCTCACCTTAAGAAACAAATTAGGCTGTATCGATTATCTACATGAGATAACGCCTATGTATCTATGTAGATGCTGTGGTTTGCTATGTGTGTGGCCGCGCCTTACGGAATATAGAATTTGTGGTGGCTGATGATGCTTTGCTGAGGACTATCTAAAGTCAACATCCTTACAGTGTTGTAGTAGCTCCTCTCAGGTCACGAGGACTGATAACGTCTTCCAGGTGAACGGCAACGAGATCTGGAACTTAGTGTAACTTCACTTTTCCATAAATGAAGCCGCGAAGCCCGTTACTTATCCAACATTCTTCGCCGTCGAATAGTGAGTCGGCAAGGACGACTTGTTCAGCAGCAATACCCCTACTTTAGTCAACATCAGCTATCCAAGATAAGTTCAAGATCATGCGAGTTGCGCGTACCTTTCAAGAGCCCATCTTCTAGTCGTCCCGTCATTTCCGCCACTCCCCTGCACGGGATCAAACTGCTTAGGGATGGGAGGAGTTACCCATCTCCCGTCTCTCCAGAAATAAGGAGTGCTAATAGAACCTTCCATAACATGACCGTCGTCGTTGACAAGAAGTACTTCCTTCTTATCGCCGGGCTTTATTTGGGCTCGGGTTCTTGCTTCATTGTACATATCCCTAAATGTGGTTTTGTAATGTGTGAACTCGGATTTTGTCGTCTTCTGGCTGTCAATGTAGATATCATATATAGGATCTTGAAGTGGAAATCCGTCTTTAATTTGAGTCAAATTGCCAGGGCTGGAAGGCGGTAGACACCTAGGGTATAGGTTATTCAAGTGTGTCGTTGGAAGGGACGATATCTGGTGACTAAAAGTCCCGTCCCGAGCCAGCGTAATCATTAGTCGGCGTGGGCCCTCACCATCTTCGCTAGTGATGTTTCGAAGGTAGCCTTCGAGTTTTCGCAGGCCTTCTTCCCCGGAGATGATGGCTATGGCTTCCGTCCAGTCCCAATAGATGGCAGCTCTCAGCATGCGGTCTCGGTGTAAGTCTAGCATATAGAAGGGGGAAGGAGCTTGATTCCATCCGAGGTTGCTGAAACCCAAATCTGCGGCCTTGAGGAGCGCGGGATCATACCGGATGGATGTGAAGATGCGGAAGTCGTCCATGGTGATGAATAAGGCACATCTGGAAGCTTCACTTGCAATTCCAGTTGGAATTCAATAAGTCATATTCTGTTGACGTTATTTTGAAGTTAGTGGTTTACGGTTAATGACATGAAGCGTAATATATGTAAATATGAAAGGTTTGGTCAAAACGGTGAGGCATTGTATACGACGGTACTTATAGGCATGTACCTAGTAATATGCAGGTATATTCTATTTTATTAAGGCCAGTAAAAACCAATAACGAACACTGCCACATTCTGCAAATCAGGCAAGGCAACTATAGTTCTCATGACTTTCTCACTCCTCTCCGCCCGTTTTCTCTTCTTCTCCCCTTGCCTTTTACTTAATTCCGTCTCGTTGGAGTAGAATAGACATATATAACATTGCACTATTTGCTATTGGTGGATGTAGTGCCTCTTTTAGCAACTCAGCTCGGATAGACGAATTTAAATATATGTCGTCTTGAGGACTCTACACTTCTCTTCGTGTATTCTTTTCCTATATAACCACCGGGAGTCTGGATATGGCGGGAAACAAAGCGAGTGAACTTGATCTTATCACCAGGACGATTGACCTCGGTAGCACTATTGGCAAGTCGCCAGCATCCGACCTCGTCCGCCTCGTTGTTAACGAGTCGGCTAGAGCTGGTGTCGATACTATCGAGTGGCTTGCCCGCGAACGTATTTCTAAAAATGATTTTGTCTACGCCATGAGTCTCGCTGAGAAGCTGGCTCAGCCCAATGTGAATGGGCTGGAGGTTTTGGGGAGGCTTGATGAGGTATCCAAACACCTCTTTGGCTTGAAGCTGGTAATGCCAGGAGCGGTCGGCCGCAAGATCGTTTCTGACGAAGAATTACGATGGTTAGCGACGACCGAGGCTGCCATGCTCAAGTATCATTCCCCTAAATATGCGGTTGACGCTTTCTGCGACCTATTCGCAAGTGAGGTTTCAGCCACGAACACCCCTAAGAAAGCCGTAATAATCGCCCGGATTCAGCCTGTCATTGCTAAGGTGGTAGATAGCATCCACTTACATACGGTCAATATGGGCCATGACGTGAAACCGCTGCCGGGTTTCTTAGATGAGTTGCCGAAGCATCACCTTCAATATTTCGAGCTGGCGAGCGCAATTAGGGCGCTAATAGCACACCCTGACAGCGATCTCTTAATCGAAATGGACTGTTGTATCGTTGAACTTCTCGATTGGGTCCTTCACCACTGGAACGGAACGCTTGTGATCGCTGTTAATAACAAAATCGGCTTCAACGAGATCTTGGGCGATAGAATTAACGTGCTTACGGTCATGGTGACGAATTCGTGCACGGAGGAGACAAATTGCCATGATGACAACCATAACATGAGATATAGAATCATGCAGACCGTGGATTCGGCAAAGCTCTCGTCTTTAGGTACTAGGGGTGATCCCATACATTCGGGACTCACAAGCCCTGAGATCCGCGTCAACGATCAACCAAGTTGTCGTTCGTCACTTTACGATATCAAAAATCCCTTTCAAACCCTTCATTGCACATTGAATGTAAAAGAGTTGAGAGAAGCCGAGATAAATGCTCAGGATATCGTCCGGTCCATTGTTGACTTGCCCGTCACGCCTATGACGAAAAAGCTGGGCTTCAATGTTGATGAGAAATCAACGGTTTCTTATCGGTGGTGGCTGAAGAAGTCGCCGACCATCTTGCTCAAAAATCTTCAGAAAAGGAGCATTCAACGTACTCGGCTGCTCTTCGATGGCGAAAAGAGACCGTGGGCCGGCAACCCTGAAGATGCGAAATATACGGCTGGTCAAATAGCTCGTCAGTACCCGGAAATTCTTGCAGGATTACAGATGACCTTCGAAAGGTGCGACTGCGGCTGCAACAGGGAGGAACTAATGGATATTCTTGACAGGAATCTGGACTCAGGCTGCCTTGTGTCAGTCATGTTCTTGCAGATGATGTTGCATATTGCCCATGCTATGGCCGAAGCAGCGGGTGCTCAAGATATATCCAACCTTCAGGGACGAAGTACTGCCATTCAGCTATCAGTGGCGACCGCCAATTTTCTAGGCACGATTGCCCACCATGGCTCTATTTACTGGGCAACATGGTTCCGGCTAGCTGCTTCAGCCATCACCGGATTACCTCATAATTTTTCACAGGAGGATGATGAATCCGAGCTGCTGAGGAAGAACAATGGGCGTATTCTGCTCTGGCTTGCTGGCAGTATGACCGTGGTCCCGGCATGGATCGGCTTCGACTCAGCCTTGCAACTGGAAGGCTCATGGTCTGTACAACAAGTGAACGGTTGTGTAGAAGGTCTTCAAGCCGAGACAGCAGTGGTTGAGGCACAGCCGGCCATGGACAGCGCGAATGATCTGGAGCGGGCTGATGAACGTCTCCCACCACGAGTGACCGTTTCCGGTGGGGAGGATCGTATTGAAACGCGCATACAGGTTGCCTTCTTCCCCGCCACGGATACGGGACGCCTCTTTCGACTTACATCCATCATCCAAACATCATCCGCGTTACGGACTTTCGACCCTAGTGTAATATATCTGGCGGCTCGAATAGCGGAGAGGCCTGTCTGCAACCACGAAGTAGCAGAGGAGATTACTATTCATAATTGGAGCTTCGATAATGTGGTTATGAGTTGGAATGATTGGGCCATCCCGAACAGCGACTGCGCTCAAATTTCTCTGTTGGACAACTCTCCCATCAAGCAGAATATTGCACTCGGGTTTGCCCGTAAGTGTGTACTTCAAAGTGGATGTTGCTTGAAGTGTCTAACAAAAAGAGCTCGAGAGATGGGACGTTATGGTATTTACGTAGGTGCTAAGAGAACGAGGAACGAATTATGTTTTCGATAGCTTCCCGTGTTAAGACAGTCAGCTGAGAAATATTGGGTATTTTCCTATTTTCCAACAGTACATAGTAGGTGTTCTGCAGACCAATCGTTTAATAAATAACAACGCTAAAATGCCTATCAATATGTAACCTTGGAACTGTTAGAAAACATTGAACAGTTGCCATGAAGGATTATGATAGAGGTAACAAATACGGTACGTACACGTATATACATGGTTGGACACGAAGCAGTGCACAATACCGAGGTACCCTGGAAGTACTTAAGTATTTGTTATATATATTGGCATTAAGCCTTAAAAGTTAACAATTATTTTTTAGCTGCTGGATTGATGACGAGAGATTGTGGGCCAACAGGGCCTAAGCTTCGATAGGCACACGTTAAACTGGGTCGCGCTAGGATTTTATGGTTCAAGTCTGATGAAAGTCAACTTTTTTGCGCGTACATCATATGTACAGAGCGTACATAGTACAGACCACGCTTTGATCGGTGCTTTTCATTTTTTGATAAAGCTTTCCCACCTGCAAAAAAAAAGCTGTCACTCGGCATCGCCAGCATCGTCGTCATTGAACCTGTACCCTGCCGGACACTCCCGCCACCTCGACCTCGACCTCGACCTCGACGTCGTCTTCAATTTCGGTAATAAAAACCTACTTCCTTGGTCGACTCGGGTAGCCCGCCGTTCTCGTTCCGCCTCGATAACATAATTAAACGATATCGTCCGATCCCCTCCACAATGTCTGGTGCTTCCGCAGCTCCGCCGCCCATGCCTCCTTTAGGCAAACCTATCGCAGTCCCCGTCGGGTCGTCTTCTGTTTGGGATCGCATTAGCAATTGGGCCTCGGAGAACAAAGCCCTTGTATATACCATTGCTGGCGTAGCTGTTGTCGTCACTGGTGCTGGCGTAGTCTACTATCTTAATGACGCTGTTAGTTGTTTCCCCCAATATTCTCCCCGTAATTATTAACTTACACCCGATACCCCAAAATAGAAGCCCAAGCCTGCCGCGCAACCCAAGCTGAGCAAGAAGGAGAGGAGGAAACGAAAAGAAGCAGAACGCCAGACCGAAGCACCCAAGTCCCCCTCAGCATCAAGTGAACAACAACAACCGAAAGCTCCGACGGTAGAGGCCGCCGATGAGCTACCAGAGATCGACGAGACTACAGTCACCACTTTCTCCGAACAGCAGCGTCGGGATTACGCCTTGCAGCTTAAGAATGCCGGCAACAAGGCCTATGGCAGCAAAGACTATAACCGCGCTATTGATCTCTACTCCAAGGCCATTCTCTGCAAACCCGACTCCATATTTTACTCCAACAGAGCCGCCTGCTATAATGCTCTTGGCGCTTGGGATAAGGTCGTTGAGGATACCACTGCCGCTATCAGCCTCGACCCTACTTACGTAAAGGCTCTGAACCGAAGAGCTAATGCTTACGAGCACCTATCCCAGTTCAGCGAGTCGCTTCTCGACTATACTGCCAGCTGCATTATTGACGAGTTCAAGACCGAATCTAGTACTAATGCTGTTGAGAGGCTACTTAAGAAAGTGGCCGAGCATAAGGCCGAAGATATCATCAAATCAAAGGATCCTAACAAGTTACCGAGTCCGACTTTTGTCTCTAACTATATCCAGAGTTTCCGAGCCAAACCTCGTCCCGAAGGCCTAGAGGACTCGGTGGAGCTGTCGGAATCGACCGGTTTGGGACAGTTGCAGATCGGACTCAGGGCTATGGAAAGACGAACCCACGAGGGCTACGAAGAGGCCGCAAACGCATTCGAAAAGGCTCTAGAATATGGCGACCTAGGCGAGCATGAGGCTCTTGCCTATAACTTGCGAGGCACGTTCCGAAATCTACGTGGATCGCAGGAGCAAGCTCTGCAGGACATGGAGAAGAGTATCGAACTCGATCCTTCTTACACCCAAAGCTACGTCAAACGAGCAAGCATGCACCTAGAAATGGGTAAGCAATACTTATTGGATGAAGTAACTCTGGAATATTGTCGGAAACTGACCCTCTTTGGTAGGTGATCGAGCTAGTGCTGCCCGGGACTTAGAGCAGGCTTTGAGCCAGAACGAAACCGATCCAGACATTTTCTACCACCGCGCGCAACTGCACTTCATCCACGGCGAATTCCAGGATGCCGCCAAGGACTACCAGAAGTCGATCGACCTCGACCCCACCTTCATTTACTCGCATATTCAGCTCGGTGTAACGCAGTATAAGATGGGATCCGTAGCGTCGTCCATGGCAACGTTCCGTCGGTGTGTTAAGAACTTCGATAAGGTTCCCGACGTGTACAACTACTACGGAGAACTATTGCTCGACCAGAGCAAGTACGATGAAGCGATTCAGAAGTTCGACACGGCTATGGAGATGGAGAAGCAAACCAAGCCCATGGCGATGAATGTTCTGCCTCTCATCAACAAGGCGTTGGCGCTGTTCCAACAGAAGTCGGAATTCAGCGAAGCCGAGAAGTTGTGCGAGAAAGCACTAATTAGTAAGGGAAATGTGGCAAATTTACACGTGGAAAAGAGACTGACAGCTTCTAGTTGATCCCGAATGCGATATCGCTGTGGCTACGATGGCCCAGCTACTACTACAGCAAGGGAAGATTACGGAGGCGCTCAAGTACTTTGAGCGAGCAGCCGAGCTTGCCAGGACACCTGGAGAGATCATCAACGCGCTTTCGTACGCGGAAGCGACGCGAACACAAATTCAGGTACAAGAAAAGTATCCCCAATTAGCTGCTAAGCTGCAAGGGATGGGAGGGGCTGGCGCGTTCGCGGGGGCGCGCTAGATATTCTTGTCTCAGACGGCTGAGATGATGCCCATCCCTCGTATATACAAAATAAACCGAAGAGTACCGCACGGAGCCAACTCTACTCATCCCATGTTGACTAGGCGAGGCTTGAAGGTCGGGTGAAAATATGTGTTTCCGGTTCGCATGGTGATTTGCTGGAAGCCTCTTGCTTCGGGGGGGTCTACATATATGTACATGTAGACAGGCTTGCCCCTGAGAGCTGGAGGGTCAATAGGTCTGAACGACGATTCGTTGATAATGTTGTCGTCCTAACTCATTGTACCTAGTATTGTACATAATTAATACCTCCTTCTCCTTGTTATTAAAAGCTCGACGCTCCGGGGCAAATGTGGCCGTTTAATGATTAATGAGCGTGGAGATGATCAGGGTAGGGGTTATGATAAGTACTACGGCTAGCAAGCTTGCAGGTTGAAATAGATGGGCAAGACCTAATTCACTAACATCAACGCAAGGCCTGCCGGGTTGGTGATAATATATAAAGACGCATGCGAATAATAAGGAAGACCTGAAGTAGCCAGGACTCAGAAACTCACGAGTAAATCATCTACTCTATATATTTACTACCTTCTATTTCCCACAGACACACTACCCATGCCAACCGGACCTAAATTAAAACCCCCTTACGGACAGACGAAACTGTAAGAACTCTAGGTGTGTACGCATATGCCGGATCTCGGCAGTTCCGAAATCGAGCTCAGGCGGACTGGAACTTCGTCTTTTACTTTTCTTTTTCGTCTTGTCTTTTCCTGCCTCCCCCGTACCTTAAGCTTAGGCCTAGGCTACCTGAATCTTAGCAATCCCCTTGATCTCAGTCTCCAGCCCGTGACTAGACCGCGAGTCCAGATCCGAGGTCTCGGCCGTGGACCCAGCGGACGAGGAACCAGCGCCGGAGGACTCGGTAGTAGTAGCGTACCCATCCACGAACTCCGGGGCCAGGGCCTGAGCGCCTGGCGCGGGCGCGGGCACTTCATCCTCCAGCTCCTCCTCCTTTGAAGTCTCGGCGTCCTTGTTGATACGGGTGATGACGTCGGACAGGGTATCGCCGAGCTGCTCGACGTTGTCGGCGTCGCGGGGGACGAGGTGGCCGAGGCCGTGGTCGTACAGCTGCGCCGCGTCCTGGTTGCACGCGTTGTAGAGCGCGACGGACGAGTACACGAGCGGGTCGTTGGACCCGAAGACGTGGAACGTCGGGATGTCGATGGCCGTGCCGTGCTCGTCCGCCAGCCGCGCCGCGAATCCGTCGCCTTCGGCGACTAGGGGCGGAGAGCCCGCGAAGAATATGGCGAACTGTGGGTGATGTATCTGTTAGCAGCTGCGAACTCCGGTGATATGCTGTATCGATAATATCCCCGATTTTTCTTTTAAAGAGAGATTTATGTAGAGCGAAGGAGAGAGGGGGAACTTACTTTAATACGTCTCGGCACGCCCGCCTCCTCCCACCGTCTATTCTCCTCGGCACAAATCGACGCCGCCATCATCGCGCCTTCGGAGTACCCGATGAGACCATCGATCTCGGAATCATCCTCAATGGCCTTGAAGATATTCTCCAGCGCCGCGCGAAAGGACCGCCAGTCGAACTCGACGGGTTGCGGGGGCTTGAAGAGGCGGAGGGTCGCCTCGGGGGACAAGCCACGCGGAATATGGCGGACTCTGCGCACGATCTCGAAGACGTCGCCGCCGTCGGGACTCGACGACGCCGCGTCGATAAACCGGTACAGCGGCCGCGATCCGAAGTAGTTCTCCCACCCCAGCGGCGGCTCTACCTCGTGCGTCCCCTGCGTGAAGGCGAAGGTCGCGAGGCCCCGGTCCTCCATGTGCTTGGCGAAGGGGCCAAGCTGTACGCCAAAGTTCTATGCGCTCTTATGTTAGTAAATATAGACTAGATTGTAGAGGATCGGGTAAGTATGGAATTTCTTACCTTGGCGCTCCCATATGCACCCGGCAAGCAGAGAAACCTCATCGTGGCCAAAGGGGCGTATGCCGCAATCTGTTTATTTCGAGTTTCCCCTTCCAGATACCTACCTACACGTAGGTACACAAGTATATATCCGACTTGTCAACCCAAGCCTCGTGGAAAAAGTGTCCAAAGTTGCATAGGAGAAGGAAGGAAGGAAGGAACACGCCTCTTGGCTATTCTTCTAGTAACTCTGAACATTGAACGGACAAACAGACGAGCAACTACCTCGTTAATTCGGACGCCGTATAGCTTTCATAATGCATATGACGGCCTAAGTAGGTGCAAGTAATTGCTAATATCTTGAGGCTGCATGCGAGTTGGATGGTGACCTTGAGGCTATATTGCTGCCCGTGGGGACTACCCGTAAACTCACATAAGTTGAAGGCCATGCGAAAGGACTCACCAGGTTTGTCAGTGGGAGCCAGCCTTCATAGTGTACGTCTACGCCATTGCTGATCTACCCTACTGGTTAATATTCGGTGTGAGTCGAAGTGAAGAGTGTTCCGTGGGTGAAGTGCTCTTCCCGTAGATAAGCTTCTTAGATTTTGCCCTCATGTGCCAACCACAGCAGGATGAATATGCCTATCTGATCCAGCCATTGAGCCTTGAGACTATTGCTGAGTAGGGATATTGTTGTCGAACTAAAAGATCCCGCTAGCCCGTGACAAACGGATCGCTCCTTGCTGAGTTGAACGCGAAGACAGCCTGTCAACGGACTTCCGTGACTCGTCCGGACTTGTATTATGCTTTTTGCCTAATGTGGAAGAATTGCCACGGAGTAGAGTTACAAGAGACTCAGTCTACGACGTGCTGCACTGACTGAACTTGAAGCTTAAAGGTATATTTGTGACAGCAGCGAGCTAACGCTGCGGTGTCCAGTAGTCTGACTAGAAAAGTTCACTATGTGGAATTCATTCATGGAATAGGGACAGTCCCGAGATACAGCAGTCAACTTATCAGGAACAGCAGTACGTTAAGTCAATAGAAACATGTAGTAAGGGGAACTGATGGGTAGCACGGTGAGCCTTGTCAAGAGAAGAGAGCCTGCCTAACACAATATATTCGTAACTTGTCAAGGACTTCAAATGTGTCAGCTCGAAGTTAAAAGCGGCTCAATCGTAGGACCCGAGGCGTCGGACCTAATCATGGAAATCGACATCACTCGTCCCAAATGGGACATTTGCCGTCGGATGGAGTACCGGTTTCATCTATCTCGGTAGCTTAGTCCTTAGTATTACATGGGAACTGTATCGGGAGAACTTAACCCAACATGTCGCTGGGCGATATTTTCGAGATAGTCGAACCTTGAGTGGGTAATAGTTCAGGTTCGTCCGCTCGTCCACCAGCATATACATAACCTCCAGTGCCTACGGTCGACACTATCTTATAATTGTTGAGAGAAATTTCAGTCTCTCCTCTAAGATACCACTCCTTACCACTTTTCTTTACAAATCTCAGCATGGAGTCCGAGGCGCCGATGCCAATTGCCATCGTTGGCATGTCGTGCCGCCTACCCGGCGACGTGTCTTCGCCGGGCGACTTCTGGAAGCTGTTGACGAAGGGCCGCAGCGCATGGTCCAAGATACCCAGAGACCGCTTCAACCAGGAGGCATACAACCATCCTAATCCAGAGAAAAAGGGAACGATCAACTCACAGGGGGGGTATTTCCTATCACAAAATTTCGAGATGTTCGATCCTGGCTTCTTCGATATGACACGGAAGGAAGCCGAGACTATGGGTATTTGTTATCCCTCAAACCCATTGCCGCGCTGAGACTGACCTCGAGAAAGATCCTACACAGCGCCTCCTCCTTGAATGCTCATACGAGGCCCTCGAGAATGCCGGCATTCCCAGGGAATCTATCTCTGGACGAAAAGTCGGCGTGTTCATTGGTGGCCCTGACAATGAACACAGGATGGGAAACCTGAGGGATCTAGACGACTCGCCGATGTTCGATCCCACAGGTAGCCAGGGGGCGTTTCTGGCGGGTCGAATATCGTACTTCTTTAATCTATGCGGACCTGCTTATACTGTTGACACAGCATGTTCATCCAGCATGCATGCGCTACACGCAGCCGTCCAGAGTATACGGTCAGGGGAATCGGAACAAGCCATTGTTGGCGCTTCTCATCTAATCACACAACCTGACGTATGGGTGTCCATGGCCAAACTAAGGTAAGATGGATGCTCCCGTTATCCCAGGGGTTTAACTGACTTAACCGTACAGGTTATTTGCAGATTCAGGGAAAACGTATGCTTTCGACCATCGCGCCAAGTCCGGATACGCCAGAGGTGAAGGAGTAGGGTGTCTAATTCTTAAGCCGCTCCATAAAGCGTTGGAGGATAGAGACTACGTCAGAGCCGTCATCGCCCACACAGGAATCAGCCACAATGGCCGAACAGTTGGTGCGTATATCCATCCTATATATCTGGTTAGTAGACAACTTACACTGTATTTGAAGGCATCGTGGCGCCGAGCTCGGAAGAACAGGAATCGCTACTCCGTAGTGTCCTCGCGCAAGCAAATATCAATGCCAAGGACGTTGGTTTCTTCGAGGCCCACGGAACTGGCACCAAAGTCGGAGACCCAATAGAGGCAAAAGGCATCTATAGGGCACTTAGTCAAAGCCTAGAGGAGAGCGACCCATTGAGTATCGGATCGGTAAAGTCCAATATTGGCCATCTCGAAAACGCCAGTGGCATTATATCGGTTATGAAAGCCGCCCTTATGCTAGAAAAGGGGTTTATCGTTCCAAATGCCGATTTCGAGAAGGAAAACCCAGCGATTCCGTTATCCGAATGGAAACTAAAGGTCAGTTCACCAAGAGGAGCACCTCAGAATTATATAAAATTTGGTTGAATAGGAATAGTACTAACTTCTATATCCAGCTCCCTCAACGGCAGCAGCCATTTCCTCGAGATAAGAAGTATATATGTGTGAATAACTTCGGATATAGCGGGTCCAACGGACATGCGGTACTGACGGCGTTACCGGCCGAAGACGAAATCGAATTCCTAGACGCAGAAAAATTCGAAGGGCATATTAGAACGAAGCGGTTATTCGTGCTGAGTGCCAACGACGAGGCCGCGGCGAGGAAGAGCATGGAACAATTGGGTATCTTTCTCGAACAACACGCTGAACTTTATCAAAGCACTATGCCTCGAAACCTGTCGTGTAAGTTCTGATGTAACTCGTATGGCCGGGAATGGAAATGCTGATGCGAATCTAGTCACGTTATGCCAACGCCGCTCGCAATTACCATGGCGCATAGCCCTGGTGGCTGATATGTGCAGTAAATTGGCGATAGCTCTTAACAGCCCTGATGTGATACCAAAGCGTGCGCCCGCCAAGTCGCCGAAGCTTGCATTCATTTTCACAGGACAGGGCGCGCAGTGGCATGCTATGGGTCGAGAACTGCTGGAGTCACACGCCGTATTTGCATCAACCATCCAGCGAGCAGATGAGCATCTTCTGTCTATTGGAGCCGATTTCTCGTTGCTTGAGGAGCTGACCCGGGACGAAAAGGATTCTCTTATTGGTATGGCCCATATCAGTCAACCGATCTGCAGTGCTGTCCAGATCGGTCTTGTCGACCTTCTCGCCTCATGGGGGATCAAGCCTTCCGCAGTCACTGGCCACTCTAGTGGAGAGATTGCTGCGGCATATGCGACTGGAGGATTGACACTTGAAGCGGCAATGTCTGCGGCCTACTATCGTGGCCAAGCTATTATTGCGCTGAGGGACAATTTCCCGGATGTCAAAGGCTCGATGATGGCGGTGGGTATAAGCGCGGAGGAGCTGCAGCCTTTCCTCAAACAACTACGGCATCCGCTCCAGGCGGTAGCAGCTTGTGAGAATTCACCTGGTTCGACAACCGTGTCGGGCGACGCTGAGGCTATCGACGAACTTTCCACTATGATGACAGAGAAACAAATCTTCAACCGCAAGCTCTTCGTCGACGTTGCCTACCATAGCCCGCATATGAAACTGATAGCCGAGATGTATCACAGCATGGTAGCAGACGTTGAGTTGCAAGAGGGAGAGGATACCGTTGAATTCTTCTCTTCCCTTCGATCTCGCAAAGTCAATATAGACGAGCTTGGTCCGCAGTACTGGGTAGAGAACTTGACGAATCCAGTACGTTTTACGACGGCGTTGAAGGCACTTTGCGAAGAGAGCGAGCCGGATATCCTCATCGAGATTGGCCCGCACGCGGCGCTGAAGGGCCCCATCATGCAGACCCTGAAGACGATGGGCCTGCCAGCTTCCAAGGCGCCAACATACATCCCAACGCTTGTAAGGGGTCGTGATGCCACTGAGACAACCCTGGAACTCGCTGGTCAGCTCTTCGTGCGCGGGTATGAGGGTCTTGATTACTTCAATATCAACCACAATCGCTCCGAAATCGAGAAACCAGATATCATTCCGTTCCTATACACGTATCCATGGTCGCGCCAGCATTGCTGGTATGAAAGTCGTATTACCAGACAACATCGACTGAAGCCGTTTGCACGACACGATCTTATTGGGACGTTAGCCGACTGGAGCAGTGACTTAGAGCCGACGTGGCGTAATTTTATCAGGCTGGAAGAGCTGCCATGGTTGCGTGAATACCGGGTTAATGATCGATCCGTATTCCCAGCATCCGCCTTCATCTCTATGGTTGTAGAGGCAGCCAGCCAACGAGCGTCGCTCAGGGGTGTTGGAGTAGGCAGCGTCGATCTGCACGACATCGTTATTCCAGAACAGTTGTTTCTGGAAGATGACGAGCCGGTTGAACTTCTGTTATCTTTCAGGGTACACGTCGCGCCCAAAGTCGACTTGGACGAATTTCGTATCTCTAGTTTCGAACCGAAAAGGGGATGGCTGGAACACTGCCATGGCTTCGTCGAAGTAAACTCTGCTCAGAGTGGTACAGTAGCGGCACGCTCGAGGGTATACCCGAATCTCCGAGCAGAGGGGAACGGGATGTCCATACCTGCGGCAGGTTTCTACTTTAACCTTAGCTCAGGAGGGATCAGCTACCCGCATACCTTTTGGAACTTGGTAAGTGTAAAGAGGGCCAAGTATGGATCCAGTGCCCAGGGCACCCTTCAAGACACGAAACTCATTATGCCGCTGGCATATGAATCCTCTTACTTGGTCCATCCTGCTACGTTGGAACCTTTGATTCAAGTATCGCAAGCGGATCTGGGTATTGATGGGGTTGCGGATCTGCAGTTACCGTGTGCCATCAGACAGATGCATATCGACTCAAGCGAGTATTGGGAAAGAACCGCTGGTTCTAAGTTCACCGTCCAGTCAACAAGGGACCCAAAATCCGGGTCATTCTTGGCAGAGCTATTCGCGTCGGCGGAGAGTGAGGACCCTCTAGTCTCCATATTGGGATTGGAATTGGCCCCGTTAAAGACCTCAACGCCCGAGCCGCCGAAACCCAGAGAGTTATGCTACAAGATACAATGGGAGCAAGCTGAAGAACGACACGCTAATGGTGTGAGCCACGCATATGTCAAGTCTCACGGGGAGCGCGTGACAATCGTGACGGAGCGCGACAGACACGACATACTTGTAGCCTCATTATGTGAGGTCATCAAGCTACATTCTGGAATCACTCCAAACATCTCAAGCCTGGGCCAAATCAAAGATTTCAGCGGGTTTTTCGTCGTTCTCTCTGAGATCGACCGTGCCATATTAGCCTCAATCAGGAAGGCCGAGTTCGAGCAAGTCAAGGCTCTTCTAACACAGGCTGGTGGTATCTTATGGGTAACGTCCGGCGCATCGAAAGTCCCTATGAATCCGAGCACCAATATGGCTCTGGGTCTGCTCCGTACGGTACGCTCTGAGCTCGGCAAAGTTGCTGTTACGCTTGACCTTGACCCCGATAGTACGCTAGACTTTGAGGGCCAAGCCGAGCTGATTGAAGATGTTTTCAGGCGGACAGTTTTGGCGGATAACCCTGAAGCGGAGGTTGAGTTCGCCGAGCAGTGTGGGGAGCTGGTCGTGCCACGCTTTATTGTCGATGATGACATGAACCTACGAGTTCATCGTGAGCTCGGTAAATCCGAGCCATACCTACAGGAATTCCGCCAACCCGGGCGTCGGTTACGACTTGCCGAACGGGCCAGGAACTCTTTTGACACGCTTTACTTTGACGACATTCCAGCCGATGAGAATTTGGGTAGTGACCAAGTCGAGATCGAAATTAAAGCCAGTAGACTGAGCCAAGATGATGTATTGGTGCACACTAATATGGATACATCGAATGTGCCTGAAAGATCATGCAGCGGCATCGTTTCTCGGGTTGGGCCCGAAGTGATGGATGTCAACGTCGGGGACAAGGTTTGCGTCTTGAGCGATGGTCGAATAAGCACGCATGCTTGTGTCGCGGCGAATAGCATTGTTAAAGTTCCCCAGAGCGTGGACTTTGAGGATGCAGCCATGATACCGTCTGCTTTCGGTGCAGCTTTCTATGCACTTTCACAGGTCGCGCGCATTCGAAAGTCAGAACGAGTGCTCATCCAGGTAATCGGCGCCGAGGGGCTTGCTGCAATACAAGTAGCACGGCACCTAGGTGCTGATGTGTTTATTGCCGTCCATGGAGATGAAAGAAAAGATTTTATTGCAAAATCATTCTGTATTAAATCCGAGAAAATTTTCGACACGGCTAGTATCTATTTCGATCGCGAAATACAAGATGCTTCCGGAGGAGATGGCATGGATGTCGTATTCACGAGCTCATCTTGCCTACCAACGGTCGCTTATAGCCTGGGCAAGATATGGGCAAGTATTGCGCCATTCGGACGCATCGTTCATACACAGGGGACGCTCCACCCTCGCCACGATAGTTGGAACATCAGGTCTGGTCTTGCTGAGAACATCAGTTTCACATCAGTCAACTTACTAAGCCTGGCCATAACTCGTCCCCGCCTTATGAGGGACATCCTTAGAGATGTCCTAGAGTATTTCTCAAAGGGAACTTTCAGGCCCTTGAAGAGACTGGTTGTATTACGGATGACGGACTTAGGTAGAGGGTTGCAGATGATCCAAAAGGGCACTCTGAATCCAATTGTGGCTTCTGCTCAGTGCGGAGACCTAGTCATGGTGAGGCCATATCCAGCAGAATATTCTCAAGAACGCATGGGCAAGCAAAATACTAACATTCTTGCCAGGCAACGCACCACGCTGCAAAGTGCTTTCTAAATCCCGACGGGACCCATGTTATTGTGGGTGGCACTGGTGGTTTGGGGCGTAGTATGGCCAAGTGGATGGTTGAACACGGCGCTCGACACATCGTACTGCTGTCAAGGAGTGGAGGGAAAGCTCGCGAAGTGCAACAGCTTATTAACGAGACCCGGGACAGAGCCAATATCGTCGTTAAAGAGTGCGACATTGCTAGCGAGGAGAACACGTCCCGAACCGTCAGAGAATGCATTGAAACGCTCCCACCAATATGTGGCGTGGTTCAGGCCGCCATGATGCTCCACGTAAGTCCAATTCCGATCACCTCCAGGTTTTGTTGAGCTCGTGTCATAAGAAGTAAACTAACTACCGTGTTAGGACGGGCTGATCGAAGGCCTGACGCACGATTCGTATGTTTCGGCGATTGGTGCCAAAGTTAAGGGGACGTGGAATATTCACAGTGTGCTTAATTCCATTAACGTACGTCTGGATTATTTTGTCCTCATGTCAAGTGCCGCGGGCATTATCGGTAGCCGTGGTCAAGCGGCCTATGCTGCTGCTAACACTTTTCTGGATGGATTTGCGTTATGCAGGGTAGCTCAAGGCCAACCCGCAGTCTCTCTTGACCTGACGGCCGTAACGGGCGCTGGATACATTGCAGAGAACGCGATACGCGAGGAAGAGATCACCAAGAACTTTGGCGGCCAGACTATTTCCGAGGCTGAGGTCCTCGGTCTTTTGGCGGCGGCTACGTCCGGTAAGTGTGGTACGCAGTGCTTGACTGGCTTGAAGCTTGTCCCGACCGGTACGGATGCATTGCCCTATTATGCAGACGATCCACGGTTCGCACACCTAAAGGCCGCGGCAATTGACGAGATACGAGCTGCAGGCAGCGATCCCGGGCAGGCTGTATCGTACAGGAACGCGTTCCGAGCTGCAACCAGCAACGACGAGGCGCGCCAAGTGGCGGTACAGGGCGTGTTGCAGAAGCTATCAGAGGTGTTATCCGTGGCGCGCGACGACGTGGATGCCCAGCGGAGTATGGCATCATACGGTCTAGACTCTCTGACTGCCATCGAGGTCCGCAATTGGATTACGAGAGAGCTTGGTGCGACACTCGAGATTCTCGAGTTGCTAACAAGTGCGAACGTGACGGATCTAGCAGAATTGATCGTCTCGCGGACCAAGGCGTAGCTTACGATAGGACTTTCGATACTCGACTTGCATCGTTCTGCGGTAATGCTTACCATACATACAAATATCGAATTAGTCAAGTTAGCTGTAATGAGAATTTATTGAAGCTATCCGCTTCGAGGTAATTCGGTCATATTAGCGAATAATAATGTTAATGAGAGAAATGTGAAGATAGTAAGTGGCAGATAAATATTCGCGTGGACCGTGCCTATTACTTATGTAATCATATAACTTACACGCCGGCCAGGGCACCCTTGCAAAGTTATATGCGTAAAATGGTATCATTGATTAACTGATCTGCTGCCTCCTACGACTCAAGCAACTTTAATAGTATATAGCCTTCGCCTCCAAGCAAGGAAGTCAATCAAACTACGATGTCCAAGTACTTGAGTATGTGATATGGATTGCATACATACAGTAGTAGTATCCGGCCACACCATTAGCTACATGGCTGGTATGGCGCGGGAAGGAGGCGCCTACGCCTTCGCCTCGCCACTGCTAACGCCATTACTAGTACCGTGATTAGTATGCGTGGTGTCGATGCTCAGTCGGCTCATCTGACTAGCCATACTGAGGCCGGTGCCCTTTCTCATCTTCAATGCCTTCTCCCATCTCTTCTTGTCCTTGATAGGAGCGCCCTTGCCGTCTAGGCCGAGCACCTCCATTAGCTCAGGCATCTCCGCATGATCTCTGGTGGTTCGCATGCGATGGCACCAGGTAACACGCTTCTCCTCAACCTTAGGGTCTTCGTCATTGTCCGCCTTTCCATCTCCACCGATAGGCTCAAGCTTCTTTTCCTCTTCGCTAAGCGGTGTCGTGATGGGGGTGTCCAAAGTCAGGCTTGCTGGTTCGAACAAGAACTCTCCCCCCACTTGTCGTTGATCGCCCATTTTCAACACCAGACCTGATTTTACTTGCTTCAGTCCCTGGACCACGCCGGAGACGACGGTGTGCGCCAGTGACTTCCCCTGCATGTAGGCCGGTCGTGAGCCCAATGCTAAGGTTCGCACCATTCCAAGTTCCGTATACAAACGGCGGGTTGGATCAGCATACACCGGGAAAGGGCAGCCAGTTTCTTGAATATACGTGTTGATTAGTTCGTGGGAGCCACACCCGATGACTGCAATAAATGTGCTGACGGGCAATTGCAGGAGCGCATCTGGGGTGATTGATGCTGAAAGCGTGCGCAAATACTCTTGGCAGTTCTGAGATATGCTAATTAGTATATACCGCTTGAATACAGGCCGGTTGCTTCCTTACACCACAAAAGAAATGCCGAATAAATATGATAAGTACTCGGCGCGGGGAATTGTGACCGGCGTATAGGCTTTTGAAAGTATGCGACTTGCCGTCACTATCGAGGACGGTGTAGGTCTCTATCTTGCGCAGTGTCTCAATTGCTGGCAAGTCATTGTTGGTTTGAACCTCGCCTTGGAAATCGGGGGGGTTCACTAAATCGTCATGGGTATGAGCATTGACTATCGGCTGCACCGTTGGGTTGGTATCTTTAACAGCCGGGATAGATGTCTCTGTGCTTGTGGCAGGTCCACCACTTTGGGCAGTCTTGTCTATGGTATGGGACCCGTTTGAGGTATCCAAAGAAGATACCGCTGGCGCTGCCGCCATTACCGCACCATCCTTGGTATCGGGTGGTAGTTGTGACTTCTTCTCGTCTGCCATGGGTGTTACCGGGGCCGTGGACGGCACCGCCGAAGGCATCTGGATTATGACTTGTTCCCAACTTCAAATGCCGCTATGGAACGAGTGCGTAGGTACATATGTACCTATGTGATATGGGATGGCAGAGTTCTGAGGTTCGCCGACGCAGTGGTAAATGAGTATACTCTTTTTGCGTTGTTAGTAATAGGTACTAAGTATATTGTTTTCTAGATATTTTCATGTATTTTCTGGGAGAAGAATGATGGAGATGAAGACTGCATGGTATTGAGGTCGAAAGAGAGGGTGGAAGGAGCTGACGCTGAAACTTGGATGGCGTCTTGGGCATCTAGATACCTAGGTACATCTATTAGGTAACTCCTACCCGTGGACTTTACCTAAATTGAGATAGGTTGCCCAAATGCCCAACCCGTAGTAACACCGTCCACCTATCATTTATGTATCGCGTTTTTAGGCTTTCTTTTATACATTATATCACTATTAATAACCAGTAACTACGTCTAGCTCTATTCGAATACTCTCCCTTTTAAATATCCGGTCTCGAGTGACATATAATTTTACTTGGGTTAATTATAACCTGTCTACAGGGCTATACAGATCTGTGGATGTAAGTACAGGGTGCATAAAGCAAGTGTATCCCAACCACGTGGTTAAGGTTTCAGGGAAGGTTACACCCGCCTTCAGGGGTCGCATACATACCTTACGATCTTATTATTGATTCAATATTCATACTGTACATAGTAGCATTTGTCTACATGGCATCAACTTGATTGGACGGTTTGAAGTATATCTGGCCGGTGAGAGGCAAAGAACTTGTCGAGGCCGTTACCTACAAAAGTTCTCTGCGTAACTGGGAATCCCCTCTATTATGTTCGGATTTAGATTATACGGAGAGTATTACTACGGTATGTATGCCGCGACTGCTGAATTACAATAATCAGCAACATGATACGTAAACAACGTAGAGACATAATAATTATAGAGCAAACGAGTGTGTATTAATGGGTAGTGCCTACTTCAAGTAGTCATTAATCAAATGCATCGCGTCTTACAACGACTTATGGGAATGCTAGGCCAACATGGGCGGAGTAAAGCCCTCCTAGAAGGAGCAATTCTCACACCCGAAGGGCCAGGCTAGACTTTAGAGTGGCTCCAAGTTGCAGAGAATTGGTTACGCCACTTGTCCTTGGAGATGGTTCTAAACCTTCAGCATTAAGTCTTGTGGCGGTTTCTGATACAGCTGCGGCAGTTAATTCAACGCCATACTATAATATCCACCATTTCGTCTTCCACCGTCAGGCCAAAATCTTGAGCTCGGCTTTTCATGTCGTAACGCCCATGAACGAATTCATGTTGGGCTTGGCCCGCCCGCGGCGGTAGCTTGAGCTCAATAACCTCCGTTGAATTAGCTACGAGTAGCAGCTCTTGAAGGGTTGAGGTGTTCCAAGGTGGCCAGTCTGGAATATGCTGGAACACAAACTGTCCTGGTGAGGAACTCAGGTTGGAGTGACCTACTAGTCAAGCGTCCAAACCTGGATGGTAATAGGACTCTTTGCCTGTCCGGCCTACCTCTTCTTGTCGAGCAATGATGCTATTAACTTGTCGCAGGCAAATCAATCAAATCCACCACCAACTTGGCTAGCGAAAGCAGTGCTGACCGACTTCTCGTCATCATCATAGCGACGTCGAAAGCCGTTTGCATAACCTGGGTAACCAGAGCTCTCCGTGACGTGCTGTTTTAGCCGGTCGCTTTGCGTGTAGGATGTAGGTCGTGCACGAAGAGCATCCGGGAGCCCGGCTCCAAGGCTGGCGCCACCTTGTCCTACACCTTTACTGCCGATGACGCTAGCAGTGCCGTCGGTATATTCGGAAGTGGTCACACTCTCGCCGGCGATGCTCTCCGTCCCTCGGCCTCTGCTCTTGCCTCCCACGCGGCCACTTGATGTCGCATTGAAGCCCGGCAGACCAGGCCATTGTTCGGAATTGAAGTTGGAAAACATTTGGGGAAAGGCGGTGTTACCAAGTCCGGCGCCCCCAAGAGCTGAGCTATGCAGGCTGGACGTGTCATCTGGGATAAAAGACAGCATCGAGCTCGACTCAAAGTCTTGGGTTGCGTTGTGACCATTGTATCCGGCTGAGCGACCATTTGAATAGCCACTGGAGACGTACGTAGCCTGTTGGGGACGCGGGCGGTACGTGTTCTTAGGTCGGCTAAACTGAAGCAATGATGTCTGTAAGTTAGTGAGGGGTCCCTCAACAAGACATTTACGCTCCTTGAAGTGTACTAGAAGGTGATGCCACAGCTCGTGCTTGGATAAGACCTTCGGGTTGCCGATGATAACGAGTCCAAACTTGGCACGAGTGAGAGCCACGTTCATGCGGCGAGGATCAGAAAGGAATCCAATGCCCTGATTGTCGTTGGATCGTACACAGGATAGTACGATGAAATCCTTTTCACGACCTTGAAAAGCATCCACGGACGCAACTTCAACTTCCTTGTAAGACTCTTTCTTGAATGTACCGGTATTCTGCATCGTGGTGACGATGTAGCTGCGCTGACCTTCGTATGGGGTAATAACACCAATATCAGAAGGTCGTACGCCGGCTTTGAAGAAGCGCGTCACGATCTTCTCTACATTAGAGGCTTCAGTTCGATTTAGGTACGATGTTCCGGACGCGGAGATCTCTTCATTCCCGAGGTTAGACCAGAACATCATGGGCATTTCAGCTACCGGCCAAGGAAAATCTACATCTTTGCGGAGCCGGTTCGGCGCGGAAACACCATTCTGGAGGGAACCCTCGTAAAACATATTCGATGGGAATTCAGAAAGACAAGGATGCATTCGGTACTGAATATTGAGTCGGATGGGTGTAAACCCGAGCCGGACGAGGCGCTCGAAGAGGGATTGATTCAGACCGGCTTTGGCGGCCTTCTTGTTCATGATTACTGGTCCAAGTTGTTTGTGGTCGCCAACCAGAACAACCTGCTTGCAACCGAGAACAAGGGGGATCATGCACTCAGGCTCAGCGGATTGTGTGGACTCGTCGATGAGAACATTGCGGAACTTCATCTTAGCCAGGCGTGGATCTCCGGCGCCAACGCAAGTACAGCAGACCACATCTGCGTTATTGAGAATCTCACGCTCGGCGGCGCGAGTCAATTGTTTGTACTTCTTCTCATCTTGGCTTGAAAGTTCACCGACATCGCCCTTGAGTTGGGAGAGTTTCATCAGATCGGCATTCGTGTCAAGCATACGGACCTGTTCGTGCAGTGCGAGAAAGCTGACAGAAGATTCAACATCTTCACGGGACTTGGCCGTCAGGCGGACGACCTTCAATCCTGTTAGGTTGATTCGTTCGCACAGCTGATCCACAGCGACGTTTGAAGGCGCACAAACAAGAACTTGGCCATTATTCATCTTTGCCAAGTGATAGATAATAGTGGCGGATGTGACGGTCTTGCCAGTTCCGGGGGGGCCTTGAATGAGGCTGAGAGGCGTAAGCAAGACGTTCTTGATAGCGCTGATTTGACTGCTGTTCAGCTCTGGAAGGCCTGGTACACTGAACTTCTTAGGCAGGTTGGTCTTCATAGGGGCAACAGCGACTTCATGGCCAAGCAGCTTGTGGAAGATATAACCAGAAACGCTCATCTCATCCACAGCAAAGGTCTTCATAGCGGCTTGCATACGGTCGTAAGATGTGGCTTTCCAGACGTAGTCGGCTGAGAAATTGTGGGTGCATTCTGTCGGAACAGATTTCTCGTTGCCCGTCTTGCGCAGCTCCAGAGTAACCTCGTCAGACTGATTGTTGGGAATCTTGATCACATATCCCACACCTTCCCAGGGAGGACGAAGCTCGCCCTTGTATTTAATACGCATCTCATCGCCTACTGCCAATTTGACATCGCCAGACTCCAATTTCGGGAACGTAAAGCTAGCAAGATGCTTATTATTCAGACCTAGATCCCATCGAACGACCAGACCGTCTTCGGACTGCGCCTCCTTGAGCTTCTTATCGTAATCCGATTCCATCTTCACAAGCGGCCCAAAGATATTCTGATACTGATATGGGTCCTCATACTTCAAGAGGACGGGGAGAGGGTCGTCGTCGATGCTAGCGGCTTTTTCGAGGTCGGATATCGTAGCCCTAGAATTTTCCTTCCACATCTCTTCTAGCTTTGCGATCATGGGAGGAGTCAAATGTCGAGCGCGAAGTTGCTCGTTGTCACTCGGTGGCGACACAAGCCATGGTAGAAAGCTGCGGTCTTCGATCAAAGGCTGCCATCTGGAAGTATCCCAGCTCATGTCTTTGGAAGAAGGCGTGGCGGCGCAAGGCTGACGGCAGAGGAGTACAACAACAGTATCGGACTTGGCGGGGATGAAACCGAGGAGGAAGACGTTCTTAGTACCGCAGTTATAGCACTCGAGAGTGGTATCGCCAAGAGTGGACTGAGGATGGAGTTGGACTTCCTTGTGCCGGGCTCGAACTAGATGGTTGACAATGTGCGACGAGCTCGCATTCCCTCGAGCGCTGCAGAACCACTTATCGCAAGCAAGGCACTTCACAACCGAGGCTGGGGAATGGATACCACAGTACCTATATCGACACGTTAGCAACCCAACGAACCTATCGCTTTGTCGTTCCAAGAGACATACGCGCAAGCATGTGGTGGCAGCTTCTTCTCTTCCTCAGGGACCTTGAGGTTCAGGCCCTTCATGGCGCCAACGGGAACGCTAGCAACGCTCTCAGTATCATCGTCATCGAAGGTTTCGGTCTCGTTGTCGTCGTCGTCGTTCCGGCGTCTCGCGGTCCCTAAACCCCCACGGCCGCTATATTTGCCGTAGAGAAGACTCTCGTCGGGGTCAAGGGTAGATAAATCATCGTCGCCGGCGTTGATAGCGGCGGCAGAATCGGAAACAAGGTGGTTACCCAGGTGGGTAAAAGCGCCTTCCATTGTAATGCCGTCAGCCGGCTAGGACAGCCGGGTATCGGGGAGGCGATTACTTTCTACCTAACTTCTATTAATACGACTTGGAATATGGAACGGACTGGGTCTATTCTATGTAGATGCGACTGGCCGAAGTGTGTTGCGTGAATTAGATATAAGAAAACCCGGACGAGAGGAGGAAAATGGTGCGCGAAGGTACAGCGAAAGATAGAGGGCGGGAGGGCAGAGAAGGAAATAAAGGAAGTAGAGAGCCCGGGCTAGGTTTGGGTGGTCGCAAGAAATAGCTTACCGAGTATTGGAGATACACAGATCACGGGTAATTTTCCCCTCTGTCACAGCCTTAATTGGCGAAGGGGAGAAATGGGTAAGGTGTTTATCAAGAAAATAAGAAGAGGATAGATCACATTGTGGATTTCTGAGGTTTGGATTTCTGAGATTGCGATAACTTTCGCGCTTGCGTCTTTGAATGTGGCGGGCGGAAATCCAAGCGGGATGGTGGGTCCGGGACGCTTGGGCCAATGATCACCTGCGTTAGGTCCTTAGCGCGGGTATGGGACGGAGTCTGATAAGCACCGATACCAAATTTTCCAATTGAAGCGAAGCCAAAAGTTTATACTGCTGCATGCGTATTTCAACTTTTTATCTTGACACTATCCGCGCCACCATCTCGTACTTCACCTTATGTTGAAGGACCACTCGTTTCTGTCGCTGTTTACGTAGCACGAATTCATATCCGCCGCGGAGATAGGTCCCGTAAAATCTATTGTTCCTGGGATCTTTATTAATCCAATATACCTTTCCATATCCCCAGCCAAAGCCATGATTGTATGTCGACGTTCAATAGTTTTGATAGATCAAACCCACTAACACAGCGATATTCCTATAGCGCAAACAAGCTCGTCAACGGCGTGATTACCTCTATAGGAGGGCTCTTTTATTGCGAGATTCCGAGATCAGCGAGAAGAGAGCAAAACTCAGAGCATCCTTAGCTACTGGCAGACCCTTGGACCCGTCGATTGCGAACGACAAGGAGTTGAGAAAAGACTACCAGTTTGACGAGTCTCGACCGGACCGAAGCACCAATGAGGAACTAGACCTTGACGACGAATATTCACAACTATCCGGGATAGTCGATCCTCGAGTCCTAGTCACTACTTCGAGAGATCCATCCGCCCGCCTCTCGGCATTCGCAAAGGAAATCCGTCTGCTACTCCCAACCGCTATACGACTGAACCGTGGCAACCTAATCCTCCCAGATCTTGTTCGATCAGCACAATCCAGCGGTCTTAGCGACTTGATCCTTCTTCATGAACATCGTGGTGTTCCGACGGCGCTGACGCTGTCTCACTTTCCTCATGGTCCGACAATCTCGTTTTCTCTGCATAATGTTGTGTTGCGCCACGATATTCCTAACAGTATCCGAGGAACGGTTAGCGAGTCGTACCCGCACTTGATCTTTGATGGTAGGTACCATGGGTATTCTTAGCTGCTGGGCATCTCTAATTTCGATATCATAGGCTTTACCTCTCGGCTTGGTGCAAGGGTAGTCAAGATCCTGAAGCATGTATTCCCTCCGCGGGAACCATTAACTACCAAAGCCAAGCTCGGAAGCCGTGTGGTCACATTCAAAAATATCGAAGACTCGATAGAAGTACGACACCACGTTTTTGTCAGAACTGGTTACGACAGTGTAGAGCTCTCAGAAGTCGGGCCCCGTATGACAATGAAGGTATTCGAGATCCGCAGCGGTACCCTGGAAAACAAAGACGGCGATGTCGAATGGCATTTAAACCAGTATACAAGGACCAGTCGCAAGAAGGACTATCTTTGAGGTGGACCAGACCTTTTAAATCTCTACCTCTAGCATGGCGCTACGTATTGCGTGTACGCCTCACATGAACACATGCCGCCATGGAGAGTGGTGGATCTCACTTCGGATCCGAGCAAACCTCCGTAGGAGTATATCAATATCGCCCGGCAGCTGATCAACGGAGCAGGCGCTCAGCGCATAGAGGAATTCGAAGGCAAATAATTTTGCTATGGACGGTTGATCCATGCTATGGACGTCTGCAAGCGATTGGATTTAACTATGTGGCAATATTCTCAACCGCTACTGGGAGACTACTCGACAATGTCATCTTATAAAGACTGACCATACTATCCACGAATTTCCGCGACGCAGTGTTATATTAAAGCCTGCACCAGCTGGAATGGGAGATAGTGGAACATACATAGCAAGCAAAAGAAATGGTGTCTATGACAGCCTAGGGGGATTCATACGACTAGAAGAAGTTGAGAGACAGACGGCTGGTATAAGTCCGTGGCGGGTTTGACTGGGAGACAACGGCGGGAGTTACATCTGGTCCAGTTGTCTTCACGTTATCATCGCAAGTCCAGGCCGAATCTATCAACAAAGGGCTCGGAACATAGGTCGATTTAGACTCGCATAAACGATACCACAATGGAAATATTAAGAAGCTACTTGTACGTATAAAGTTCTCAAAGTTCTCAAAGTGTGATTATTGCTTGCTTTCAAACTATTCAGCCAAGGCTGCAACAATTTTACCCCGGTCAGCCCGGTATTACATATGTAAGTATACAACAGGCAGCAGTTTTATCGGACGGATGATTGGAGCGTAGATATAGGACAGAGAAAAGATGATTTATGAAAACTCCACAGAAAGGGAATGTGAATGCTCTGAGCCTCATGCATACGACAGCTTAGTGCTCTTTGCGCGGATCTAAGAGAGGGTCGGTTCCTTATATACCATTCGGTTCGGCCACTTCGTTGCTGGAAGGGCTGAAGGATTGGCGTATGTCAATCCTAATTCACTCACAAGGAATGGAAGAGTTCACTGCCCCGGAGGCTGATGCGGCCTAGGGGTTCGCTATTGGTGTGCCAAGCCTACCGCTAGACTTTCTAGGGTGGTAGGGCGGCAGGGGCTGTGCTTATTTTTGGGGTTATGGATACATTCATATGTACCTACCTAGTAGTACGTAGTACAGCATCGATGGCCTGCGTCCCGTTCTTTCAATGTTGCTACGGCTCGTATGTACTTCCTTAGCTAAGTTGTCGACCTTAGCAGCTTCGCAATCTTTTAGAATAGCGTCTATATATTGGTTCTAGTCTACAGAGTACTAAAACTTTTGAGGGTAATTTGAGCTAGATAGGTACCATCCATGGATGTACATAGATGCTCAGAGTTACATAGTAGTTAGTGGAGTTTGCGGTCGTACCCAGCTTGGCTAACGTCGCTCTTTGTCCCAAGCCACCGATACGCATGGTTCATGGATTATCATCATCAATCATAAGCACCTGTGCACTTATTACATGTACCTACCTGGTACTGTATTCCCTACAGTTTGTTAGAAACGAAACATCATGATTGGCTTGAAGACCAAATTCGCAGATTAATACTTGAATAAGAAAACAAGTCAAACTTGAGTGTGTCCTCCCGTTCAAATTTCTTCGGATTTCAATTCTTATTTTATTTACTTTTGCGAAGTTCTACTCGCATCCGAATTAACTGAATTACTGTATCCTCGCCTTCGTTGGTAGCCCAGACAGCCGACCCGAAAAAGGCTGATTGGAGCGGAAGCCCTGTTAAAAAAAAAACCTGCCTAGACGTCACTTCGGTCAGCAGGGGAAGCTACCTACTTACCTCATACTACCATACCCAGGATCCGTGTGCACCGGAAGAAGCAGCTGTAAATTGAGTTTGATTTCATCATCCGTCACTCTATCTTCCCCAATTCTCGATTTTTCCCTTTTTACCTTTTACATCACATCACATCGCATAATATCGTCGGATACGACGACATTTCACCGCTCTCCGCCCGTTATCCTTAATTGAAATCTTAAACCCACTGGGCTTTTTGGATTTCGCAAGGGCGAGGGTCCAACAGTCATCATGTCTTACGATCAATATCAAAACAATCAATACCAGCAAGGCCCTTCGGCCGAGCAAGGCTATGGTTATGGCCAGGTGAGCAAAAAACAAAAGTCGTCGTTAGCAAGACTAAGTCGACGTCATCTAATTGGTCTCTAATAATTATATAGGA
The DNA here is from genome assembly GCA_022984865.1 of Hypomontagnella submonticulosa. Lineage (NCBI taxonomy): Eukaryota > Fungi > Ascomycota > Sordariomycetes > Xylariales > Hypoxylaceae > Hypomontagnella > Hypomontagnella submonticulosa. Next base: position 1,011,795 of record JAJKLF010000004.1, on the reverse strand, counting down.
TCATGAGCTGCAGAACTATCCCCAACAATCGCAACAGCAAGGACCGGAAACGCTGTCGCAGCAGGATTTCCTCGGCCGAATTCAATTCCTCCGCAATGAAATTGGTACCCTTACAAACAATGTCCAAACAATTGCGTCGCTACACCAGCGCGCACTTGCCGAGTCCGACGGCGGTGCAGCATCACAACATCTGGAACGCTTCGTCGCCGATACGCAGACCCTCATTGTCGGTATCCGAGATCAGCTCCGATATCTCGCCAGCGATGCGAACAAGACGACCGGCGCCCCTCGCAACGTGAAGGAGCGACAGGTTAACACCATCAAATCCGAATTCGAGCGCGAGCTGCACAGTTATCGAGAGGAAGAGAAGGCCTACAGCCAGCGATACCGCGAGCAAATTGCCCGCCAGTACCGCATTGTTAATCCCGACGCTACCGAGGATGAGGTTCGCCAGGCCACCGAAGCCGATTGGGGTAACGAGGGTGTTTTCCAGACGGCGGTATGCTTCTTTGTCCCTTCTAGAAATAAAATATTTTCAAAGTGAGTAATGCTGACGCGAGATATAGCTACGCACCAACCGTGCCGGCCAAGCATCATCAGTGCTCGGTGCCGTACGCGCACGCCATAATGAGCTGCAGCGCATTGAGAAGACCCTCATAGAACTAGCATCTATGTTCCAAGATCTAGCTATATTGGTCGAACAGCAGGAGCCTTACGTGGAGCAAGCAGAGCAAAATGCCGAGAACACGACCAAGTATATTGACGAAGGCAACACACACGTGAAGAAAGGAATCGTCCACGCCCGCAACCGCCGCAAGCTGAAGTGGTGGTGCCTGATCGTCACTATCGCTATCATCATCATCGTCATTGTTATCGTTTTCGCCGTTCTAGCTGCTCAAGGTGCATTCAGAAAATCTTGAGAAATAAATGGGAATTGAGATTCGCATGCCCTTGGGGAAGGCGGGATGGCTGAGATGAAAATGAAAATGGTTAGATCATGCGAAATTGCAGATCTTGGTAGAGTCATATATTAATTACGACCTTCGATCCGATATTTAGAGGTCGATGGACCCTTACGGTCTCCAGTTAGTATAAGGAGGGCGGGATCATTAATGCATTGTTTCTTTATGTACGCATACTTCAGTGAGGATTATTGCCGCTTGACTGGCATGTCTCTTTTTGTTCTTTTCCCTGGGTGACGATTAAGATTCGGACAGGTTGACGTTGTAGATATTCCACGAGCGAGTACGTCCAAGAAGTCTTGGGCGCGATGATGAATTTACGTACAAATTACTGGTTGAGATTGCTCTCATCTAGACATGAGAATTTAAATGCCCAAAAGGATTGCTCTGTTCACAGCGATTATCCTCATCCTATGAGAGCTAAGAACCTACAAAATTTGAGATTTGAGATTTAATACATTGGGTGAAGTGCTCGATATCGTTACTATATAAGTTTATTGGTACAACTGTTTACATTAGGTAGCAGAGCTGCTATAAAGATTGAATTACTTCGAGAGAGTCGGCATTTTAACGCCCCTGGCAACCTTCTCAAGCAGCTTATCAAACAACGGAGTCCCGAGCCCAGTCACGGGATCCCAACCCTCAGTAGCGTTCCAGCCTGCACCAGGAACGAAGGGTGCCGGTAGGCCACTGTAGACTATAACAGACATTAGCATCGTTAAGGGCAACGCCAGTAGAGTGAGGTGATCATAGACTTACTATCTCTGCCAGTACAGCCCTTGCTCCCGCCGAGCACTATATCCGTCAACCCACCATGAACCGCCTCACCATACAGCCAGGGGTTCAAGAAGCCAAGCGGCTTCTGTCCGCTCTTGATGCGCGCATTATTCAACAAGCTCACCAGCGCGGCAAACGTCGGCGCCGACGCAGACGTGCCGCCAACCTTGATCAGCCGGCCCTGGGAATAGACACTAAAATTCCGGCCCTGCGCCGCGACGTCCGGGAACCCGCGCCCCTTCGCGTTGTATAGCCCCTTGAAGGTGTCGCCGATGCTGCGCAGGTACTTGCCCACGGCCGCTTTCTGGTACGCGGGCTGCGGGAAGATGTCCGAGAAGCCGCCCGACGAGAAGGAGACGGCGTGTTCCGGCTCCACGCCCACGGTACCACCGACCGATGTCACGTACGGGCATGCTGCCGGGAATATAGGTAGCAGGCGCGTTGTGTTCTTGCCGTCGTTGGTCTGACATGCGCTGCCGGGGCCGGTGCTAGAAGTGGGTTAATTTACCAGATATGAGAGTAGTGGTTAAGAAAATCGGGGGAAATAAGACTCACTCTCCAGAGCTGAACAACACTGAGACGCCGCGGGCCCCGAGCTGTCCGAACATGGTGCATACTTTCTTGACGTATTCCTTCGGCACCGACTGTTCGTCCTCGCCGTAGGACGTGGTTAGTGTGTGCGGAAGCTCCTCGTCTGAGAGCTTCAGGAGGTAAGTCAGGTACTCGAGATATGGCTCGTTCGACCCCTTGTTGTTGTCAATATATGTACATACTCGCGTGATGATCAGTGTCTCGAGTTACTTACGGTAGCTGGGTCAGGTTGGCTAGTTGAGGTCAGCACATGATCAATCCGTGAAAGCGACAGACTTGGGGACTTACTCAAGATCAGGAACAAGCGGCCCACGACCGCCGGTGGAGTAGTATCGGATATCTGTATTAAAACCTATAGAAGCGGCATATTGCATATCCAGATTGGCCTCGACGTCGTCATCCACAGAATCGGTCTGGTTGTCCAAGCCGCCATTAACTAGCAAGGTGGTGAAATTCTGGGTCAGAGCATACGGGGCGAATTGCTCGAGGAATGTGTCCAATGCGTCGTGCTTGGCGTATTCCTCTAAGAAGCCACTAACTCCGAAGATGGTTTCGACGCTCGAGTCCGCAATGGTGTCGCCTATGTTGTATAATGCCCTCAAGCATTCGGGGGTTATGGTGGAGTTGCAGAAAGTCACGTTCAGATCTTGGGAAGGGACCTCAGCAGCAATCTGAAAATGCTTGGCTACTTCTTGCTGCTCGTAGACCTCGAAGACCTCGGCGGCTTGTGGTCGAATCTGGCCAAACCTAGTTGTCGGTTGGATCATGGTGATATGGGGCCTGACTTCTTCTGGTACGGAATAACTGTTTTTTGTTAGCGAATCTCGATGCTCGCCCGTCAATTGGGGTTGGCGCATCCATACTGAAGGGTTCGAACTCGCTGAGATTCTGTACCAACGTGGTTGTACACCTGGAACTCGGTATTCAACATGTTTGTTGCCCTTAGCACCGTGGTTTTGAAATTGATCCATTCCCCGTCGTCCTCGATGTTCGACGCCGGGATACCAGACGCTTCAAGCCACTCCAATACAGCCGTGGTAGTCTCTTCCCTCGGTTTCATCATTTCCTTGACTTGGTCACGCGACATGTGTCGTCCGTACAAGGGGTTCTGAGGGGTGGAGATGTCGTAGAGAGTCTGCTCGAATTCCTCCAAGTTCGGCTGTTCTAGGGCAATGCGTAGTTTGATCTCTTGGCCCGGGTCCGCCGTTCTGAGCTTTCTCCAACCGGCAGGCACCTTTGGTAGAGACTCGACAACGACGTCTTTGCTCTCGGCGACAGCCTGCAGCAGCGCAATGGCCGCGCAAATGAGAGTGTGTGACCTCATCGTGAGCTACGATGTTGGCCAGGAGCTTGAAAGGCGCAGTTGAGGTGATACCAAAGAGATAAAATAGGTATTTTCCCCTCACGAGACGGCCGGAGGTTAAGAAGATAAACACTCGAATTGGCCCTCGGAGAGTAACTGTTCTAATAAATATGAGACATCCCTGTACTGTATGAACCAGGCTCGACCGCTAAGGGATTCAGATCGGGAATAGGATATCGGTCAGGTTTATCAAGCTGACGCCGACTCGTAAGCCAGGAAAGGAAACCGAACATACATGTTTTCCGACCGAATCTGCATGTAGAACCATGTACTACCTTTGCTTAGCAGGTCCAAACTGAGCAAGTATGTCATAAAATTAAAATTCATGCCGTGTTCCCCCATCGCGAGCTTCCTCGCCTACGTCCCACCTGCCCATGTTGGATAGCTTACGAGATACCCAATCACGAATCAGTGAGCGCTATTGTCATTATCTTTGAATGTACATAGTAGGATCTGGAGGCATAATGGGGTAAGGTAAGATGGACTACCTCAGTGGCTGAATATTAAATTAAAGGTGGCCGATCGCGTCAATGATCGGCATTCCTAGCGTAGCTTCAACCCAGCTTTTGAGACCCCTAGGCTACAAGCCACCCGACCGTATAAATATATCAGTAATATGTGGGTAGCCGAGTTGAATGTAGGTACGCGGCATTACCCTATTGCATTGTGATACCTGAATTCCCTGGCAAGACTCTCAGGCGTCACGAAGTCAAGAAAATTAGGTAGTAAATTGGTAATATTCAAGTACCTGATTCTTAATAAGGTCTACTTACTGTAATATTGTCCAAACCAAGTTCATATATGATAGGTGCGTGAAGGAAGTTCAAGTCATTTTTCATATTTCGCCTATTGGCTTTATTATGCGCCGTACTTTTGCCCCTTTTGCGCAACACCCCAAGTCAGCAGTTGCCCTCGCGACAAACACATTCTTCTTTGTTGTCAGAGCTGCAGGGTCCAATTAGGTTAGGGCGCATATGTTTCTCGCCAGTATAATCCTAACTCGCTCTCCGAGCTATCGGTTTTACTTTCACTAGACACCTACAGAACCTTGGTATTCCTGGATCCCGCTCAAATCTTATCGACATACTCAACACGGCATAGGGTATGTCCGTTCGCTCATACCGACCCACCTTCCCTTCCGGGCTCTGCCAAGACGGACCGCCGCTTGCTCTTCCACGGAGCAGCCGAGAACACGGAGGAACTATGTATGCCACTCCCAATGATGCCAGGTCTACCTATTACTATCGCAGCATTCACACCGAAGCCGGAAAATGGAAGACCATAGTACATAAACGCCTCAGGAGTGGTTCTCAAGATAAAGGCGTTTTGGAGAGTGTGAAATGAGACTAGACCGGAAGTAACTAATAATATAGGCCAATATATTCATGTAGCAAACAGCTTAGCATCTCAGTTCGAATCTTCCAGTATGTTTTCTATTACTTCAGCCGCCTCCATGACCACCACCCTCGTCTCCACATCCCACTTTCCCTCCTCCCTACTCAAACCCCGCAGCCTCTCCCCCCATAACCGCCACCGCTCCCGCGTCAGCCCACCCCGTCTCGGCCACATCTTCGTCTTGTGATCTAGCGCCGCCGCCCAGTTCCGCCTTAGCTTCTCCTGGTCCGTTTCCCACAGCACCCGTGCCCCATCCCGGACATCCAGCGCCCACGTCTGCTCCAGAGGTAAACTGTGTGCTCTCAGCTGGCGAGGCATCGGATCCTCGTACTCCAGCACGTCGCGGCACTCGTAGAAGACCCAGATGGGGCTTACCTCGCCCTCTCCTTTCGTCGCTTTCAGCAGCGCGGCCGAAAAGACGGAGAAGCGGAGATAGTATTTATCACCACCCTCGCTGTTCCTTGACGTACTGCCGGAAGCCGAGTTAGAGCTGTCTTCGCCGCCCCCGGAAACACGCACGCCGTCCCAATCGCGCCACGCTTCCAGGACGTCGTGCACGTCGCGCCACTGCGAGCCGAAGCGCGGCAGGGCTTCCCAGTGCAGCTTCCCGTCGGCCTGGACGCAGCTCCGGAGCTGCCGCTTGGCGTCGGAGCCTTCGGCGACGTTGTTAGGCAGCGTAGGCGGCTGCGCGCGGAGCGCGTCCAGGAGCGCGAGGTGGGGGGCGTGTGAAGTTGTGCAGGTGGCGACGGCCGTGAAGAAGGCATCCCAGAGCTCCCAGAGCGCGTGGGGAGGGTCAGCAGAGTTGGTGATGGTGGTAACCAGATGAGTGGCTGCATCCTTCATCGCCGGGGCTGACACGGAGTAAACATTAGTAGGGGTAAGAAAGGCCTGGATGGTCGGGATGAAGGGATTCGGAGGGTAGCTCCCCGGGATATCGAAAATAGTGGTCATTTTTGGATAAGATGAAGTTGAAGGTGGAAATGGTGCCGGCCTTTGGTGAGTTATCTAGCCTCAACCGTCTTTATCTTGACATCTTTAGGAAGACGGAGTGCGGTCGGGGTTAGTCAGATGGCCTAGCTTATCTAACCTCATCGAGAGTAGTTATCCCATCATCCGCTGTCGCAGTCATAGTCACATCGGTATAGCCACATTAGTTGTCTGCCCAATAGATGGATAAAACAGCTCTTGGACCGTGGTGATCTTGATGGGAGCTGAAAAGGATATAATACTAGGTGGTCCGTGCGGCAGCCTTCAGCTTAGTAGGACTTGCCTTCCTATCGTACGGTCGGTTGGAGGATCCTCACAGGGTATGAATTTTACTATGATTTGACATCGTACTGACATTCGTATCGAACCCCTTAGTTGCATGTCCGATGGTAGGGGAACACAGACAAGCTGGGGTCCTACCAGGCATTGTGAGCTCCGAGTGACCCTCCCCCTTCGTCCTAGGTCTTATCGTATAAGTTGGACATCTCCGCTGCACCACTTCAAGTAATAAGTTGACCCGTCCAAGGTACCGATTTGGCGTTACATGAATTGCCACGTCGAACAATTACTATGCCTTGCCGATAAGCCAATCTTGATTAGGATTTCTATTTCTAGCAAGTACGACCCAAGTTAGCGATGTTTCTAGTCTTGCGAGGCGCTCTAGAACAGGCTAAACGATCTAACAACTCTAAGATGTCGTTCTGACGGAAAACTTTCGATAACGTCACTCACTGTTGTAGCGTTGTTCGACCAAGGTAAGCTGAAGTAACATACTTCCTGCTGCTAGAACGCAAGAGACAGCTTAGTGGTGCAGACCTCAAGATGACTACCTCGGTATGCACTGATTTAGTCATCTAAAAGTGCAACACAAAGCCTGCGTGTTAAGTTACCTTGAAGGAAGTCTTGACTTCCACTGTTGCCGGTGGTTGCTGAACATAGTTGTTGATAACCTCGCTCCCCTTTTCAGACAATACACGATCAAGTCTAGAAATGGGTGAATACTTCATCTAGTCACTATAAAAACGGGTTCTAAGCGTGGTCTCATGTCTTCAGGATAAGTTAATTCAGAATAGGGGTGGCAGAAGTAAGGCTCGGGTTTAAACGAATATCACGTTGTGATTACCCGATGTTCAATACAAGATATGTGTACCTACCTGCACTAGTGTCTTTCCAGAGTTTGACACATTTTGATAATCTTTGGGAATCGTGTGACTGAATTACATTGACGGCCTCGATTGGAATTTCTAAGCCCCTGTATGGATTTTTTAAGTTTCCATTTCTATTGGCAGGGTGTGCGCTTTAGTATATCAGATTTTACTTAATGCTATATGTAGACTGAGCAATAGTATTGGAGGTTACTCTGAGAGCTCGATTTGAAGATCGATGCCAAATGTAGGTCATTGGCGTCTTAGCAGTAAAAGGGAATTTATATTCAATTCTGGCGAATGTACAATGCAGGATTCTATGCCGTTGAAGCTCCATGTAAGTGCTGTATCCCTCTGAGATCGTCAAGCACCCAAATGCCTAAAACATAACAACAAATTCTTCAAATATCATAACACCCTCCTCCGAAGCCATGTTGCCACAACGCTCTGCCATGGTATCTCTGTTTGAAATTATGAAATATCTCTTTATTTAGTTCTGGCTCTTGTTCAACACCTGCGTGTTGAGGGTCTGGCGGATGTTCTCATATTCATCCGGTGTCATCCCGGAGTACTCAATGCAGGCAGAGCCGCAAGGGGTGGGAGTCGGGCCACCATCGGTATTGCCGTCGAGAACCGTGCTCAGCACCATGCAAGTGGAGGGGAGACCCTCGATCCTAATATGGTTGTCGCCGATGGGCCCTGTGACGGTAACCTTGGCGTTCAGGGCGTCGTTGTAGCAGTTGTCGATGTTGTACTGGGGGACACCTTCAGGGGCCTTAGGAGGGCCAGGAGCCTCCGCGCGAGCATCCAACTGCTCGGCAACTTCTCGGGCCATCATGGTAGCGTGTCGAATGGCCTCCCGGCGGCGTCGGCATCCGCCCTTAGCGCAGGCGACACCGGCACCCACTGAAGCGCCAATGGAGCCGGAGATGAGGCCCGAGGTGGCACCCGAGGTGATGACAGTTGCAGTTGAAGCACTGATGCCGATTGCGATCAAGGCAGGCGGTGCTGGGACGCCCTGCAAGAATGCGAGGGCAGCGATGACAGAAGCGCCGAGGACTGAGGTACGCATTTTGTGTACGTTCTAAGAAGTTTGAAAGTTGTGAGTGTTTGGGTCGTGGTAGTGACAAGGTGTGTCCCGGTAGTGACTTGTTCTAGTTGTTGTGAGTTTCTGATGCTGTTGTCAACATGTAAGTTCCAGACTGACGAGATGATGGCATCTCTTATGTATCAGCTTTTTTTTTAGCAGAAGTGCTTCTAGAGTCGACGGGAGGTCTTAACCCGCCGTCGCTATGAGTATAGTGTGTCCTATCAGAACATGTCTGTTCTATTTCGATTTCTATTCTTAGGAGCTGATTCGTCCATGTCTTTACCGAGAAGCAAACTTTAAGATGGCGACTATTACGGTTTGATTTGCGCAACTATAAGGACCTCATTCCCTCGCAGATCTCAATAGCTGGCACGTGTTGAAGATTAGAGGCTCTCATGAATCAACCTTGCTACGAAGCTGCTCCACGAACCCGATCTTTTGTTGAAACTGCTGTCTTGTTTGGTTCCTGATCGACAGTATCTCCCAATATACTGGGTCGACTTCCTCAGAAACTAAGTCTTCCAGAAGAAAACAATGCAGATTGCTTCCTTGTTAGCTTCGTTTGTACAACCGGAGCTAGGGCCTGACCACGCCGCAGCCACCTGCAATAACAAAGTCCCAGGGATATTCTATCTCCGATCGAGAGCTGTTGAACTACTCCATGATCCTGAACTCCCGTAGTGGCATATGGGACCTAGGCCTGTCTGATCGTCCCAGGATTTACCTTGACGTACCCTCGCAATTGACTATCGAGGTAGAGACGATATTTATTTTTTGCCCTCCCTGCAGTGTATTCGGATATAATATGATATACCTACATACATGTAGGTAATACCGGTATAAGTTGTGTCCAAGCCTTATACCCTAAGACTATTCAAACTCAACACGCCGACCCACAAGCAACTCATCCAACACATGCATAATTTTTTTTCTCTTTTTTTCCGATGAGATACTATTAAATCCCAAGCGTAATTCGCACCGTCCTTTCTTCGGCCGAGGATCCATACGTTCAACATGACTACATGTAATTGAGGTTGTTGATAAAAAGAATCAAAACACTTTCAGTAACAATCTCCACGTGAAGTGCTTGCATTATTTTGTCACCAGTCTTAACCGGGATACTGTACATGTATTAATAACTTAGGTACCTAGTAGATAATCCTTCTGTGATTAAGTTCCAGGCGAAGCCGCAGAGCCGCGGCTGAGAACCCCTGCGTGTGTAGGACGATCACTGGTAAGGCGTTATTGGGCTTGCGACCATCTTGTATCACAGACCGGGTTCAGACGGTTAAGTGAATAAGCTTAAGTTTAGACCTAATCGTGGTTTTAAGCTTAACGTTCTCTTCAGCCATAACAGCGCAAACTCTCTCCAAAGAGTTATTGGAGGAGCTATGATTGGATATCTATTGAACTGGCGGTCTGATGAATATGATGAGATTGTTTATTCGTAAAAATCTATGTGTACAAAAAGAAACAAGTAATGGCCTCATGCCGCACTGACATCAGGAATAAGTGAAGACGTACCTGAGTGCCTGTACTTAGTCCGTGAAGAGGTAATTTGCCTCATTCGTCGTAAGGACGATATATTGCCGTCTTGAGGTATCGTAATATCCCAGATGCCATGTAAGCCACCAGGGCCAATGAGAGTTCACGCTCGAACACACGTCAAAACCAAAGTCTCCCATTGGTCAACATAGATCTGAAACACATTTTGCGTGGTGCAACACTGTTACCGACACATTGGTGACCTTTTTTTTTTTTTTTTCCCTTCCGTTGTGGTTCCTATCGGTAACATAGAACTGGGAACAAATTTTAGGAGCCGACGCAGTGCCGCATTCGCTACGTATTAAGTCTATCAATTCCTTGGGCGGAGCCTAGCTGCAGAAGATGGAGTCAAATAAGTGACGACCTGCCCTACTGGGTGTCGTCCAGTCGGGACGACGCCTCGGGCTCGTCATAACCATACTTCCCCGAATCAGCCAACCAGCAAAAGCACCTTCTTCCCTAGTTCAGCAGTCTAATCATGCGATCTATGTTTTCAGCTTCCCTTCCATTCCTTCTAATAGCGGCACATTCTTGCATGGTATGGAAGCTCGTTGGGCTCATGTTCAACACAGCCTACCCTGCTATGGTAGTGCTTTCGGAGTCTATGGCACCGGCTTTTCAACGTGGAGATGTCATAGTTATCTCTAATTGGGCTCACCGAGTCGAGGCGGGCGATATTCCGGTCCTATGGTTTGAGGGACATCCTCTTCCGATGGTTCACCGTGCTGTCGAAGTCTTGCATGAGTATGTCGAGCCCCCCTTTGGACAAACTCCTCCCTAGAGTGTCGGAAGACGATACGTAGCTACTTAGATAGTTAAAATAAAAATTTACTAACAGAGTTGTGCAGTGGTAAAGGGAAACAGCTAGTCATGACTAAGGGGGACAATAATGATCATACCGATGTCGCTCTGTATCCTCCGGGACAGACATACGTCTACCGAGACCAGATCATTGGGTTAGTGCGAGCGTATGTTCCGTACGTGGGCTGGCTCAGCATTTTGTCCAGCGAAATCCCGTGGTTGAAGCAGGTCATCATCCTAGGTCTGTTAATAGTCATGCTCTTACAGACTATCCGCAAAGGAGATAGCCACGTTGGAGATAGTCAGCACCTAAGGCAATTAACCATACTACACTAGATAGGCGTAACTGTAAGAGCTACTGATGTTATCTAAGCTACCTACATATATCTATACACGAGATGATTGTAAAATGGCTTGCTTCAAGGACCAGCGAAGGGTCTTCGAATACAGCCACCTAGGGGCTGCCCAGAAGAACCACGCAAAGACCCATATATACCCCAAGATCTTTCCAGCAGCCTGCATCCTGCGATTCCTTAGAAAGACTTCGTACTTAGTCTTCCTCACTGAATTCTTAGCCAGGCTCGTAGCGAGGATTTCGACTCCCACAACAACGAAATTGGCACAGAAGAAGAGCACGTCACGGTGGGCATCACCCTCGCCAACCCTCCACGCCGCTATAGCATGTGCAAGCCCGGAGAGGAAGAATATCCCGAACGCGACAACCGCCTTGTCAACCCCCGATCCTGGTTTCTGGCCCAGAAGGCGGCGTGAGACAAGCTGAGCCCACACGGCAAATGTTGGAGTTGGAAGACGGTGCCAGAACTTGCCCCAGAACCGTCTAACAGTCCACGCTTCTGCCGGACTTCCAAAGAGCGGCGGCCAGTCCTCTGGATCGTCAAGTCGCAATACGACGACGAAAACTATGGAGAGGACAGCATGGTACGACTCGAGGATAAGGAAGTTGGCCCACATCCAAGAAACGCACATGAACGCTCTCAAGATGAGCTGGTGCTGTGAGACGGGATCGTCTTCATCGTTCTCGAGCAGGCGCCGCAGAATTGGTTCCTGGTCTGGTGTAAAGTCAAAGAGAGTACTGGAAGCTGTAAGGTATAGGCGAATTTTCTGAAGCAGTACACGGTCGATGAAGATGATGATTCCAGCCTTGAAGATACGGAAGAGAGCGAATTTCAGCAGTTCGGGCCAGGACGCTGATCCAGAACCAGGTCGTTGGAGGGATAGATGTCGAGGATTATTCCAGATCCGATATGCTGCCGCTATGCTGACTCTACTGGCTGGTATGATGAACCAGCCAGGTGCTTCAGGATTAGTGGGTGTCTTGGCCCCAACTAGTAACGAGTGGTTCTGGAAGAGCAATATTTGCGGGAGAACTAGTATGGAGATGATGCATGTTATTGCTATGTAGGAGTTAAGGCCTATGAGCCCTTCGGACGCGTTATCTCCATTGACGGAGACTAGAGACCAGGCTATGAGGAACCATGCTGGAAGAAGAAAGAAACGATGATGTCTCGTAGGGAAATGCAGGGCTATAGTTGTAAGGGAAGCTGCTGCAAGAAACAGAATGCCAGGCTTCATCGATTCGTATGAGACCGAGTTTAGTAAATACATCTTTACCGTGACGAATGCCTTCTGGCCTGAAACTTGCAAGATGACCCGGTCTATTGAGTCTAATATCTATATGTAATCATAGCTATCTATCTTTACCTACCATTGCTATGATTTACTAAGGTACACCTAGTAACATCGACTCGAAGCAATGGAGGACAGGATGTCGACAACTACATGGATACCCTAGTTCACCGAGAATGGTACCATAGTCGTCATTTTCCACGTTTTATGTTTCGAGTCGGGGAAAAGATTGATCGAGAAGTCAAAGTTTTAAATAGAATATCCGGTAAAGGTAACGGGATCAACACCGCGTCAGAATGCCACGTGGGAGAAGAATCCAATATTATAGGCCGCCTCGCCGCTGAAGTCTAACGCTATAGTGCGGCTGGGGGGGTTCAGGCGTAGCAAACAATTCCCCGACGGACTAGCATGAGGCAAATGAGGCTACCGAGCTGACTTTTTCCCCCTGTATGGAGTCGCTGCAGTTTGCTAGGTACAGCTACACGTGAATCAATGCCGTTTTGGATCTAATCCAGATCCAACGGCTTTGATCCGTAGCTAGTACAAACTCGCGAGGCACGATCTGCTTCTTCGTGACAGGTCGTACAACGTTGATGCTCGGACGTGCTAGAGTCTGAAACGTTGCCAATATCTTCGCGGTTATTGGTTAGTCTTATGAAGGAGTTAGTTGTGACGAATAGTGTTAGACAAGATTTGCCATATACATGATATCATCTGATCAACCGCCTAGTAATAGTGGTCTATGGTGACATCGAAGCTCGGTCACCAACTTCATCAAGTCTTATTTGACTAATAGTCATTACCGGCACTTTGAATTCACTCGGCTCTATCCTCTGCCCTGGACACCTACGAAATTCCCAACCTTTATCGAATATATTCCTAGCCTACGATGGCAGCCCGCATGTCCTCTACTTTCTCCACCGATTCGCCTCTTAATAAAGACGGAGAGAGCGGCGTAACTGGCATCGCGCCGCGAGTGAGGCAGAACTATACCAAGGCCATCATCATTGGTCTCGTTTGCGGCGTTTTGATTGGGGGCGCAATAGGCGTTGGCGTTGGCTTTGCGGTGAGGAGAGCGAGATCATCCTAATTGCTAAGAGAACGTCGCGAATGGGTACTTTCTCAATAACTAACTATATCCCTTACTGGGGCCTATAGCTTACTTATGATAGAGTCGAATCATGGGGTTTTGAACGTCAATTAGACGAAGCGAATTTGAAGGGTATCTGCGATCTTGATGCAAGGTGGAGAAAAGGGGGGAACGAATAAGGGACATTCTTACACAACTACAGTACAGCGTATATCTCCATGCAATTCCAATAAATCCAATCCCGATATCATGATACGTGAAACTGCTCCGATTATATTTGCGATGAGCACCTTACTTATGCCACCTATATCTCACACGTCTATCCCGTAGCTCCAGGCACTAATCCGACCTCACCGGCTGCGATAGTACTTTCTGAAGTCCTGCCCTGCAGCTTTAACCACCACAGTCTCAAGCTCGTAATGGCAGTCATAAGTGTGAACCGCTCTCCTAGACTGCCGTCTCGCCCACTACCCCTGAATTGGACCCTGAAAGGGGCCATCACGGACCATGTGCTACTCCAGACGAAAACAGCAACAACCTCTTGATCTGCGCTTGTAACCCTTTGGGAGGCGGCGCTACCATTGCTTGTGCTATTTTGCTGAGTGGAAAGCCTCACAAGCTTGAATCCGCACTTCCATGGTGGCTCAACGAAGTCCTTAACCTCGTCGCCTTTGCTCTTCCGCCACTCGAAGTCCTCGCGGCGTAACTCTTTCTGTTCGACCTCGATTGAGAACCGGAATACCGCCGTGTCTAGACTTCTGGCGGCACGCATGATCTCCGTACAGTATCCGCCGGATGCACCGTTAGACAGCGCAGGTAACGTAATGATGCTATTGGGTGAGTAGGTACTAGCTTTGCCCTCGTCGCTAGAAGCAGCAAGCATGGGGTCCTTATCGGTAGGCCCATTGTGCAAAATCATGCCGGGTCTTCCTGGCCCCTTGCCGCCCAAGCCTGTGTGCACCGACACAGCAAAAAGTCGTTTATTCGCACTGTCGCCGAGATGAAATACAGATGCACTCGTCCACTGATAATGTGCCTCCAGAAGTTGTGGGAAGGGTTGATAAGGGGAAATCGTGGTTCTTTTTGGTGCGTGGGGATCGTAATCTGGCGGCGGTGCTGGACTGTCGCGTTGAGTGTCCCGGACCGCTTCAGTGTACGATGGTGGAGGGGCTACATCGCCGCCAGAGGTCTCTTGAAGCCCCGAGTCCTCCGGTTTTCCCATATTTATGAGTTTGTGCTAATAACTGGTGTACTTATATATAAAGAAAGTTTCTGAATATATAATACGCCTCTATATTAGTAAAGAAGTTTGTTGTGCGGTGTCACGAATTCTTGTTTGGGGATAATAACGAAGGTCCGTATTAATACCACCAGAGCAATAGAGGCACAGTTGCTCAAAACTTGATCCAACAACGCTTAGCCTCCGGAATCCGAAATTATCCGATTATATTCAAACCCATCTCCAGTGCCAGGGTAGTGATCGACTAAATTTGCCTACTTGCGACCGATATGACATAGTTTTGGTGTTCTGTTGGTGGCAGTGTTTGTCGAGGGCTGACATCCGCCCACCATACTTGGGGTGAATGATCGACAAGTCAGTGTTGATGGCAAGGAATTTTTCGGCCACTGATGGTTATGATTGGAGGACGTGTTTTTACGCTAGCAATGGTTGGGTATAAAATAATTATAGATTCTTTAATTTCTGTATTTCCTCCTTTATACGTGAATGAAGATACAAATGTAAAGCTCTTCTAACATCAGAATAAGTATCTGCATGTTGATTTGTTGGAATAGCACTGACCACGCCACATGCTTACGTAGCTTCTCCTTATGTAATATTACCACCTCTCATATTAAAGCTTGTTATATATAGTACTCCTACACCTCGTGCCTTGCTGCCTATAGCAAAGCTTCGTGCCTCAGGCTGCTAAAGGCTTTTATTGGTACCGTTGAAAATTGCGAAGCGATTTCGGTGCCACAGGTGTGGCTTGGGCCTCTACAAATTGAACCAATGGGATTTTTTGCCAGAGTTACACAACCATTCCGCCACAAAGAGGGGGCTCCTATAGGAATTCTATCTAAGCAAAGCTTCCTAAATTTTTCAAATAAATTTGTAAATTTAGTAGAAGCTTTGCTAATTATCGATAAAGCGCATTTTCTATGAGGAGTATGGGATAATTCTAGTACTCCTACACCTTGTGCCTCGCTGCCTATAGCAAAGCTTCGTGCCTCAGGCTGCTAAAGGCTTTTATCGATACCGGTGAAAATCGCGAAGCAATTTCAGCGCCACAGGTGTGGCTTGGGCTTCTATAAATTGAGCCAATGGGATTTTTTGCCAGAGTTACACAACCATTCCGCCACAAAGAGGAGGCTCCTATAGGAATTCTATTTAAGCAAAGCAAGCTTTGCTAATTAACGAGGAACGAATATAATAACCGGTGGGATTGGTTCGGCCTTGCCGTTTTATACGTTATGACAAACCCTTCCCGTTCTATAAAAGGGGCTTCAGATAACCGTTTCTTTATTCCGTAAAACGTCAAAAACGGTACCCTGATTCTGTTTCATTTCTCTTCCATAAATCAAGAGGTGTCATTGCGTGATTGAAACCCTGTCACTCGTCTCGAAAGTCTCCTCCCCATCTTGCGTCTGCTTTTCCCTCTCGATCAAACTTGCGGCGAGTGTTATTCTGGCGGTGTACCATTTAGCGACTAAGAAACCAGGCTCACTCGGGAAACAAGTCAAAATGGCCTCCATCAAGGTCCTCAAAACCCTCGGCGTGGGAAAGGTAAATAATATAGTAGATGAGTTAGTTGAACGATCGGATAACGGACTCTTATAGGGTATCAAAATGGACATCAAGGTCGATGAAGCCGAGCCTGAAGATTCAATCAATAGATGTGTTATGGATACGACTTCCACCGGAGAGGAAGCTCTCTACATCCCACCACATTGGCACAAGGTAAGTAAGCGATGGGCTAATCTAGCAGGTCCGGTGATAGCACGCATGGATGCTTAATGAACATATCCATTTAGGACCACGCTGAACACCTGAGCGTTCTTGAGGGTAGGGTGGAGATAACCTTGAACGGAGATAAGTTCATCCTCAAGGCTTGCGATCCCGCAGTGCTTGTGCCGCGCCGGGCACGACACAGTGTTAAGGGTTTTGTTGGGGAGAGACTTGTTTTCCGAGAGAGGGCTGATCCTGCGGGCATGTACAAAGCCATGTGAGTGTGAACCCAGAATGCTATTCGCATGAATGCTCATTACTTTGGGTGGTGTTACAGGTTCTTCAACGACGTTCTTTCGACGGGAAACTTTGGAAGCTACTGGCATATCTTGAGAGCGTTTTATGACTCGCAGACATATCTCGCGCTGCCTTTTTATTTTCAATTCTTCGACGAAGCAGTGAGCCATCTTGACCTCATACTGTAGCTCCTACTCGCTCTTTTCTAACCCTGATCTAGTTTATCACGATATTCGGTGGAGTCGCGCATCTATTTGCACCTCCGAAACCTGAAACACTGTAGGAATTGGACTTTTGCTTGATGATTGGTCTGGCAATCATCTTGTCTGTAACGCAATCTAGCTGTTTCATTGTGGCAGAAGAACCAGTATGTGTCAATTGTAAATGTGATAAGTACATGTAGATACTTTATGGAATTGCTGCGAGGTAATCATTGGGCTGGCTTTCTTTTCTCCATTAAAGGATAGGGAAACTAGTTACCTAGAGCTCTGTGGAGATGTTAGTTAAGCGATATAACTGCCTACATGTAGCTATTCGGTTTCCGGATATTGATCAAATCTGTTGTACTGGTCTAAGCTAAAATGTGTGCCGTTGGTTAAAGTACTTATTATAATTCATACCTACTAGGTAGTTGAGATAGATGAATCCTTACTACACCACTGCCTACTACCAGCCTACCAGCAGGCCTATTAGGCAACGCTACCTTATACTCCTAATTTACATGATACTACGTAGTATACGTGATTAGACCTTGTCTACCGACAATTGCAGGAGACAACTAGTCGGTACGATATTAGGTAATGACAATGGCTTAATAACCATCGTACGCCTAGTTTCTTACCCTTCGCTAATCCTCTTGTTTCTAAGTTTCATATGTTCATAAAACACAGCCAGGGGTTCTACCAGCCGATTG
The DNA here is from genome assembly GCA_022984865.1 of Hypomontagnella submonticulosa. Taxonomy (NCBI): domain Eukaryota; kingdom Fungi; phylum Ascomycota; class Sordariomycetes; order Xylariales; family Hypoxylaceae; genus Hypomontagnella; species Hypomontagnella submonticulosa. The sequence goes on along the minus strand of JAJKLF010000004.1, from coordinate 994,245 downwards.
ATGTATAAATGGTTGACTATGACATTCTGCGTGTAACAATATTGGTATTTGTTGCTTGAAAACCACCAAGAGCCAATATTCATGGGATTAGCGGAAGAAAACATAATAAATGCGATGTTTTATTGGTTGATATGGATAATGAGTGTCCCGATATAGAGGTAGTATATACAAGAGCTGTAATTCTTCAACTCAAAGTAGCCAAGCATATAATATCCATGATGGTCTTAGATCACTAAACCAACTAAAGAAGGAAAATCTTCTATGTACCAAATTTTCGAAATCATTTCAACCCAAGATGGTGTCAACGAAGAAAATACTAGTATGGCTTTTGTCCCGTGAAGTTGCCGGGGGGGCTATAGCGACCGACAACGTAAACACCACCTTTGGCGTCCTTGGCCGAGCCCACGCCGAGCTTGGTAGTGGACTTCCACATACATTGAGCTTAAGTTGAGAGAAATATGTTAGTGAATGCATAAAGGTCAACTCGTAGTCTAAGAATAACTTACTATAATGGCCATATGATCCGAAGTTTCCCTGCCCAATCGGCTCACCATGGTAGTTCTTTTCTTCAGAGAGCCACATGTTTGTACCCATAGCCAAGGGGCTATTGTTCGAAGCAGACGACCTATAAGCCACTAAAGTTAGAATATCCTCTCATTTCCATTACGACTTCATATACAGGGCGACAATCTTACCATGCGAGGTTCTCGCCCTGGTTAGGACGTTGGTCACCACTCGAGTGCTCCAACTTGCCAATCTTAGCAAGATGCTGTGCGTACGCCGTCGCATTCTGGGCAAGTTGGTTATCCCAGACAAGGGCCTTGACGCCTTTCGACTTGCGCTTGTTGTTATGGAGATCCAATGCCTTCTGCTGATCGGCGCTGAGAGCTGCGGCTACACTGAACGCGGCCATTTCCTCCACCCCGCCTTCCGCACCGGCCGCAGCAGCTTGGAGAGACGCATCGTTGGGGTCGTGAGACAGTGGCTCACCAGTTTCTCCGCCCTCAACGGTTAGGGTCTCATCACCTTCGGCCTCGGCATCACCTCCAGAGATATCTGCCACAGCAAACGAATTCATAGCAACATTGGCCTTGCCAGGAGCCTTCATCGGCTGCTGGTGAACATACATCTTACCGAGCTCGGTGAAGTTTCCGTTGCCGTCCATGAGCTGGGCAGCGGGGCTGACGAAACCATCAGCGACCTTGCGCTGGAAATCGAAGAGACCGTATTCGAACACCCAGTCTTTACTGTCAAGCCAGTTGCAGATCTGGACAGTAAAGTTCACGACGGCCTGGTAGTTGCGGTCAATGCATGCAATCTCAGTGACCATCTTTAAATACATTAGTATAAACCAATTCCTATCTTGTATAGATCTGTGTACTTACGACTTTATGCTTCGGCCACTTGTTGTGCATGTTCTCGATGTACTTCTGAGCATCACTGGCATTGTTAGAGTAGTAGTGCAGGCAAAGGAAGTCAGGCGGGTCGTTTGCCACAAGGGACATGAATTTTTCAATCCACTTGCGACCATTGTCATCCTAGTATAGTAATTAGTTTTGTAGTTGTATATGCAGAGTGTTAGGTTGGAAACGTACGGAGGCAACCGCTGGGGAGCCGAGCTTCTTCCCCTTATTCTTCCTTAGGGGCAACATCTGACCGTACCAAATATCCCTTGCCTGTTCCGGAGATATTCCAGCACGCTCGGGCTCGTTGAAGTACAGGATGATAGGATACTTGGTGTTTTGGATCATGGCCCAATCGTTACCCTTTGTGCTCTCAAGGACACGCACCATGGGACGAAATGGAACTCGATCCTTAAGCTCAGGGGGAACCCACGCATTCCAGTTTACCAAAGAGGCAACAGGACTATTGCCACCAAAGGGGACTTGGTCGATCTTGCCGGGAACGCCTGGGTTACCTGGACCAGAAGAGTTTGTCCAGTCCCACAGAATCTGGCGCTTCTTTATAACCATTTTTAGGTATTTAAATAAGATTAGTTATGAAAGTAATAGCTTTGAAACTTCTATGAATCGAGTGACTTGAATATCGTTGTTTGCTAAGACAGTAAAGACAGGGAGATAAGGGGACTTATATAGAGAGAAAGGAATGGCATAGTCACCGAATCTGGGGAACACAGAGACCAGACTTGACGTAAGGCAGACACCCCATGCTGACAATAAGATGGCCTTGAGAGTCTAGACCAAGCCCCTAACAGCGTATGGTCGACCAATTAGTTGAGTCGAATTGTATTCACCTAACCTAAGCCTCCAAGTTAGCTGAGATGGTTTTGGTTGGCCAATCCCTGTTTGATAATTCGAATTGACTGAATACATGTACCTACCATAGCAGAGACAACTTAGATATGGGTGTATACTAGTTTGGCGCCCTGTTGTTGTTGGTGAGCAAGGATTGAGCCATCGGCTTCAAACTAACATCAATTGCTGACTTAGAGTGGCTTATGTCGACCGTGAGGGTTACTATATTGAATAGAGCTTACTGTTGTTAGCTTATTTGGTCAGGTCAGCTCGTAAATATCGCCAGTTAATTGAGAAACATTGGAAGACTGACCTAATGCTTGGCATTGGCCAATGGTCACATTTCATTGCAGAATTTCCAATATGTAGAGTAGGATCGGCACGGGGACTCTAGTATAATGAAAACCAGCAGTTTGCTTCGTATTTCCCATATAGACATCGTACGAAGAAGAAACAAGGCTTAGCTAGCCTCGTAACTACGACGGCTCCGTTGCGTTCGGCCCTCGGTTGGGGACATCTTAGTTGATCGGAACACAAGATCTTAATTCTCACCAGTTAGTTCTCACCAACGATCCTTCGCGGCGAAGCCTTGTACTTCTGACTATCTCGTCATATTATTGATCTCATGACCATAATGGTTTACTTCAATATTTGCGATAACCAGAGCGGCAAAACCTACTAACCTCATCCATAGCCATCTTCATAGGACTCTCTTACGATTCTCTTAGGACGAGTCCTTACGAACACTAACAATATTCAACATGCTCCAGACTCTTCGCCTCGAAGGATGTGGCCTACGTATTACCCTATGTGTGACGCCACGATGGGGTATTCTAACGTAGCTGTTGAAATATAAAATGTCCCTTGTTTCCGCCGGATTTAATAAACCAGCACATCATCAAGACAAGACTCATAAGAATAATTCAAGCAAATATGCATTATCTACGCATTCACAACAGATCGGACCATCCTCAGACTTTCCAGTGCCATGGATACAATGGCAATAAGGACCTAACAATCAAGGCACATGGCCAGGCCAATATCGAAGCCCCTGATGGCACCTCCGGTGCTATTATCGCCGTCCATGATGGCGTCATCGGCGAGCAGTGCGAAATAACCAAACATGGCTTCATGGGGAACGACACTATCGACATCAGCAACATCTGCGGAGCTGGTGGAAATATGACCTGCCAACAAGTCGGCGACCCAGCCGGAAAGTTTAAAGGTCATGAAACCTTCATGCAGGCGTGTAACACCGCTTACCACAAGCTCTCTCAGGATAAGAAGAACCAGCTCAAGGGTCATGTCTTCCTTGACGGCAAGGGGAATGTTAAGCGTATCGGTCCTCCCAAGGACTTCCAGCCTCTGGAGCAGTTCGTGAGGACCTTCGCAAACGGCCGAACCTACATCGGCGTTGGTGCTTGGTGAGCCTTACTTGACTTACCACCTTGATCGTGAGCCATAGCTAACTGAGTCTCAAGGGGACCGAGTAAGGGAAACCCGGCGGACAATGAACAGAGCAAGGCCGGCAAAGGTAGCAAGGATATTCTTATCGTCTACAACGTAGGTTCACTCTAAACCCAAGGAATTCGCGTTTTATATCATTTATTAACATTCTATAGGATGGCAACGCTGCTCCTGACCCGTCCAAGCCTTTTACTGGCCAGTCGGTCGAAGCAGCCTCATTTGCGGCGATGAGCCTGCGAACTGAGGGCCCGGCTGAGACCAACGCTGACCAAAAGGATGAGGTGGCCGAGGAGCCCGAACAACCCAAGCCCGCTGCGGATGACAATGCCTTTGCGGCGGAGAGCGTGGATGTGGACGGCACCGTTAATGTGATGGCTGCTACCGCCAACGGTCCGGGCATCCTTCTAACCAACAAGGCGCCGCTGAAGCACACCTACTACTTCTACGACAACTACTGGAACGGTAACGGTACGGGAGGCGCTAACTTCGACCACCCCCTGAAGCACGTCGAGGTCGGCCCCAACCAGACGGTACACGTGCCGCTTAAGCTGGAGTTCAAGGGCCGCGTCCAGCGCGGCGAACAGCTGCCTGCTACTTGGGGCGAGTTCCAGGTCAAGGCAGCGAACGACGGCCGTGCACACGGCGACATCTCTCTCCAGCAAGGATGCGACGGCGCCGCCACTGTCGCTTCCACAGACGGAACTAATGTCTCGAACGGATTTACCAAGGACATCATCAAAGACGCGCCGGCAGCCGCGGTACAGAAGAAGCCCAACGGTGAGAAGGGCCTCGCGCACACCGAGCCAAACTGGAATGGCCCTGGAAATGAGGCGGCTATCGCTTGGGAATATAAGCAGCTGGGACACGGCAAAGCGTACATCAAGGGCGGCACCGGCGTCCCGGATGTTGCTAGCAAGAACAACTGCCTTCACTTCACCTTCTATGTGCCCTAAGTTCGGGCGAGTATAATTGCTTTCCTATGTCTCAGTGCTATCGAAGGACGGAGTGAATAGAGGATTGGGATAAGTACATACATGTAGATATAAGGATACTCTCTTTACCAACCAATTATCGGCAATCTGCATGAAATTTGGTTAAAATCAGATGTATATACTCATTCGTTTATATAAACTTATTGTCTAGTAACCCAAAGACCAATATCTTAGTTTTTGACTATATGTTTTTATTAGGAATGATTTACCCCTATCTTAGTGAGAGTGGGGGTTATGATCCAACTGTTGTCTTTAACGCCCCCTATTCGTATTAGTAAGAGCTGTGAACATTCCTAAGCTAAGCTAAGCAATAATTAATTACTGCGTATTCTAGACTGATTGATGTCTTTACTATGGCGATGATAATCAATCGTGATGTATCTTACCCCCACGTCAATGACTGAGGCCGCAAAGCACTAACAACGAGCAGTAGTACCTTGCATTAAACATTACGGAAGATACTGTCCTATCTTAATGAATGATTATAACCTCGACTTCCTTACCCTATAGTTTTCGAGTGCTTCCCGTATCGTAGTATATACATGTAAAAACTTACGGAAGTCTCCTAGGCACCGATAGTAATTGTATTGATGGCTAGGGGTCATGAATTTGCTGGTAAGGTACCTGTAGGGGTAGGATCAGATGGCTGGACTAACCCCTAGGGCTAGGCATGCTCACTCTAAGCTGCCAGGGAATAGCCAAATTCACCCAACTTAGCTTCTAGTACCAGGGATTGCACGCTGTCCATTCACCTTTTCACCTTAAACCAGAGGAGTACGGAGGCAGAAACCGCAAAGACGGTGTTCAATACTCCGATAGGTTCATCGGAGGCTGTCGGTTTTACTACTGAACTATCTCGTCCGACTGACTGCTACACCCCGCTCTGCTCCCAGATTCTCGGCCAAATCTCCGGAGACATGATAGCCAGTATTTTCGAAGCCGTCCGTGAATCCACGGACGGTTCCCGCAGGTTCGGAGTATTTAGCGTCCGACGGCCAAAGTTTCATGCAGCCTACCTATCATGTTCCCATTCTCGTTCACCCCGTGCTAGGCACTTCCGATGAATGATATCACAAGTGAATTTTTACCTGTAACGACGCAATATTTGGACAGCGGGTATCTAACCAACTTTGACATAATTTCCTACCACGAGTGATTAGTATGAGCGTCCACCACGACTGATACTGTGAAGATGTACATACCAGGAAATTGGCCCTGTTTCCCATTACACTTTCCAATCCACCATTCATTGTCGTTTTGTGTCCTGCTGACGATTTCTATTACATCTCCGGCCCTAAAACTGATATCGCCTTCGGCTTGGGCGGAATAGTCATACAGCGCGGTGACTGTTTCCACGGGCGGAGCCCCACTGAGCCGACCGGGTTTCGGTTTTGGTGGAGGTGGCTTCGGTTTTCCAGCCGCAAGCGCCGCCAAACCCGGTGACTTAGGGCCATTTAGGGGAGGAGACATTGGCGTCTTTAGAGCGGCTGCTGACACCGAGTACGGCGGAGGAGGATTCTCGACAACATCTGGTTGCGATTGTTGCCCGTATTTGATTTCCGCTAAACTTGGTGTGGATGGGGTGGACGTGCCGGCGGTAAGCAGTCCAGCAGGCCGGGTTCCCGCTTCGATCGCTGGTGGCTTGTTCCCGTACTTGGGTGGCTTTTTCTGGCCACTGGTCTTGAATCGAACTATAGATAGCTCTTCGGTCCGTTCCTGTATATCTGCCCGCTTTTTTATGAAAGCCTCTTCCACATCTAGTGTTAAGTCGAAATACCCGATGTCGCAATTCTGCATCTTCTCGTGAAGTGTATAGAAGATGTTAAGCTGCATATAGTAAAAGGATTGGAATAACGGCTTGATGAATTGGCGCTCGAGGGTGAATAATTTAGGCAGTTCATCCTTCAGAAGGTCGTTGAAATAGTTGAATTCCTGGGTGGCTTGCTCGACATCGGTCTCGGCTTTCCACAAGTTTTTCTCGTCCTTAGCACTTTTCTCCTTCTTATCCTGCAGTTTCTTGAGCGTCGCATTATGGCGATCATAATCCAACTTCTTGTGTTCGCGCTTCGTCGCGGTCTTTCTGATAATCTTCAGCACGTCGAGCAGTTCGTTAGCCGGGCGGATCACTCGGGAATCGATCATCTCAAGCTCGGGTTTGAGCGAGTCTTGTAGGTCTTTGACAATAGCTTCGTATTCCTCGCAAGCGCGGATGCCGTCGGGGTTGCCTTCGATTTGCATCGAGTCTGGATCTGACATGCGGCCAGATATAGGCTTGTAAATCTCGGTCATGGCTTTGCTGAACTCGATCTGATGGTCGAGCATGCCATTAATGGCATCGAAATACTTCTTGCTCTCATCGTGGAGGCGCTTGGTCTCGACCTCAAGCTCATGGAAACGTCGCTCTGCATCGATGAAGACGGGATCTTTGGTATGCTCGCCGATGTTAAACTTGGCCTTAAATTGTTGTGGCGCCTATTCATTAGGCAGTTCTGGTTAGTAGTGGCGTCATACCTTGGAGGGTTGGCGCATTGGTACTTACTCGAACAACGCTCTTCTGGAAGCCTCGGAAGCTCATCGCTCTACGAGGTGGACTTGGGCTATCTTGATCGTGGATGGACTAGCGGGGTATTGGCTTATAATTTTCTAACAGAGCAGTAGAGGAGTAATGCTGGATATGTACTGCACGTACAGACTAATTAGATTTCCGAGTCGGGTTGAGAAGCGAAGAGAAGTAATTATTATGGCGAGCAGCGATTGTGCAATAGGCAGACAGGAGAATTAGTACAAAGTAGTTAGGTAGAGGTAAACCAGTAGAACCTGACTTGGGGTAGGTACAGCAGTCTTGCTCTTGATCTAGTGACGACGTCGTCCTTTGTGGCAGTGCTTCCTTTTTATCAGCTTGGTTTCGCAGAAACTCCGTCAGCTTTTGTGGCTTGGCCTTGGCCTTGGACTTGGGCGACCAGCTGCTCCCTTGTAACAGCAAGGCACCTAGGTACTTAGGTACACCTGAATCATGAGTTGAGGCTTCCCTTCATGTTCAATGTTCTTTCCGTTCTTTTCCATGGATACCAGATCTGAAAATCTTAGTAATAACCTAACCTGTTACACAGGAAACACGCTAAACCCATCGCAGCCCTTCGGGTTCCTAGGTCTTGCCGGATATCCGATAATATTTCAGACTACTAAATCCGATTGACAGAATTGTGCTATGCAGCACTACGCACCTAGGTACTACTAGGTAGTAGTTTACACTGTAGATTCCTAACGTCATCCGAACTAATGAGGGGTAGGCGTCATCATACAGTACCTACCCCTGCCACCCGCAACTTTGAAGTGCGAACAGAAAAGAAAACCAGTGCATTATAGTTTAGCCGTGCCGATATCCCCGAGCTCTAAGCGATTTTGACACTGCTTTGACCGAGCTTCGGAGCTTTTTTTCGCGACTAAGGATGGTATTTGTTTGCAAATTCGCCTTCGACCTCCAAACCTTTCAATCCTTCAACCTCCCGAAGTCATTTCTATCATCCTTCTACAACTTCTTCCCTTCTCCATACCTCTTTTAATAATATCCTTTTGATGCTACCATGTCGAACGTGGCATCCTCTGCACTGAGACAGGCCTCGCGCCTGGGTCTCAAGCAGTCCCTAACCTCGACTTCCCTGCGAGGAGTTCCCTCCATGTCAAGAGTCGCAACTGCAGCCACCGCGCAAATCTCGCGACGAAGCTACGTATCGGAGACAAAGCGAGACAGTGCCCAGGTCGGCGTAGAGACGGCTATTCGATTAGACAAGAAGGACTTCATGAATGAGAAGGGCGACCTTGTTATGCCGGGTTCCGGTGCTCCCGCAAATGCCACCGTGAGCCCCATGGCCGAGGTCCTGAAGGAGGCAACCATTCTTGAGGAAGGCCAACGCCCGATTTATCTTGATATGCAAGCCACGACACCCGTTGACCCCAGAGTCCTAGATGCCATGCTACCTTTCTACGTCGGTATCTACGGCAATCCCCATTCACGAACACATGCATACGGCTGGGAGAGTGAGAAGGCCGTGGAGGATGCTCGAGAACATGTCGCCAACCTTATTGGAGCTCATCCTAGAGAGATTATCTTCACGAGTGGCGCGACTGAGAGCAACAACATGAGCATCAAGGGAGTTGCGAGATTCTTCGGTCGATCAGGCAAGAAGAGACACATTATCACCAGCCAGACGGAGCACAAATGTGTTCTCGATAGCTGTCGATATCTCCAAGAAGATGGCTGGGACATCACATACCTTCCTGTTAAGAGCAATGGCTTGGTAGACATGGAGGAGTTGAAGGCTGCGTTCCGCAAAGACACGGTTCTCGTAAGCATTATGGCAGTCAACAACGAGATCGGTGTTATTCAACCGATAGAAGAGATTGGAAAATTATGCCGCCAGAGGCAGGTCTTCTTCCACACCGACGCCGCTCAGGCGGTAGGCAAGATTCCCCTAGACGTCAATGCGATGAACATTGACTTAATGTCAATCTCATCTCACAAGATATATGGCCCTAAGGGCATGGGCGCTTGCTTCATTCGGCGACGACCTCGAGTTCGTATCGAACCCATTATTAGCGGGGGCGGTCAGGAACGAGGTATGCGAAGCGGTACCCTGGCTCCAGCGCTAGTGGTAGGATTTGGTGAGGCCTGTCGTATCGCCAAAGAGGAGATGGAAGTAAGTTATTTATTTATGTTTACACTCTACCACTCTCCCCAATAACTGATGAACCGCTTAATACATGCATGGCTTGCTGAGCTCCTTGACCGGAATCGCTTTGTTGAGACACAGCACACGCGTCTGATCTTCCACATCCTTCAATTTCTTAACAGTCTCTCTTCTAAGATGGCTTTCGCGGCTGACAAATGTGTATAGTACGACTCCAAGCGCATCAAGAAAATGTCTGATCGCTTGTTGAAGGGACTTTTGACTCTGGAGCACACGAACCACAACGGTGAACCTAGCAGTTTCTATCCGGGATGCGTTAATGTCTCCTTCGCCTACGTCGAAGGCGAGTCTCTTCTTATGGCCCTGAAGGACATCGCCCTATCGTCTGGCAGTGCCTGCACCTCCGCCTCACTAGAACCCAGCTATGTGTTGAGAGCACTAGGCAATAGCGACGATATGGCACACAGCAGTATTAGATTCGGCATTGGACGATTTACTACCGAGCAGGAAATCGATTACGTCCTCAAGGCCGTTCAGGAACGAGTCACTTTCCTCCGCGAACTGAGTCCCTTATGGGAACTCGTGCAGGAGGGCGTTGATCTGAACACGATCCAATGGACCGGGCATTGATGAGTGACTCGATACTCACGGTGTCTTTTCTTTTCGTATTCGTTGCGTTAAATGCAGGGTAACCTAATGCCTTGTGGATGGACCCCATAAGGTAGTCAATGCGGCCATGTGTACAATCACGTTGACCCAACCACTGAGGAAAGCAGGGTCTTGTATTCTAGGAGTTGGGAGGACGAGTCAAGTGCGTCGCCGCTCAGTGCGAGCATATATGTGGTCTTGGGTCGTCCTAGAATGTGCGACTCCTCCAAGGACCACCGGAAAACTCAGATTAAGACGTGTTTTTACTGATACCACGATACGACTCGCTGAATATGAATTCATGAACAAAACCGATTCTTAATCAACTTGAAGTCCTTAATTGATGTCTATACATTACTATGTAGGTACTGGTTAAGTACCTGGGTACGAATTTAAATATATAACATGAACGTAATTATATCAGCGTTTACTCTTGGCCATACCGTTGAAACGTACCCATAGGGCTGAAGGATGATCGAACCCAGGTAGCTGGGGAAAGCTTGGCATAGAAGATTCCAATGCGTGAAACCATAGCTGATGTTGCCTGCATTGCCCGACTCTATTCTATGTACATACCCGACCGTATATGCATGATCCATTTCATCCAATACCCATACACCCACCTAGGTACCTAGTAGGTATGTACTGGTCCGACGCTGACTTTCAAGTGGACAGTTTCCCCTTTAAAATGCTCGTGCTAAATGTTGAACTTACACCGACGATGTAACGAAAAGCAAAGTGCGTCATTGCAGAAACTGACAGAAAGATCCCGCAAACAAGGCCTTAATTCGAAGCAACGAACAAATGAGCCAAACGAAACACGTGGTGGCATTACGTATTTGGCGGCAAACTTGCTTAATTCCTCAACGGTGAAACGGTTGAAATCGGCAGTCGACGCAAGTTTGTAATTCTAGTGCCACATGTGGGAGTAGTCAGGAGCACGAGTGGCTTGAAAGAAGGCCAAGCCTAATGCAAACAAATGACATCAACGATGGGGGCCCGGCGCCACATTGAATGACGTAGTATTTCCTAAAAGAGTAATAACCCCTCCACAGCTGTACCACCAAGCCTCAAACACCATAGTCACTTACATCGAGATTCCAAGATTGCGCTTTGAGATATGCATCATGGCCTTCAAGACTTTTGTGATTGCTTGTTTTAGAGCATACCCAGACATTGCCTTCCGGATGCAGTGCGCAGCTACCACCGAATAGAGCGGGGTTGTAGCCCAACTATAAATTACCTCGAGCCCTCTCCCACCCATCCACTTCATCTATCACTTGCAAACACAAATCAAGCCAACAGTACATAATAAACCTTTCACCTACAACCATAACCATTCCTATTATTCTTTGTAGCAAATCAACTTCGCTCGACCTGCAAAATGTCTACCAACGACAACACCTCCACTCTCAAGTCTGTCATCGACTCTGCCACTGGTGCCGTCCAGAATGCATTTGGTAGTGTGACGGGAAGCACAAACGACCAGGTACTTCCCTCCCACCGCCTTTATAAGACATTTATTCCCTCCCGACGGGTCGTAACTAACTGAAATTATCTACAGGCACAGGGTCAGGCCAAGCAGAACAAAGCCGATGCCGAGTACGACGCGTCTCAGGCGACTCTCAAGGGTCCGGGTTTCACTGCTTCATCCTCTGGTGCTGTCACCAAGGATGACCCCAACCGAACCGCCGGCTCGTACAACCAGACCGTCGGTTCCGCGAAGGAGTTTGTTGGCGGACTAACGGGTGCTGAGGTAAGAAAATATCCCGGCTAACAAACAAGCGAACTCATGAATGTGGTGATTGCTGACACTATCTCTGCAGTCTTTGAAGGCAGCCGGTCGTCGACAAAACGAGGAAGGCCGGCAACAGGAGGCTAAGGGCCAAGTTAACGACTATGTCGGCGGTGTATCCGATCGCGTCACCGGAACCGTGGGCGAGACCTTCGCCGGTATTACCGGCAACAAGTCCGCACAAGCGAGTTACCAGGAGCAGCACGACGCCGGTAAGACAACTCAACGAGGAGCTGAAGAGGACATTGTGAAGAAAGCCGATGCCGAGTCTAAGGTTTCGCGCCAGTCGTAGGCGCCTAACCGGTGCACGGGGGGACGAGTGCTTGGATTGGTGGCTGGTGATGCTATGATACCCACGTGGAATGAACTAGGCTATAACATAGTCCTGGAGGATATGGAAGACGGATGAGCGTGGTAGATTGCGTTCATATCCGAAATAGAACTTTTATATCCGTCTGCTTTCTCGCAATGTTCAAATAATTACGTGACCAGTGAAAATATGGGTTACCCAGGAAGAGTAATCAATTGCGACCAGTCTCCCGACAATTGTCGGCCATCTATCAGGTCTGTCAGCTTGCGGACGAATAGAATTCGAAATCAGCAATGCCAATTCGTAAGAAACACCCCTGTCGCGGCTCTCTGCATGGGTAACACTTGATTCTGTGGCCCGCCTCATACCTGGTAGGGCAGAGTACTTAGTACTCGTTGCTTTTGAGTGGTCTTGAACTTTTGCAGTTTTTCCATACGTAAGATTCGGGTGTCCTCTATATTCTCCATACCGGTACTACCAGGTAGTTGGCTCTTTCGCAGGATTTGGCTAGGAAGTGTTTCTTGACCGAAGAATCATATCGAATCAAACGTCTATGTCGATTATAGACTCCGATCACATTCACATGACGCCACCTATGTAGTTACCGGCATAGCCGTATGTAGATCAGGTGAATCATACAGTTCCCCATTATGAGAGTGCTTACATATATACGTATGGGTTATATATCCATCTGGATGTATGTATATGATATTTAAAGCAAGGTATAGCAATGCTCATCACAAGTACCGAGAGTGGAGTATTAGGGGCGGGTGTACCGCCCGGGCTTTTTCTTTTTCCTCTTTTTCCCCTTAGGATGTTGACTGAAGAACATTGAAGATCGAATATTTGGGGATTCGTACCATCGGTGACGCAAAAACGCTGTCAGAAGAGAAGTAATCTGAAGAGACAATGTTTCTGCCTTTTAATCCCTCCTGAGAAGAGAAATATTAAAAGGAAATTATAGCGTGGAAAAGAACCTAATGCGGCCTTCTGAGTGGCGGTTAAACGATGCAAGCAACTTCCTCTGTCCTTGTATCAGGTGAAGCTTCTAAACCTTCCAATGGTGCCAAGGGAAAGAAGGTACCCAGGTATTAAGTACCTTAACTAGCCGCTGTGGACCGTTGCGAAATCCGCCTAATAGAGGCTGGACTTTCCCGATGTTCTACATAAGTTAGCTCGATTAGAACATACTAGGTAGTTACGGAGAACTTTGGTAGGTTTGGTATTATTATAGGTAGGTTATGTTGTGGAGCCGCCCTGCCCTAAACCTGATCCGTGCTGTCGTGCTGCCGTGCTAGCTTCCAATGTTGCGATAATTTTCGGCCCCCAACTTACCCTAAATCAAACCTCACTCAATTCAGCATAGAGCCGCAGAAGATACCAGGCTCCAGAGTCCTCAGGGCTGACCACAGCATAGAAGCAGCCTATTCTTCATGCACGACAAGCTTAACCACATGCCAATCAATAGCCCCCAACTGAAATTTTTTCCCTAATTTTTTTAATATTTTTTGGGGCTCTCAATCTTTACCAACCGGGGCATGGCCCGCGGCCAGTCCTAATATCCATCACCAACAATGGCCCCTGTCTTCTCTGATATGGGCCGACTCATGGTGTGTCGATATTGCTCCTTCGGTTTAGTAGCATTACGGGTGTCTCTTCCAAGGTTATTATATGCCCGAGTTTCACTGCTATCGTATCTTCGGTGAGGATTCCAAGCACCTGCTCTTCGGATTATCTCAAATGATATATTACCTTCTGCCACATACTATCGCTTGACCTTGCTGAGCCATCTATTAGTCACTTGAGCTGTACATGTGTGCTTGATGCCGGCTGTATTGAGAAGGTCATGTTTTTTCTTCTTCGGTCGCTGAGTTGTACGGGTATACCGTACGAGATCACCCTGTGTCTTGGTGTTATCGATGGCATCTAACGCTTTCCACGCAACCCGTCGACGGGCTGCTCGTGCCATCCACTGGATAGTCTGGAATACGTCCATAATGGCTTCTAATTCGCTTGCCACACCTCCCAACCTGCTATTACGAACCCACCAATACTGTCTATCTATTGGTGGAACGCGTGGTAAGGCTCACCGAAAGCGTCTTCTGCTCACACCCTTACACATGGCTGTTCCTGGGACCATAAAATGCAGCCCAGATTGTGGATCATCCTGCAACCAGTCTGGTACGGGCATAGGTACTTACCTACTTATGTCACTTGGACTATTACCACGGTGACTCCTAAGACGAAACGGCAGTTACTCGCTCTCGCTCTGCAATATGCGGGTCTATATCTTGACTCTATCAGGCAGCACCAGCTTGCTAGCTCAAATCTCGATGGACTATCTAGAATCACCGAGCATAGGTGTGGAAGCTCACGCGGCTCTGCCTTCGAGGGCCCTGCAAGAGGAGCTCACGAACCCCTGCGGGGGGCACATTTCACTGTCACTATGAACCGGGACAAACCCGTCGGTGCCACTTAGGAGTACTCTAAGGAGTCGGCCTGGGTTACCCATCTCCGCGTAACCTCCCCTTAGGATCTAAGTCCATAATCTACTTGTGTCAGGGCCCACTTTCTGGAGGTCATCCCACGACTAAGTTGTGCCATTTGCATGGCTACGTTGACATAGACGCTACCTCGTGAACATCACCTACCCAAATATTCTTCCCCCGATATTTCGGCGTCCTCCATCTTGGAAGCTGTAGGCACCGGGAACTTTGGCTCCCCTCTTCGGCTGTCTCCTGGTGGTTTCAGAGTTCGAGTGACACCGGATGCTCCTTTTGCTTGCCCACCACTTAGAATGCGAGTCCCAGGGGTTGACTCATCAAAGCAAGTCCGGTACTAATAGATTGAGGTATCTCGCTTGTAGCGACTACCAGTGCGAGATTTTTACACCATACTGGTAGATAGTAACAAACGACTTCTAGACGAGCGTGACCATACCATCTGTCTTCTCCTCAGCCTGAGATTATTAAAATATCCATCAACCCGCAGGACGTATCGACAATGGGTAAGAGAACATCGACAGCGATGATGCGAATTGCGATCGCAGGTGCCGGAGGCTTCGCCTCTCTCCTAGCTCAGGAGCTATCCAGGGGCGCCTACGCCATACTTGTGCTTTCGACAAGAGTAAATCGACCTTGGGCGACCACCTTGTTAAGGCTAGCTAATTGGTTATTAGGCACACCCAGAATTTGAATCCAGCTATGACTGTCAGGTAGCCGTAGTCGACTACACCAACCTTGAAGACCTCCAATTTGTCCTTCAGGGTGTTGACCTCGTGATATCCACCATCTCGGGGGCCGAGCAACTAAACCTCATCGATGCCGCAAGGCGAGCCCGTGTGCGCTGTTTCGTGCCATCGGAGTTCGAAGGCGCTATAAACCGTAGACCACCAGCAGGAACTGATCCCTTCGACAATGATTCGTCGACAGCATTGGAGCAACTCCGACACTGGTCACAATCGAGACAACATTCGATGAAGTACACTGTCTTCTCGTGCGGCGTGTTCTACGAGCGATTTGCCCCTGGCGGCCTCCGAGAATACAACATGGGCATTACCTGTCGGATTCGGAACCAGGGAGATTATATGATAGACGTTGGCGATGGAAGAGCCGAGATCCCTGAAGCGAGTCCCCAGGGCCGCCCCGTATATATCGTGATGACATCGGCGGTCGACGTGGCGCGATTCGTCGCCGCTGCCGTCGAGCTGGGTATCGATACTTGGCCACGAGAGTTTAGAATGCGAGGCACTCGCTTGACAACGCTGAGACTTCAAGAGATCTGCAGCGAAGTTCGAGGAGGTAAGTGGCGAACTTGATATCTTAAGACACCGTCGCTGATGCATCACAGTCCAGTTTGAGCTGATCACGAGGCCATATGATGAAATCGAGCAGTGGCTTCGCTACTACGAGCAGAATGGAGACCAAGCCAGATGGTATTATATGCAGCATCTTCTACAAACCGCTAACGGCCGTTATACTTTTGGAGAAACAAACCTAAACGACGCGGTAGAGGTACAACCAACAACCTTCCGACAGTGGCTATACGATACTTGGGGCCCAGCACAGTAATACTGCCGTAGCAGTTCAAGTGGGCAGCAAAGACTGGCTGGCTATTATTTCGCCGCTCAACCACCTGGGTCGTTGTCCATGTACTCTTTACCATCCGCCGACAATCAAGGCTATTTACCTATTCTTGCACTCACACCCACGACGGCCACTCGGAGGGACTGTGTGGCCCATTTGTTAACCATCTAGTATGCATCGTGGTGGAGTTGGAAAAACAGAAAAAATTGGTCAAACCTGTTTCCTGACGCTCCTCTACTCCAATTATCTTTTGCTTCAACTGTATGCATATCAGCTTTTAGCGTAGCCTGTCTATCGACTGCCTACCTGCAGGTCCAGCCAGGCAGTCCATTAATTCAGATGCGCCTCCTTTTCTACAAGACGTTTTGTCGGGATTCCCGGTGATTTGAGATTGGATATGATATATTCTAATTCATACATGTATGTAAGAGATCGCGTGAGACAATCAAGGCCAAGTCGCGCTACGCCTACTTGCTAGCGTTCCACAAGCATATACGGTTGCATATTATATGCGTACTGCGCCCCATTCATCTATCATGCCGCCCCTCCCTTCTACATGTATACAGCACTGGCCGTAAAGCGAACGTTGAATCGTTACCAAACGACCGGGTCCATAATAATAGGGCGGTGCCCCCACGCCGGCTATTCTCATCGTCTTCGAACTGCCCTTCAGTTTGCCGCCTCGGCTCGTTGGGCGACGATTTGCTGGCGGCAACCGTCTTGCTGCTACTGCTGCTGCTGCTGCTCCCACAGCTTCCGAGTGGCGAAGGGCTCAAGGCGATTTGGCCGGACTGTTCCTCACTTTGAATTACCAATCGACGAAAACACTTTCCTCAAAATACTCACCAGTCGGAGTACGAGCGGGTGTTGCCTATGAATAAACGTCGGACTACTCGAGCATATAGGTAATCTCACGTACATATGGAGTGCATCCCTAGGGTATATACATGCAGATGCAGACGTATGTGCCACGTCTATCGCCTTATGCAAAGGCGGATTAGGGCAAGCAAGTCGTGTTGAACTCGACCGTGATCTTCGTCCCTGCAGCCTTGGCCCGCCCATCTGCTCGTCCCGTCTTCCCGCCTTTACCTACATAGTAGGATAAGACTTACATGAAGAGAACACCCTTCCCAGATGCCCTAAAAAGCGGGTTTGATTTTTTATACGCGGTGCAACACAAAGTATGTTTGCCCTACGCCGCTGTACGTCACCATCCACCGAGTTGCTGCAGGTAAGCCGCCGTAACACTAGGCCGCGAGCGACGGAGAGGATTCTATACAGAGCGCCACTATAGTCTCCAACCCCAATTACCCCGTCCACAAATTTGTCCGGCGACAGAGCCTCAATTTCTAAGAAAGAAAATTTTTTCAATTCCCTTCCCCTCATGTATCCTGTGGGTTGAACCGCAGAGTGGTTGGACAGCAAAACCCGTCGCGAAAAAAATCTTGTTTAACAATTTCGGGATATGGATGGACTCGGTCCCGTCGCGAGAGCGAGGTGCGCGCACTTCATATCCGCCCATCCTATGCATTCAGGCAACTAGCCTCCAACAGCAAACATCTTATGCTTACCCTACCCTACCCCCCCTTTTTACTTTCTGCTCTTCTCTTTTTCTCAGGTTTAGTCTTCGCCGAATTCGTCCACGACCCATAGGCAGAACTTCTCCCACTCGACCTCCCACTCCTTGAGTCGCTGCGCCTTGACCCCACGTCCCGTGCTTGCCTCCCTGATGTCCCTGCCCCATTCCTCGGCCGTCTGGTCCTCGAACGCCGCCCAGCGGATGCTATTCTCGGCTAGGCTACCCAGGCCCGCCAGCCCAAGGTTGTCCCAGCCCTGCAGTGCCTGCCAGAAGTCGTGCGTGGACCCCGCCGTGTCCTGGCCCAGCATCGCCGGGTCGTCGTTGCATAGCGAGCAGGGCACGCCGCGCGCCAGCAGGGCGGGCAGAGGGTGGCTCATGACGGAGCCGCAGAGGCGCAGGACCTCGTTGGAGATGGGGCAACTCTCTACCAGGATCTTCTTCTCCTTGACCATTTCGATGAGGAGCGGGTGCTTGTATAAACTGAACCCGTGGCCGATGCGTCGCGTGCCAAGCAGAATAGCGTCGAACAGGTTGTGATCTGTCGCGTTGCCCGACCCCAGACACTCGCCCGCGTGGAAGAAGAAGGGGATGTTGACGCCCTCCTCGGCGCACTGCTTGCGGAACCAGAAAAGCTCCGGAAGCAAGTCGCGCAGGGGCCGGCCGCCATCTTCCTGTCCGACTAGGTCGTATCCTGCGACGAGATGCGGGTGTGTTATTTTCGTCGTGATGCAGTGCTCCATATTTTGCACGATGTCGCGCGTGGGGAACATGCGCAGCGTAGCCCAGATGACACGCAGCCCCCAAAACCCTCTGCCTTCTTCGGTGGCCTGGAACCGCGCCACCTCCTCGTCTATGACGGTCATCATGGCGCCGAAGTCGGACTCGGGCGTCTCGCTGCCCAGCCTGTAGTAGTCCAGTGCCCATGAGAAGCGCAGCTCGCTCCACCTGATGCCGTCTGCTTGCAATAGCCCCATGAGTCGCTGTAGGAATTTGCGGAAGATGGGCTCGTAGTGGATCATGGACCCGACGACCCGGAAGCACTTGTAGAACTTCTGCCATATGTGGTCGACGCCATGGTGCTGCGAGACGGCGTCCGTCCGCGAGATGGTGCATCGTCCGTATAACCACTTTAGGAACCCGGCCTTGCCGTCCTCAGGGAAAGAGTCCGCGGCTTGGGTTAGTAGGATGAACGTACCGCCTTCGTAATCGTGACTCCAAATATTATTCTCAGTGCGCGGCTTGTTAAAGAAGCGGAAGGTTAGTTTGGCCGCTTCGCGTTCCTTAGCCGTGGTGAGTGGCTGGTCCGCAGCCAAATGCATGCCTGGAGTAGCGAAGAGCACATCGAACAGGTAATCAAAGTCGACCATAGCGTCAGTGTGTGCGTGTAAGAGTGCGCCCTTGGGCATCTGCCGGACAATTTTCCATAGTTTAGTGCTTTCCATCCGCTCCTTGGACAGCGAGAACATCATTCCTGGGTGCACGGTGAAGCCCTCAGCCTCCTGGGCGAGCGAGTCCTCTAGCTGTTGCGTCCATACGGTATCCCGCTCCTCATCCCGGATACGTGCCACTATATCACAAGCACGCTTAGCGATAGGAGAGAGGTTTTGCTTGAATGATGCATCTGAGACGTTGTTAGTGAGGAAAAGAGGAGAGCTAGCCAATTAGGTGCATTTTTGCGAACCGCTACGTTTCTTGTTCTCCTGCGCTATGAGCGCCTCACGACCTTGGATATACTTCTGTATGAAGGGATCGCTCTCCTTAGGGAGATCTTGTGAGATTTCCTCCCATTCCTCGTCGGTGTACGTTGTCTCGTTGCTCATCTCGTCTGATCTTGGTTACGCTGACTTTAAATGATGGGTACTCGCGAATGGAGAGTCTATGGTAAACGAACGACAATTTTATTTTTCAATAATTCGGTGGAATGGTAAGGTTTTATATCGCTGTCTTGTTGAATATTATCATTGACAAAGCTACGGACTTGACTTGGGATATGGTAGGACGGAGTTAAAGAGAATCTTGGAAGTGGTAGGGAGTCCCGTGTAGATGCCCGCTAAACACTATCTTGCCCCACGGGCCCCCGCCAATTACATGGATATGGATACCACTAATCCGGGTTTTAGCGGGCCGCCTTGTGCTACGGGAACTAACACGAGGAGTAGGTAGGTACGGGCCACTGACTCATCGGCCTTAACTAAACCTCCAATTTCGAAGCTTCTCTCCTACATTCACTTACAAATCCAACCTCCATGAGCACATTTCCATCATGTTGCGCCAATAAGAACCGCTATACCATAGCGTAACGGCATCAAAGCTGCAGTATGACTTCTCCAGAGATGGATTTGGATCCTTGCGCTATGCAGTGGCTAAGTCAATAGGGCGTCCCTTTCCTCCCGGCAGTTCCAATACCCGCCGGAAATCGTCGGAGGTCGATCCGGACCCGGCTCCTAACAAAAATGCTTGATCGGACTCAAGATTCACAGTAGCTACTATGGGATGATCTCCGCAAAGGCATACACTTATAATCCTACACGTGTTCTTTTGATTCACTTTAAAGAGCCTAGACTACCATTATCTTCCGGTCCTCCCTCATCGCAACACGCATTCTATGAGCTTCGATTCCATAACTTAGAAAAGGCCTTATAAGGAGGCTCGTTGCTTATCTTAAGGATGCGAAAGTGTGATCTGTTCAAACAGGACATGCCATATTCTTTACTATAAGTCCTGCTCCTATCTCGACGTTCTCCTCTATGAATCACTAGTAAGATTGCAGTACAGAATACGATAACGATATGAAACAGCCGCTGAGTACGGCGACGAGGCATAGTGATTATAGGACTCGGCAGACTTAGTAATACGGGTGTGGTCAAGGTTTCTGCTCACAAAAGTAATAGGTGTCACAGCAAAAGCAACGTTCTAGACGTCGTCCGAAACTGCTCTGACGCCTGACCTCATTACGGATATATCGGCCAGAAACTTCACTAATGAAACGGAAATGAGCCAGCTACTAGGTACATTCATAGTCAACAGTGATTACCACCCTTCTTCCAGGAAGGGGTTCGCAGTTTATCTAGCGATCCATGATCTAAACAATCTTCGGTAATCTCAACTCGCCCTTGACCGAGTAGCATGGCTCCTCCCAGCAATTTGCTCCCCTTTGCCAGTGACTTACTAGAAGTCTTTCCTTTGTATCTACGACGCTACGGACAATGCGGCTCGCACTGTCTCAGCTCTAATGCGACCCTGATGCAACCCAGTCCACCCGAAAATCTAGCTGAGGTCAACTTACCACGTAAACGGTAGTCAAAGTTCAACATGACCCGATCAAGTAATACCAAGAGAAGTCAACGGGCCTTCCCCGTAATGTGCCTTATGGAGGAATTGCTTGAATAGTCAAGTGAACCGGAACTCTGCTTCGGCGTAAACGACATTGCAATATCCGAATATATTAGAGGCCATCTCGAGCGGCCAAATTCTCACGCTATCTGGTATCTCGCCGTAATCCCTCGGCCCGGGACTACTCGAATTAGTAGAAGGAAAGTAAGTAGAAAGACCCATGCAGGTACAAGCACTGGGAAAATCTCGAGCATTGAGCACGCGAGGCCGGTCCAAGAGGACATTACACACGTACTTGGCATTTGATTATTTCTCTAGTACGGATGTGGAGCTGCCACGAGTGGACGACAGGTTACCAACTGGCCGGGATTGGGGGCCAATCGCCGTCCTACATTACTTCTACTGATCATAGGCGCCTGCTACGATTTCGCCCAACCCCCAGTCTTTCGCTCTCTCGCTGTTCTTGCCCTTCTCCCCGAATACCTACATATACGTAACCAATGTACATTCTAGGCCACATATCCTACCTAATTCCAAACTAAAACTTCCGCTTACATGCGTAGATCCCGCGTTGCCTACCATCAGCAACTCGAGACCACTCCATCCATGCCAATGCCACGCGCCCCCCGACATTAGCGGGTCCCAGGCCGTTGGGCTGGGTTTACCCGTTGACGACGGGAGGGTGACGACGGCGCTCCTGATAGGTCGCCAGCAGATAGTCGTTAAGCGCCTCCCGTCCACTAACCTTCCTAATCCAAACAGCTGTGCCGATGGGTATAAGCGGCAGCGTTTCAGCTGGAACCCTAGGTACCAGGAAGTTGGAGGTAGGCAACATGCCGTCTTATTTTCCCACTCTTGGGAGGATAGCTCGCTCATCATCAAAGTCGGTGAAGCTTATACTACGGTATCTACTAACCTGGCAGTTGTACGACTACGTAATCTCCAATTTCACACGAACGAACTTCAACGACCGGTGAGTGGACGAAAATTCGGGATCTATTTCTTTAAGGTCGTATGGCTCGGAAGGCCGTCTAGGTGTTTAGATATCGTGCTGCATGATACGCGCACTCCCTCTCACTACGAGGAGATAGGAGAAAAAAAAACTGTGCCTCCCCCCCTTGCGTGCGGAATTCTCCTAGGCCTGCAGAGCGGCGTCCTCCCTTGCGGCGTGGCTGCCCTTCCTCCAGGTCTCGGTGTGATCCTTCTGCTTCCTCTGGACCTTCTCGTCACCGACCTTACCCCAACCACCTCCGCCGGGTGTATTGACGATGATGCGGTCGCCAGGCTTCATAGGAGCACTATTCTTGGCACCCATGTTGATGTAGCGCTCCTCATACTCGACATCTTCTGTCTTACCTTGCTGCAGGTGCTCGCCCTGTGCCGCCAGATCCTTCTCCGGGTTCGCTTTCTGCACGCGACGCACCCAGATGTTGAGCCCGCATTCGGCGTCCTCGCCGCCGGCGAGCCCGTACGGCCGGTACACACGGCGCTCGCTGAGGATCGACACCTGCAGCGGGATGCGGAACTCGATGTCACGAACAACGCCATCGCCACCGCGGTGTTGGCCGTTGCCACCGGAACCTTTGCGGATCGAGAACTCGCGTAGGATCACGGGGTACCGTCGCTCAAACACCTCCGAGTCCGTGATACGCGTGTTGGTCATATGCACGTGCACGCCGCTAGTGCCCTCCCAGTCGGGCCCCGCGCCGCTACCGCCCGCGATTGTCTCGTAATACCCGAAGCCCTTGACTTCCTGCTCGCCCGAGACATTGCCGCCGAAGCCAAATGTCAGGTTGTTGCAGCAGCCCTGACTGGCGGCGCACGCCTGGAAGGCTTTAAAGATGACGTCCGTGACCCGCTGGCTCGTAAGCACGTTGCCTCCGACCACGGCGGCGCCTGTGGACGGCGACAGGAGCGACTTAGGTGGGATTTTAACGTTGACGGGTTTTAGACAGCCCTGGTTCAAAGGGATATCCTCGGAAATGAGACAGCGCAGACAGTAGATAATGGCGCTGTACGTGATAGCTTCGGGTGCGTTGACATTAGCGTAGACCTCGGGGCCCGTGCCTGCGAAATCAAAGTCTGCCTCGCCTTTCTCCGGGTCGATGGTGACGCGTAGTCGGATTGGAGTTCCCTCATCCATATAATCCACCGCGGACAGATCTCTGCCCTCGAACCTCTTGTAGACCTTCTTGAGCAGCTGCCGGACGCATTGCTCGGCGTTATTTTGGATGCTGACCATGTAGAATTGTACCGTATCTTCGCCGTACTCTTGGATCAAGCTCTCAATGAGAGAGATCCCCTTCTGGTTTGCGGAGACCTGGGCTCGGAGATCGTTGAGGTTATCCGCTAGGCATCGAGTACCACTGCAGCCAGGGTACTGCGCCGGTTCATTGTAAAGTAGCTCTATGATCCTCTTCTCGTCGAATTTGCCCTCGCTAACGATCTTCTCGCTCTTGATCGCTGCGCCTTCTTGGAATAGTTCCCGCGAATATGGCGGCATACTACCTGCAGTAATTCCACCGATATCCGCATGATGCGCACGCGATGCGGCGTAGAACAGGATCTTGTCTCCCTTTTCGTTGAAGGCGGGCATGATTAGAGTGATATCTGGCAGATGTGTACCCCCGTACGACGGGTGGTTCGAAATGATCACATCTCCCTTCTTCAAATTGCCCTCCCAGATCTTGGCCTGTGTTCTAACGCACGTTGACATAGATCCCAGGTGAATAGGCAGATGCGGCGCGTTCGCCACCAGCCCGCCGCTGGCATCGAAGATAGCACACGAGAAATCGAGACGTTCCTTGACATTTGTGCTAACGCTCGTCTTTTGAAGCGCCCTGCCCATGTGTTCTGCGATGGCCATGAATCGGTGGCCAAAGATACTTAGCATAATAGGGTCTGCTTCTCGTTCGGAGGAATCTTGTTTCTGCGAGCTACTCTGTGCGTTAGCTTTTAATCGTATATTTACGAAGGGAATTCATTCAAACTCACTTATCCTTGGTATCCTTCTCTAAGTCAATGATGACATGTGTCTCGAGGATAAGCGCCTTTGCCTTGGGAGTTACTACGATAGTCTGCGTGCCATCTGCGAGCACGGCCGGACCGTTGATTTCGTCGCCAACTGATAGATCTTCCAGCTTATAGATCGGCGTCTCTAGTCTTCCGCCTTCGAAATAGACCTGAGATTTCCCGTGTGCTTTTTTGTCACCAGCTGCTTGTCGTTTGACTTCCTTCAGCTGTCGGTCCACGGTTTTGTCCTGGTATCTGAAACTCTTTCCGATACCGCGAACTCGTACATCATCTACGATGATGTCTCTATCGTCCAGGGTGAACCCAAATTCGTAGCGGTGATGGTTCACGAAAGCCTTGCCGAAAGCCCAATCGTCGCCTTCGTAAGATGTCTTTGCCTGCTCTTCGCTCGGCTTGATAATCATGAGAGCGGACTCCGTCCCGCGGTATCTCATGTTAAGATATTCTTCGAAGACAATCTCGCTGTCTTCGAAACCTTGATCTTGAAGGGATTTTCGGGACTTTTCCTTGAGCCTTTCCATCTTGGACTTCAGTTCATTGACTACGTCGCCCTTGTCTTGCCACACCGTAGAGTCGGGTTCCTGCCTCTCGTCAACAACATCTGCCAGGGCCATGCCGTATGCGGACAGAACCGAGGAATATCTGTGGACTAGGATCTGCTTGATACCCAGAGCCTCTGCGATAGCAACGGCGTGCTGACCGCCGGCACCTCCAAATGTAGCCAATCGATGTTTTGAAGAATCATGACCCTTCGCCTCGGTAATAGATCGAATTGGCCTTGTCATAGCTTCATTTGCTATGGTCAAGAATCCGTACGCCACCTCGTCCAGACTCATGTTCTTCCCGGTCTCTCTATTGACCTGGTCGGTGAGCTCCTGGATGACTTTCTTGCTTGCCTCATAGTCCAATCCTTCGTCCTCATTTTTTCCGAAGATCTTCGGGAAGAACTCAGGCAGCAGTCTCCCGAGGAATAAGTTCGCGTCTGTAACCGCAGCCGGGCCACCCTTTCGGTAGCAGGCAGGACCGGGATGGGCACCGACTGACTCAGGCCCAACGACGAAGAGACCATTCTTGAAGAAGAGCCTACTTCCACCGCCAGCCGCGACAGTATTGATGTCGAGTTGAGGGGACTGGATCGTAACGCCTGCTGTGGTCGTCTCAAAAACATGTTCATATCGGCCCTCTCCGTATCGCGAAACGTCAGTGCTAGTACCACCCATATCGAAGCCAATGACCGGGATCTTAGTCTCTTCATCGTAGCTCGTGATAGCGTAGCCAACTACACCGCCCGCAGGACCCGACAGGATAGCCTTCAGCCCCGTGAACTTCTCCACGTCTACAAGTCCACCGTCGCTCTGCATGAACTCGCATCGCGCGCCTTTGCTGCCTTTCTCCTGAAGGACACTTCGCGTTCCCAGGCCACCGGCGAATCCCTTCTGGAACCCGGCGATGTACTTCTTGATCGCCGGGGTCAGGTATGCGTCAGCACAGACGCTCGTTGCTCGTGAGACTAACTTGATCATAGGCATGAGCTCGTGGCTAAGCGAGATGTGGTCGAAACCGACTTCCCTCGCGATCTTGCCTACTAATGCTTCATGGTCCGGGAAGGTATAGCCGTGCATCAAGCAAACGGCTATACTTTTGATGCCCTTGTCGAATATGCTCTGCAACTGGTCCCTGATGCCGCTCTCTTCTGGCCGCTGCAGCACGCGTACTGCCTCTCCTGAGAGCCCCATGACCAGGTCTGTCTGCCCGGCTTCCGCAGTTCCAGCCTTCGCGTCAGATTTGCTCAACTTCCGTTCCGGGTCCTCGGCATAGTCTTCTAGTGTGACTCTCTCATCTATCTCCACGACTTCCTCATACAGGACGTCGGGCTTCTTGATGGCGAGGTCAAAGATCTTAGGGCGACTTTGGTTGCCTATTACGAGGCAGTCCTTGAAGCCTTTGGTCACCACCAGGGCCATCTTCTCGCCCTTACGCTCTAGCAGAGCATTAGTCGCCACGGTGGTCCCCATACGTATGCTATCGATCTTAGACGTGTCTAAGGCCTCTCCTCGGGGTATTTCACGCCCCTCAAAGTGGCTCATGATGCGCCGGATGCCTTCAAGAGGGGCGTCGTCATAGTTAGCCGGATCCTCGGAAAGGAGTTTGATAACCACATCCTTTCCGTTCAATGTGCCAACACAGTCCGTAAAGGTACCGCCACGGTCGATGGCGATACGGACACCCCGGTCTTTTTGTTCGGTGGAACCCATTTTAGGTATAGAACTAAGACAAGGCAAACGATACTGAATGTAGGAGAGAAGGTAATAATGCTATGCCCACAATCCAGAACGTCTGGTTGCTATTTATGTTTATTTCGACTTCTGTCAGCATGAAAACAGGGACCGACGAATAGGATTCGCCCTAAAGGCTTGAAGCCGCGAAGCGCCGCCGTGCTAGGAGCTCTTAAGCTAAATGTATGCAGGCATATGCTTGTATGCGTTGGTATATGCTGGTGGCAGTAATCCCCAAGACTTAGAAGACTCTAAATGTAACGGTCAGCTTATAAAGTAAAGCGAAATAGGCTCGACACTACATAAGTTTATGTAATAGATTAACGTATACGGCATATACGCGCGCTTCGAGGTCCGGGTTCCGCGATCATGTCTTCTATATTGCTCGTGATAGGCCGATGTCGTCACCGGGATAGATACTAAAGGGTGACTCAAAGACTGACTTACTAATTGCTTCACCCCACTATAGTCACGTTCGTAGTATACTTACCTGACAATCCAGACTACCCCGCAGTAGCCGCATAGTTACCGACATAGGACGACAGCGACTTTTTAGACAGTTAGCTTGATGGCAACCTAGCCTACCTAGGTAGGTAGGTATCTAGCAGGTAATAATCCTAAAAGCACGCCACTCAGATGATATATTTTGGTCGGGTATAGTTATACCAAAATTGGCAGGCAAGATATGTATGTAGTTCGTCGGGCCGAGTTGATTTAATTGAATCAATTAGTAAGGTCGGATAGTGTCGTTTCTTCATGATTAAGTTAAGACTTCGCGGTAGTTCGGCAACACCCCGAAGCCCCCTACCCCTTTTTCGATATCCCTGCAACCCCTGAAAACCTCGTCGTAGTCGTACATGTCGTACAAATAGATACTTATACATCCTAATGGTTCGTGACCCACCGACATGCGCCAGCCGTTGCGGCAAAGGGAAACGTACCTAAATTGTACATAACTCCCATTATCCGATATTTCCGGTTTCCCTCTAATTATGCGCCTGGCCGATTGCAAAACGCCTGCGGTAACCGATCTCAATGAGTAATGACTCGGACCGCTTGCAACATGATCCCAAAAAACAAGCCCCTGGCGACCTCTTCGATCTGGAGACAGTCAAAAACTCGGCCAAGTGCCTCGCTGGTGGCTGACTGGCCCATAATACCCATCAATGCAGCAGGGACACTACCCTGTATGAATAGTTTCCTCGCTTTAACTCTTAGTTCCTCTTTTTCTTCCGTTGTTAATTCCTTTGGCCAAGCTTTCCGCTCTTCATCCGTAGGTAGGGAATTCTCTCGGAGCTTGCGTAGGTGCGTAGCGATACCGGCGTCTGACGCATTCGCCTCAAGGACAGACTCTTGAACTAGGGACTGAATAGACGTGAGGGACGGGTTACCTGGGCGTAGAAGGAAGGACTTTGCTGCTGTCAGAAGCGTCCTCCGAATATTCCAGGCTGATGATAGAGTATAGAGTTCAGTAATCACGGCAAAAAGGAGTTCGACCGCCACACGAGTTTCCTGTTCTGAGAGTGGCGCGTAGTGCCTGCTCAGGCGCCTCACAGGCCCGCCCGCCTGCGGCAGCTTTTCCTGCTGAATTGAGCTGAATGACCGAGTAGGTGAGATGCCGTTTGGAGCGGACACTAGACGCGAGGTGCCATCGACGCTCAACCGAGTGCTCGTGGGAGAGCCGTAGTCATCAGTGATCTCATCCGGTGGAGGTGGTAGCTTGATATTAGTAAAGCTCAATTCGGACGGAGATCGCAGAGGAGAGCGCAGCGCCGCAGCACTTGAAGAGGCACGGCTATGTACTCTGCTGCTCGTTGCACTGGTAGAGTTCCGCTCCCAACGGTCTGCCCTCGCGGGGTGCAGACTATCTTGATCTGTATCTACCTGGCAGCTAAGGCGTCGCTCCATGGGGGCTATTTTACCTGGCTGTACTGAAATTATGGACGATCTTTGGCTATCAAGACTGTCCCTGGATTTCCCGGATCCAGTTATGGACGACGTGCTATCCATTCTAGGGAGAGCCGATAGCGACAATGGTCGTGTGTTCATAGCTGGAGGGCTCTGCGTGTTATTGACTTCCTTAGTTTGGTGCTCGCTCAAGGAAGAAGTGGTAGATTTCCTCGGTCCTAGCCCGATGTTGCCGAAGACACCAGTGACTCCGCCCACCACAACCTTTCCACTGTCCAATGCTCCCTTGGGTGCGTTCTGAATGACATCGAGCACGCCCTTCCCCATCGACTCGAAGGAGAATCCCCTACTAGCACCCATTCGAGCCTCCTGACTTTTATCAAGGAAGCGTTTGAAGGCTTCTGACTCGGCTAGTGGCTTCTCAGAGCAGGCTGTCCGCATGTATCGCTCAACCTCTCCACGTAAAGACGTTCTTGTGTGAACTTTCCAGCTCGGAAAAGTGGCGAAGGCCTCCAGAAAGGCCGTTGAGCCTGAGATTGTCGCAATTCGTCGTAGACTCTCGTGAAGACTCTCGAATTGGGTGTATGTCTTCATTACCATCCACCCGGGGTAGTGAGAAGTGGAAGGCTCGATCTGAAGAAGATACTCCCACGAAGGCTTGCCGCGTAATTTACCCTTATCGCTGCCAGCGTCATCATGGACAGTAACAGTAGCGTTGTGCAACGTGAGGGGTGGGGGGTTGCGCGATTCATCTTCGTCAAGTTCCTCTCTCGCCGGTGGAACAATCTGGTCAAAGCTCGTAAAGCGATGAGGGGGCCGTCCCGCTTGTCCGTTGGACGGTGATGAACTATGGCTCGGCGTATCCAAGGGTGACTTAGGGGAGATAGGGGATCTGAGCGGTCCTTCCTTATTTCCGGCTTTGCTCGTGTATGCCTCTCGTGAGGAAGTTGTGCCATCAAAACCAGGGCCCTTGGGCTGTTCAATGGAAGTCCTGTCGGGCTTGCCGTCGATTTTCAGGTCGAGCTCCTTGGCATTTTTCTCCAGAGCGTTATTGAGGAGACCAGAAGCTCTCGTGCCGTTCTCTTGTGATACTGTGTTCACTTTATCGGCTTGTGCAATCATCTCGTTGAGTCTCTTCATTTCCTCCATGGCTTTCTCCATCTCTTCGTCGGCTTTGGATAACTTCTTTTTATGTGTCGCCTCCTTACGACGCGCCCGGTCCATTTCGTACGAGTTACGGTTGCCCTTGGAAAGACCGATGTTCCCAACATTCCCGTCGACGTCGCCGAAGGCCTTCTGGTCCTGGATTGCTTCATCGATAGCTTGCGAGAGGTCCGTTTCTCCAGACTCGAGGAGATACACGATCCACCCGTTGATCCATTCCGCCTTGGAACAGGTCTGCAAGGTGCCCTCGAGAATAATGGTTGCGAGAATCTCTCTCAAGAAGATTCTAGCGGGATCACAATCGTACGTGGGCCTATCAAGAAAACCGAGCAGGTCTTCGGCAACCACCTTGAACTTTCCTGCCTGCTGTCTCTGGTTGAGAAGGTTGGACAGTGGAGCATCTGTATTTGAGGCAAGGTAATTATATATGGCATCCGCTGCAGTTAAGTTCGTATCAGAAGGGAGCTCGGAGTAAGCGGATGCCATTTCAGATAGAAAGACGATTATGATGGAACAGGTATGGGTAAGGAAGTCGACGAATGCATCGGCGGGTCGTTTGCGGCTCAGTTGGTTCGAAACGGACAGTAAGAAGTTGACCAAGACTTTTCTACACGATAGGGGGAAAGACTTGTCCGATGGCACAATAGG
This sequence comes from Hypomontagnella submonticulosa, assembly GCA_022984865.1. Taxonomy (NCBI): domain Eukaryota; kingdom Fungi; phylum Ascomycota; class Sordariomycetes; order Xylariales; family Hypoxylaceae; genus Hypomontagnella; species Hypomontagnella submonticulosa. Next base: position 964,064 of record JAJKLF010000004.1, on the reverse strand, counting down.
CCCGTACCACCAATCCACGTAATCGCGTATGACTGCTTCAACAAGGGAATTCAACGCCTCTCGCGTCTCTGGTTGGAAGTCATCGAAACTCCTGGCTAGGTATTGTTCTTCATTCTCCTTTCCAAATCCCGCCTCGAGGGCCGACTTGTAGCGTGTATTTTCTAAGATCCGGTCCAAGAACTCATAACCCCTTTCGCCCCGGACCGCTCGTGACACTTCGGGATGCCGGGATTCCCATGATGCGAATAGTGTAATACCAGCAACCGCTCCGATCAACACCAGACCAATCTGGCCAAGAATGAAATATGTTATAGCTGCAAGTGCAATTGTGATGGCTCCAAGGGTTCCGGGAGTCGCCGTAGATAGAAACTGTAATACTTTGGTAACAGCATCTTCTTGTTGGGTTTTCGATGTAAGTATGTCTCGCTTTCTCGGATTCGCGGGATCGCTTTGGAAGCTCTCATCGGGTCTAGCGGTTATCGGGCTCGATTCTAATATCGGATCGTCTTGTGATATGGCGGGAGAAGCGCCGACTTGCGCACCGTTGACGGGATTCATAGGGAATCACTATAGCTGGAACTATTAATACTACAGGATTAGGGACGATCGTAACGGGCGCATCGCGTTTATGTCGAGAAATTAGAATAGAGGATCTTCGATCGAAGAAGATACAAGTGTGAACGTAGGCGCAAATGCGACAGGCCAACTAATTACAACATAGCCCTATTCTCCGTATTCCAACGTGTATGAAGTCGTTTTGGATTTTAGATTCGGTATCTATGAAGGATAATTTTGGCAACGGTTCATTGGTTAAGGGGCTGGCGCTCAGATTCTCCCTTAACTTCCATTTGATGTTCTAACAGGCATATCCCTGTAATCAATCAATTAAGTAACCCGGGGACATGAACGCTCGTAGCTTACTCCTGTCTTGCCTCAGCATCACTAAGCCACAAAGAGTTTAGTAGCAATTACGTTTCAAAATTTAGAACTTTGACCATTACATAATGGTCAATTGAATCGATTCAATTAGTTGCCTTGTTAGGTGCTGGAAGGCGCGTCTTGCAAGCCATTTAACGCGACAAGCTGTAACCCCACATTCCGCAACCCGTCATCCTCACTAATTACTTTCCTACCTTCTACAGTCCCTGCTCTTTTCCCATCAATTGGTACAGCCCCATTTCCTAATGCAACTTGCCGTTTTCAATTTCAAGAGACAATTGCATTGAGTACGGCGGCCCTGCTGCTCATTAACATGGGCCGCACCAAGAACCTGAAGCGATCGCGTCGCGATGATGACGGCGACGAAGAGGAAGAGCACGCCTTGAGCGACCAGGGAGCGAAGTCAAGCAGCAAGTCTAATTCCAACAAGAAGGCCAAGACTAGTGGCGACTCTGGCAAGGATGGCGATGGAAATCCCTTCTGGGCTGTAAGCTTAAGCTGTCCTGACAACATTATCTTCTTTAATGCTAACTTATCTTCCCAAGCTGGGTGGTAATCGCAGAGCTACAGTCACCGTCTTCAACAAGAAGACCTTCGTCAACATTCGCGAGTACTACACAGACAACTCGGGTGAGCTCAAGCCAGGAAAGAAGGTACGTTATTTTCCATAAGGCAGGCAAGCTCGCGCGTTCGTCATCTAATTAACTATCGCTTCCAGGGCATCTCTTTGCCATTCGATCAGTACATCAAACTTCTCGAAGTCCTCCCCTTCATCAACGACGAGCTACGAGAAAAGGGCCACGATCTACCGGAGACCTCGTTGAGTGTACCCGTTCAGGATGCTCTGGAAGCTCCAGAGGCCGAGACAGGACCTGCCAAGTCGAAGGCTAAGTCGGAAGCCAAAAAGTCAAAGGCGAATATTGAGGCCACAAGCGACGAAGATGAGGAGTCGAACTAGGGATTCGTCCGACAGGGGAACACTCTTGACTTCTTCAGTCGAAAATCTAAGTGAACCGCCGTTTGCTCGTGTCAGCGGTTGGAGGGTAGGCTAAGGCCAAACCCAAGGATAGCGTATGATGGCAGTGTCTCATTTCATCGCCACGACTTACATTGGTGGTCCACACGACTATATTTTGCTTTTTCTGGTTGGTTCGTGTAATGTAGGGATTTCGAACACTTCTAATTGATACCCATCGCTCACTTGAGCTTTACTCAGACTGCGGTTCCCCTTAATTCAATTTACCCATGAAGACGTAAAAATTGGTGCTTTTAAATCACAGGGTCAACTACGTATCATGAGTTCTCAGCCACTCCATTTATCGTTTTATACAACGTCCAGACAGTCTCTTTTGTTACTAATATCTACTAGGTATATGTACATATGTATGTGTCGTTCGATCCTCGAACAGACTTCCCAGGCCGGTCGTATGGCCCTCATCCGAGTTAATCAATTATCGACAATTTCCACATCCCCAAATCTACGATGCAGCGCTAAGCTTTGCCAGGTCAATGAGCTTTTGCTTATGCTAAAGTGTTGCGAAACTACGTCACTACTTCAGCTCAAAGTCAAGGCTACATTTCAGAGAGATTGATGAAATCTTACTCGGCATTGGCGCCCAGTCTCAAAACATCTTCATATCAGAACACAGGTTAATGAAGATACTATATGTACCAAAAGAAGGAAGAGTGAAATTGAAGCCTAGAAACCCCGAGCATCTTCAGAGCTACCTACCTACTATTATATATATGTAGGCTATAGAGCGTCCTCCGCCTCTAGCGGCACAAACTCATGGATCTGGCTCCGTTAAAGGCTCATTTTGCTTGCTCGGAAAACTAATGACTGTATTAGCAAATCCGTGGACCAGGATATGGTTAGGTGAATGAAGATATTACTATTATTCCGACGTCAGTGGTCCTCGCTTTCCTCACAGAGCATATGGAGAAGACTGACTCCCCCAGATACGAAACACGTGGTTAGTCCGTTAACAAACACCAATTTCCGGGGGATATAGGGGTTCGATGTAAGTGCTAGGACCAATATCCTTCCCGTCGCCTCGTGCCTGGTCTTATAGATTTGGTTGGGATCTCTTACTACTATCGTATATAGGTTCTCCGTTTACATGCAGATAGCAAACAATCCTGCACTCGACAAACAGGCCATTATAGCTCTCTAAGCATCCTCTCGAAAGCTCAGCTTTGGATATAGTATTCCTTGAGTCGAAGAAAGACGTCGATCCGTCAATCTAACCAAGATGAGACGACGCTGCAGAGTTGATTTCCTACTGCCAGGTTACAAGCGCTTCAAACTCGTTGTTTGCTCAGCTCATTCGGTGTCGTCGGATGGGTCAATATCGACAATCTAAATACCCAGTAAAGACCCCTCTTAAAGGCACAAAAGGAGTGGCCAGTGCCTGCATATGGGATCATCATCCTTAATGACTATCTACATATTCACACTCGATCTGTTTTCATTGCACAGAGCCATTCCGTCATAGCTCTATCATCCCATGATGAAGACGACAGCATACGGGGCGGTTTGCTAGCGATCCGTTTGTCTATAAAACCGTCACAGAATCGAACCCAGTCTCTTAAGAGTTCGGTCAGTAGTATACAGATAGGTTCTATTCGTTCACCCAACCTTCTCCTTCGGATTCCCAAAACCAAGACATTACTCACCACCATGCGTCTTCCCTCTCTCTTCGCTCTAGCCAGCAGCATCATACTATTGACACCCGCCACGGCACAGGAACCCCCGAGGCGATATGACGCCGGAGAGCCCGAGACCATCAGATTCGGAGATGGCGACAAGATCAACGGCACCCTAAGAATGCACATAGACCAGACGCTCGACTACTACAGGAACGAGATCGGAGTCGACATATCCAAGCTCCTGAAGCATCGGGAGCTCTTTGACAGGCGCGCCAGGGAGTACACATTCCCCAAGGGGAGCGGCACCGAAGGCACTGTGTCGTGGGACCTGCCCGAGGAGCGTGACAGGAAGTCGGATTCCCTCGTTCCCTACGAGCAGCACATGACGGTAACGATTCAAATAACATACATGTAAAGACTAGGAGCCCAGCATCTAACATTCTTTCAGTGCGACGAGTGCCTCAATATCTGCGAGACCGCGATTATTGTACCCTTCGGATTCATCATGTAAGTAGAAGCGCCATCCCATACACGGCCCCTCGACATGCTTCTCGTTCTCTACTAACCTTTAACACGCAGTTGTGGTATGGATTTTCCTTCCCCTTTCATCTGTCCTAATCTGTCTCGCCCCCCTTGGCTACCAGGTCCAAACTAACTTAATCCTTTAAGCTGTATGCATGGCTACACTACATTGCATGTGATGAATACATACATCGAGTCGATTAGACTGCTTGAGGCCGGGATATTTGAGCGGCTTATGTGTGTTGGAACACCATCACTGTGGGTGGAAACGTTGGAAGCGGTATTTCTATTCCTCACTATGGTGCACTAGTTGACTACTTGCACTATTTATATAACAACTACATCTTATTCAGTAGCCCAATTGACAAATATGGTTAGACTTCTCTGCGCGCATTAATAGGGGTAGCACGACGTGACTACAGAGTACATATTAGCATGGAGTAATGTTGTGATACCAGGTAGCTACCTAAGTTAGGATCACCGGCGGTCGAGTGAAGTACATACTAGGCGTGTCGTCAATGGCCACCTCATCTCGTGTACTACAGAATTATCTCGATGTAACAAATAGATAAACATTGTACGCTTACTCCAAATCCACTCTTGTCTCGGAAGTTTGCGGGGGGCATGAGCATATGTAGCCATCGATTTCATGGAGTCCATGAGCGCACAACGGCCGGATAGGTGGGCTATCTAGAGGCATTGTGCTCCCATTCACAGAACATTAATATCGTGGTGCTGTTCATTCATTCACTTCCCTTAAAGCCACCTCGGTAGCCATCTATATTTATACGTCACAGTAGCTCATCGCTTAGGAATCAAATCTCATACCAAGAGAGGCATGGTCATGATTCGTAATCAGTCATTAATTAAAGAGGATATCAGTTCCGCATAGTCCCCTCCTCACCGAATGAATATCATCAGGGTCAACACCAACCATGGATGCCCTACATATACATATGAATCGGATTATCTTCGTCCCATCCTACACACCTCTTGTCGACATAAGAACCCATGTTCCCAACACTCCATCAAAAGGCTACTAGCACATTCTTCGTCTCCTCAGCCAGCAGCGCGGAACATAAACCTTCACAGCATCATCCGGGCATGAGTTCGATAGTGGGTGGTTTCACGAACTTGAGGTCCCCCGCCGTGTGATGACAAGGACAATAGTGTTCGACGAGGTCCGTAATTGTCGAGGCATAGTTCATGTTGTACATGGCCTTGTGCGAGTACGAACTAGACAACCCGCCCCCCCAGTCTCCAGACTCAAAACTCAGTAAGGGTGGTCATGCGCGGGGAATCGGAGAAGGACGTTTCAATCACGATATACACGAGATGGGAATGGTGACACGGGATTTTACTGAGCAATTAGCATTTAAAGGGGCGAGCTGACTATGTCTGACAAGGGCATACCCATTGCAGTAGTTATAAACCCGGAAACGTTGGTCACGAATTTCCTCTGAATTTCATTACAGCCCAATATGTTGTACGATTGGCTGGGAGAGTTGTATGTAGCTTAGAATCTAAGTTCGCGGTGTATCAAGCAATAGCTTTTAATTCCATCATCGACTTCATGACCATTGGTACCAGAAGAGACATTTCCAACGCACGCCCACAGTGACACCACATCCTTTTGGTGAATAGAAAAAATTCGGGTCGTCATCATGTCGTCAATAGGAAACAAAGTGTGCCACCAGCCTCTCGTTCTCTACGAGACTGATGGATGTGATGAACAAAGTAAAACAAATTCAGCCTCGGTCATGAACATTACCCGCCTAGAAGTCATGATAGGCGGGAGTTTTGCGTTGCTCGAGTATCTCGTTGTCCTCAGCGTAAAAGAAAAAAAAAGTAGTAATCGATGATCATCTCAAGAAAATTAAGGTCCACCATGCGACGCGTCAATTCGTGAAGCATTTACACGGCCTTCAGCGGCTGTTAACAACAATCAAGAATGGAGTCGTAATTTTCGTCATCATAGCTTCTGGAGGATGGGCCCAAACATGCCGATGATGAATCGTCGCAACGAATACAAAAGATTTTGGAAGGGAATAAGTAAATGAGTGTATCTCGTACTCGGTGTAGGGCGCGAAAGGGATTCTCTTCCTAGTAGAATCTATTATCGCATGAGTGCCCCAAACAACCGGGATTAATGCGTAGATGGAAGAAACTGTCGAGATGACATGTCAGATCACGAGATCGAGGTTACCGCCGGCGAGCCACCGCGGAGGCAGGACGGTTCATCGCGTCGTATCCAGGTGTAGGCATGGGCCCCTCGATAACCGTTTTCCGCCGCTTCAAGTCTAGTCCGCCGCTGGAAGGTCGGGGAAGATCGTCTTCGTCGTCCCGGCCTCGCTTCAGAGAGCCGGGCGCGCCATTCATAACTGACTGAGCAGCATAGCCGTTCTGCATCGGAGCGCCCATGTCATTTTGAGAGCTATAAACATCCTGCGCCGGCGCACCATTAGTGGGTCCCCGTTCGCCACTCATTACATTATAAAGATTGCTAGATGATGGTACACGCGGCGGTGTACTGTACCCTGCTTGTTGGGCGTAGTATGGCTGCGGGGGTGCAGCGGTTCTAGGCGTGGCACGACCAGACCCAGCTTGGTGGTTAGGCGATCCTGTCATTTCCGCAGGCATATGTTGATGCTCGCCAGGTAACGCGGTAACGGGTGGCGCGTTATAGTTATACGACGTTCTGTTGGTGTCATAGGCTCCACTGTCGTGTGTATACTCAGCTTCGTGATCCGCTTCGTCTTCGCCGGATGGGTGAGGGACACCGTCCCCGTGTTGCAACATTCCGTTAGCCGGTTTGACGTCGGTCGGCTCCGTCGGCCCTGCACCAGTCGGGCGTCCTGTAGGGGGGCCCATCTCACTCTTCATGTAAGTATTTGTTTGGCCATAGATATTCCTTTCTTGCGGGCTGTTATTTGAAGGGGGGTAGGGCGATTGCTGAGCAGCCTGGCCGTTGTACACCCCCCGAGAGCTGTCATATGGCTGGCTAGCCTGTGGATAAGGTTGCATGCTTTGCAGACTATTTCCGGGAGGTGTAGTCGCTGGAGTTGCTGGCATTGAACGTGCAGCATTACTGAGGCCTGTATCTATGGACATAGGATTAGTACCCTGAGAACCACTCATTCCCTGTTGGCTCCATTGAAAGTTCTCAGAGGCTCCCATGCTTCCCATCACACTCGATGCACTAGTTGGCGGCGTCGGGAACGTGTGGGCTCTATCCAGGGATGGCCTTCCAGTGTTGTTATGAGATGGGAGAGAAGGTTGAGGTCCCGGCAGTCCCATGTGATGATGGTGCTGTTGTATTGACGGCAAGACGCCCCCAGGAGGCGCCGGACCCGGGCCATTGCGCATCTGATTCTGTTCTTGCTTTCGGCGCTCAGCCGCAGCCATAACCTGGTTTGTCCGGTTTTGGTTTGTGGGATGATACAACAAAGCGCCGATGTTGTGGACGAACAGGGGGTACAACAGTTCGGTGATCTTCTCCTTGTTGGCAAAGTCAAGGGCCCTCTCAAACGGAATCCTAAAAACCACGTTATTGGCAATTGTCTCCAGTCGTCAATTATCATCGATGCTTACCAAACTCCCTTGAGGTGCATTGGCCCGATTTTGACAACATGTCGCACCTTTTCGCTCTTCAGAATTCCATCTCTTCGGCCACGAGTCATTCCAGCAACGTTAAGTAGCTTCGTTCCGTTTATCATGTGGTTATCTGTGAGTTAATTTGTGAGCTCATTCCTTGGTTCCTACAAGTTTACGTTGCCAAATTCCTACCTTCACGTCGTGCGACACAGATACCCCTCGCCTCGACTTGGAAGCACAAGCTCCCTTCATCCTCCCAAAGCGTAGCGGTCACTCGGGGTTTCATCCCCGGCGGCGCTATTTGACCTGTGGTGTCAAAGCCTTGGTACTGATTCTGCATACCTCCTTGAGGAGGGACTCCAGGAAGAGGCAGAACATTTTGAGCACCCATCGAACCAGAGACGGCCGGGGGTGCTGACTGAGGAGACGTCAACCCATTCCCGTAGGCGTATTGGTACGATGGCGTAGAGTACTGTGGACCCGGCTGCAATAATGTTGGTTGCTGGTGGCCATACTGAGGTAGCGCATTCGACGTTACGGTTTGTGGTTGCGGTGCTGGACCAGCGGACATGTGCGAAGGTTGGTAGTACATGTCTGGAGGCGCCGGATTCATCGCGGAGTACTGATCGTATCCACCAATGGCGTGAGAAGGAGGCCCGGATATCGCCGTGGTAACTGGGAGACTGGGAGACGGCGTCTTGGGGCCGTTTGAAGATGGTGCCGAAGTGAAGGACGACTGCGAGTCTCCGTTGGAACTAGCAGAAGACGCAATGGAGCTAACCCGGGGAGACGATGTACTGGAGGAGTATGCCAATGGCGCCTGTGGCAATGGGAGCGAAGGCAACCTCTCACTTACATACGGGGGGCGCTGGGGAATAGAAGCACCGTAGTATGGTGGCACGTCGGACGTTCCCCGGGTTTGCGTCTGGGAGATCGGTGGGAGATCCAGTTTTACGACGCTCGACAGCAAAGCCACGACGGGCTAGACGGAATGAATCCACGTACAAGTCGACTGGATACGACCTATGTATAAACACAGGAGACCAATACCACAATTGGACCCCAAGATTTTATCCAGGCGAGTGATAACCCACGATAAAACGAGGCGATCAAGTCAATTGGCTTGTCAACGGTTCCAATCGATATGGCTAGGACGTAGTCTTGCTGTCGTCACAATATCTGGTATGCGTGCGAATTATTCGACGCGAGTTACAATGCTGAACTTGCGGGGAATTCGACGCGACGAATAAGTTTCCTCGGCAAAACGGTCTTGTTTTTCGTACGGCGTGATCGTAACAAGTCGTGAAGCTCTAAGGGATCCGTCAATTATATTGTACCGTGGACTAAAGAATATGTCAGGTTCGAGTGTAATATTTTAATATGTACGCCTAGAAGTCTGCACTAGGATCGCGGGGTTCGAAAGGCATAAAACGGCATCGGCGCAGGAGTGTGCATTAAAGAGATGTTGGGAAGATGAGGGGGGAATGGGACAGCGGTGGTTAATTGTCGTCGTCGTTGATCGTTTGGGTAGATTCTCTTGTCTCTCGCTCTCGCTCGAACGCATATACATACACTCACGTAACGCACGCACACATCGAGGTATTTCTTCCTGATAATTTTGGCTTCCTCTGCTCTCTTTTTCTCTTTCTCTTCTCCTCCCTCTCTTTAAGCGAGGCTGTCTCTCAACTCTAATGCAGGAACATTAGGTCCCAGATGCGCAGGGCGGAATGCAAGGCAGGTTGGAAGTGGAGGTGGGAGGTAGGATATTGGGAGGTGGGCAGAGTTTGCGCAAATAGGAATTGTGAAGAGAACGAACACTTACCTTCTCTCCGGACCTCAATGGCCTTCTCTGCTTAAAATTAGGGAGGTCGGAACAACACCAAAAGAGAAGAGAGGAGGAAGATAGAGGGGGAAAAAAGGGAAAAGAAAGGCCCAAGGTTTTCCTCTCGTGGTGGTGGTGGTGAGGAGGCAGGAAGGTAGATAGATTAGAGGAGGTACGAAAGTTGAGAGAGGTCAAGGTAAGAAAAAGACGGGGACACCAGACGTGCAGACGGGACTAGTCTGCTAACTAGTAAGGTATGGTTAACAGGGGTTGCAGGGGAGCAGGGGGGGGGAAAGAGTAGGGTAAGGTACCTAGGTAGGCAAGGCAGGGCAGGACAGGGCAGGTAGAATCAAAGGTTGCTGCTGCTTTTTACGAACTGTGACTAGAATTATGAATTGTAAACCATAAAACCGTAAAACCGTATACTTAGACTGTACCTACTGTAGGTAGGTACTGTAGGTAGGTAGGGATTAGTAGCAGCGAGCAGCGAAGCCGCTAGCACTAGACGGGTCCGGGTGTGGTGCGCCTGCTGGGGTTTGTTGTTGAGCCGGGGGGTGGAGGGGGGAAGGATGAATAGTGGATAAGGATAGCGACGAGGTTGGTGGTGGTCGGGGTGTCAGGTCAGAACATCCAGAGGTTATTACTTTACCTCTTTTTAATTTTTTATCTATTCGTTCTTTTCCTCTTTCCAGTCGAGTGTTTTTGGTCCTTCCTTGCAAGATCCTAGATACGTACCGGAATGGCCGTAACTTACCTAGATAGAAAGTAGCATGGACAACATGGGCCATCATGGGCACTAGGGTCTCGTCTTTGGCGGCCAAGGGTTGTACAACTAACACCAGGGCTCTCCTCAGTGTGGCTCCTTTTCGGTGGCGTGTAATCATCAGGGTTGTGTTTACCGGGATGAGGGGCTAGTCTTGTAAAATCGTAAAATCGTATGTACGCAACGTGTAAAGCCAAACCCGAGCACTGTGATCAATTGATAAAACGATGATTATGTCTCCAATTCGATTAGCTTATTCAGACCAGACAGCACTTGCTAATATCTGAGAACGTGCCTATATGGCTGTATGGGTATGGAACCTTCGTTAAATCGACCGGTGCTCGTCTACTACTTAGGCTTAATAAATCAATAACATAAATAGACTGGCACAACTGTCTAGATTATCTATCGAGTATGTATTGTAATCGAAATCCTACGGTGAGGTGTTTTTTTTCTACTACGTCCCTAACTGACCCCGGACCGGCGTAGTTATCCCCTGAGCCTGGCAGGTACAAATGAGATACACAGTACGAACTAAAATTGAGCGAGCCCTTGATTTGAGATGAGCAAGGTGAGATAGATCTCTTCGGTCCCTTCCATTTCTTCCAACCCCCGATCTACATATAGAGCCTTACCATCTGGCGTCTACATGAAGAATCGACCCATCTAGGTCCGTCAGTGAAGGCAAGCTATTCTAGGATACAGGACTCGTAGATACACAATGGAACCAGGCGCAAGACCGAATAAAGGGGGCTTTCTTCACAAAAGCTAGGGATAGCTACCTAGGGTACAACGACGAAGCGCCCATGAAGCGCCCACTGCACAGGTGGTAGGGAATGGCATTGAAATCATTGGCCAATTCGGCTTTTACATGAGTAGAGTACACATCATCGCCGCCCGTGGCGTTTGTTTTGTCGAAGTTCACAAGATATCTTTACAAAATCTTGTCGAACTATACAATACATATGTGCTCTATGTACATCCTCCTACATGATTAATAGAGAAGACCTACAAAGTTGACTACGTGAAATATGTTTTTTTCTTATAGAGAAGCAAGGAGTTAGCATACTTCAAGATGTCATCCACTACCATATATATCAGCCATGTATCTTACATCTATGTGGTTAAAGACGAAGACAAACAAACGCAGCTATACGATGTATATAGACGTATAAGATCAACTATGTCAGTCAATAGAAAAGCCGAATCAACTTCTTACGTTTTTCTTTCCGTCGACGTATCATGATTGGTAAGAGCCTCAACTATGCTATTAAAGTTATATTTTCAGACCTAAATATAATATAACAAAAATTGAAACGTTAGCGTTTATTGAGCAGATTCAGGACAGTGCAGAATAGCATTATCCACGAGGCGTGTCATCAGACTAGCCATGTCAGGAGTGGCTCGAGTGAGATACCATGGAGAAAGAAAAGGGTATGGATCGCCCTCCGGACCGCGCAAAGAGCCACATCGCAACGTCCTATCTCTCCAAAGGCAATCACTTCCCTACAACCTACCAAGTCCGAGCATAGTATGGCACCGTGTCACAAAAGTACCTAGTTAATATATGGCGTACCGGGCTGCTGAGACGCTGGCGACTTGTGTGGCTGTTCCAACATCTGGTACGAATGCTCTGCGCGAATACAATATCCTTCGTGTCATACTCTCTATCTTATGTAATTCCGAGTAAGACGCGACGAGGGCCCTCTCTTTGTGTCTTTTCTTTCGAGACGGTACAACTGTTATCTGTTTGGCTATTCGGGTCTAGCCTAGCCTCCTCCGGTACTCCAAGACCATGTCGACCTTGTGGCTTGAATAGAATTGCGTGCCATTGCTCTCTCAAACATGCCGTCTACTAGGTACTGATCCTCGTCCCCCGTCTATCTATGTAGACATCCAACCTCGGTCATGAAACCTCTGTTCTCGGGGACAGCCCTGCTCAGAAGATGAAAGATTTCCTCGGTCGTTCTTAAGGGCACGATGGCTGGTCGGCTTGGCATGGCCCTATTCCTTGAACCGGTGCTCCGCATTGCCACTTATCTCCGCATCGATATCGGCCTATACTACATGTACGTACATGTAGTATGGGGGAGATTCTCTCGACCACTTATATTAATTAACCGTACGTACTTATCAACTACGGTCAGGCTCAGGGAGCGCCCGCGCCCTTGAGATTGAGCCGACTTCATCGTCGTATACTTTCCAAAAATTGCTCTATCATCGTCGTTGCAACTAGGTAGTCGGTGTGGAGTCTACGGACGGTGATGATTGCCCGGGTTATTATCAACACTCCTATTCATAATGACCAGAGGAGGTAATAATGAACGGTTAGGATTTGTTTCAAGCGCCCAATAGAGTGTTAATATGGAAAATAGACCGTTTTCTTCTTCCCCAAAGGCGTGCCTATAATAAGAGAGACAGCCATTGAGTGTTTGCTCTGCGCACCCCCCTTCAAACTAGGCTTGCACGTAGCAGGTTTCCTTGGCTCTTTTCGCTTTCCCCTCTTTTCGTCTTCTGAAGCCGTCTCCTTCGCTGGTCAAGGGCCAAGGTTTTCTTGTTGGTAATCAGCATCCTGGTCTCTTTCGGTGGGCCTGTCAAGGTTACAACGTCGACTTGGCCAGGACTGGCGGATTCAGCCAACAAACCCCATCGTCATCCTCGTCCTGACGACTCCTTACGGACCGAAGCCAGATCCAGCTGCTGGCCCCGACGAACCTTGAGCTTCGAATTCAATTCCTTGTCCTACGACATCGATCACATAGTATCAGGAATCAGCTATGTTAGTGATTGCGACCAACCACTCTCGTAGCATCACACATTGATACTCTATTTTGTGTGACGCAAGAACGGCTGCAGTATTATTCACGTGTGGCTTTCGTTTCTAGCTGTTCTTCGGCCATGCAACTGCTATGTAGTAGCTAGGAGATGTCCAGCTAAGGACGGCCACCAATGCATGCATGCACTCGGCCAGGGCCCAATCTGTATGTGCATGTATTATGTATGTATGTGCGTATGACAGATGTGGCATGCTGCGAGTTTAAACATATCTATTTTCTAGGCAAGTTTTCTGTCGAAAAGGCGAGGAGAGCATTCTGGCTCATATTGCCGTATAATCGGAAGCCTACTATACCTCAAGTTTTGATATTTCCGCAACCGCACTTCGACCATTTGCGAGTGCAGTATTCAAGAGCCTCTGCTGCATGCACGATTGGGATGCTGATGCGGGCCAGGTCTGCTACTGTGGTATAGCCACTAGCAGCTCCGTTGTCGAGCCTTGTGAGGTGCAGACACGCTTCCACTACTACCAAGAGAGCATACATAAGACATAGTACAGCACAAACTCCACTATTATCAACGTCGTCTCTAATTTCCATTCCCCTCCCAGCTTCTAAACCTGTCACGCCTAATATGAGAGCACGGCAGTGGCTAATCATTCTCCTACGAAGCAGAAGCAGGTCCGTTACACCTGCTCATACGGGGTAGCATGTACGATCCATCTACTTACGTATGAGACCACAGTGATGTTGACCTTACATGGTCTACCTGACCTACGAACTGCATGCGACCCGATCATGGCGTGAAGATTGGATCTAGAATTGGCAACGATACCATTTATAATCCTGCAATGGGTCATTACAAAGAAACCCAGTCGAGAGTACTATCGTATACCTTTTTTAAGCGTTTCACAATGAGGAAGAACATACCAGCTCACTTTGTCTTGACTCTTGGAGCGCCCTCGTCTTCTGGACCCCTCGACGTCTAAGCTAGTCCAGCGTAGACCGAAATGCATCAGTCAACCGAGACAGAATACTAATTTCAAATATTCTTTATTTCCTATCTCCATTTTGGATTTCGACTACATTGTGAAGGTGTGGCTTTTCCGGAGAACTGCATATTTAGACCAACTAGCTATTTAGGTATGGAACACATCATATGCATTCTATGTATGTTTCTATGTATGTACATGTATGTATGTAGGCCCTGCGTACTACCCACGATGTAGTATGTGTGTATGTAGGTACTGTAGGTAGGTGTATGGGATGGGGCCCCCATTGCGTAAGACGGGAGCCGGGCTCTTTGATGGTGGGGCTTGCAGGATACTAAAAGACGCCGCACTACGCTAGATACATAGAACATCTCACTAAACCCACTAGGTATTCCCCTCTGCAGCACTTACGTATCCCAATGCAAGATTCCGCGAAATCTCAGCATCCATCTAAGCATTTAAGCTCTCAGGTGCTTGTACGTTCCTAGTCTGTACCTACGTATCTTACCTTACATAACCTAAAATCCACACTAAAAATCGCCAAGCCCGTCTCTTGCATGCTTACCCTTGAACCACTCCGCCAAGTCCGCCTAGTCCGCCTATCGTATCTAGGTACGTAGGCGACATGTAGCTTGGCTATTGTTCACTCCACTATATAGTACACAATCGGCGAGTACAACCCATATCAGATACAAGTACGGCTCTACATATGGTATCGTGGTATTTAGCTCTGCTTGAAGGCGGCACAGCACATCCAGTTGCCGACCATATCTGGTACGAGGCTTGAACTTGAAGCTGTTCTAGTTCACTAAGCCATAAACGACGATCCCTTCGTCGGATCTTGAGGTATCCGTTTCTGTTGTAATAGCGGCAATCTCCTTTTTTGGCTGGTAAGGAAAATAGGGTTTGACAGGGACGAGTCTTCTAATTGTCAAAACCTTGAGGTTGGATACTTTGACCATGGTCTATATCGGAGCAGGAATAAAAAGAAAAGAGATCGGACAACTACACACAAACAGGACCAAACATCAGACCCCAAGAGTCAGATGAACGTTAACTGGTAAATGCAAAAATAAAAAAGGAACAAATAATAGTGAAAACCCTGTACAATTAACATTCGACACGGCCTGCCAATCACGGGCTAGAGTCATCAATCCTCTCGATAAAGGGATGGGTTGACAGCGTGGCCCGGTAAGCAACTTATCTAGTCTCATCCCTTTCGTGGCTTGAGCTTACTGGCCCGACTTCTAACGGCTCGAAATGCTCGAGCAAAATGCTGGCGGATCTGAAGCTAGCCCTAGATTGATTCGCGGTCAGCCACATGGTCAAGGCAGCGATCGTCTTGTCTAATTTCCAGGGTCCTGTTTCAGTTGGTGGATCTCACCACAGCCTACCCAGGTATGTATGTATGTACAAGCAGACAAGTACAGCACGACGGGGTGAGAAGGATATCTACAATATCTACAATATCCCTACAACATCTATGTGTACTGTCGCGTCGGGCAAGCCTAGTCTGGTTGCTAAATGTCCGTCTATCTCACCAGATCGAAATCCTCCGTCATCTTACATACTACTACTATGTATGTATGTAGCATGTCTAGCGAGATAAATGCCAGGTACGTACAATACATATTTACTTTGTACGTACGCATCGTACATACACAAAATCAAACTGATATGGGTGCGTTGTCGACTTAGACTAAGCGTTCTACTTAAGTAGCAGCACGAGTGTCAAGCTGCACGCACGTTCTTCCGTGCGCCAGTGGATCGACGCAGGGCAACGGAAGCCAAAATCCACGTCGTTGGAATATTCCAGGGACCCCTTTCGGTCTTGAAGAAAGGTGGACTCGCTCTAAATCTATAGCTCCAGTCGCTCTGGGGTTCACCATCTGCGAGGCTCCGGAGAGATGCATGATTCCATGCAGCTTTGTATTCATTTTCCATCATCTCCATCCCTCCCCCCTCACTTTCTCTGCGCATTAAGAGGCACATGAATCTCGTGCTATCGTTACCGTCGGGTTGATTCCCAACGGAATGGCTTACTGTGGATACGTAACAAGGTGACGGCATGTCGTGGAAGAGAGCCTCAATGCTCACTGCAATGCTGTGCCATGCTCACGCCATGCATGGCATTCGTCCATCCGTGATGATATAAGGACTTAGTCGACCCCTAGGTATGACATGTGAGCGCAACATAGACTTCTCAAATCTGAATCGATCTGAATATACGCTTCTTTGCGATAACCACCTTCCGGGTTTGCGGCGTACCGTTCCAAGGCGAGACAGTTCGAAACACCGCAGCGAGGCGATACATTTGCAACGATCAAAAGTTAGCTCGTACAAAGGTACGGCATTCGTCTACCATAGTATGTAAGAGGGGAACGGCAGCTACTCTAATTCGACGCCGCCATCCTTCGCGGGCACTCTCAACATCGTCCAAGACCTACCAATCGAAACAGTGAAGACCCTCTTTTCTCCCTCTCCCTTCAGCCCCGAGGCTGAAAATGTCATCTTAGTAAATTACAACCTGTACAGGGTTGATCAAGATCTAACCCGAAGTGAGATACACAATAATTACACAACCTCCCCCAATCCGTTGTCGCCAGTGTCTCTCCAAGGCGGTAAATCCGTGTGGCTGATCCGACATCGCCAGTTCGGATATATCAATCATGTATCCACCGGAATGCCAGATCGTTCGGACTCGCTAATCCGGCTCATGCGCGAGCCGAACTCCAGAAAAGTAAGGTACGAATATGCCTTAGGAGGGATAGCTTGCTCAATTAGGCTTAAGACTTCGCTTATGCTTGACAGCTCTCTTATCCCTTTCTTCGCTTATTCGGAATTCGGGGAACACATCACGACAATTCAATTTGTAGAAAAACGAAGCCTAAACATATCACATCGAATCACACTGTTGTCGACGACCCTTTAATCATCTCGATCACCTCGTAACGTCCTGCCACCTCGTCAAATCGATGGCGTCGTTGAAAAAGGCTCTTAGGAGTCTCGCAAGACGACAGGGGAACCTGACTAGATGGCTTGAGCACTTGCATGGCCTAGAAGCAGTCTAACGCACAGCGGGCAGCGGCTATGCAAATCTCACATCTGCGATGTACCCAATCAAGCCTGCGTTACCCCATCTATGCCGCTGAAGGGACCCCCAAAAATCCCATCAGGAAAATGCGAAGAATTTTATATTCCTGTGAGACTAGCCTTGCTTGGCTCCGTTGAGACACAGCACATCCAAGGTCTCACCGTGTTGTTACCGTTGCTGTCACCTCTCATGAAGCTCTTAACTCATGTCCTGTATATCTGTGATTTGCATCACCACAAACCCCCTCGATTCCGATTCTCTCCCGTATAAGTTCACGAACTATGTTACAGCCGGTATCCAGGCCGCGGTCGTTCCGAAGACATGGAAGTTGGAGCCTTGAACCAATTCATATCTAGTATTCAACCTTGTCATACCTAGGTACCAGGTAGGTTATAACAAGCAAGCAAACATCCAATACTTTTGTTTATTTTCGCAAGGCCACCGGCCAGTTACTCGTACGGTATGAGGAACGGAGCACGTGAACCAGAGAATAATACACTTATCAAGCCGCGATCGGGCCAATAGCGAAAACCCGACGGATAGATTTAGTCCAACCCGGAAAGCTAGAGGAACACTGAGAACTTGAAAATCCCGTCGGTGCTATCGGCCGCTCGAGCTTCGCAATTATCTAGCTGCTGAAAGGGATTCCACATCGTCACATCAAGAGGGGAAATTCTAGGGACGGTTTTACATATTAGCTTTGTGTTGCGCAAGCCCCTTTTGCGACCCTCCCATGGTGTTGACCCAAACTCCCCCCCACCGTCTTTTCGTGTCCAATCAAGCACGTCCACGTCGTCATGCACCACCATTTCTATCCCACTGTGAGGGGAAAGGCCATCTCCTCTAAGGCGATAGATCAAACTAGACAAGCACCAGTGGAGTGACCGAAGCCAAGTATTGAAGAGAAGCCTTTTGGTGATGACCGAGCCGAGTTAGAAAAAAAAACTAATATCGATTTTATTCCCGTCTGAGTAGCCGGGGCACTAAACGGGCGCCTGTTGATGATGCGTTCCCGGAAACCTTTTATCTAGGGAAGAGAGGTAATTAGCTTTCATGATAGCTTACGAAGAAGTCTACATCATGTTAGAAAACAATTTGACACCGTCCTAGCCGAATCCCGTGTCTACATTTAGCTACATGTGAACAAAAGCTCTGTTTCTAAAGACAGGCCGTGGACTGTAGTGCGAAATGGCATCCACATCCCTATTCTTCCCAGAAAACGCCAGGTGGCTTTGCCTCAGATTGGTAAGTCGAAGAGAGAACCACACGGTTGATAGAAGTGGGTGTGGCAGTTAGAAAGATCAGAGAGGCGTTGAATCATGGCATCGAGATGTCTGTCACTGGGCTTACGGACTCTTCATCACGAAGTCCAATCGCTATAATGTTCTCTCAGGCCGAGTGGTTATTTGTTGGTCCAATGGGGCGTCTCAACGTGTTGGACTAAACCACATAGCTCCAACCGGTTCTTCGAACCTCTCAAGGAATATTCTATTCTATAATATACCTAGTATTCATTTTCCCTGATAATAGACACTGCCTTATTTATTCTTTTATTACGGAGTATATGTATCAGAATGGCAATGGCAGGCGAGCTTCATAGAATCTGCAAGGCCCATGTAGCTAAACTGCTGAGAAATCGACCATATAGCTGACAATTTTGTGTAGTATCTTATTAGGTTTCAGGTGATGTGCTATAGCATCCTGATAATACTCTCTCAACATGGACAGTCATCCGTTAACACGCACGTACGTATGTAGGATCTGTGATGTCGCTCATCGAGAGAGTGGTGATAAGCTTTGCCCTAGTACATAGAGAGTAGGTAATTAATAGCTACACCGTACGAGTAGTATTCGAAATACATACTCTAAGAAGTAATAGGCCCAAGCTCCTTTCTACTTGTGGTTACTGCAATTATTGTGCGTACATGTATGTATGAACGTGTGTAGTTGTCCCTCACCGCTATTTCGCCAGGAAGGCCATGTCCATGTCCAGATCTTATTAACTAAACACCCCTCTTCTCAACCTCCCCTCTCACTTCTCATCCTTGTCGCCGTAAATCCTTGCCGATGCTCCATCGCGCTTGTCCGATGATCGCCGGCTATTGGTTTCGCTATCTTCTTACCTTCTTGGAACCTAGATCCAAAGGCTTCCCTTACCATAGTAAAATAATCCATTGCTATTGCTTCCCCCGAGATCCAAAGCCATTTTCTCTATTGCCTCGTCATGGCTTTCACGTGGTGGTGGTGGCTGGTTGAGGCAAATAGTCCCGAAGCTCGTCTCTTCTGAGTGGTCTTGGCTCTGCGAAATCGTCGACCGGTGTGATTTGAATTAGCACCGGGTCCACTAGGTTTTCCGGGTTGCCCATCGGTCTACTAGTTTAGACCTTGAGATTTTTCCTATCCTGCTTTTTCTGGACCCCCTTCAACAAGCCTTTCCTCAAGGCCGGATGCATACTATGTATTTGCGGTCACAGGAGCATCAAATCCAAGAAACTTGGGATTTCCCAGCTTACCATGCCTTCGTTACGCGTAACACAGATAGTGTACAATACGAAAAAGCATGGATATAGGAGGCACAGTTGTTTTCTGCAGATCCCTTCCCCAGCCCTGCGTGCTTCTTTCTCGCATGGCTATCTACTGCAGTACGGTTAGCAATCACCGAAGGGTCGATCTCTGTAAGAAAGTATCTAAGTTTATCTTCCCTCCAAGCGGACACTGTAAACGCCAGTACTTTGCAAAGTGTGATCGTCAACAGGGATTTCTTAGACCAGTCCGTCTATGTGTGTACGTATCTCTCTATTCTCATCCATCAACATCGTCATCGCCTTTAGCAGCGTAGCATGCACATTACTTAGAAGGCCACCACAACGTCGTCAGTAGTAACTTACGTACATATAATAGATTATAGGTATGTATGCTACACGAATGATCTCTAGTACATGTGAAATATCTCCATTTCTAAGGGGGCCACCGTTGATCTGAAAATCAATCTTACATCGTGCATGCACCGTGGACCACCCTGTTCTATATACCTGCTTAAATAGTTAGGGATCACTTTCAGCTACCTATCGTAGCGTGGACGCCTACATAGATAATAAGTATCGTCCATGTATGTAGCATTATGTACTATAGGTAGTGTACATATGTACATGTATGTACGGCGCGGCATGGTATGACTACAGCACATAACCGCACTCACATATCTAGCGGGAAAGAGGAACAGGGGGGTATAGACAAGCAATTGCTACCGTTGCTGACAATGCCTACGCTCCTCCACTAGTTTTCTCTTCGAGAAAGCCATACATACTAATAGTAAATTATGAAGACGGGGAGCGGAACGCAGCCGAATAAAACGTTAAAAGCCGCACTTCGGTCCACATTAGACAAGGAGATCGTCGCCAGGCGGAATGGTCCTTCCAGGCTGCCCCGTGTCCGTTAGCCATTCGAGGTTCTTGTTATAGCTTTTTACTTTAGAATAATGAAAAGAGTCAGGTACCTTCTACTCCATCCCCCCTTTCCAAGTTACGACACCCAACCACCCCACGTAACAAGCAGCAACAGGCAGGGCAAGCAAGCAAGCGGGCACGCGTGAGGAGCATCCGTCTCCGCTGCCGCCGCACCACACCAGCACGCAGTACTGGCCAAGCAGGGAGCAGAAGCAAGTATGATCCGCATATGTAGGATAGTGACAATCCCATGATGCCTGTCTGTACGTAGACCTTCCCGTAACGCAAGGACGTGCTCTATTTACGATTAGATATTTGAAAGGCTGGCCTCGACTCGATATTCCCGCCTGCCCCATGTCGCATCGACATTTGTGCCCCCATTGTTGTGGAGAGCGTCAAGCCCCCCACAAGTATACCGACCTCAATTTTCAGTGGCTTTAAACAAGTCACGGTGTTTCCTTCTAGCAGCCCAAGTACCTCGTAACGAAATTTCGCGACGGGGCCGAATGCCAACAGAGCGAAAATAAGAGCCAGATTCGGACTTCCTACCTCGCCCCCCCGCGAATGATAGCCATGACTGCTAAATTTGCCAAACATCCCCGAGACTAACAAGTCCCAGAGGGTTCAATGACGGCAAGGGTGAACAAACGATTACTGTACGAGGTGAATCAACGTTTCTATCTTGAGTAACTTGAGGGGTTGTCGATTAACTCCGGATCGCAACGTAGCCGGGCTCGGCTCGAGTTTAGGCAAGCCTGCCTGTCTCTAGCAATTCCCTAACGACGGCGACCCTATATCGGATCTTTGCCCGCCAATCGCCAGGCACACAAGTCAATTTCTTTAAAACACAACCAGAGATTGGCCGCGACCCAACAGGAAGGCCACTGCAACGTAGCCGGAGCGCAAGAGCAAGCTTACGGGTCGAGTGGGCAAAAGAAGGGTGGCAATTGTTCATGCCGGTAAAACATAAAAACGCTGCGGCTGCACAGGAGAGAGGAGGCACGGGTCGGGAATGCAACCCGACTCGATAGTGTTGAATCATGGCACCCATACAACTGTGACCCTAAAGTGGACTAGCAGCACAGCATAGCGAATACAGATAGAACAAGAACGGCAGCGGCCCCAATCGCCAGGCTGCATGAACGCCTAGCAAGGGGTTCCAAAGGGGACCACCAGGAATCGTATTGTTTTGTACATATTTCGTACAACGTTCTGAGGCCTAGATTGCAAAGTATGTGGCTCCGGCTCCTAAATTCCTAGAGGATCGGAGCCTCGATCCAAGCCCGTAAGCAGTACTCAACGGTCTGCTCGAACTAAAGACTCGGCATGTACGTAGAGAATGTATGTACGTGATGTAGGAAGCAAGGAGGGAGCTCCCGCCTGTGCAGATGACAATTGGGGCGTATCATCAGCCTCCGATGACATGATGAAAAGTGAGCTGTCAGCACCAAAAGCCCGTTAGCGTCCAGGGTTGGTCTGGAGGGTCTGTATGGACTTGGTCCGTTCCCTCTAGCCTCTAGCCCCCTAGCCCAATGATGTGCATCGACCTCGTCTAACGAATGATAAAACTCGGTCGCTAGGACTCAGGAGGGTACATGTACATACGTACAATCGACGGTACCATCGACGGTACCATCGTACCCTCAGCTCAGCTCCAAACGAAAGAGGGTTGCATGAGAAACGATGACGGGAGATGTGGTGGGCTACTTGCATGAAATGTGCGGGGGACAGGAAATCGAACCGGGACCGATCCCATCGCGAGACAAGCAGGTGGTTATTCTTTGTAAGTGTCTTGTCGCATCTTTCGTCAGGCCAGACCAGGTCTAGTCCAGACTTGTCCAGGGCTAGGTAAGCCCAGTGTGCCAACCAACAACCGATTTGCCGCCCTCGTGACTTGGAATCCTTCATTTCAATCTGACAGTTCCATCCTCCTAAATAAATCCATCCCTACGACTGTAACCCGCGCTGGGCGCCAAAACAAGTGTGTTCGGGCTTTTGGTTTTGAAACGCGAGCACCCGATTGGCCTATGGGGCGCCTCCGTCAGATGTCGTGATATGATGTCCTGTTGGCCGACGAATCTCATAACGACCTATGATAAAACGCTTGCGCGATATCGTATGCGGGCTTGGCACGGTGTGCTGATTCGCGCCGAGCTTGTTGTGCTGTAAAGATTTAGAAAAGGGGTGTGGATTACGGATAGAAGAAAGATATGTAAATGATAATGATTAAATATATTTAGAGAAGAGTGAATTTACTTTTCACGTAGAACCTTAGAAGCAAACACAAACCTCGGGAATTTATCTAAAGCACCTAGATACCCACCCATACTTGCCTTTTTACACAGTACGTCACTTCTAACCTTGGAAGTTCCGATGGATCTCAACCTTAGACATCAATTGATCCGGAAAGTATCAATCTATACCAACCTTAGTAGCACAAGTTACTCGGCTTAACAAGATTCAAGTAGGTACCTACTGTAATAAAACCGGTGGTATCGCCTGCTTTGCACGGCGTAACCTTCAACCTTGAAGTTTACTTATCTAGGTACCCGGTACCCAGTAAATAAACGGGGCATCACGTGCCACTACCCAGTGCCGGCATGTATCTTGCTGTTGTGTTGCCCAGTAGTTCAACTTTAGTTCTTCGTTAGCGTCGAGTTGCCGTGGTGGCTAATGAGATATGGCAATGTCTCACTCAAAGAAAACATCAACTCGTTGTGCGAGGGTAAATTTATATCTGGCCTTCGACATGACGTAGTTATCACGCGTTATCCAACCCCAACTTCTTCTGGCCATCGTGTTACCGATTGTCTTCCAGCTGCCATGTCTCCTCTACCTAACCCTAACACGTCTAAACCAGCGATATCCAAGGCGGCAGAGCCTATACACGGACAGTTCTTCGATGCCTGGAATTCATCTTCCACCGGCCACCAGCGGGCCGAGAATCGTCTGGGGAGGAGCACAGGATGGCGTCAGTCTCGGAACTTGAAGTTGACTAGCCAATTTAAAGGAGGCGCGGATGGCGGCCCCCGAGTATCAGATACCGTCGGTGCCGGGTCAGAACATTGGGACCCAAAGCTGAAGGCTCTTATCGCCCCCGAGCTACGGTCGCGCTCTAAGTGTTCCGTCAAGGACATGTTAGCGAAGCCGGGAACTATGACAACGAGTGTATCATCCTTCACAACGTCTGCATCATCAGCATCAATGGCACGGGACGAGGCCCTCGATGTAAGTGACGACTGCCACAGCGATTTGACAGCTGAGGAGAGGCTCACATCCGAGCGAAAAGCCGAGGACGGGACGCGAGAAGTGGATAAAACAAAGCCGAGAGGAATCTTTGATGGCGTCGTGGTCTACATCAATGGTAGCACACACCCCCTAATTTCGGATCATAAACTCAAGCATGTGCTAGCGGAACATGGCGCAAGAACGTCCATTCACCTAGGACGGCGACAAGTGACCCATGTCATTTTAGGTAAGCCAGCTGGCGGACGCGGAGGCTCTGGTGGCGGCCTAGCTGGAGGAAAGTTACAGAAGGAGATCCAAAAGGTTGGTGGTCGCGGAGTCAAGTTCGTCGGTGCCGAATGGGTACTCGAATGTATCAAGGCCGGTAAACGGCTTCCGGAGACGAGATTCAGCAACTTGAAAATCGCTTCTAAGGGCCAGCAAAGCGTATACAGCTTATATTCGAAGCCCAACCCTCCTTCGGAATAAAACCACCCACTATAGATGAGCCAGCCGTCGTCATCTGGTTTGACGAGCTTACGATGTTACTTTCCAGCACACGATAAAACAAGAAACGATACAAACCACCGGGTTGCATTTGAGGGTTACGATATTGTATTATAAAATACATGGGGGCTGGTTACTTTGCATGATACAGCATAAAGCACGAGGAGCATATGTGGTT
Organism: Hypomontagnella submonticulosa; assembly: GCA_022984865.1. Classification (NCBI taxonomy): domain Eukaryota; kingdom Fungi; phylum Ascomycota; class Sordariomycetes; order Xylariales; family Hypoxylaceae; genus Hypomontagnella; species Hypomontagnella submonticulosa. The sequence goes on along the minus strand of JAJKLF010000004.1, from coordinate 939,559 downwards.
GCTATTGGGCTAGCCACCGGGCGTTTTTAGTTCGCCATTGCATACATGTAGATTTAAGAATTTGCCACTTTCGGCAGCAATTCAGATTCGTCTCCTGAGTAGTGATAATCTGGGTATGACATAGCGTTGCGTTTTCCATGAAGCTGGTTTTTCCGAATTATTCCAGTCCGTTGTTGATCGTCCTGGAGTCGCAATTGACTCTTTATTTAAGTATCTGGCATCCGGTATCTTCCAGGTTAATTAATCCTATAATTAGGACAACCTTGGAATACACCTTCAACACGCTTACCTACTAGAAGTCCAGTGACAATTATATATAAATCTAGGTGATTACCCAGTAATTACCTATAACTGCCCAGATAAGCTCAACTGCAACCATCCCGATTGATTACTAAGGAATACAACTACCTATACATACTTGTATGTACGTTTAACAGCATCGAGAATTGGTATACCAACAGCAATGATATTGTATAACACTTCAGATTTGGACATCATGACAAGTCGGTGGAATGGAACGATTTAATGGGCTAGGGCTTACCGAGGATATCACATACCTAGGTGTACCCCGTGCTACTAACCAACATCGAATGTCTTCCCCGCGGGGTATCTCAGGTAACTACCGGTCTTAGTAAGGTGTCTTTCACTTCAAGTGAACGCCAAGAGAATCATATCAAGTAATATAAGCTCAGCTTTATACTACTCGCTAAACTAATAAATATAAACAAATTACTTCTACTTGGAATTAACTTCGATATTGTTCAGAGACGTTGGGTTACATCCACTGGGGACCGTATAATCTCATATGTTAGGAATTAGGAATCCGGACCACCATAACTATTTACGACTATGAGCCACCCTCAAGACGAGGTCTACCGACGTTCGCTAGAGGACCCGGAATCGTTTTGGGGCCGCCATGCCGGAAATCTTCATTGGCATAAGAAACCTGATGCTGTGTTGAAGAAGACAACTAAGAAGCTCGTAAACGGGATCGAACATCCACACTGGGAGTGGTTCACGGGCGGTGAGATATCAACATGCTTTAATTGTGTTGACCGCCATGTCCTCAACGGCAATGGGGATCAGCCCGCCATTTACTACGACAGCCCCGTTACCAAGACGAAGAGGACAATCACCTATGGACAGCTACTCGATGAAGTAGAGGTTACAGCTGGTGCCCTAAGGGAAGAAGGCGTGAAGAAAGGGGACGTTGTGCTGGTTTATAGTGTGTCTCCCCCGTCACTCTTCTCATACATTTCCCACTAGAATGTTAACAGCTAACAAAATCCAGTGCCAATGATACCTGCTGCCTTGATTGGAATTCTTGCTATTAATCGACTCGGTGCAATCCATGCTGTCGTATTTGGTGGGTTCGCGGCTACGTCACTAGCCCAGCGGATCGAGGCATCTAAACCCGTGGCAATCCTGACGGCTTCATGTGGCATTGATGGAGCCAAGCCGCCCATGAGTTATAAGTCGTTCATTACGGAAGCTGTGCAACTATCTAGCCACAAGCCAAGTCGTATTATAGTCTGGCAACGAGATGAATTGCGGTGGGACCCGTTGGATAAAGCCGCCGGGGAGCGCAATTGGTTCAAGATGGTGCGAAGTTGTAAGGCGAGAGGCGTAAAAGCTGAATGCGTGCCTGTTAAGTCTACCGATGAGATCTATATTATATACACTAGTGGGACAACGGGCTCTCCAAAGGGTGTTGTTCGCCAGGCTGGTGGTCATGCGGTTGGTTTGAACCTTTCAATCCGCTACCTCTTTGGCATTCGTGGCCCGGGAGATGTCATGTTCACAGCGAGGTAAGTTATCGTTTGGCGAGTAATCCATCCAAGGGTAGGTGCTAACATCGAGCAAGTGACATTGGTTGGGTAGTTGGACACTCCTACATTATCTATGCCCCTCTTCTCGCCGGCGCAGCGACAGTGGTCTTTGAAGGGAAACCAGTCGGAACTCCCGATAGTTCCACTTTCTGGCGCATCGTACAGGACTACAGAGTGACGAGCCTTTTTACGGCTCCGAGTGAGTGATTTCTAGGGCCGAGCCAAGTTCTACAACTAACACTTTTAGCTGCTCTCCGAGCCATCAAGAGAGATGACCCAGACAATACTTCCATCAAACGGATAGGGGAGCAAGGTGGCCTGAAGAGCCTAAAAGCACTGTTCCTCGCCGGTGAAAGATCAGAACCTTCTATCATCACGATGTATCAAGAGCTCATAGGGAAGTATGGCAGTTCGAATGCCACCGTAGTGGATAATTGGTGGTCGTCAGAATCCGGATCGCCCATGTCGGGTATCTGTCTAGCGCCATACGCGGCGGACTATAGAGAGACTAAGAATAAACCAGTAAAGCCACTGGCGGTCAAGCCGGGAAGCGCCGGCAAAGCGATGCCTGGTTTCGACGTGAGAGTTGTGGATGACAACGGCAATGAGGTGAAGAGAGGGAAAATGGGCAATATTGTTTTGGCAATACCGCTTGCTCCCACGGGGTTTACTACGTTATGGAAGGATGAAGAGAGGTTCTATAACAGCTACCTCAAGAGATTCGGCGGGAAATGGATTGACACTGGTGGTAAGTAATCTATAACTTTCCTTTTTGGAAGCTCGCGACATACTGACCATATTCAAAATAGACGCGGGTATGATCGATGCCCACGGGTATATAAGTATCATGAGTCGAAGCGACGATTTGATAAATACGGCAGGTCACCGTCTGTCAACTGGTAGGAAGGCTCCTTCACGTTTAAACCAAAACTTGTGCTAAATGAAAGGGGTAGGCTCTATCGAACAAGCAATAACGAGCCATCCTCTAGTTGCCGAAGCCAGTGTAATTGGCATCCCAGACTCTTTGAAAGGCCAACTTCCTTTCGCTTTCATAACACTATCCGTGCCAAATCACCCTGCGTCTGCCGTGCCAGATAGACAGTTGTCTATCGAGATCCAAGATCGGGTTCGAAAGCAGATCGGAGGAATCGCAAGTCTTGGTGGTATCATACAGGGTAAAGGAATGATTCCCAAGACGCGGTCGGGCAAGACGCTGAGGAGGGTTCTAAGAGAGCTGGTTGAGAATGCTGTCCATGATGAGCTCGACCATGAAGTTCAATACCCGGCGACCATCGAAGATGCATCGGTGATTGATGTGGCCAGGTCTAAGGTCGCAGAATATTTCCAGCACAAGGGAGATGCGCACAAAGCCATTGAAGCGAGATCAAAGTTGTAGGTTATTTGTCTCGAACGGCCCGTAATCTTGGCAATTGTGATTGTTCTATTTTTGTTGCTATTATCTCGAGTCAAAAGAACCTCAATTACGATGATCAAGAGGCCTCTACCGACACGACCTTCCTCCTGAAGTCCCCGAATGCAGGACCTTGCGACCTAGGACTCCAGTGACGCGTCGACAGAAGTTGCAGATGCCGGGCTCCTACTTTCTGCGCCTTTCTCATCATCTAGATATTATCGTCGAAGGAGGATCTTAGAGTCGGGGATAAGGGGGTATCTTCGGCCATACTCATCCCTTCGTTTGAAGCATTTGATATTTTTGGTCAGCCAATCAGAGCGACAATACCCCAAATGTTGAGATGTGATCGTTCAAAATGCATCATCGCCCCGGTGAAGGGCCCAATCCCGAACAATTCCGGGGCGTGCCATTCGTAGGTCTAGAATATATGGAGCGGCGAGAAAGGAGTTGTAGCACCAACAAGCTCGTGTACGAGGCGGATTCGCCGCTCTGCACCATTTCAACAAGCAAGATTTATCCGATACGGTTGCGCAAGCTCGTAGAACGCCTCATATCTTCATAGTGAATGACTCAGCTTATGGATGGAGTCCGGCGTTCAGCTTCCGCAACAAATTGCTGGAATAGGAAACTCGTGTATAGCCTCACTATCTAGGACCAGAACGTGAATAGAAACCAAGTATAGACAAGACGATGACGAAAACGTTTAAAATGGCCTTAAAACTCAAGAAATTTACGAAGTTCTCTCGTGTTGTAGAAGACAAGTTCATCGAGTGTTCTCAAGCTAGGTGGACATTTCTCAACGATGGGCGACAAAGATATAAGTATAATTTGGGGGAATCTGGGTAAGTCCACCAAGAAAACGGAACTCTTAGTTGAAGACTTAGGATATTCGTGCTAACGGGTAAAAGTCACTGTTGGCTGTAGCTGGAAGACTTCGCGAGTCACCAAATGTGATTCAAGTGACACCACAACATCACAGGTGGTAGATCTTGTTTTCACCTTGGATAAAACGCCACCAAATCCGACGATTTCGCAGACTCCAAAAGCCGGTTCCGTCTGGTTTTTAAGCAGCAATGGGGAGCCCGAGCTTGCTAGCACCGAGGCCTTTGGTTCACCGGAAGCCTTTCAGTTTCTCCTGGACTGTCTTCGGGCTACACAATCAACCGTGAATAGAGTCATCAGGCTTATAATTCCCCTACGCAGGGGCACGATCGTTAGATCAGACATTATCCCTCTTCGCCTCAAGGATGCTGCCGGGATCGAACAAGTAGCGTCGTTTTCGAAACCTCTCCAATTCTTTCCCGGAGAAGCAGTCAACCTAGATACAGTTTCACTCCCCGAACTATTCAGCAATTCCGCTGGGGGAATACTGTTACAGCACATGCCTGCGACTGGAGGAGCTGCGCTATATGAGAGTATTGTTCCGGTGGCCTTCGAGGCCGAATACGAAAACAAGATGTCAATGTCGTGGATTACCCCAACACCAGCAACTCGCCAGCGTCTCGTACTGGTTGGGTGTAGCTACCGAGATCCGTCCTCAGGTGCGTGGACGACTTACGCATGCGACGCAGCCCGTGCCCTGGGAATCGACCTGGTTATCATCGAGAAACCCGGGTGTTGGATCGAACGAAGTGAGTATTCGTCGTGGTATGAGGGTCTCTTGCTTGCTGGCCCTTGGTGGTCGAACTCCCCCGGTGACGACATGGCAGACCATATTGTCGAATTAGTCAGGTCATACGGCAAGCCGGTCGACGGAATCGTCGCATTTCTGGAACCGTTCCTCGCCACTGTCAGCCGTGCAGCTCAGAAACTTGGCCTTCCGTGTCAGCCAGCCAAGTCGTACGAGGTTGCGACCGATAAGCACCAGCTAGGTCTCTTCGAAGGGCATAGGCCCTTTCGCGGTTCAACAGCCGAGGAGGCTTTGAATTTTGCCTCGAAGGAAAATCTCGAGTATCCCTTAATTCTCAAACCGTGCCTAGGTCTGAACTCGGAAGGGGTGGTACGAGTGGACAGCCCGGCAGAGATTCAATCCGCCGTAGAGATGATACAGAAGACTTTCTTCAAGTCGTTCACGATGGAGAAGTACTGCGACGGACCAGAAGTTGATGTCAACATTGTTCTGCAAGATGGCGAGATACTCTTCTGCGAAATCTCCGACGACTTCCCTAAGTCAGGCGACAGGATTAACACAGAAATTCCCACTTCGCAAAGGAACTTTCTAGAGACGTATCTTGTCTACCCCTCTGCGCTGCCATCTGCCGAATTGGAAACCCTTCAGAAGGGTATTAGTGCAACTATCCGACGACTTGGATTTTCCAGCGGAATAATGCATGTAGAGGCCCGAGTTGATCGATCGTCTGTCGAGTACCGCTCTATTGGCGGCATTCTAGATTTACAACCTAACGACAAAGCGGCGACGGACCCTCCCGCCCCTTGGGTGCTGGAAATTAACCCAAGGCCACCGGGGTTGACCGCTAGCCGTATCATTGAGTCGGTATACGGAATCGATTACTTCGGAGTTGCACTGAGCTTAGCGGTTGAGGACAAAGTGCGAGTGAAAGCACTCTCCCGCCCGTTTTTGAATGGTGCTCAACACACCGGGGTGATGACTTTGATCCCCGCCGAATTTGAAGAGTCCTGCGAGGGGATCTTCGATTCGGATGACGTCTGCGAGGAATTATTCGTACGGAGGCCGGATCTAGCACGAAACAGTGAGTACCATACGGAGTGTTCATATTGAAGAGGAAAAAACTGACTTCGAATACTACACAGTCAATCGTCATGGCTGTCTGGCAAAAAGGGGCCAGAGGATTCCGCACCCCAGTTCCGGAGCAAACACATTCGTGGCCTATTTCAATGTGTTTTCCAACTCAAGAAAGGAGGCGCTCGAGATAGCAGCTGAGGTGAAGAAGGAAGTGAGGTACTCAATCCGCTGAGGTTGAATTTTAAGTCATGGTCATTTCTTTTGTGTATAGAGGCGAGCTCGGCGAGTTCGTCCTGGCCACTCTTTGACAGAGTGTAGTTTGTTCGTTCATTTGCTACTGTAAAATATGCTGATTAGGCCTATCGAATAGCCACATAGACACAAGTAGAGCAATCTGAATACTATATTGCGCGCCTTATAAGCTCGTGGCTGTGTCGCGCTTTAGATACATACATGTACCTTAAGCAGCATACAATATGTGCAAACAAGGTTGGGTAAAAAGGCTCGAATGCTGTTGAAATTAGCTATATCTGACTAATATTGATGTTATACATCTGGGCTGACTCAGAAATGCCCAGACTGTCTGCCGGACAAGCGATGTAGGAGCTTGGGTTTATCTTACAGTAGGTAATGATATGTACGATGGCTGACCGCTGTAGACTAATAAACGAACGAAAGCTTGAGATAGTTCCAATGCCAACAAATAGTCCTAAGTACACATATGTACATACTAGGTATCTATACCAGACACATCACAAGCTATAGATGAACTCGGGGTTTTCCCTATCTGTCAAGTCCAGAAATTCCTGTCCGTCGACTTTGACATAGCCAGGCCCAGCCCGAATAGCGGCCTTAAGCTTGTTCTGATACTTACACCAGGCGTGAATAAATAACAAAATGGCGAACGAAACGAACATGCACACGAGAACCACTATGTTCGCATTACGGTACTGCGGCGCATCCGTCGACACAAAAACCTGTGGCCCGATGATGTTTCCAACGCAGTACGCCACAAGGTACATGGCCGCGGCAGTCGTCTTCTTCGTCCATCCCGCGACGTTCGTTGAGATGAGACCGAGGAGGGCCACGAAACCGGTCGAAGAAGATTGGTACAAGTAATAACCTACAAGTCGCCCGGCACTATTGCTAATCGGCAAGAGAAGGATTAGAAACAAGCCGAGCACGGCTAGAAGGACACCACCGGCGCCAAACAGCTAGAATGGGAGTGTTAACTTTGAATGTGTTGGGAGGATCAGGGGAAACTAACTATGCGGCTCTTATACCGATCGCCAAAATGGCCGGCGACTAGAAGAGTGATGACTTGAACGGCGCCGCCGGGAGCACCTAAAAGTAGAGACTCATTTTCCGAGAATCCAAACGAGACGATGAGTTGAGAGAAGTAGTTCGACATTCCACCTAACGATGAATGTCAGCACAACCTAAAGCGCAGACAGCTAATCATAGCAGCAACCCACCATTGGGGATCGAGCAGATGACACTGTTGAGTACAAATGCCCATATCATAGGGTCTGTAAGCGCCTCTTTACATTGGTACCATTTGAAATGCTTATTCCCTATGCCCTGGCGGTTGATTCGGATACGTTCAACAGCCATAACCCGTTCTTGCTGCGTCAGGAACCGAGCATTATGCTGGCTATCCGGCATGAGGTACAGGAAGAGCGCGCCCATGAAAGCCGTGAAGAAACCGGTAACGAGGAAGATCAGTTGCCACGACTTGATCAGGATGGGGTGAGCTTCCGTGCCCACGGCAATGCCGTAAGCGACACAACCCCCTACGATCTGGCCCCAGCCATTGAAGCTGAACCACCATGCCACTCTCGTCCCCTGCTCTTTTATGGTGTACCACTGGGACGTAAACAGGGCAAAGCCAGGGCTCACCGCGGCTTCAAAAGCGCCAAGGAAGAATCTCACTGTCATAGCTCCCCCAAAGTCCTTAACGGCGGCCAGACAACACAACGTGAGGCCCCACATGATTACGTTGAAAGCCGAATACTTTGCCAACGGTAGCCGTTGAAGGAGGCGGTTTGTCGGCCATTCCCAGAAGAGATAACCGAAATAGAATACTGACGCTATCCACTACAACGGAAGTCAGTTTCGTTCACAGTAGAAATCCGAGGTAACTATGTGTAGGTACTCACAGAGTAATCCTGGCCTACAGATATTAGGTCCGTCAGAAAAATACTCAATATATGCCACTGGCTGTTTACCTACCTACGAGATGGAGGTCTGTCTGCGATTAACATGTTAGCGAACTCGCGCCTCATATCTACCAAGGCGCATCTCAATCTCACTCTAAGTCCCATAATTGAAGCATAGGAGAGCGTCGTCTTGTCTAAGTAATTCAACCCGTAAACGACACAAAGCAGTGGCATTAGGTTCCGATCAATCTTCCTTAGGAGCTTCTTCTCGTCCTCCGGCGTCAAAACCACGGCTTCCCCCGTCACGAGCTTCAACGCTTCGTCCGGATCATCGTTGTTGATATGTTTACCTAGCGAGTTAACGCCGGCGGCTTTAGATGAGTCTCTGGCTGCTTTTTCGACATCGGCGGATGAGTCTATTTCGGATATATGCTTGTCCTCGGACATGATGCTTGACTGATAATCTCAAGAGCCGGCATACACAATGAGGGTATTAATTGAGAGTGAGAATGGACAGTGAGAATGGACATGGCCGTCCGACTGAGGGGGGAAATACCCATGCCCATGATGGTGATCGTCAGTTATCTCCGCTGATAAGAGGTCGTTTAAGTACATAGTAGGACATTAACGTTAAGCATGTCGCATGCTGGCATGCTGCTAAGGTAGTGCGGGGGAAACCAATCACGTCGAGAGATACTGTATAACCAAGAACCTTCTTAGGCATGGTCCAAAGGCTGATAGAGCATCAGGCCAATGAATCGCAAGAACGCGCCTGATCAAGGAGAAAGCTCAAAGTCAGATAAGGCCTAACCATATCTGTACACAGAAGGACATCAACTGACTAATTGATTGAAGCGTAATAAAGTCAATCGTATATCTAAGAAAGTAAGCAACTATTTACCATATAGACGTACAATTATCTAAATATATACAAGCGCAATTCTGAACGGTTATATATGTGTAGATAGGTAAGTCCTTGAGACTATGCCTCGACTCGATCTCTGTCATAGTGTCATCGTACCCGATATCCTCAATTTCTTTACTGGGAGTCGTAGGGAAAATAGCTACCCCTAATCGAAGTGTAAGACCGATATCAGGGTGTTTTAAATAGGGCGGCGGAATTGTTTCCGTTGAAATATCGTATTATGTTTATTTGAGGAATAGTTGAAACCTTTATTGATCCGTCGTATGGGTGGCGATGGGATAGCTGTTTGATATGAGCTTCCTTAAGTAAGGGATCGTTATGAGCAGCTTATTACGGACAAATCCTAATTACTGTGCCGACCGTAAAAAGGCGGTTCGGAGTCTCCTACGGAGAGTTGCGATCGGCAAAGGCTGAGCCATTTAGGTAGGTACCTAATTAGGTATTAGCTCTATTTGGTTCGTCCCAAGTCTGTCAGGGCACGAGATCAGATAGGCGGGTGCGTGTCAGGTACTGGCTGCACCCATAGGCGCATTCGAACGCCAGTTACGTTGCGCCGAAGATTGGACGAAGTAATGTTGCAAGCTACTACGTCTGTACCTGCATAAACACGTGTGAATGGCCATACTGGCAGTGCTCTACCCTTAGCCGTCTATAAGAGCGGAAGAGTAATGTCGAAGCATAAAGTTACATGGAGAATTATTAGTTGCGTGGAAGTGCATGTTGCGATCGTTGGACTGATAGGTGCTAGGAATAAAAATACGTGTTCTGTCTCGGGCGCTGTAGTAGTAGGTAGTAGGCTTGCCCTGTGCCTCGCGCGGGAAGACCTGCCTGACAATGTTATTATTGCTAGCCAATGACCCTACAATGCTTGAAGGCAACAATAAGCCACATAGGTCCACTGATGTCTGGGTTGATCGACGACTTATGATCAACATATTGCTACTCGCATGTACAAGTACGCTGTGTCTACGGGTATGGCCTTCAGCCCCGTCTAGATAATCGGATCGCCAGTGATCAACAAGTGGATGTGCTTGCGCAACCCAATATCCTGGGTATAATCTATCTAGGCAGCTAGGCCATCGATGATCACTCTGCCCTACGCACGGAACCCTTGGAAGGTATTATTGTGTACGAGGAAGGAAGGGCGAGAAGTGGCGGGGGATTAACAGGATTGGGTATGAAGTAGATAGACCGCAGTGTATTTTGGGAACATTGGGGTGAGACATGTGTTATAGCGCAAGATACACTCTAATTCGACCTTGACCGACGTACGTGACGCAAGCCTGGTGAGTAACGGGCCGATAACTTAAGTTTTAGATATAATATCCCCCTTTACTATTAATAAGTATCTATTCATATACGAGCATCATGTGTAAAAAATACTACGAAGCACCTTGGATATTCACAGCAGATGTTTCAATAATTATCAACAATCACAGTAAGGGCAATAGAATATAGTTTGCCAGACCAAAACTTGGCCTTCCAGCCGCGTATGCTTTGCCATTGAACTATTGTACAAGGACTCCGCAAGCACGGGAGAAGTTGTCAGAAGACCAATAAAACATCCAGCGAAGACTGCGAAAAAGCCTGCAACCCTTGCCGGGGTATTTAACAGTGCTATCGACTCTCAAATTTGTACAAGAACGAGAAGTCAACAGGGGGAAGCAGGAGCACGAGAATCGAATATTCTTGGGTGACGAACGGGTAGTGATTGAAATGGTTTGATTTTTGTCAAAGAGCTTCGAAAAAACGAAGCGATCCTCCATCCAAGTAACCGTTGGGGAACCAGCTGTAAATCCAAAGCCCTTCACGACCGTTCCAACATCCAGAAGACCGCACACATCGTAATCCTCTGTGGCGAGATTAATTGGGTTGTCCGAAACACCTAGACAAGAAATTACAAGAATCAAAATGAGATCCTGCATGCGTGGCCGTTATAATACTCCATAGTGCGATGCAGAACACCCGTGTGCCGTTAAGTCCCAGTCTAAAACCACTACCATCCTCCCAAAAACAACTCCAGTCTGCTTCCCGTCATGAGCGTCGAAAGCATTCCTCTCGATCCCCAGAATTAGGTACTATCGAACAAAGGAGAATCGTAGGTCATGGACGTGAATGCGAAACTAGGAGCCGATTTATAGGGCAATGGCAGCAAAGCCGAGGAGACCAGCAAGACCAGCAGCGGCAACCTTGCCAGCACCAGCGGTGGGGATGCTGGTGGGGGGAGCAGAGGTGCCGGGGGCACCACCAGTAGGGTAGACCTGGCTGGGGGTGGTGACAGGAGCAGTGCTGTTAGGGTAAACCGGGGGAGGAGCCGGGGCAGAGGTCGGGTAGGCCGGGGGAGCCGGGGCACTACGGTATGTTAGTTGATTTACTCTGATTTCTCGGGAGCTATCTTACCAGGTAGCACAGGAGACTAACGAGGTGGTGTAGACAGGCTTGCTGATGGTGCAAGGGCAGTCAGTGATGGTCAGGGTGGTGGCCTATGATATTCTGTTAGTCGCTGGTTTTCTACATCTGAACTTTCAGGACTCATCATACCTCAGTGACGGTGTAGGTGTTGGTGCCATAGGTGATCTGGGTGGGGCCAGGGCAGTAGGTCTCGTACGAGGTAACGACCTCAGTGGTGTACTGAGTGGCGTTGGCCGAGGGGTAGGCAACCGGGTAGGTGGCAGAGACGCCAGCGGCGAAAGCAACAGCGGCAATGGTGAACTTCATTTTGACTGATGTTGTCTGGTATTAGGTGACTCGGGTAGAGCTGGTAAGTTGTCGAGGATTAAGTATTGGTAGTTGAGCAATTAGGTATGCTGATAACGAATGAAATTGACTGAAAAGTCAGGGTGAGTTTGCAGCGAATGTGTGTGGGTGAGGAGGAAAAGAGAGGAAGGATTGTCGGTCCTTGGAAGACTCGATTTATATACAGAAAAGACAACATGGGGGCAGGTCGCTTCCGGCCTGGCACAGCGCACGCAACGTGAACTTGACCTGCTTGTTGATAGCCTAACCCCTGGCCCTGTCCGGGTACCAGTAGATGACGGGGCTCGCGGCGCTAGGACGAGCAGGGTCAACTCGGTCTCCATCTGTCTATACTCCATATTTCTTTTCCACATCTTATTTCGCTTTCTGGTCCAATCATGGGCCGTTATACCCTGATCAGAAAAGCTGGATGCGTACTGTACATATTATGCGAGTGTGTGTGTGCGCGTGCGTGTGTTATTTGCCCCAGAATGAACCTCAGGGGTTTTCTACTCAGTAGTGAGTGACGAGCGCCAATCCACCTCCTTTTTGGGGAGTGGTGTGTGGATTTTTCCCTGTTGGTGACTTATCGTTCGTGGCAAATACAAAGCGACAACGATCTAAGGTACCGAAAGGGGGCGAGTGCTTTCACTCAAGTTTTCGAGTAATCTCGTACGTATGCTAGTCTCCTATTTTGGGCCTATTAAGTCACAAGTATCTTTCAGGGCTACTTAGTATGGTTAGGTACAAGGTGTGCGATGAACCGTTAGCAGGTAGCATAATAGGAACACGAGATGGGTCAGTCTTGGGACAATAGTTCGGTACTATTTTGGATCTTGTTGCTCGTTGGATGATGTGAGCCGGGATTGTGAATATGGTGCAGTAGCATCGAGGCGTCCTGCAAGGAACAGCGCGAAGCTGACTGGGGGGAGAGGCGAGTGGAAGCCCAGCGACCAAGGAGCCCAAGTCTGGCGATGCGGAAATTGGAACGCCACTAGCGCGATTTCTCTCTTGGCTAAAAGACCGTAGTACTTATGTATAGTAGGCTTTTAACACACACTAATAACACTTCGGAGACAAGCTACTGTATCAACTTGTCCTAAGAGTTGACTCTAAACTACAATCCTCAGGGATATGAAACGTTAAATCTGTACTTGCCCCACATATAAGTATTTTATTAGTGAATAAATGCGGTAAAGCAGGTAAATTTTTCCTGTTTTAATTAGTTTAAAATGTTATTAATACTTTTAGCGCTTTATTTTAATGATAATTAAAATGTATTTCTACATATAAGTTTATATTGTTAAATACTTAAGGAATATCTGTTTATCGATAAGACAAGTATAAATTTAACGTTTCATATCTTTGAGGATTGTATTGTCGTTATGTGGACTATATCGAGACTGATTTGGAAATCGCATGGCTTCCTTCTCAATCCACGTAGCTTATCTTTTATCCTTAGTCGCGATTTATAGAATTATGTGTATATAGGAGATATATCCGTAGCTCAGCTCGAGGGAGAGTAGCAAGACGTACTTTGTAAAATGTGCATAAAGCGTCAAGACGGATCTGTTGGCCCAAGATTTTTTTAGTCGGTTCTATGTGACTTGCCAATTGTAGATGCAGGAACAGATTGCGCTTCTGCAGGAACCTTCAAATCTGGGCAATTAACGGCTGACACCGTAAGCAGCCCGACAAGGAAGATCCAGTGGGATATTTCTTGGGTAAAATACTCAGACCTTACTCTGTTAGGAAATTATTTGGGCAAAATCTTCTATATATTCTCTACGCCTAGTCTAAGAAAGGAACATAATTCTGTCGTAAAAACAGCAACTAGTTTAGACCCGAATTGGAACACATTCAAGGGGTTAAGTCCTCCTATGGAGCCCAAAGGATTTTGGCTTAAACTCCGAATCGGACTAAGTATGGGCGCTGCTTTGAGCCCATTTAATTTGAAATTTGATCTCATCAAGGAATACGGGCGCAAATGATCCTGTACAATGCCATAGGAGATAGGAATGTACATATGTAGCAATATCATACTATATTAGTACTCTCGTAAGGCTGCTTAAGGAGTACCGCATCGTATCTTCAGACCATTTTGAGTCGCGACGGGGATTAGACCCCCTGAAGCCCCTTGACTGATAATTCACAACCGACAACCGCACGTGCGGTTAGAGCATTACAAGAATCTGGATTGGCTCTTTTGATTTTTCGGGCGGAAATTACCAGCGTTCCTAAAAGCCTTCTGGAAGTTGGTCAAACTTGAATGATAAGGACAAGGACTCGCCTCGTATTGTTCGCCATTCTAGACCTGGTAGTAGAGCATGAATGGCGTCGGCCCATATCGCTATCCGTAAATTGGTATCTCGTGTAACAAACTCAAGGTTATCAAGGACCTGAATGAGGAAACACTCAATGCTGGGATAACCTCTACTAGTTACCTACTAGGAGTTAGTAATGGAGTCATTGAGATAGTCGGCTTTCATACTGCAAATTTGCTTATCTTTCTACAAGTCGGTGTAAGGACCAGCGCTATGTTTGTATTATTGATTCCTCGTATCTAACAAATATGAGAAATGAGAAATTCTCCGTAAAATCGAACCAGACTCTCTCACCAGGCGCTTTAGGGATTAGGTCCCACAGCTATGTTCAGTGCAACGATTAGCGGTGTAATGGATCTCATCTAGGATTCAAGCCGTGGGCTGAATCTGGCTCAGCCTGAATATCTTGTTCGATTCAATGATCTGCTCATGCGATTCAAGCAGACCTGGCACTGAACAAATCTCTCGGCGGTCTAGCTTTTCTAGCTTTCAACTCGGCGTAACACCTGCTCGCTTTAAACGACGCGGGAGGTAACACATAGCCTAGGTAAATACATCGTACGTAACGCCGTTTTCCAACCAAGACAGGCAAAATCATCTAGCCTCTGTGGATTATAACCGCCAGGTACCGCAATGAGACTGTAGTGCTAAAACCGGTAATGATAAGTGAGGCTCACCCATCGTCCATGGGGCTACCCGGCATCTCGCATGTGAATTTCCGGAGCTGGACTCCAATGGCATATGTACGTGGAGTCAGGTAATTTCCCATAAGCCCACATGGATGAATTCATGGATCGCCAATGCAACCAGCATCACGGTAATCAATCCATACGAGATCTTTTAATAACGCGAGATTACCGGTCAACGCGCGCTTCGCGTATCTGTTATTCTGTCTTTGTTTTTACTTATCCTAATTGCGTTTTCCAAGACCGGAATATCTGGGGGAAGTAAGGAGGCGGTCTCGAAATATGCAATTCTTCGGCCACTTGTTGTCCGACGCATTCTCAACGTTTATCGTACTGGTTTCAGCTCGAGTTCCTTAGCTGGATATAGTCTCGATTCGCAATGATGCTGCTCCTAGCATTTTATATAGGATCGAATTGTACGTCATAGGGATCCTTTGCCACCGTTTACGCAACGCTCTGAGACACGTTAATCTCGCGACAACCCTCGATATTCGCAGGCCCACGTGAGATTCTCGCTGATATTCTCTGGTCTATGAGCGACATGCCGTGTGAACACGTTTTCATGAAGCCCTCACCACGTAAATTCAGCTTAAATCTATGGGATTGTTAAGCGCGAAATCTCGTCGGTGTGCTTATTCTGACTGCTGTGGAGCCGCCAGCGCGACAGAACCTAAAAAGCTAATATGGCTGGCCAGCTGCCTTAAAATAGGGTTCGATAGCAACGAATACTTGCGGCAAATATGGCGAATTTGAACGAGATTTCCATTGCGACTCGCCTTCACTCGACCAATATACGCACGAGCGACCAGAGGGCGGAGAAAAGATCTACCACATCCAGTTCTCGTAGTCGGCCGAATGAGGATAACGGTGAATCAATCTTGAAGTTATGTCCCTAACTTCATTCAACGGACCATACAGGGCTCAATATGGCTGACAATCCAGCCATATTTTGACCAGTGACACAGACGACCAATCTATGCTTTTCGGAAGCGCGTAGCGAGATTGGGGTTTGGTTTCCCCGATGCTATGTTGATATAATTGTAGACGATAACGATATCTTCGAGGCTGTTCAAGTTCCAGATTTTTGGATTCGGATGAGGAACCGGAATTTGGCGTGCAAGTGTTAAGGTAGACGGAGAAGCCTTGGAGGATGAAATGTTCAGGCTACTGCACGCTGAGTTTAATTCCGGTAAGCCTGATGTCATGTAAGTCGCCATTGGCTTGAGTGAAACAGGTAAGGTGAATTTAGGTTATCGTTGATTTCAAAGCGAACTTGGAAGTTATCATCTATCAATATAGCTACCCGTCTGATAGAGGCGTTTTTCCATTCCTTTCTCAGAATCACACAACCATTGAGTATCACCTTCAGCATTGTGATAAACCTCGAATACAAAAATGAGTAGTGTAATGAAAGCCGTTGGTAGGTGCCGATTCAATTCGACTCTTACCAAATACTCAACTACGTGACTAACGACACTGCACTCAAAGATATCAAAGGCGGGAAAGGTCCCGCTACCTCTCTTTTCATTAACCCGCAGGTACCCAAGCCTGACCCCAAAGAAGGCGATGCTCTTGTCCGCGTCAAGGCCTTCGGCCTGAACCGTATGGATCTCCTCCAACGTGAGGGGCTATACCCGGTGCCGCCCCAGGCCCCGGCCACACTCGGTGTTGAGTTTAGCGGGACCATTGAATCATTTGGACCCGGCGCGCACGGCGACTTTAAGGTCGGCGATGCCGTCTTCGGTCTCGCATATGGCGGGGCCTATGCCGAGTACATCGCTGTGAGCTCTAAGATGCTGCTCCACAAGCCGGAAAGCCTCTCGTGGGAAGTAGCAGCGGGCATCCCTGAGACCTGGATCACAGCTACGCAAGCACTGTACCTGGTCGGTGAATTCGCGCCGGGCAAGACCGTTTTGTGGCACGCGGGTGTAAGTTCATCTTACGTTGGACACAACTTACCAAGATCTGTTTTATGAAACATATGGGACTAACCATGCTCGTCAATGAAGGCCAGCGGCGTTAGCATTGCTGGAATTCAGCTTAGTCGCGACGGCGGTGCGAGTGCCGTATATGCTACGGCTGGCACAGATGAGAAGTGCCGATATGTGGAGCGCGAGCTCGGCGCCACTAAGGCCTTTAACTACAAGACGCAGGATTGGGCACAGGAGATTCTTGATGCAACAGGAGGCAAGGGTGTAGACCTCATTGTAGATTTCATCGGCGCCACCTATTTCCAGAATAACTTGAAAGTTGCAGCTAGGGATGCCAGATGGGTTTCACTTGCCATGATGAGTGGCAGGGTGCTCGACGGAGTTGATATTAGCATGCTGCTCTACAAACGAATACGACTTGAAGGCAGCACTCTTCGAAGCAGGGATACTGATTACCAAGGTCAGCTAAGGGACAAGTTGGCTGAGTATATTCCGCATTTTGAAAGCGGCCGACTGAAAGCCCCGGTCGATACCGTATTGCCGATGGACGATATTGTCAAGGCGCACCAGTTGATGGAAGAGAATAAGACTACAGGAAAGATCATATGCACGGTTCCGTAGAGGAAGTACTGTATATAAAGAAAGGAACCCATCAAAGTTTATTCATAGCCGAACCTACGAGACCATAGGACTCAAAAACCTAATCGCCATGCCCCCTTGACTATAAAGTAAGAACCAGACAACGCCATGCAGTCGCACCCATTTGCTCCTTCACTAGTGCTCCTTGAGCCATCTTAACATCTGCTCGAAAGCTGTTACCTGCGCATCCTTGATGTTTGCGTCGTTGTAGTCCCCAATGACGGCAAAACCGTGAGGGACCCCGGGATAAACCTGGACCTCGTGCTCCAAGTTTATCTTGGACATTATGTTTTCGCCGGTCTCTCGGACTTCGTCGGGGAACATGGGATCGCTCTCCACGCACACTAGGCTCACAGGTACCTTCAACCCATGGAAGTCGTCTGGCGATACCAGCGTAGCGTGCGCCAGTGCGCCGGCCTTGATGTACGGTCCCTTCTTCGTCGCATTGGCTCCCTCGCCAGCTTCTTCGTCGGTAGGCTTCTGGGTACCGCCCCATCCCGTCTGTACTTGTGTCCGCTCGCTCGCTAAGAGTAAGACGTATCGTCCACCGAAGCAGTATCCTACAGCATATATACCACCTCCGTTACCAACTGCGTCGGCAAATTCGCCTCTACAAGCATCGATGACCTTCTCGAGTATGGGCATGACCTTTTCTTCGGTATGTCGTGCTAGCCACTCATCGATCATGAATGACTTTGCGATCTCGACGGCTTTGAGCTTGAATTTGTCAAGTAATGAGGTACCTTCCGCCTCAGCTTCGGGAACGGAAGAGTTGGGCGCTGGGTTGCCGTCGAAGAGGTCGGGCATTACAACGACACTACACCAAGTTAATGTCTAGTTTCCTGCAATTTATAGCCAAGATGATGATAGTGCTCGCTATATGGCCTTGTAGATTTCAGATAGGTATAAGAAAGCAACTTGTGCCCTAAAGCAAAGACAAGAGGGGTATTCGGTTTCGGGGATTACTCACAAGCCCTCATTCGCAAATTTATCGGCTTGGATCTGATTGTTTGTGGACTTGATTCCGGTACCGCTTGATAGAAGGAGAAGGAGTTTTGAGGGATTCGTCGGGTATGAATCGGGCTTCGCAAGGTAGACCTACTGGAGCATCAGCAAGTGCTTGTAAATAGGCAACTATCGTTCCCGTTGGAGTACTAACATCGACTCCGCCGAGTTTCCTCAGTTCGCCCTTCGAGGATAGACCGGCAGCTATGTAAGCAATGTCAGTAGCTGGAATTGTAGAGACCATGTTTCAAAGGTCACTCACGAGTCGGCCTGTCACTTGTGCAGTGTTCACCCATCGTGGGACCAGACTGCGCAGGCGTGTCGCCTGGGATTACAGTCTCTTGGGCATCGCTCTCAGGAGCCTTCGTCGCAACGTCTGCTTCTGACATGGTGGTAGAGATTCTTGTTCACTGCAATGCCATGCGTCGAGTAGAAAGTTTAGAAGCTCTGAGGTCTGCGGATTTACGTAGGGAAAGGCTCAATAGGAAGAATTGAAGGTGTAAGATGTAAGATGTGAAGCAGCTAAATCTACGTCGTATGGAACCTGTACATGTGAAACTGTGCTAGGTACATCCATGGATGCAGGTGGGCTGACGCCTGGAACAGATGACGTACGGCCAACCTGCCAGCTGCCTGAGATGCGGCTAGCCTGAACGTGATTGGTTGTAACTGCTACAGCTAGGAAAGAACCCCGCGCTGGTTTCCAATGAGGGGGCGCGCCACGCCTTAGCCACTACCTACTATGTATCTAAACCACTTTAACTTTTGACGCGACTTTTGGGACCCGACGCGTCTAGTAGACTGCCCCCTTCTGTCAAGATACAACAATTTGCCTTCGACACGACACATCCCGTTGCCTTCAGTTATAACAATTCAACAAGGCATAATCCAGTCAAGATGTCCGTAGCCGCGGCACAGCAAGCTATTACTCAGGGGGCTCTAGAGTACGCGAACGGCAATGCAGTATCCCCAAATACTTAGGGAATGTATAAAGCTAATCAAGTTTTCAGTGCCATCTTCAACGACCCTGAGCATGTCGATCAACGTTTCCCAGTTCCCGTCTTGCAATGTCTACAGATCAAACCTCTTGCTCCACAGCAAGGCCCCGTTGGCCAACAGCCTGAGCGTTATCGTGTCGTCTTAAGTGATATACGCAACTATGTGCAGTGCATGTTGGCAACTCGTACGTACCATGGCCTATTCCCTAAGGTAGCAGCTAGACGATACTTACAATATTTCTAGAGGCGAATCGTATCATTCATGATGGTTCTCTGGTAAGGGGATCCCTTGTTCGAGTTAAGTCATACCAGGCGAACGCAGTCAAGGGGAAGAAGTGAGTATAAAGTAAGATCATAAATGTATAGCTTGTGGTAACTGACAAGCCGCAGCATCTTGATCATCCTTGACGCAGACGTCGCTTCGGAACTCGGCGTCCACGACCGAATTGGCGAGCCTCAGGCATTCGAAGCTAAGCAAGAGTCTACAAATACCGCTATCGGCGGTTCGAATTTCTACGGTGTGAAGACCGAGTCCACAGCGCCAGTCAAATCCGAGCCGATGCCGTCGCGCATGGGCGGAGGCGCTGGCACATCATCCCATGCCAATGGGAACAACGTCATATACCCAATCGAGGCGCTTTCACCTTATGCCCACAAGTGGACTATCAAGGCTCGCGTGACACAGAAGTCGGATATCAAGACCTGGCACAAGGCATCTGGCGAGGGCAAGCTGTTCTCCGTCAACCTTTTGGACGAAAGTGGCGAAATCAGAGCGACCGGATTCAATGAACAAGTCGACCAGTTCTATGACTTATTACAAGAGGGCCAGGTCTTCTATATCAGCAACCCGTGTCGTGTTTCCCTCGCAAAAAAGCAATTCACCAACCTTCCGAACGATTACGAACTCACATTCGAGCGGGATACCGTCATTGAGAAGGCGGAGGATCAGTCTAGTGTACCTCAGCTCCGTTTTAACTTTGTCAACATTCAAGAACTTCAGAATATCGAAAAGGATGCTACGGTCGACGTTGTTGGTGTCCTGAAGGAGGTCGGTGATGTTTCCCAGATCGTATCCAAGAACAGTGGTAAGCCATTCGACAAGCGTGAATTGACCCTGGTCGACGATACGCAATTCTCTGTCCGCCTTACGGTATGGGGAAAGACTGCTACTTCGTTTTCCGCCCAACCTGAGTCCATCGTTGCCTTCAAAGGCGTAAAGGTGTCTGACTTTGGTGGCCGATCGCTTTCGCTACTCTCGTCCGGTACTATGACCGTCGACCCGGACATCGAAGAAGCTCATCGCTTGAAGGGCTGGTATGACTCTCAAGGCCGTACCGATAACTTTGCTACCCACAACAACATGACGTCGATGGGCTCTGCGACTGGCCGCGTCGATCAGACCAAGGTCATCGCCCAGGTGAAGGACGAGAATCTTGGGATGGAGAACCCCGACTATTTCAACCTCAAGGCTACTATCGTCTACATAAAACAAGACAACTTCGCCTACCCTGCCTGCAGCAGCGAGAATTGTAACAAGAAGGTCATCGACCAAGGTGATGGCACGTGGCGATGCGAGAAGTGCGACATAGCTCACCCCCGACCCCAGTACCGATACATTATGAGCGTAAACGTTAACGACCACACCGGTCAACTATGGCTATCGTGCTTCGACGACGTCGGACGTGTCATCATGGGTATGACCGCCGATGAGTTGACGGAGATCAAGGAGAACGACGAGGACCGATTCCCAGCCATCTTTGAGGCTGCTAACTGCACTAAGCTGCATTTCCGCTGCCGTGCTAAGCTGGACCAGTATGGCGAGAACCAACGGTACGTAGTTTATTGTCTCCCCTTAACCAATATTGAATGTAGAGAACCCGGTTGCTGACGAGATATACAGAGTACGATACCAGGTCATGAGCGCCAGTCCCATAGACTTCCGAGCCGAGGCTCTGAAACTGTCGGACATGATCAAGCAGTTTGCTATCACTTCGTGATCGCACCCTAGAGCGTAATTAGGATGTGATTGTACAGAGGCTTGCCAAAGTGGCACGAAACTAACCATCAGAACGCTTGAGGTTTGGACGGCTCTTATTATACTAGAGTTAATGTACTCTGAGATAAATCGTGACAGATGGGATCTATACTTAAAATGGGATGAGATGGAATGCCATATGGTCTTTTCGGACGTAAGAGGTCTGGTCTTTGGCATCAAAGTACTACAACTAAGGAGCCATGCCAGTACCGAAGGGAGCCGATGAAGTACCTACCTAATCGAGATGGGACCAGATACATACCTTATGTATGCTATGAGGAATTACGCTCATGACGCAGCATGGTAATGAGAGATCAGTAGCAATAGACTATTAATGACTTTATTCATTGTTCCTGCATTAGCCTGCCGTCTAAGATGTCAGAGGGAGTCTAGACGGTTCTCAGCTATCGTCTACTTCTTGACTGCATAGTACAGGCACTTCTCAAACCACTGTTGGTTTGTGTGACATGGCCGCGTGAACGTGTATATGTAATGTCTCCTGCCCCAGACGCCTTCGCCAATGAATGTACAGTCGTAAGATGACGGGTGGTATTCCTCTCTCCTCCCGGGCCAATATTGGTATTTCCTCCCTTGGGAAGATTCAACGACGAAGGTTCTGCTCGCGTTTAGACCGTTTTATGATTAGGGGGCGCTTACGAGGCGTTAATGGACAGCGTGGAACTACTCCTCTTCAGCCAGTGGCAACCACGCCACCCATCAGATCCTCGTCGTCTACGTGAGCTTCAAAGCCTAAAGTGGGATCGGTATCGTTCTTCTCGACTCGCTTGTCCTCCTTGATCACGTACTTGATGTACTCCTTGCTCGTGCCCAGACGCTCCTTCGTCTCTTTGAAGATGGGGTGGAGCTCCTTCAGTCTGAAGGCCGTGTTAGCGAGTTCCCTAGCAAATTGCTCCTCCGAGAGCTTTATAGCCGAGGGGAGGAACGTGAGGAAAACGGTGCCGTCGTCATTCTTCTCAATAACCCCATTCAGCATCCCTGAGATGATCATATTCTGAACGAGCGCCTCCACATCCTCGTTCTCCCGGAGCTTGGCGCCCGTCTTAGCGCTCGTGGTTTGCTGTCGGATCTCGGAGAGCGAAACCTTAGAGTAGATCTGCTGCAGTCGCAGGACTTGCCACTTCTGATAAGCCGCAAGAACCTCCTGGATCAGACCCATGTTTCCGTCGTCTTCCCATTGTTGAAGGGACTTCTCGACTTCCGCCTTCAGTACCCCCGCGTCATCGCCCACAAATACCGTCGCAACCTCCGTATATAGCTTTGCAGAGCTCCCATACAGCTTGGTCGCTTGGGCTCCGGTGTATGAGGGGAGCTCGGCAAGCTTTCCCTTGGCGAGCAAGCTGACCAACACCCATTTTTTGTAGACCTCCACCATGACCTTGCTTACGCCGCCTTCTCTTGTGGGGAAGGTGACAACCCTCTCGAAGGCTGTGTATGCCTTCGCCCATTCTCGCATCGAGCAGTGTGCCATACCACAGAGCAGGTCGTACTCCAATACAGACAGTGTCCGTAGCGCGTTAGTCAGGCCGGTCCGTGGCGAGATGTAGGAAGGAGGCGACAGGGTAAGGTCGCAGAGATAACCAGGCTCCTTGTGGTTTGCCATGTTAGGGTAGAATACGATATCCTTATCGAATACTTCCAGTACGGGAGGGATGACATTGTTGGTTTGGTAGGCGAGTTTCGCAAGGAGAATATGAGACGAAGTAAGCATACTACCGGTCGGATCGAGTCTTAAGATAGCTGTTGAAAGCACATGAACAGCCACAGAGGGCTGTCAAGTTTAGTTAGTACGTATACACAAGTATATGGAGTAAGAAACGTACGGGAAGAAACTGGCCGCTTCCAGCAGCATGAAAGACGTCCAGTAGGTGCCTTCCGGCATATCGAGATTGGCGTGCATCGAACGTCGTCAGGAATATGACCAACTTCTCGAGAACGAGATCACGAGGGGTGGACTCTCGTATGCCGGGGACGATGAGGCTATGGAGAACGGCGAGATAGGACAGTGAGTTCACCTCCGGGTCGAGTACGGCTAGAAGGTTGGGTCCGTGGGCAACAAGGTCGGTATTATGTTCCCGAAGAAGCTTAGACAGTTTAGCTAGGTGTGCCTTAACGGTGCCGTCGTAGACAGCATTGTCGTTAATATTGAAGAAGAGATTAAGTCCCGGCGGGAAGGCTAGGAGTATTGATGCAAGCTTATCCATGGCGACAAGCGCTCAGGACGGAGAGCGGTATTGAGAGAGTGATATCGTGGTGGTAAACAGATAACTTGACTTCTGGTGCTGTCGACGATTGCGGGTTATGAATGTATGGATCAACCTGTGCTGTCGTTAACACGTACCGTAAATATGTACGAATATGTAAATGTAAATTCGTTGGCTACGTACCTCCTAATGTTGTAGCTGGTGGGATGCCGAACCGGGATGGGGCAGCTGTTTGCGTTACGGCGGGGCATCAGAGAGGCTTGAATTTAGAGATGCATGGGGAGGTCCTTCTAAGTTTAAAGCCTGCGGGGCATTTTTAGTTGGTACCTAGTGCCCCCAGTGCAGGTTCCAGTTCCACTTCCACGGGGTTGCGGGGCACAGATTTGATAGTATACACATGGCATCCTAACATTCCTTCGATCTCAAATTTAACTACGTACATCTAATTTTCTTAATTTCATACTATGTATTCATACTCATATATGAGTAGTTTCCATTCAATGTTCACCTACATGTAATTAACATTGAACGAAGGCAGGCATGCCACCAGGTAGGTACTATATACTAGGTATGTACCGCACGGTGAGCTCAAATTTCATTCAAGGAGCACCCAAGGTCAGCTGGAAGTCATCTACCAAACTACTACGGGATAATACGGTAGGTAAAAGGCTCCCTCGACTAAGTATCTACTGGATCTATGTATGGATACTACATCCTATGGGGGTAGCCATTTACTGTATCTCCCTGTATATCTGGCCGCCTAGTGATATATCATAAATCAGCGTACCTGCCTAGGGACGATGGCTTATTAAGTCATCCACCATGATATAACGGACTTAGGTCCTACACAGGTAAGGGAGCGAATGCCAATCCGTAGAACCTGGATACCTAGATACGTACAGCTAATCCCAGGTCTTGTTAGACCCTCATAACACACCTCCTAGATTCATCTTGCTCCTCCAGAGGGGTCTGGGTCGGCTGGCTGCAGGTTATTTTCGATTCGACCAGACATACCATCCTATAACCTAATAAAAACGCTTATTCTTGCAGCGGGGACCGTTCGACAGCAAGGTTTACGTTAAAGTAAGACTTGTACGCTGCTAAATACCTAATTCGAATCTGACCTTGACATCTGATTGGTTACGGTCTTACACCAAATATGAAGGGTGACGACACCACTGCTCGCACCAGGCCATAGCCCCTTAAATATCTGTATGTCCTTGGTGATATTCGCCCTTACTATTTCCTCGTCTCTTACCTTTTCCTTCTATCGAGATCGTTAGTGGTGCCATTGATATCCCTGGCTGAATACTCCAGTCTACCTTATATCAGATCTCCCGGTTTAGCACTCCTGAATATCGCGAGCTCTAGGCGAACTCAACACCACGATGATTATTCCTCAAGAGCTTCCCGAGGTTGCCACTCAAGTGGCTACCATTCTACGCCCCCCAAGGACCAGCCATATGCCGTTGCCTACTGTGATACCAGATCTCCCCCGAGTATATCACCAAACTTCAAGCGAAGTAGGACATAGGACCCTGTGGTGAGCATCCTTCCCAAACCGCCAAGCTCATCCAGCCACTTACGTCGTCTTTACTAGGGTTGTGTGCGTCCTTATGGGGTTGTCTTCTTTGGCCTTCTACATAATGGCCATGAGAGTTCCAGTGGTAGGAAACGGATACCCCTTAATACGAAGGAGGAGTAGAAGATTGACTCTATACAGCAAAAACGCCTCTTCCATATCATAACAGCGTTTGTTACCACTTTTGCCTTCCTGTCTTACTATGCCAGTATGTAAACCCCTCTCTTAGTTTATCTCAAGAGCTTGGATGTCTTAATCCTTGGCTAGTTAAGACACTGTTACTTCTGAAACATAGCTAGACCATTTACGCCCATGTATTAGAGAAGTGCAAAATACTAAGCCTTATTGTTATAGTGGCTACTGGCGACGGCATCACCACACACTCCTATGTATCTGAGAGGTCAAAGCATGGAGCGGTGACGGAAATTATCGAACGCGATATTTATTGGGCCCGCTACGTCGATGTAAGTGACACGGCATCAATCTAGCCAGATTCTCCTCTGCCACAGAGTAGCAACTGACAGTATTAGTGGTCACTTACTACACCTCTCCTCCTATTGGACCTGTGCCTTCTCGCAGGGGTCAACGGTGCGACTATCTTAGTGACGCTCGTGTCAGATGTCATTATGATTCTGACGGGCCTCTTTGCTGCTTTCTCCAAGAACGAAGCCCAGGGCTGGGGATGGTATGCCTTCGCCTGCATTGCCTACCTCAACATCATCTATCAAATTGGCTATAAAGGACGCAATGCTGTGTCCGTCAGGGACAATAAGACGAGAACTTTCTTCGCAGCTATTTCGCTCTTCACTCTCCTCCTATGGACAGCATACCCAATGTAAGTCCCCAATAAGCCCTACCAATACTCGACTCCATGCTAACCCTTCCGAGTGTATGGGGTATTGCCGATGGTGCTCACCGCGTGAATATCGATGGTGAGATCATTGCTTATGCCGTCCTTGATATCTTAGCAAAGGGGGTATTCGGATTCTGGCTGCTCCTTACCCACGATAGAATGTCTCGGACATCGCTCTCTATTGAGGGATTCTGGTCGCATGGCATCCCTTACGATGGCACCATTCGCGTGAGTACCTCGTTGTGGTTTTCCCTGTATTCACTGACATTTGGCTAGGTGGGAGAAGGGCGTACAGCCGACAACAATTAAGCAGATTATTCGCGTTAATCCTGCTATTCTGGACCAATACTCAATATCTCAGTTCATATAAGTAGCTCTTACCCCTTATTCGCTACATTCGTTTACACATCAATACGGTTAGGTTGGAAAATCTTATTTTTTGCAGAACAATGGGGGTACATACCTACATGTAGGTATGTATAATCTCAAAAGTTGGCACTGTCGGGAATCGCATTTAGGATACGGGAAAAGTGTATCGGATAGGCTGTGCATATGAATATTCAATACGTAGACTGGTAAATTGATAGGATGACTCGCAACTGCTCGTACAAAGTTTCGTAGATCCCAAAAGGGGGAGACTTGATGTACCCCAAAGCAATCCCATAAATATACTCAGCGTAACCGAACACTCCATACACGATAATATTGTTAGGCGGCCTAATGAAGCTTCAAGGATGGTACGTTCTGAACAAGATTGCCTTGCGACTTAGACAACGCAAGCGAAGCAAGCTGCCTTTGACGAGTCATCACATTCTTCTGTATTTCGAAAAACGGCCCTTCCAGGATAAGAACATATGATTCTGTTGTTCGTTTTTCCATTAGCGTCTATCAAGGTTGTGGGCAAGGAATCAGGCTCTGTTCCGTTTTCGACCCACGCCCGTAGGGCATCGAAGAGCGTCGTGGGCTGCCCGTTACCAAAGCAGTGTCCTAGCCCGGGGACTTCGTAGAAACGATAAAAGTCCCGAACCTCGGGCACATACCCCCTAACATCATCGTAGTACTTCTCGGTCGCTTGGATCGGAATGATTTGGTCGTACTACAGAGAACGAACAAGAAAGGGGCTTAGTAGCAACATCCAAGAGGCAAGGACGTAGAGATTGGGTTATGTACATACCAGTCCATGATACGTCATCATCTTTCCCCCGGCTCTGTAGAATTCTGTAAGATTTGCATTGCTGCTCGCGACGATGGGATCGTATTCGGCCCCTGACCGACGCATAATATCATCGTAATCCTTCCGTGTCATGGCCGTATAGTTATAATCTGGGTCTTTCTCGACAAACAGTTGAATCCATTGGTAGGCAAGGGGTACTGGATCACCTCTGCACGTGCCGTTGTCACATACTGTCGCTGCCATTCCGGTACCTGTTATATCGCCGCTAAGATCGGTCCCGTGGTTGACCCCGTACCAAATAAAGTTGCCATCAGAGTCAATTGGTCCCGCCCAAGTGGCATTTGCAATAACTGCGGCGGCTCTGCTTAACTCTATCGACTCACGCTCGGGAAGACAGGTGAAGTTGGTTCCTATGTATGCGAACGGATCGAATGAACATGTCCTGGGATTCGAGATAATACCGTCGAGGACCCCATCATGTCCGTCACACTCCTCTACCGCTAGGGTTGTAAGGAGATCTAACTCGCATCCGCGCGGATACTCACCCATAGTATTCATTAGCATCTGCGGCCAGAACATAGCAGGGGCCCACTGAGCCCAGTGAATTGCCGGCGCCGACGCTGCAATACCGTCGAATGCGGTAGGATGTCTTTGGGCCAACTCGAAGCCTTGGCGACCGCCCTGAGAACAGCCGTTGAAATAGGAGTAGTCTGGCGGTCTCCCATAAAAATCTTGGATAACGCTCTTCGCGACGACCGCCTGAGCATAGCATTAGGTTCTTGTTTTTGGGTACGTTTCATCTTATTATATTACCATATCATTCAGGATATCACCGCCCCAATGTTGAACCAAGACCTCGTCAATTGTGCCAGGGCTATCCAAGACCCATGAGTATGGATCTAACGGGTTGGGAATGCCAGCGTCTGTGCTGGTAGTGGCATAGCCTTCGGCGATAGCGCCGGCCATGTTGCCGTAGCTCAAGTCAAAACGGCCTGGACCGAGCCCACTACCCCCGGCCGCTTGGAGACGGCCGTTCCAATGATCGATCGGCAACCACGTTTCCACACTTATGAGGTCATTTTGTTGCTGGTGGGTATAAGATACGGTGACATTACAGAAAGTGGCGTTCTTAACTTCGAGGCCGCCATGGTTGGGATAATACACAGGCGTGACCTGGCGGCTGTAGTTTGTCACCAGTTCCGCAGATATCGAGAGGACAGCGGCGCTCTCAAGAGTAGGCTGACTGATAACTGACGGGTTGCAACTAGACATCTTTCTGGAGCTCTTGATCGATAAGTTCCTTTGTTTCAAGATTGTTTACAGACACACAGAGATGGGAAATATCTGGATATATTCGGGTCTCCTACTCCGCAACCATACCTTCCGACACCTTAGCCGGTCTAGAAGTATTCATATTCGGTCGGCAGATGCCAAAGGTCTGTATCATTTTACGTATATTCTCTCCACCGGATATATGTGAAAATCCGGTCATATAATAACTAGGTCTTAGATTGAGTGATACTACTAACAGATTAGTTTCTCCCTTTATTTGTAGATTATTTCGTAGATTACTTTTAATCCAGCTGGCAGTAATTGGTTACACTTATCTAGTTATGACTTATATCATAAATCTGGGGATAACTTCTCTCCTTCTCTCGCTTAGCGGTATTTTAATCCTGTATATCATCATAGGGGATTCTTTATCGTTAATACCTCCGGTATTTAGAAGGAGTATTCGCCGACGTTCAAACGTCGGATAGATCAAGTTGTGAGACTTGTTAGAATCTTCATCTCTGTAGATATGGACGTGTAGTGGCAATGAGACTAATGAGCCTCAAATGCTATCTCGCAGCCTTTTTGATCGAAATTGGAAATGGGGTGCTCCGCACCCTGATAGTCATATACAACACACAAACCTTGCTAAATCGGGAGGCAAACATGGCTCCTTGGTGGTAAGAGGTGTTTGTTCCAAAATCCCAAATTATCTTGAAAAATCATACAGTATGTAAATGGGCTCATCTGGGAACATTATTATTGCATTAGGTACATCTACAGTATGTTGCGGATAATCACGGTTGAAGAGACCTGTTAAGAGACCTATCTTATAGAATGAGCAAAGCGGTTATATGGTTGAGATCTGCAATAAGAAGGCAAAAGGTGTGGAAAGATGGCAAGGAAAAGAAACGACCGGTCTGGGTTGACTTGACGCCTGCATATCGTCCAAGAGCCGTAGCCCAGTCGTGGTTGGCTCGTCTCTCAAGCTAGAAGAATACCTTTCATTATGTCGGGGATTGGATTGGGGATTTCCCCCTTGACTTCTCTCATCAATGAAATTCGCCCAAGTATACGTGTCTTAGTTTTTCAAAGCTAGACTAGCATACTCGAAGATAACTTCGTGTTGATTTAATGAAGCAGTTAAATGAAGGAAGAATGGATTGTGGGAGAAACTGTGAAGGAAGAAGTTCCGTTGCTGATTTCTGCTAAGTCTGTGCTGAAAATCGTACAATAGCCAACTGACGGCCAGTGCCCAGCTGCTTGCGAGTTGCTTCCCCCTTGGCCTTGACCTCTAAGGTTTAGCTTCACGCTAAAATTAGCTTTCCAGCGTTACGCATGTCTCCCATATTAAGCCGCCAAACATCAGGTACCGTAATTCTTCATATTAAGGTTAGGTAAATGGTAAGTAACCTTTGGCAGTTACCATAGTGACCCCTACCTGTTCCCTCCTTTACCTCCCTCCCTCCATAACACCATAATACCAGACTCCATACCACAACTCCAGGCCTTGTTTATGCCGGGGACTGGAGGACTGGGGAGACTGGGTAGGTACCTTAGTAGGCAAGTAAGGGTACTGCACCATTCCCCTCAACTTTCCCGTCCGCCGCTTCTGCCACACAACCAAGCGCCCCCCCGACCTGCGACCTGCGCTGGAACTCTACAGGAATTGGCTCGATCACGTTAGCCTCATCATCATTAGCAATGGATTTTAAATTGTCGGCATCACGATATCCCTGTGACACAACTATCTTGCACCCCTGTCCACTCTCTCCAGGAAAGCTGTCGCTATGGGTCGTCCTCATTGGTCAGATCTCGTCGCAACCTCCTGTTTACCTGCGACCTCATCGACCTCAACCTCACCACCTCTCGTCCATGTTTCCATCAGCTCTCCATCAAACTTGACCTAAATCTTCACGAAAATCACTTAACTGTGGTCGCCATCATCTAGCGATTGCTGTTAAATACCTTATATTTAATTCCGAAAAGCACATACCTGATTATTCAGCACTTTCCCGCCACACTATGCCTGTCGAGCTCCGCAAGCGCAAAGCTCCTGCGCCGGCTCCAGAGCCTCCGACCAAGAAGCAATCCAAGGCTTCAAAGGTCGCTGCTAAGGTCAAGGAGGCCGTCAAGGGCAAGACTGAAAAGTCTGCAAAGCCTGCAACCGCCAATGGCTCGTCTAAGCCGGCTAAGCCTGTCGTCGGTGATACTATCACCCTCGACGGCTTCGGCGGCGAGATCGAGACGAACGACGGTGAAAAGACTACCCTGAAGGCCCTCGTCGACGAGAGCAAGTCAGGGGTCGTGATTTTCACTTACCCCAAGGCCTCTACCCCAGGCTGTAAGCTTGATCCCGCGTGATCCGTCGCAAATTGGCGCAACCCATATCTGACTCGATATATAGGTACCAACCAAGCCTGTCTCTTCCGGGATTCCTACGAACCTCTCACCAAGGGTGGTCTCGCCATCTACGGTCTGTCAAGTGATTCGCCCAAGGCAAATACCACCTTCAAGACCAAGCAGAACCTACCTTATCCACTTCTATGCGACCCCCGCGCCACCTTGATTGGAGCTCTTGGGTTCAAGAAAGCACCTAAGGGCATTACTCGTGGCGTCTTTGCCGTCGACAAAACCGGAAAAGTCCTCCTTGCCGAGCCTGGTGGCCCTGCCGCAACAGTCGATGCTGTCGCGAAACTGGTTGAGGGAGCTGAGGGAGCTGCAAAGGTGGAGGCGGACGATGAGAAGACAGCAGAAAAGCCCGCAGAAGAGACCAAGGCTATCAATGGCGAGGCTACCGAAGAGAAGAAGGCCGATGAAGAATCTGAGTGATGGAAGAGTTTTCTTTCCCGTCTGATCTTTTTGCTTTTGAATATCTTGACTCCGGTTGTAACACAACGGTCGGATAAGATGATATAGTAGCTAGCTTGTCGATATTCACGTAGATTGATGGGGCCAATGAGAAACAAATTAGGCGTATGGATATTACTTGTTGATGCAAAGCCTACCTGCACGTAGGTGCTAGATATATTTTCATTTGACCCATCGCAACATCCATTGATATGCAATTATTTGATTGTGAGACCATGACTATCCACATGTTAAGGTTTATCTATGTGCATTTAATTGCCTCTTATGTCGCAAGTAACAGGCTAACAACGAAGAGTGGAGAGACGGGAGCTAGGAAACCGATGTTTAGCCGTGTGGGTACTCTTTTTACCAACACCGTTGACGTGATTGGATGAATAAGTTATCCATCGCTGCTAATCCAAAGTCCCAATATTCATACATTGATGTAAACTTACTTGCTTGCTTGCTCGCCGAGCTTCGCCATTCCTCCTCAATTGAATCACCAACACATTTGTCATGGCGTCGAAACTCGCCCCAGTCCTATTTAGGACGGCAGCCCGCTCAGCATGCCGAGCTCCTCGATCACACGTCCGCGCCTTCACGGCGGGCAGCTCTAGAAGAAGCGACACACTCGCAGTGGTATGTCCTCGTTGCCTTCACCCCTCTGTATGAAGTCAAAGCTGCTCTATATCGACTTGCGGACTATACGGGCCATGACTATCTACCTTCTTACTTTTAGTCTCCATGCCTGTCTGAGCAATTTACGGGGGCTTAATACCTCATTCAATCCGGCTCATATTTAGAATCTTTGCTAACGTCAAATTGCCTCGCACGACAGCACCGAGATACATCCGATAACAACCCCAATCTCCCGTTTAAGTTCTCAGCCAAGAATGAAGAAGTTATCGCCCAGATCCTCAAGCGATATCCCCCCCAGTACAAGAAGGCGGCTGTCATGCCGTTGCTAGACCTGGGTCAGCGTCAGCACGGCTTCACATCCATATCGGTCATGAACGAGGTTGCGCGCATTCTCGAGATGCCTCCCTCTCGTGTCTACGAAGTAGCTTCCTTCTATACCATGTATAACCGAACACCCGTTGGCAAGTTCCACGTCCAAGCTTGCACTACGGTGAGTCTATCCTTTGCCTACGCCCTTTTCTACCCTTCCGCCATATAGACGCAACGAAGATACAATTAGTCGGCTGTCCTGTCCCATCATACTTGTTATAGTGGATTTTCGGATGAACGGATACCTCAAACCAAAGAAATTGGCGTGTCCAATGTCCACGAACAGGGCATTGATAAAACCGTTTACACAACATCTCTTCCAAAATCTAGCCCTTTGCTGACTTAGCATTGAAATAGACGCCCTGCCAACTCGGTGGCTGTGGAAGCGACGCGATTGTCAAGGCGATCAAGGAGCATCTAGGTATCAAGCAAGGCGAGACTACACCAGACGGACTCTTCACATTCATCGAGGTGGAATGCCTAGGCGCCTGCGTCAATGCCCCCATGATCCAGATCAACGACGACTACTACGAAGACCTAACGCCCGAGACAACCAAGAAGCTGTTGACGGCGCTCAAGGAGAGTGCTACGACCGGCGGCAAGGTGCCGGCACCCGGCCCACAGACTGGCCGCCGGACCTGCGAGAATAGCGCCGGTCCGACATCCCTAACGAGTGAACCGTATGGTGCCGAGGTTACGCGGAGCGATCTGTAAATTGGGACAGGGGAAGATAATTTCCTAGGGCTACAGGCGTAGACATAGACACTTTTGTACATAAGCTCCATCTGTACCGCATTCACGAAAAAGAAAGCAAAATCGTCCCTTATTTGTGTCTCACTCGCCCGTCATTCATTCGCCAGTAATGGATGTCTTTCAGGATATGTCATCATCAATGGATTTTGATTTGGCTAACCGGACTCAATATCGTTTTCTCGCACATTGTTGCCTGTTTGATTTTTTACCCCTTTTCGTCATTCAACCGATCCCAACCTAACCCACGAGAACAGGAAGAAAAATTAGTCAAGTATCAAACTCCGCGACCTCAAACCTAACCTAAACTCGTCCTAGCCTTAGTCTTGAGACATTAGTCCACGTACTTGCCCGGCTACTAGCCTGCTTCTTACTCGAGCCGGAAGATCCATCCATCTCCCAATCTTTGGTTACTCTCGCTCAGGCCACCAAACACCAGTACAGCATTCTCCTCGAGATCTCCCAGCGGCGCACTCGCGATCCAACCCCGGGGACTCGGACCCTCCGCATCGGCTCTCTCGTCCTCGTCGAACGGGCCTGTGATAACGCGCGTCCATTTGCCCTCGCCCGTCTTCCGGCCTACTGCCTGCAAGAACGCGTCCGTCACGCTGGCCGCCGTCATGCCCAGCGGCGGCACCTGGAAGGCCCAGACGTCGCCCCAGAAGCGGCCGGCCCCCGCGTGGCCCTCGGAGCTGGGGCTGCGCTCGCCCAGCATCAGGACCAGGTACTCGCGCCCGCCACCGCCGAGCACCAGCTCCATAGAGCTGACGCTGCGGTTGCCGGGCCATTCTTCCGCGGGGACTAGCTTGGCTGTTTCCGCGCTGTTTGGGGGAGGCGCCGAGGTCACGGGCGCGAGGAGCGTCTGCCACTCGCCGCGCGCAAAGATGCCGATCTCCCCGCGGCTCACGCGGTCGTCGAACTCGTCCAGCGCGAGGTCCAGCACGTCCAGTTGTCCGCCGAGTTCCATCTCGCCGTCGTACCCACCAAAGCGGTACAAGCGGCTCTTGGCGAGCGCCAGCGCGGCGCCTCCGCGGGCGGGTCCCGGAGCGGATGGCAGCATTTTCCAGGTACGACTGCGGACGTCGAACGCCCACACGTCCGAGGTGCGACCGCCGTCCGCCGTGCACCCTCCATGGATAATAAAGGTACCGAAGCCCGCGTCCTCCTCGTCAGCAGCGTTCTCAGCGACGGCGCCCGCGACGGGGCGCTGCGGGATGCCGACTTCGGCCGAATCGCCCTCGGCCCACTCCTTCCAGCTGGAGGCGCGGCGCAGGGGCTTGATGGCAAAGTCGCGCGGCTTGTCGGTGGCGACGGCGGAGAAGTAGCTGCGGGGCGGGGGCACGGGGCTGCTGTTGCTGCTGTTGGGGCTGCGGTACGGGTCCGCGTAGGCCCAGGTATGTGTCTTGGTTTCGAAGATCCAGACTCGGCCTCCTTCATCTAAGGGTTCGGACGAGGACGCGGTGTTGCGGCCGCCGAAGAGGAAGATGCGGGATCCGATGACGGCCGTGGCGTGGCCGACGCGCGCGCAGGGGACCTCGTCGAGGCTCTTGCCCTTGCCTTTGTCGGAGGAAGCTGAGGATGGCTCCTGGGCGGCGGAAGCGGCGGCGGGTGGAGGCGGGGAGCTTAGGTCGACTTCGGTGAGGGGGTCTTTAAGCTCGGCGGCGGTTTCGTCCTCCTCGGAGATGGGGGCCGGGTGGGTCTCGGCGAGCTGTTGCTTGGAAGAGGGACGGGCCTTGATGGCGTAGTAGTCGGCGCCGGCGCCGCTGGAGGGTAGCGCGATGACGTGCATGTCGTTGTCGACGGGTTTGCGGGACTCGATTTCGCCGCCGAAGATGTATGCGTTACCGGCGACGACGTCGAGGGAATGTGAAGACCGCGGTAGGGGCGGGATGGAGATGTGTTGCCAAGTGCCCTTCATGGCCGGATTTCCAGTTGCATGGCCGCGTTGGAGATTGGGAAGGTGAGGCATCTGGGGCATCTGAGGCATTGAGGGTAGGTTGTGAGGGATGGAGTTGAGTAGATCTGTGCCGCGGCGCTTGAGCTTCGCGAAGGACTCCATCATGGCAAAGGCTGTGATGTAGTGCGGCAGATAATAAAGTAGCAAGAGTTACGATGATGATTTGGGACGCAAATCTCTAGCTTAGAATAAAACAAACACTAGATCTAGGTCGGTAAGCTTTCGATGATTGGCGTTGTTATTGTTGTAGTTGAACTTGTTCCTGAGCTCGGGAAAGTGACGTAAGACGATAACAGGTAAATGGGGCGACGGAACCGGGATGACAAGATGTACAGTAATGTTTGTAACACATAAATATATGTAGGTACCACCTAACCAGGCGTTTATTTATTCACTCTTATAATATCAATATAACTGAAGATGATAGTTGTTAATTAACAAACAGATACGGCGTACAAGAGATGTTAGCAGAAACGGAGCGAGGGAGACTCGGATAGCAAGGGAGCTAGCTCAACGACTACTTGACTGCTATTTTAATCGACTTTAGAGTCGTATCATGGCGTAGTGAGCTGACCACGACACTATCGTTAGGTACCTAGCTAGTAGGTAAGGCGGGGTCACTTTACGATGCAATACGCCAATGAGATTACCGTTGGTACCCCGTCGCACCCCGTCGCACCCCGTCGTACCAAGCTAAGCCCTGTTGGACCCGCTACGAATACGTTTATGTAGCACTGGAGATATGTACAATGCCATTGTGGACCTATTCGTATTTACATGTATCCATGGATGGAGGTAGAGCCGTGCGGGAAGCGAGACATCGCAACATCGAACCGCTAAGACATGCATACATCGTAACCTCGAGGGCCTGGTCGAAACGCATATACAAGCAGAGCTATACCCAAAGCCCCTTCCCTCCTCTTAGCTTGAAGAACAAGACCAATAATTTCCAAGCTTCCCAGCAGACTCGAGCTTACCAGAATGATGAGTTCCATAGCGACTGTTAAAAATTCAAAGATGACCTCATGTAAACCACACTAACCTCATTGCCAACACCTACGCCATGCATTTATTTTAAGGGGCCCAAAGGAATTCATATACAGTATTACAGGCCGTCCTGTCGCTTCCGGGTTTTACCTCTCGGCCTCGGAGCTTCAACAACGACCCACCCCGGAGGTCGGAGAGCCGGAGGCGGAGGCATGCCCCTTCCCCCACCGCGGCCGCCCCTGCCCCGGCCTCTACCAGGCATCATTCCCGGGTATGGCGGTGCGCCCGGATGAAGATGATGATGCGCTGGAGGGGGAGGTGGTGGTTCACTTAATGGCCACATCTATAGCTTGACTTAGTAACCATTGATCCAAAGAAGTGCAGGAGGGTGGCTGTTATTACTAACATGCATCGTTATATACATGCCCGGCTCAGCCAGATCTTCCCAGAGTTCTGGAAGGATGATGATGGACGTCGATGGCGTAGGTACAGAAGGGACAGCTGGCGGCGGAGTTGGAGCTTGCGGGAGCGC
The DNA here is from genome assembly GCA_022984865.1 of Hypomontagnella submonticulosa. Taxonomy (NCBI): domain Eukaryota; kingdom Fungi; phylum Ascomycota; class Sordariomycetes; order Xylariales; family Hypoxylaceae; genus Hypomontagnella; species Hypomontagnella submonticulosa. Next base: position 902,987 of record JAJKLF010000004.1, on the reverse strand, counting down.
GGGCTCGCTTACCGATGTGTCGGCAACCGGCACAGTCTCGACCTCAGGCGATACTATAGTAGATGAAGATTGTCCACCTACTGGTTGTAGCACTGCTTGAGGTGTAGGTCCAAAACTAGCATCCGTCGAAAAGGCGACAGGAACATTAGTAACAAGATCATAGCGTCCCTCTTGGACGTGAGGTCCGATCACGTCCACGTGGAGGAAACAACTTCGGATCAAGCTTTCCATGCCCTAGGGTATAAGTTAGTTAGCCATATATTAGAGGTAAGCTTATATGCAAACATCTCGGAGCCATGTCATTTCTAAATTGGAACAGGCTACCACGACTTGAGACCGATATTACATCAATACAACAACTTGGGAACGGATCGAATCTTCACTCACAGCCCATGTTTTAGCTTTCTTCATAGACAAGAGTCAGTGATTACTTATTAAAGAAGGGAATGAGATGCCGACACGTACCTCCCAGGGGAACATGAATTTGCGTCCCACAGCATCTTTGAATCGAATAGGGAGCTTCTTCGGCGGCCGGTCTGCCGACTTCTCCCACCCGGGATCTCCATACTGAAGCGGGCGAAAAATCGGCACCTCGCCCTCTTCGCTGGTGTTCTGTATGCCGGCGGCTGACGCTGGGTAGGAAGGCTCGGCCTTTTGCTTTTGCTTTTGTTTTTGCTTGCTCTTTGAAGATGGCTTTAGCGACGTCGTACAATCCTCCTCTTCGGACCCTGGTCCCGATGGCTTGGGACTGGTCTCAAGAGAAGCTGGTCCTATCTCATGTTGCACATCCTTTTCAGGGGCGTCCTCGTCCTCGCCTTCCTTATCCGTGGTGTTTACATCCGATGCGGCAGGAAGTTCCAGCGAGCTTCGATCCTCGGTCGCACATAGAGGATCCGTAGCATGCGTAGGTGAGTGCGAGCTTACGTTAGAATTCTCGGTAACGCCAGGATGCGTCCCGTTAGATAATGCCTCACCAATCCTTACCGGGGCTTTTCCCTTATCCTTCGAGTTGTGTTTGGACTGGTGAGGTAGTTCGTCGACAATTCGGTCTCCGTGCCCGGTTGTGTGGAGGTTGATCTTCATGCACAAGGTTTCGTCCGCCTCGGTGGAGGACGCACGGATCTCATTTCCCTGGTCCTCGGAACCGCCAGGATCTATGGCTGTGTTTGAAGAGCCGCCGCTAGTTGATGCAGGTAACCTCGTGCTAAGGACATTTCCATAGTCATCGGGCGACGATAGCATGTCTCCATCGTCCAGATTTCCCCGGGTATCTGCCATTCCGGGGTTGTGGGTCTCCTCCGACCTCCGCGAGAATCTTCAAACCGTGATCTAGCCCTCAAGGTGCACCCGATCGACCTTGTTACGTCAGTCTGTGGCGAGAGGATTAATTATAGTATCGGAAAAGGACCGAAGAGTAGCATGTATGTATGTGCCCCCAATTTCACAGAAGGAAAAGAGTTGCCAAAGATGTGCGGCTGAAGTCTGTACAACACAGTTCAAGACAACTTTCGGTACGTACATATAGTTACGTGCCAGACTTGGGTAGGACTGGGATAATACATACCTCTTATGTATATACCTGGTGTTATAGTACACGTGCTAAGCGTCATGGCCATGTCCCGTAGGCGGAGACGGTTCGAGTCTACAACATTTTGAACCTTGGAAGTTCCTAAGCCAAGCCCCCAAAGGGAAACGGTGGGGATTTTGGGGCCGTTTTGGTGCCAAGTCAACATCTCCAGCGCTATACGCGGAAGCTAACCTTGAAAGATACAAGTTTTTCAATGTTGTACCTACCAGAGCTACGGGAACGCCACCTCCATACATCAGGTAAGGTATAAGGTGGAAATGTAAACATAGTCCGAGGTGATGTATATATACACCTAATATACTACCAAAGGTACTTTCATTTCTAGCTAGCTTAGATGTATGCAAGTGCCCAGATGGAACACTGAAATACGCCCCCGAACGTTCCAATGTTACCAGTACGGTACCACATACAGTACATAAGCCAGAGATGGTAAAAGGGCGGGAAACAATCAAAATGAAGAAACCGGATATTAAAACAAAGTAAGACGAGATGATCCTACGCCCCAAGCCAAGGAGAATTAGATAAAAATATCTAAAGACAACCAACTATCGAGAACCTCTATGCGCTGGAGGCGTTTATTTCGCATCGCAATCCGAAAAGCGTAGGAAGTATGGTGATCGTATGGTGAATAGTTGCACGTAAGTAAAGAAAAGACTTGCGCTGCTGCATTAGTGGAAGGCATTCTTGTAGTCAAGCAACTATGCCTCCGAGCTACACTATCAATCTAAATACTATAGATAACTATAAGCCTACCATTTATACACTTTTATCTCCGCATATCGGATGGCTATGATGTGGCATGGTATAGTATGATATGGTAATGATACTGCAATCCGAAAACACAATAGTCTCGCACTTCTTAACCACATGATATCGGCAATGCCTATCATCAACCACGGCAGCGCATATGTACATATGTATGTAAGACGGTTCGGTTCCCTTATCCCATCAAGATCGAAAAAGCCACCATTTGTCGAAGAAGAAGAACGCCACCATTTTCGCTAAGCCTTTCTTGCACTTAGATCTCGGCCCCGAACCCTTTTTGTTTTACCGATCATTCTGCTTCTTTACCTACATATCTAGTACTTACGCAGCCTAATCGTCATCGTCTCCAACAAGCCATGCATCGGGGTATACGAGACAGCCTGTGCGTCTGCCTAGGTGAGGCGTAGTATGCTGTCCTACCATCGACTGCCTGGCATCCAAACCCTATGAACAGCCCCCAAAAATAGGAACAATAAGACTGAAACATCGTGTCTAAGTCACAAGTTACTACAGCATTCGATTATCAAGTTGCGATGGATAGTTTGGTATGGTTTGCGGCGTTACGCTCGCTCAATTTCAGTAGCTAATTGGGATATATGGGATATGATCGTGACATCGTAACCTAATAATACACTTGCGTCCTCGGACCCGACCGTTCTAAGGAGCCTGAGCCCGTCCCTATATGTTGTTCTTGAAGAAGGAATATTTACCGTGAGCATTACAAAATCCCTCGGTTACCAAAAGACCCATATCTGTAGAGTGCCCGATGACATAGTGAAGCAAGTAATAGCATACAGATCCGCCTTCAGTGCCAATTGCCATGAAAACCGTGAAAAGTATGTAGGTAAGAGATAGTTGCGCCTTATGAGACATCACTCATCAATTTCCTCGCCCTCGGCGTCTTCATCTCCCTCCAGGTCCGTATGGGTCTCGGATATTACGCCGCCGCCGCATTTCAGGGGGTTGCGTAGCTTCCAATTCCCCTTTTCTCCCCGTTCGATAATCGCAACGTCGGCATGGGTTGCCCATTCGATAAGCGTCGTGTCATGCTCACCGCCGAACTCAATCGGCGGCTCTAGGCCCGTGACGGCTTTCTCGAGATGTTTAGCGACGTGCTCCATTCGATCATCCCAAGCGTTTGGGCCATCGAAGCGAGCCTTGCAATCGAATGCTGGGCATCGCATATGACTAGGGAGGTTGCAGCGCGTCCTCTTGGCTTCGTCTTGGTGCTCGCGTTCGCGGGATTCCCATTCGGGGACAGGCTTCCTTTGCTTGACCTGTTTTTTAAGGTTGGAAGGAATGTGCATGCGGCGGAGATGTTGGGTGTAGAGGTCCTTGCGGTTAAAGATAGTCCCGCGAGGAAGAGCCGGCAAGCAAGGACTGTGAGAGTACGGAACGTTGGGGCGATTGCGGATAGGCGATGATACTTTGCTCGAAGCCCTAGAGCATTGGTCTTGTTGACAAATCCAGTAATTCAGAACGAGGTGCTGGGACGAACAATGGCGTTTCCACTCATTCTTACTAGCAAAGGTTGAGGTACAACCCGCGAAGCCGAAAACGCAGATAAATGGTCGGGTGTGCTGTTTTCTGATGTGATTTTGTAGGCCGTTCTCATCTTTGAATGTGGCCTTCTTCGAGCACTTGCTGCAGAAGAAATTGCCCTTCGTCCCTTGAATCACGGGTTTGACGGGCGGCCTGCTCATCGTAGGGGAGTCATCAGGCTCAATCTTGGGTCGTTTCGCTTCCGGAGGAGGCCCCGAACTGTTGCGCCGTTTTCGATTCCTGGTATGGCGGCCTGCGGTAGGCTTGGTGCGCCTCTGTTTCTGACTCGGCTTGTATTCGTCATCTTCTACGTCTTCGTGCTTTATGTTAAAATTTTCCGCTTCCTCGCTAGACATCATTTCGTCGTCTGACTCGAGTGTAGGATAGTCATCAATGGACTCGGGAATGCGGATCTCTTCTTTGACGTCTGGCGTATGCCCCTCAGGGCTCATCGGTCGAGCAAGCCCGACTTGCTCACGTCCAGTACACATGTCTGTAGGGATGCCACTGTCGTCGCTTGACATGCTGTAACCCCTGGAAGGAAAATCCAGCCTTGGGATGTTATCATCGCAATAGCTTTCAGCTTCTTGGAAGAGGTTAATGTCAATTGGCTTCACGCAGTCCTCGGCAAGACCTGTGAATTGGCATAGCTGTGAAGAGGAGCTCATGCTATCGCAATGGCGAAAGTATGGAGACATGATGGTTGTATCAGTGGGTGTTGGCGGCGACTGTCCATGGTAATAATCGCCTTCCCCCGGCGGACTGAAGGCGCTGCTGCTCGCCGATGATGTGTGAGAGAACGAAGGCGAATCCCGACGTTGAAAGCCAGACAGCAATGGGGCCATGCCATCATCTCTTCGAATGATAGACCCGGGGAAGCCAGGGGCAACCACTGAATAGCCGGAAAAAGAAGATTTATTGTTCTCTGTCAGATACCGCAGAACTTGTGGAGGGGTAGCAAGATTTGGGTCAATCATGTGGTCAGTCGAAACATCCATGGGATTCTCCATATAGACCGGAAAATTTATGTGTTCCGAGTATGAGAATGAACAATCCATTTTGGCGGGTGACTTAGTAACTCTCTAGGCTATCTTCTAGCTAATAGATACGTTCGTAAGTCGAAGGGTCCCCGATGGGAAGTACTTGGGGCGATTAGTAGAAGAATCCAAAGATCCGAGTCCACGACGTTGGGTCTTGACCGAGACCTTCTTTGGGAACAATAAAGGTCTTACGGATGGCGACCACGAAGAGAAAAGGGGTTAAAGATATTAGAAGACGAAAGATATCACAAGGCGGATTCCCAAAGTGGAACCTTGGGGAACGGTGCTAGACTTGTAGAAAGAATCTCGATCTTCCATATGTTGCGGAACATGCTTCGTAGGCAACAGTGGGGCGAAGTAAGAAATATGAAGCAGCTTGCTTCCAAGGAGATGAAAAGACGCCATGAAGAGAGAATCAACTTAACTAATATGTTACAATCTGTTATGGGGGCGCACATGTCTCGGGCATCCTACTGCCCTCAGACTTGAGCGACGACCCACGCGGAGCCGCAATACAGAGATACAGATATTTTTCTCGACAGGGGGGATGGAAAGGTCGTGGCTGAAGGCCCTTGCGGTCATTAACCCCTGCAGGCGTCTATCGTTGCACTGTATGTGTCGGGATACAGTATGTATGCACACCCCAGTCCGTCTCCAGTTGATCTTTTAGCCGTCAGAGTAGGGAACGAAAAGATCGAGGCGGAGTACTTACTACTTGTGTACATACATACGTATGTACATAGACCTGTCCGCGAACCATCCGGAGCAACATGTACTGTCTGTAATTCGCAACCCCATCCTCATGAGCTAGCTATCAGACCAATAGCTCGTAGAGGCCTAGTACTAGGTAGCTTGTCCCGGGAACCTATAGTAAGTCGTCCAAAGTTTTCCAATTATTGAAGATAAGAATGGGGCTCATATCGGATCATAATCATCTTATCGTAGGAAAATATCATAATAGTAGTAAATGTGTGTAAACTTCCCCGAGAAAAGGATCGAGTTGGTACGCGGAGAGGTCGCAGAGAGTTGCCAGGTTATCGACTAAGTTAGGCGTCCATCTAGGCACAACGGTCGGCGACATCAAGGCAGAATGATTCAGTCCGCTGATTCAGTCCGCCATGAACGGTAAACCTATCCACGCAGATAAGTTCCGTCTGCATAATGGATTCTCTCTTATTTCTGTCGTAAGTGTCCAGCGATGCCCTGAGATATCAAAATTTTCCCGTCGTCGGTCATTGATATTGGTACCATGCTGCTACGTATGTTCGCCCGACTACAGTTGGAGTAGAGTTTGTGATGAGCTGACTGCAGGGGGTGGTCCGGGGCCAGGCCACTCAGAAGGGGGGACTAACGGCGTCGTATGGAGGAAATTTAGACGATCCCATACCGAAATCTCGAGTCCGGGAATTGCAATATAATAGCTGTAGGTTGACCGCTCAAATTGAGCTACCAATACAGAGTCCATATGGATCAGGACAATGAATCTCGGGCTTGATTAAGTTGGGGCTTAGGTATCATTGACCTCGCCATGTTTTCCAAAAGTCGGATAACCCAAAGTACCGAACCTATACCTACCCAAGACGCCGAGCACGTAATTGCAGACAGCATCAAGCCGGTCCAATGCTCGACGTCAGCCCCCACCTCCTCCTCCATCATTTTGAGTCCAACCTTTCTGTCTCTGTCCTTCCAGATTTGGACCAAAAAAGAAAGAGAGCTGAACGCAAGCACCGGCGGCTACGATGCGTAGCTACCAATGAGGATGTTTCGGCTGGGGTGGACATACGTGTAGGGTAACAAGCCGGCGATCAATGCCTCTATATCTTGGAAGATAAGTACCCAGGTGTAGAGGCGATGTAATGCACCAGTCATTGTCCATGTGTACATGTAGTCTCTAGGTATCGCGGGAGGGGAGGTGGGGTATGGTTCTTAGATTTTACAGTAGTGTTGCATCCAGAATAAATGTCTTTGCTACATAGATAGTTGGATATATGTACGTGTGAGGCACAAAGGGAACGAGTATGTGAGAAATGACGATGGATTGGGAGGGGACGCTACCTGGACATACATGAAGCCAAGATTGAGAGCCAACAAGTTAGACAAGTCCAAAAAGTCGGGAACCAAAGATGGGCCGTGCGTCACCGAAATGATCTATATTGGGGGCCGTTTCATACAGGGAGGTTAACATAGTATGAAATAATAACGTCGCACTATACCGACGAAATATAGCAGCTCGTTGAAAAAGAAGGCAACCAAAGACTCACACTGTACGGTACATAGTACAAGATACATGTAGGTATCCGGTATCATGTAGCCATTACATTATACTGCAGTGTAATGCTGTTTTGCTGCTACTCCAACAAGGCGACCGCGGGATAGCTGACCTCGGCGGGTGCCTTGCTCCAGACTTCCAATCTCGCGTCTCTAAAAGTTTTCTCTTCTGCAAATGCCGGAAAAGTCTGCAAGTAAGCTTGGGAGATGGTGTCATAACGTAACCATTCAGCATGGACTTGAGATTTCTAGGCGTCCAATGGACTCATCCGGCATAACAAATTTGAATATCTACATCATCTACCGAAACAAAAGAGCCGCAATACTAATTTGCCCACGTACACGTGTAGGACCCCAAAGGCGACCTAGGGGCCTAGGGCTTCCCACACCTCCGTGTTTCTGTGAGGACAAGGTAGACAGGTGGTTGTCCTCGAACATGGCGGGCAAAGACCTGTCATTTCGGAAGGATTTCCCATTCCCACGTCCGCGATACATAAACGAGTCCATACACATCTAGGCTTATTCGGGGCATTCCCATGCCAACCCTGGACCGGCCAAAAGGGATGGCTGGGCGGGTTCTTCGTTGGTCCTGTCCACTTAGCAGGCTGTATTCTAGAACATCGCGCCCGACATCAGGCGAAGCTCAGAACCTAAAAGGGCTGAGCCTCTATTATGCATCTGCAAGTGTCTCAGAATTTGAAGATTGGTTTCTTGCGGAATAGGTTAAGCCCTGGTGATAGTTCCCACGTTAAGCGCGCACTCCACGTTACACAGGCTTGATGGCTCAGACATGTGGCCGATGGCTGATCCTATGCCTACACCGGTTTTGCATGTCAAGATACATCGTAATTCGCGGCAGTGTAGATCTACCTTCCAAGCATCGTCACTCCATGAGCGATACTAGGTTAGTTGGCTTGAAAGTGACGGCTTCGGCGCCGAGTTTCTATGAGCAATTTTGATGAAGGGAGTTCCCTGTTGTATGCTTCGCAGTCTATCTACCAAAGTCACCTCAGACATACGACATACAATAATAATAGTATCAGGAAGGTATGCTTGTCATTGACCCTTGTCGACTTCTTGTCAACCGGACTAGAGAGCATGTGAGCGTATCATTCCCTGAACCACTACGGCGGCTACCTAGGGTTTGGTTTCTGTTGGGACCCAAAAGTGCATATTACCCCTGACACGTTGCTACTATCCGCAATCATGAGGTTTCCCTGCAGCGAGCTACGTACACGATAATGTCATTTCAATCTCCGTTGTATACGATGCGTTCCTTCAAAGCCTTTGACGCGCTGTTGGGAATGAGTCTCGTCGTTCGTATGTATAATACATACGATATACCTACTTTTCATATACATCTATTAAGGTACTCAGCTACGAGTACGTGTTACTGCAATCCAACACAATACGACCTTGGGATCAAGCCAGGTCGAATCGGTCTGTAATAGGTTATTAGTCATTATCAACAACCACCTCAACCAAATGCTGACCGTTCTTCCATTACTTTACGACCCACTACTTAAGTAAGTACGAAGACTAAGATCCCAGCTTGCCGAACCGGTCCGGTAGAAACTATCTTGGTGCCGTCGGGCTCCTTGTGATATCTGGCGAATGAAAAAGACTCCGGCATGGCCACCAAATCTTCCCTGAAACCAGTCTCCTCCGCGTGATCATCGAGTAGCTCCATGGAAAGTTCTGCCGTACCACTTGCGGTAACAGATACCACACCCACAAAAGTTGGTATTTGTGTGTATTTATATTAGAAAGGGCCAAGGAACGTAACATGGTAATTCGCTAGTCGTTTGAGGTTGATTGGAATCATAGTCAACGACATTGCCTCCCATTATGCTTCCCAAAGTCTACTAAGCTTGGCAAGGAGCTACAATTGAAGCTGAAGTAGAGTACGATAAAGCAAATACAACCGTGCCAGTAGTATATACTCACTATTAAGGTTCCTTTGTTGACATTCCTGCCTCTCGGTCGGGTTTGCCGACGTTGCTTTGCAGATACTAGACTTGAATGAGTAACCCCCTAATGTTAAATTAGCTGACGGGAGATCCAGGTCGCTGGAAATGCAATTAAGTAAGCTCTGACACAGGATATACCCCTGGTAGACTTACATGACCGGCTTGCATGGGATTGTACATACCTAGGTAGGTAGCTATGTAATCACCGGGTCTACGGTAAAGAAACCCTGGCGGTAGTACTAGGACTTTGTAAAGCCCCCCTTTCTATCATCTTTGAGGAGACGGGCTAAGGGGCATGCCTGTCTCATGAAAATAACAACACATAGTTCCATTGAAACATCTACTGATTTCTAGGGCCTCTAAGTGCCACCCGGAGTCCCAATGAGCTCCTTAGGGTTCCATGTAGTTGGCTTTGACAGCAAGACGGTCCAGATGTGATACCTATTACAGATTACTTTGTTGCTGCACCCTACTCTTGATCCTTTTCATAGCAGACTTAAATCATAGCATCGTTAGTCTTCTACTCTCAACGTATATCCGTCTCGCAACCCTATTTTGCTTCAAACCCCCAAGACACCAAGCCATCATTCGAAGCTTAGCAGCAATACCCTTTTGAATAGCCAAATGCAACACACGATACTCCGCTGAAGTTAACGCAAGCCTTATAGGGGAAAACGTATTTGCTTATAATTAATCTCCCCCCAAACGATGAGGACATTACGCACCACACGAGCTCGAGAAGACTCCTTATCCTTCGAGTTTTCATCAACGACCACAATGACAACTACATTTCCCGGGTCGATTCCGATACCTGCGAGCTCCAAAGGAAGAAAAAAAAGAAAGAAAACCTCTCGTCATTGACAAAGTAACACGGCTCCAACCGTGATCTATTAAACATAACTATCACTGACTATAGATAGACTAGGAGAAGCAATTCATATCGATATATCCGTAACCTCGAGTAGTTATCTGCCTACATACCGTACCTATTCAGGTAGCCATCGTCCATCCGTATATAGTAGATGTCTACTGAGCGCCGACTCGACATGTTTAGCGTAGGCTATCGTATACCGAGTAATGCTACACATATCAGGAAGAATTAGTTCATACCTCTATTGTTGTCGTGAAGGGGACCGTGAACATTTACCCCTATCCTTAGCAGAATTTATATTCCTCTAGGGACTAGGTCTGGCCATCAATCCATACAACGATACACGATGAAAGGTAGCAGAAAGTAGTTCTTTGTTGACCTATCGCTATATTTAGTGATTAGCTACCTTGACCTTTAGTTGCGACTGTGTGAATGCCCCTATATGCCAGAAGGCTACACCCCGTACACTAGGCTAGGGAGTTGTCCCCTACGAGAGGAATCTCGTCCTGGGACAGCGGTGTTCGCAGGATACAAAACGCCCCTACAGTATATGGGTTCATGGTCTTAAACAGGAATTGAGGCCCCTCCCATGGCACCGTGGTTGCTCCCTGGGCTTCTTGGTCCGTCTCGTGGCACTATATCATGTACGCATTTGCACGTCTTAGGGTTAGACTGTCTTCACTCTTCTTCCCTAATACATTGAGGTTTTAGAAAGGCAAGTTAATTTAGTTACGCGGACTATAATGTTGGGGTATTTGTTATCAGAATGTCTCGTACGTGGGCCGGGAGGGGGATGAGTACTAGGTAGGTAGATAACTAGAAGGTATGCTACGATCAATACAAGACGCCCTAGCAACCCCGTATCATTGAGACCGACGTGTCTTGCATTCATTATCTATATGTATATAAGAAGCGATTCGCCTCCCTAGGGTATTATGATATCCATTTAACTCCTGACTAACTCAATTAAGCCGGCGATCATCCAATTCGTCTCATCATTAGGTAGGCGACGCCCTCGCAGCGTCCGCGTGAACCGATATCATTCAAGAACAATTCTCACAGAGCTTGTGATCACAAGGGTAGTTGGTACACTGCGTGTTGGTCAAAGGTAAGGGCTCACTGCACTGGCACTGTAAACGAGTTAGAGTATTGGCCAGGACACGAGTAAGGCAAGGAGGACATACGCAATGGTATCTAGGCAAATCCTTATACGTGTCCGTACGCTTCAAGGCCGGCATATCATCTGCGTCGGCTCTCTTTCTCTTTTGCTTCATTGTTTGAGTTTGTTTCAAAGGCCCAGTACGACTACGGGTTTTGGAGCCGTTGGCCGAGGCTCGTGTTGAAGAAGTGATGCTGCAGTTCTCGGAGTCATCGACGAGCAACTCGTCTCCAGAGAGCGGATACTCCTTTTTCCAGTCGTCGATTTCTTTCTTCTCCTGGTTATTGCGACCATGGAAGTGATCATCAATATGGTTGAATCGCTCCGTCCAAGCCTCTATGCCCTGCTTCTTGATCTCGATTACTTCCTTACAGAATCCACACCAGAAGCGGGTCTCGAGGTTTCGCCCTATGCGACACGCGTCGAGCTTGCGTTCCAGAGATGCCGGGTCCTTAATATGGTGCCATCCACTAAGATGTTGCTTGAATAATTCCCGTCGGTGGATGACCTTGCCACAGGGTTCGGAAGGGTCATCAGTTTGTTTCTCATCGCACCTCCAATGCTCCACCATGTAGTGCTGGCTGTTCTCGTGACGCTTCCAGTCGTTCTTACTACCGAACTTCTTATTGCAATCGGGAAATGTGCAACCGTAAGGCTTCAGATGCCGCTTCTCATGTTTTCTAAGCGACGGTTAGCCCACAAGACATGACTAACAAGGAAAGACTGGACGGGTCATCAAAGTGAAGTAGGGAAAATGTTAAGCAAACGCGGATCCTTACTTCAATTCGCACCGTCTGTTGAACCTCTTTGAACATTCGGGGCAGACATGAGCTTGGGACTGTTCAGAAACATGATTGGCTGGCTCCTGTTTCGTCACCTCCGGTTCCGGTGGATCTTCCTTCCTGTACCCAAACTCCCCAAGGACATCTCCAAGGACGCCACTACTCCGGAGCTTCTCAAGCAGCTTTACTACTTCGTCACGTGTAAGGTCCGTGTCTCTCATTCCAAGGCTCCCGGGTTCGGGAAGCGTAAGGGCTTTCTCGTGAATGCTCGGTAGTCCTTCTGATTGCTTGCTAAGCTGAGTGTCCCCAAAAGTCAATACGTCCGGATGGTCCTGGAGATCCTGGGGATCCTCAAGCCTATTCGTCGGGTTATGGTTTGGGTAATCCACATCACGGTTTGCTTTAGGGTCCAGTTCCACTGCAGGAGAGCTGGAAGTATCCTTCTTCAATCTCCTTGGTTCCATGAACTCTGTTTCACCGGGAGGGAGACTAGGCTGGGACGGGGGCAGTCTTGGTATTTCCGCTTGGTTATCAGGCGATGTCTCACCATTCCCCGAATGCACATCTTGTATGGGAGTGCTATTACACACGTATGGGTGGCTTTCGCTGCCGGCTTTATTCACAGGTAGTGCCTCTACCATTTGGATATGGCTGGGACTTTCCACTGGGCTCGTTTTAGCAACGATCGAATCCTGGGATGCTCTCCAGCTACTTGTGGGGTTGGTGATGGTCTCGGGAAGGACCGTGGAAAATCCAATAAACTCGGGGGCCATACTAGCTCCCGTTTGGTCCGAAGGCTCCTTGGATGGGGTAATTGGCCTATCAAAAGCGATTAGAGATCCCTTCTCAAGCATAATCAGGTCATTGACCCTATACCTGAACTTATACTCGTCCAATTCTTCATCCGATGATAACTCCTTTTGGTGGACGCGCTTCATGTGAGCTCGAAAATTGTCAGCTCGGGGCCAGATCTTTTCTTTGTTCCTGCAAGCGCCTATTGGACATTGATAGCGGCTACCGGCAGCGTTTTCATCCGGGTGCAGGCTCCTTTTATGTCTATCAAGGTCGTTCGGTGTACTAAAACCCTCACGACGAGTACAATTTTTCACATCACATTTGAAAGGCTTGTCATGCCTCTGTTTGTGCTTCCTAGTGTTGCTTTGCTTTAGTTACAATTCTCAAACGGCTATTGACATCTATTAGCTGGGGCTTACTTGAACTCGGACTTTGTCTTCAATGTTTTGTGGCAGATATCGCATTCCCTGTTCTCCTCGAAGTTGATCCGGCGTTCAATGGCAGGCTGGGGGGATAATGGAGGTTGGGACGAGGGCCAGGGGTTTTCTGGATTCATCCCGGCCTTAGACATCATGTCCTGGTTGTAAGACGGGAAGTTCAGGTCACCTCTATGTCCAACAAGGCTCTGTGTCTCCGGGTTCCGGTCAATTGACTCGTCACAGACCGAGCCGTTGGCAATGCTATGCTTGGCTCCATAGCTCCCGCCATATCCAGAGTCTGAGGGTGGCACCCCCGGCGCGACCGTGTCACATTCAGATGGTACTATACTCTCCCTGTAGTGAGTAAAGACAAGTGGACTGCCTCGCAGGTTGCCTAACACAGATGGGTTCCTCATGTCACCCTGGGGAGACGCTAAACCGGGAGGTGTCCAAGGTCCATCATTATTATGGTACCATAATGCCAGGCGGTTCCCGTGCTGTCTATAGGAGTCGGCATGGTGCCGATTAGCGGGAAACAAGCCCACACCTTCCAGGCCGGTAAGATCCTGGTTTGGGCCAAAGGCGAGCGCCGCCAAGGCACTGGGCCGGGGCCGACCTTCCATTGTAGCGTCCGAGGATCCCGGGGAAGTCAAAGCTAGGTGATCAGCCATTTTGGAAGGCAGGTCATATAAACAATCCGAATACTCGTAGGCTCCTGAGATGGGAAAACATACGAAAAGGGCACAAGGAGATGAGGCTGCAAGGCTCTGATGGGTATCCGACAGTCAGAGTCCCTCCTGGCAAATGGGCATACACTGATGTGGGCTCAGGGCTTCACGCATCAAGGGAGGGCCCTCGACGCTTGGATAGACTCCCGTAGAACTAGTTAGTACTGGTATTAAGACCGATGTCCCCCATGTATCGTCACGGTGTATGTGGTCTATTTCCGAAAGTGCGAGCACGTGGGTGTGCTCTAGACTGAAGTAACGCGCTCCTCAATCGCGCACATGCGATTATCCTAGGATAACACCGGAAACTATTAAGTCCTATGAAATAACCAAATGGCGAAGATAAGGAGAAGGATTGACTGATGAGGGGTTGATTAGACTCGATCGCGGGTTATACGTCTTGGAACTTCTAGAAGTTTGAAATCAAGTAGAAGTTCAGCCCCAGCTCAACGGGCCAGTGCTCCGGGCCTTAATTGAGCGGGAATATGACCTAGTCAGATAACCTTGGAAGCCTAGAGGTCGAGAAAGATATGGCCAAAATATAAAGTCGATTAAAAAGGACCTGAGCCTGGACCTGGACCTGGACCTGGATTGTTTGCTGATAGTAAATGTGTATAAATTGGCGATTTGAAAAGGTGAAGAAAAAAAAGAGCCTGCCTGGCCGATGAAAGGATGTAAGAATCGACGTAAGGAAAATATGCCGACGGTGCGAGATGGGTTAGAAGGCAACCATTAAGTCACAAGCCTTGACCGAAACCCAGCGGGTACCTAAAAGGAACATCGAAAAGTGAGGCGGACAAAATGCATATTGTAGGACACCATCAGCGACCGTGTAAGTACCTGAGTAGTATTATAGAAGATTAGGCGGAGTTAGTATAGTACTTCGTTATGATACAAATAATTAATAGTTCTCCGTCATTTAGAGAATTGTTTAAGTACTCTGCTATCTGGACATGCATAGCCACCCGTAGTTCCAAACTTTGTCCTACCTCCTAACCTTGGAACCCAGTGATCAATATTTTTCGGTGTACGGAGCTTATATGATAAGCAGGTCACGTGGCATAGTCTCATTTCCAGCCTCTTCCAAGCTGTGGCTAGTGTGCTTCAAATCAATCAATGGATCCATGATCAAGCCCACACTCCCTTAGATCCCCTTAATCCGATCCGAGGAAACCAAGAATGCTAGGGCACTGAAACAGCTATCAATAAGTATTCTCTACTGAGGGCATATCAACATTGTGATGGCCCATAAAGAGCAGTTTTCAGGCTCCTTAGGACTCCTGTAACCCTATAGCTAATAACGATATCCTCTCGCTTCGACGCCCTCGCCATCTCTACCCTCATATCTATTCATGCTGCTCTGAACCAATTGCTAACTGGACTTGAATCTTTCCCCATGAGGCATAGATGACTATCTGCGGTAAGCAAGATAGCACTGACTATTTTATTTACTTTTCCAGCGCTATTTCTGCTAATGTTATAGTGTAATATCGTTTCGTTACACGACCGTGGCGAGCACCGCTAAGTCGAAACGGCGTGCCAGACAAACTTGGAGCCGACGCGTGTCGAAAACCCATTAGCAAGCCAGCGCCGGCGATGAGTTATTCGGCGGTGGTTCTCGAGTTGCAATTGCTAAGTATAAAGTCTATAACGATACAGTGGTATTGCGTGTCTACTAAAATATCTACACAGGTATGTCCGTTCGTACCTACATGTAGGTATCGAAAAGACTGCAGCGTATCACATTTTTTTTTTTCATTTCGGGTATGACGAGGAACGTGGATGCATTGTTAAGTGGAATCGAAGACAACTAGCTGCCTGCGGTCATAGATTCTAGAGTGAGCTATCTGCCAACCTCCGTTGGCCGTCTTGCGGGACGCCAGTAAATGATTGGTCATATATGTTTCATTCATCAAGATCCAAGGGTAGCTGCATCTCCATCAACATGCCATACAGGTAACACTGATGCGAAAGCATTACCCTTAATGCAGGATACATGAATGTAAATGGCAGATATGCGGATCCTTACAGAACTAACTAGTAATTAAGTCAAGTAGCTAGAAATACTAGCCTCGTGTAACTGGAGTGTTAATTATCCGGTGTGTTTTGAACGGCTACTTTCGTACTTCCTTGACTCCTCGAACTTTCGCCGATGATGGATATCAAACACCCCTGAGATTACGATCTCACTAACCACCTATCATTAGTAATGAGCTGTTATAACCTCATGGTACATGTTTAACGTAACTTAGGGAACCGAAACCCTCCAAGGGCATGTTAGATGCCAAGAGATTGGTATCTACTTGTTTGCTATAGACTAAGGTCCCTTGCTCGCCGGGCCGCCCCGTATGGGTCCCCATTAGCGCAGAATAGGGGTCATTCTACACATGGCCTGGAGGCTCTTTTTAATGACGTAACACCAGGTATCCGGGAAGGTTCATCCGGGGCCTACTACAGCCACCATCCGTTTGTTACGCATTGAGGTCTCCGTACGTGGTCATAGGAAGCGGTAACAAACATAGTCAAAGCTTACAATGCCAGAATGAATGGTTAGGTATGTCCCCGTTATTTTCAGCGAGCATTTTATGGTCAGTAAGGTTCGTAGGTGCTTGGACTGTCTTGATAAGGGCGAATGCCGCTCTACCATGAGCCTAGTAAGTAGGTACTCAGCCTCGACTGCTAGCTTTAACGGCCGTAGAGAAAAACAGATGCTTGAAGCCAGTGGCAGTTTCTTATTACATGGTTAATTCAGAGAACTGTAGTGCCTTATATGGTACTTGTAAGAAGACATCCATATCTTCTACTGGGTACAAGCAGTGCCCTGCAATGTCGCTCTGGTCTATTAATAATACGACGAGGAAAAATGTGATAGATCAACCGCTTGTGCTCAATAAGATTTGACAGTGAGATCAACGGGGACAACTTGATATGACTAATGCGAGTTTCCTACCTCTGTAGGCAAGCTGCGTGAAGCTCTATGTAGCTGTCAGCACAATTGGGAAGAAGCCATTCAGATATTAAGAGAAAAAACGTGTTTGCCCCTGTCGTTACGTTACTACTGGTTGAGCATCATTTATGATGGAGCAAACAGAAATCATATAAATAAAGAGCACTCTCTCGTGAGCTATATCTTCAATGTTGAGTATTCTTATAATCTGCTCTACTACCACCTGAATACTCTATGTTAAGCCTAAGGTTGGAATCCAAGGTATGATTGAAATGCTTCAATTATCCATAAATCCAGCTCCTGAATTTCTGCAGTCGCCTCGCACATTCCGACAGCCGGACCCAGCGCTTGTAAGTACGTGTCGTCTCGAGAGTATCTTGATAGCTAAAGTAGAGGGTCAACTGACTCCTCTAGACCTTCATTGAAGCAGCGATGTGCGATTACGATGAATTCCGATTCGAATGCAACCACTCCGTCTGTCGTTTGAAATCGTATTGCCACTTCGCGCGTAATGACCCTAATCACATATGCCTTGGTGTCAAGAAGCTTCGAGATTCATGGCTTCAGGCGGGGCAGCTCTGCGACAAATGCATCGAGAACGGGTTCCGCTTTGCGAATGGGAAGATATGGGCCCCTCCGCATTCGGTACGATGAACTGCGCACAAAAGCGAGGACGGTCCAAGTTACGCATGACAGTGGGTTCAGTTTGGGCGTTAGTCAACCTTCATGAGCAACTACTCGAGGTCCGGTCGAACGGACTATCGCAATCCAGATAACATTTGTCAGCTGTCCACATGCAGCTCTAGGAAACGTTGTTCTGGTAACTCGAGGAGACGACGCAGTGAGTTAGCAAGCTCTGTATTTTGCCTACCAACTGATATAAAATCCGGTGGGGTGTTTCGAAAGGGGGCACAAGTATGCAGAGACAGTTGTCTGTGAGATGAGAGGTCCTATACAATTACAGAGTTGCCTATGTGTTTGCCCGGACGATCGTCTACGATTACTACGTGAGATGTAATAATGGACCGACCCCTTCGGCTCCAGTAAGGTTTGAATTAACAACTTTATAATGGTTATTAGAAAATAATTGTAGCTTGAACTGAAGAGCTCAGGGCCACTGCGTGATGACTTGTGATATGTTGTCCCCCCTTTAGGTGAGCGAGCAGGGCGGGTAGTCCCGTTTAGACTTAGCAGCAATTAAAACGTAACGTTGGTACAGTTGGGTTTCGTATCAAGAATGCTAGTGATATTAAGTAGATGAGAATCGTACTGTATGCTATAGTTCTCGAAGCTTAGGGGGTGCTACGGCCGCTTTCGGTTCCTACATCCGCTAGTTCCTCGTCAGAACATGTTGGCGTCTGATGTCTAAACAATAGTGATATTATTCGTGTGGCATTACTTTTGAGATTTGCTTATAATAAACCGATACTGCGCGTTGGTCTCCTGTTGGTGCTTTGGATACCTGTAGGTAACCTAGGCACTGGGGGTATGCGTGACTCGGTAGTAGAAATCGGGGTCAATACATATTTGACTCAATGGCAACGGACCCCACGGGTTCAGAGTATTATATGCCTACAAGCGCAGTCGTTCGCTAAGCGTTCCTGAGGGCAACCTGATTTCTGGATGAGGGGACAGCGTGCTAAGGAGATGAATGAAGCAGAAGCAACGGTAAAATAGAGTGGCTTGACAGAGGTAAGTTGGCTCCTTTTACGTTTATGGCTGCATTACGGCCTGATAACCTCTAAAATGTTATAGTGGAATCGAAGAACAGAAGCGTTAGAGCTGTAAGGATGTCACATTCTTCCCCGCCATTCACGGTAGTCAAGAGCTCTAGGGCTATCCGTGTAATATGGAAGCTGTAAGTTTGCGTTCAATGATTGAGGAATATCGTCCGGGCCTTGCAAACAACTGGCGCTTAGCAGCTTCAGTGAGCCGGTCTATGTGTAACTCGGTACAGGGAATCCATAAAATGAGAGCGAGGCGTTACTCTCACCTAGAATCCTGAAGTTCAATTGCATGCTTAGTTAGGTAAGACAGAATCCCTTGTATTCTCCTGAGTAGATATTTGGTCCATGTAACACAAAGCCACGCTCTCGCTTTGGCCTACCGATCGGACGAAGCTCCCCTCGATACTGCGTTGCGGTGACTTCAACCGGATATCCTTAAAGAAACCCCATTATCCCGAATGAGGATATGTCGTCTAGGTCTGACAGCATATCTGACTATGCCATGTTTGTCGCACCTTCGAGAATACCGATGACGTTATAGCGCTTCGTGAAGAAAGTGATCCAGTCATCTAGTGTTTGCTTTTCCTTGTCATCTAGATCCTGCCATTCGGGCCTCACGTCTTCCGGTTTTGTTGAGGTCTTCGCCAACGCACGAGAAGCATCCTTCCCCGCGAAGACTGAAGCAGTTAGCAAACATACAAGCATATAACCTCAACTACGTGCCCAAAATACTCAGTCTGGATGCGGTTTCACGTAAGACACCGACTCCGGTATACAGTTCACCGCGGCGGCAAACAAGAGAGGCCCGGCTTGTTATAACGCCGGAATACGGGGGGAGTTGGTGACACGCCGCGCTGCATTGCGACTGAAATGATGAGATGAAATACCATCACGTACCGTGATATGAGCCACCCTCTCGATACGCTTTATTCGCACTGACGTCGTAGACCTTGCCCTAACAATTTCGTATTAGTATCTGGGTGCGCAAAGAGAGAATATACATGATACTTGGTTAAGGCATTGAGGGGACGCGAAGGTCCAAGATGGCTCGGATATACTCTATGAAGAATGAACAAACATACCTTAATCGCTACATAGGCTTTTTGCCCCTCAAGGCCTATGAGAATGTTATTAGCCTTACACTTTCTAAGCTTTGCCGATCAAGAAAGGTGCCATATATTGACATCTGCTCCAAATGATATTCAAGCTACGCCTGAATGTTTTTTTTTCTTTACATAAAATCAACACTCGAAGGAATCATACCATTGGCTTTAGCTAGTTCCTCAGCGGAAATAGGGTCGTCCTTGGGAGGATCCAAGTTCACCGGAGTCTTAGGTTCGAATCTAGCGGCCATTGTTGCTGGATGGATAAAATGTCAATGAGATCAACGACTACGTTGGATAATTCGAGTTAGACAATGTGAAGTCAATTTTGTAAATAAAGCACAGATGAGGGGGAAAAGAGTAAGGGATGGAGCGAAGAACTTGGAAACATTCGTAGACAGCTGCGGCTGTTGAAATATCATGTACGTACACAGGAAGTGAAGCTAAATGGCTACATGAAGCGCTTTGAGAATGATGTGATTGTCTGGATTAGGTACATAGTACTAACTTTGTCGGCACCTGGGAGCACGAACATTTCCTAAAGTGGCCCATGCGCATTTCAATCCGTGATCATTGATGTTTGCAGCCGAGGCATCAGAGATGGGTGCTCGAATCTGCCAATCAAATTGCGTAGAACTTAAGTACTTAGTACCTTAAAACTTCAAAGTTTTAGCGTTACCGAACAGCTGGTCACCAGCTGAGCCTTTTACATTATACGCCGTCAGAAATGCTCAAGCTCTAACTTGATTGAGAGCTCAAGGGTAGGAGCTCCAGTAAAAATTACCCTGTATCATCTACCTAGCAAAACCAGACGTCATTAACTTCGACCTTGAGGCCTTCTTCATCTGCGAATTATGTTGACATAGAGAGGCGGTCTATCCAATTGATTTCCTAATCTACATATGTATGACATTGGGGTCGCCGCGATGTCTGCCTCACGCACTACGATACTATCTCCTAGCCTTAATGTCTTACATACTCGATGTCTTCACCAGGGGTCTGTGCGGTCTTTCGCATCATTCTGTTCGACTCAATTAGGACGACCTAAAGTTTCGCGGCCAGAGACTGCTGTAACTCGTAGCTTTCAGCAACGGCGACATGAATCCTCCTCCCACAAGGCGAATGAGCAGCAACCACCACTGCCGCCATCACGGCTTCTTCTCCGCGCCCTAAGACAGGGCTTAACTCTTCGACCTATATTAAGCGCATTTCGCGGCCAAAGCCTTCGTTCCCTGTTTCGCCAGAGCCCGGAAGAGCTTGTCCTTGCCATTATTCTGTAAGGATATCTCTGTTATAATACCTCATCTAGCATAAGATATACTATAGGTACTAATCCCCTTGGCCTACCTGAAGATTATGTGCTACGGCCGGTGTTTCCGTCTACGTAGCTTACGCCTATTTCAACTACTTCCAATCTAGACAGTTCACTCGATTTCCGCCGCAAATCGCAAAGTCTCTTCGCCGGGCACTATACTATAGCAACTACTCGCCGGATCCGAAACTGGCACTTAAGTATTACAAGCTCGCCCTCGAGCAGTGTTCCCAAGCTGGCCTTGACCCCTTCTCTGATGAAGTCCTGGGGATAAGAATCCAATTAGCTGCGTGGTTCGAAAAGATTGGTAGCTACAAAAGTTCTACTGAAGTGTTGGAGGCTCTTCTACGAGACTGCAGAAAATGGGTTGAAGTGATGGAGAAAAGTGTCCGGGAAGGGTTGGTTGATAATCATGGAAGACTTGCCGGCGAAACGAACCCGCAACGCTCTGCAACAGCAGAAGATAACGAATCAGAAACACCTGTGATCCCCGAGAATTTGTGGGCGAAGAGGACGAGAATTCTGGGCAAATCAGTCGGAATTAGTGTTAAGCTCGGAGAGCTCTATTCCGACGAACATGTGCTGCAAGGTGATTCTGCTGGCGAACGATTGGTGTGGGCCGTCGAGACTGTCTTGAAAGAATTGCAGAGACGCCAGGTTGAAGGTGTGAGGGAGGGTGAAGGTGATTGGATGACCCCGGAGCAAATTGGGGGCGCACTTGAAGGTACGTTATATCCATATTACGAGGGTGTTCTGGGTTCGACTCGGCATCTGGTTCAAGCAGCTGCTAAATACATAGGAACAGCGCTGGGAAATCATTACGAGTCCAAGTCGCAACACTACCTCGCAGCGCCACTGTTCCTTCAGGCGATCTCACTTTCGCCACCCAATAGCTGCCACACTGCTGTCCTCAGTAAGTATACATAAGCCTATGCTCGCATTCCCCCTTGCCCTGAAAACGAGTGTGGCTTTTGTGCTAACAAGAACTCCGTGGAAGTGAATAACTTAGCTATTTCTTTGGCGCAGCAACCCGTCCAGACGCCACCGGACTCTAGCCAAGGTTCTCAGCCCGGTGGACCCGACGTGGCCACTCGTCCGACGCGGTCTACTATGCTAGCCAGTGCCCGTTCATGGGCTCTACAAGCTCAAGCAACAGCGCAGAAAGTACACGGCGAAGATAGAACCGACGAATGTGACGAAGCTTGTGCCGTGGCGCTCTGTAACCTTGGAGACATTGCAGCTATGGCGGGGGATGTCGAGGAAGCCAAGCGCAAGTTCAAGGAAAGCTTGACTTTGAGCAAAAGAATCGCATTCGAGCCAGGTACCACGCAAGCCGAAGAAGGGCTAAAACGCTTATCTACAAAACCGTGAAACGGGTCTACTTGGTCAAACGCCGTCATGGTTGTAACACACTTTTCTATTTCCAACTCAGGCTCTGCGCACATGCAAGGAAGCCAGCCACCGACTCATCTCCATATGCCAACCAAAGAAACTATACGCCCAGCTTAGTAGAAAGTGTCGTTTCCAGCCATACATATAGGCATAGGTCTAGTACAAAAGGGCAATCATAGCTCACGATACGACCAGAGTTATACGAATGATGAAAATTTTCTACGGCCACTTTGATGTCAGCTTTAGGTATATCTTGTATAGATCGCGGCATCGTTGAGACGGAACCTATTTACAAGTGAGCAGAAATCGCGAAGACGATGGATGTATCTGTCATCTGCTCTTAGCCGTGTTATTTGACGCAATGGCGAAGTTGCGCAAGAAAAGGGGATCGTTAGAGACACTTAGAACGGTTGCCGCCAGCAATAAAGCAGTAAGACAGGCGATCTTAACTCCCGGGGATACCTCGCACACGCGGTCTATGACACCACTTTCGACGCCCGAAGCCGACAAGAGCTATGACGCGGGGCGGAAGCGGGATCACCGGAGTCATTGATGAAGCAGTATGGTCCAAACGACGTCCGCAGCCTGTTTCTTCGGCATTCGGCATGACGGCCTCTCCGGATTGACTTAAGCAACCTTGTACCTTGCTCATTAGCAGAATCTCTTCGCGGGAATGCGAATTAGGTGTTTTTTCTCTTTGACCTACCTCAAAAGTACACGGCAATGCCCAATATGCTGAAACCATACTCATGGAATTAACACTTTTTGGATGAAGAAGAATCGCATTCCCAGACGGACTCCAAGTTCTAGAATCTCGCAAATGTACACGGCGGTACGAACGTCAGCTATGCGCTCTCGTCTCAGCGATTAGCAATAAGGCCGCGGGGAACGGCGGAGTACATAACCGCTGGCCTGTGAGAACCCTGGACCGGGCTGTCTAACCGAGCAACAAATACTACCTTGTCGTCGACATGATTGGGCTTGTTGGTACTTCTAGCGGTCATGAGCACGAACGACGAAGAAATCTCACCTACCTCGGTACATAATTCTGTCTTAATTCTGATTACATAGCGTTTTAAAATGGGCCGCCTAATCCTGCTCTGCGTGCAGCTTTAATCTGACATACATGATGCTTAAGGTTATTACTTCAGAATCCCGCCTTTTCGACCCTGGGATGTATGAGTGGTCAACCTGAGTGGTATTGTTCTTGAGCGATATGGGGGGTCCGACCAGTTCACAAGCACTCTATCGATCTGACCTTCTTGGACATTTGCTAGCGAAATCTTGGCAGGGCCGGCGGCGTACACTCTGGAGAAGCCTCAAATATCTACTAGACAGCCACTGCAGATAATTTGTGACGTATCAGCCGTCAAGCCGGTCAATAAAAGCCAATAAAATGTGTAGCCTTTTTCTAGTCTTGCTTAACTTCCGTACACACAGACTCTATGCGACTTTGGGTGGTTGCGTTGATGATAATGCTCCCACTAGAATGTATCGGTTTAGGCAGAGGGAACGAATATGTCTAGAGCCAATGCGTCGGGAATAAACATCGAGTTGCGTGTCGTGTTGGGTCACACTCGTGAACTGTCCTTTTGATATATCAAACACATAGTAATAGTTTCCTACCTTGCGTAGTTACATGTAGATTCAGCCATCCCCTCCCTCCTTCTACTAGTCCACCGCTAACACGAATCATCCGGTTAGATCGTACTTTTTGCATGAAGTCTTATTCAACCCCCGCTGTATACGGCGTGCGGCCTCTTGGCTGGCTCCCAACTCCCTAGATAAGAGGTCCCCGACGGGATGCCCCTTTATGTGCCGTCTTGGAATTCGGATACATGGTTCCTATAGTTCAGGTACAATACCATTTTTAATGCGCCTCCGAGTCCTAGATTCTCAGTAACCCGGAAAGCCCAAGCCGACGTTAAAAGACCCCGATAGATTTCCAAAAACAGAATCCCCTGATTCCATAGAGAGAGCACGTGGTTTCGAGAGGAAACGTACCTAGGTACGTGTATGTATCTTATGTAAGACCCGGAAATAATCCGCTCCAGAGATTAGAAGCATCGCTATTTTAAATGTTTAATTAGTCATTTTAGCACTTGTGCCCTGTTCCATCAATGGCCGCACAGCGTCACACACCCCCCCAGCCAGCCTCGTGGGGTGCAATAAGGGGATAGGCGTCGATCTCTGCAAGCACGCTGACGCGCCGAGAGATCGGCGGAAGCGCACAAGTCAAACCTGAACACCAGGGTTGTGGAGGGGTCTACATTTGAAATATATGGCAATTCTAATGAGCGAGAAGGAGTGGCTCGGACCTCGTTCTAGAACTATGATAGTATTCTAGAATTTGGGCAGACATGTTACAGTTCGACATCCCCTGGGCTCCTTTCACATTCTGAAGTCCCTGGAGTCCTAGACATACGCGAATACTACCTAATCAGGTAAGATCCGATGGGTCGGTACATTCAGCAGAACTGGGTACCGGATGCGGCCCTTACTGGTAGATGCCGGAATCTTAGTCTCTGAAGCTTCCCCATGTCCCATTATATCCGTGAAGGTTAACATCAAAGGTCGAACTCAACGACTCCTACCTATGGAAACCAATCGCTCACGCAATATTCGACGATATCATGTACGTCGTTATATATCCGTGCATTGAGATACGATTTGCCCCGCGGCGAACTGTTGGTACGTGGGGTTGGTTCAGATGCAGCAGTGTAAACAGGGATATTTTCTTTCGCCGACACCAACAGTTTACGGTTTAGGTGCTTATGACGATGCTGGACGAAAGATTGGTAAATTGCCAAGGAATCGGTGCATCTCGCAGGCACCGCGCTACCTACGTCGGAAGCCCAATGGTTGCGTTCGTGAAGTTTGGCATATGAAATTACTGCTGGCGGGCACACTAACACAACAGGCAAGCACCCGTCGGCCATTACCAACGGTAGACGTCCAAAGGAACCAGTACAATTGTATACCGACGTGGAAATTTTTTGATCGTATCAAATTCCAATTTCGTGATTAGAAGCCCCAAGCCCAACGCCGAGAGTCATCATGTTCAGGGGGGCCTTAATGTAGATAGACAAAACAAGCAATCATCTCACGATACTTGAGATATATAAGGGCGTCAGACCCTGACTCCAAGGCATCACTCGTATTATGCTTGAAACTCCATATACCATGGGTGAAAAAAAAGATCGTAAAGCTGAGAATACGAATGGTACAGTACCTTGGAACTATCTTTGGTAGGGGACATATTTGATCCAGACCGCCGGGGTAATTAGCGCAGCGGCTGTCGCAACAGGGATCCATCATGGATGGGTAAAGCTTGGCAAATCAGCGGCTCTCGTAGCCTGATGAACAAACAGGTAGGGTTCCATGCCGCAGTTTTGGGCAAGGGGACATGGTTTACCAGTTTAGCAGAGATCCGCGTGAGATCAGTGACAACCATCGACAGCCGAGACGGGACCAGGTTCTGATGACAGTCGATCCGGTTACCCGCTAAGACATGTTGGTCGTGATAAATGACGGGGTTAAGCGGGAAGGCATATTCGATACCACTCGAGACCGGTATCGTGGCCGCAAACCCAAACGATACGGGCAGGTATTTGCGATCAATTGTAACGAATCTGACATCGCATTAAAGACCCTTTGCTTTAACAAATTGAAAGCAACACGCGCTCAAGTTGAATGTTCACGAAGTGTAGATTATCATAGTCATGAGGGCTATCGGCGCTATCATGTTAAGGGAGAGGACGGACCGTCCTGTAGCCGCTTTCGGCGTTCCGGCCAACATCCATGGATGGAGAGGGAGAGATGTATTGGGTAGGCAGGTCGGTACGTAGGCTCTACGTACGTATTGCCCACCCGGCAAAGAAAACCCAGATGCATTTCATTTCTCTAGGCTCTGCAGATGTCATCATGGGATGCCACGCGAGCTAACTTTAGTTCATCACTTACATTACTTAGGTAAGCTTCCTTTCCGAGTTCCCTGTCTCCGAAGGGGACCTATTCTCCGAATGAGACCCCACTCTCGACCCAAGTATGCCGGCTTTCGGATTCTCTTTCCTACCGCCTGGGAGCTCTCATGCCCTGACTTACAGCAGTAGCGTCGACAAGTCGCCCCGTATGCGGTTAGATGGCAGCTCCGCCTGCACTTCCAGGGGTCATATGGTACTTGTAAATACATGGAAAACCAAAGCGTTTTTCTGCAACGCTGAGTTGACGACGCCACGCCTTACCTACCCTACCAGGACTCGGCAAGCTGGTAGACAAGGATGCTTGTAAGTAGGTGAGACTTTATTTGGTTGATCATTAGCAAATGATGCACGCCAAACACTCTCGGCTCCAGGCAGAAGATAAACCAAAGATATATCCTCAATGCCATCTCCATATCTTGTCCGGTGTAAGCCAGCTCCCTACCCTCCCTAAAACCCAGACTCTACAGGTATCACTATTTGGTCGTAACAATCACAATAATATCGACTAAATCCTATATAAAAAGGAAAGGAAAGGAAAGGAGAAGAAAAGAACTGCTCCATTCGTATATAAATGGATGAAATCGATACTGTTGCGGGTCTCGCATCTCCCTCCAAGTCAATGTCGTACGTATATGGCGACGCAGACTTGTATCTCGATTCCTCAAATACATCAACGACCTCCAGCCCTATGGATTCGTCGGTATGCGACCTGTGCGTGAACTTATAACTATTAGCTAACCACATGTTCATAGTACGACATAGCGTTCCAGGGGATGTATCCCAGCCCCGAACATACAGATGGTACAGCAGAAGTCGCCCAGCCCGAGTCGCAGCAACAGCCGACTTCTAAGCCCGCAGCAAAAAGAAAACGCGAAAATAGATACAAGAACGCGCCACCTTCTGTATTATCTGTAAGCTGAGCAGTTCATTCCAGGAACGTAATGACGACCTGACCCACTAAGACTTGTTCGATGTAGCGTCGAAGAGCTCAGAACCGTGCATCCCAACGAGCATACCGAGAGCGGAAAGACCAGCGCATCAAAGACCTTGAAGTTTTACTCGGCGAAGCCCAGAAGAAGAACGACGTCCTCAGCCAGGCCTATTCCAACTTACAAGCAGAGTACATAAGACTCAAGCGAGAGCAAGAAACAGCCAATCGTTACCAACAGTCTAACTTGGTATACGACCCAACCATTGGTTCCGCATCAGGGGACATGGATTTATTCCTGTATAATGGTTCGTCAGGCTACTCCATGTAGGCCAGCAGGCAACCGGGTTTACACTAGTAGACCAGACGCCTCCTAATTCCTAGGGTTCGAAGTAACAACAGCGCCGATGCCCCCCTACTTAAGCCGAGCCGAATTCTTCACACCGATGAACTTCGTGATTTAACCCCTACCGCGATACCTTGACCCTGGGAGAGATATCATCATCGGTGCTGGGCTTGCTTGAGGGCTGCTCAGTGACGTCAAAGCTTCAACGACAATGACCCTGCATGCGGCCGCAACTCGGAATACCTTTTTTACCTTGTGGATAGACTACCATAACATCCCGCATCCGCGACTTGGCACCACGCCGTGTATTCAGGATTAAGGTTTTGTTGAACTGCTGTAAGTTTGGCCTCGGGTGGACTCGGCTCAGCGTGGCAGTTGAAGGGAATAGTATCAGCTTGATCAATATCCTAGTAGTTCCAAGCAACACATCGCGAGGAATTTCCAGCAAGGATAAAAGGCGGGTCATGAGGAAGGGCGTCTGGCGTTATCGTTATACCATAGTGCGGTTCCTGAATATAGGTCTTCCCGTTAAACGTCATGTAGTCGCCGTATGCTATGATCTCGTGATGCTTTACTACGCTGGTTTTACTTGTTGACGAACGGTTCGAGGTCGGGTTCGGCAGTAGTACTAACTCTAGTTATGATGCGGGCGTAGGTTCCGCATGTCATCTTTTGAGTCTACACGGTTTTGGGGAGGTCGTTGACAGAACGCCTAACTCTAACCCTGTTTTCTCGTCTGTTAACATCATTGAGACCCGTCTATCGATTGTTTCCATCTAGATAGAGTCTGGGGCATTAGCCCAGTAAATGCCAACGGGGCTTATACTACCTTATCCTGAAAGATTGAATAGGACAAGGTTATTCAGACAGATAGAACAAGTCCATAATACGGACGAAGGGTGGTTTAAACCAACTACACCTCTGATTAGATAGCAATCTTTAAATTTGTCATATGATTCGACCGCGCTGTTTATAAAACATCACGGGTGTCATATTTGATAAATATGGCGGCGTGAACATGGTATTCAGCCTTCGTGTGTGTCACCGTTTATACGCTGGTGCTGTGACAGTGCAGCGGTTGATTTACGTGTCTTGTCTCCACGGCTGCACTTCTTGAAGCCGCGGCGAGCGTACGGCGTTTGTTGCGTGGTGTGCTCCACGACTGCACTCCGTGTCAGCAGACGGCCTGTTTTAACGCTGTCAAGGACACAGCGATGTCACATTGGAAGCCTGACACCAGCTTGACCCCCAGGACCCCAAAGTTGTGAGTCATATTTCTATATGCTCGTATAAAGAGTATAGATGAGGTATCAGTGTGAGTGTATTAAATGGTAAGGATCAGTCGGAGGAGAGGAATGAAGAGAGTTAGAAAAGAAAGACGAAGAGATGTTGGCTTAAGTAGCTTCTCGTGTTTCAGCCAAAACCTTGCTTGCTAAGGCCAGCACTTTCCTTACACGCCTCATGCTAATTTCATGGTCACGATGGGGCTAACTCTATATCTCTACTAAGCATGAAAGCTTAAGTAAATCGCTCTTGCCTCAACGTGATATTCTTTTCTTGGCTTGTACTCCTTGTTAATGACATCTCAGGACTTCCATATTTGGTTATATCTGGATAATGTATATGATTACCTACCGAGTGGGTATAGGAGATATATCGTCTATTTTCTCTCAATTAAATCGACTTATTTCTCAATGGCAGTATCGTAAATATTAGTATGAACATCCCAATATCATTGCCACCACGTACCCTCACTCAGGACTACATATGTAGGTAAGCTATTCTGGGTCTCGTTATAGATTATAAACCTGACGCTGTTAGCTATATCATTCAACGCAGGTGAAGGTCGAAGCCCACCTAGTAATATATACGTAAGAAAGTATAGCGAAGCTGGTGGGTTAGAATGTCCGTAATGCGCGACTGCTATGGCTACCTACCAGCCACATATCACCTGCACGGCATATCACTATACTATACAGCCACCATTTTCCATGTTAAGCTACCAGAGCCATTAGTGTTCCGGAAGGAGAAAACCTCATATACGAGCGCCTGCTGATTGGACTATCCAATTTAGCCAGACTATCAACTATCCTAGTTACGAGAGACCTAGACTCACGGGCTCCACCATGGAACCGTAATCATCTTCAACCGGAAGATCTTTAATATATATTCGCTTTTCAGATACTACGCTGCGCTAGAGCGCCCAGGTATTTTTCTTCGTTTTACGCGCCGTGGTTTCGGGACTCGAGGCGGAGAGTCGAGGAGACGAATAGGGGGACTCGTTTCATACCTGCGATTTGGATGCGAAAAACAGTTCAAAGCATTCAGTTTAACTACAAAATGCATGTAGAGACGCTTCGACGGGTCATTATAATATATAAATTGATTGGGGGAAGCGTGCGAGCTGAGAAAAGTTAGACTAGAATATGTTACGATTTGAAAACTACAATGTAGCTCATATATTACCACATTTGCCTATTATGGCTCTTGGCTCTCTTTGATTCATCTCTCAAGAGATTAGTTGTGATTAATCACCAGGGACTTTTTCTAGAAATATACCCAGGCCCTCTATCCGATGTTTCCTCATTCAACTACGTGTCGCAAACCATCCACGATACCGTTCCTTGTAAGAGCCGAAAATGAAATCACAAGGCATCTCAACCCTCTTTATTTTTAGCCAGCTATGGGCGTTTACGATAGCAGGGTTTCAAAGTCAGTTCGAGGATATCGCTCGCGGATCCGACGTCTTATTGCGATGGGACCCGATCAATGATACCGACTACCCCGTTGTGATCCACTCGAGACTCATCAACCGGACGAGTGAATATGGCGCGAATTCGTTAGAAGTTAATATAACTGGTAAGGGGGCTGCGTAGTCGCGATGGGCAAACCAATAACTCACACGTCCTGATAGTTGGGCTTAATAGTAGTTCATTCCTCTGGAAGAACGTCCCGTACCCGCTCCCCTATTTCAAGACCGCCAAGTATGAGGTAGAAGTATGGCCGCAATACTGGGCGGGATCGAAAGCATTAGTGCCGGCCTTCGCATCCTCGCCGTATTTTACCATTTCCGAGTCCGAGGGTGGCGTGAATGGGGGCGATTCAAGAGATGTGAGAACCACCACATTTGGTGTATCCATGAGCGCTAACAGATGACACAGCCTTTTAATGGGACGATAATTATGCCATCAAAGCCGAACAATCAACCTGTCTCCAATGGCGGAGTTAACAACAATACCGCAATTGCGGCCGGGCTTGTAGTTCCAGTAGTCGTCATACTAGCAGTCTGCGGTTTCATTTGGATGCAACAGAGGCAGAAGAGAATGCTCGAAGAGAAAAGGAAACATAGGGAAGGGCTCTACATTGATTGAATGAGAGATACCACTAAGGCGGTCTCTCTGTAGTATGGACCATCGCGCAGATGCAATTAAGGGAGGCTACTTGATTGAACCCGGGATACTACTTAAGCCCTGGGTTCGGAAATCTTGGCGTCTCCCAGCTGCCGTCACCCAAGCCTTCTAGCACCAATCGCTTGCCAGTCTAAGAGCAACGACACTCGACGCCGAGATACTAGATGTGAGGAACGAAGGTCTGCAGCTAGACTTGTTGTGGCGGGCTTGGTTCTCAAGAGGGTGTTGGGGGAGCGCGAAAAGAGTTATTAGCAGCTTTGGCATCGAGGGCTGATTCCGACCAAGGCGTCACAATGACCTTACCTGGTATATTACGGTGCAGCCCTCAAGCATCACACCTGAAGAGATTCCAGATGATCATGATTGTTCTTTTCGGGCAGAAATAATCAGAACGCCTAGGCATTGAGAGCACTAGGTCGTATAAACCAGGGATGGTGGCTTAGACAATCCCTACCTATGTAAATGATAAGAAGGGGGGCCAAGACCTGGCCGAATAAGGGGCTCGCCTCGTACAGGAGGCAGAGATCCGGGCAATCAGTCTGATTTCGGACTAAACTTGAATTGAGATAAAAAGCTGTTGGAATCGGAAATACATAAAACTATTGCGCCTGATGCGCGCTCCGTCTAGCACTAAAAAGGCAACTAGCGATATAATATACCTACAAGTTAGTCGATTAGGAAGAAATGAACAGAATGTGACTACGAATCTTGCCTTTATACGTACATGTAGGTATATATATCGTCGCACGTAAAATAACCCGCCCCATTTGCTCCTCATTGTTTCGATCCTTTGCGAAATGCAAATCGATGATGGTTCTCGTTCGGGCCCGGCGATTCGGACCTCCTAGATAAAGTAGTACGTGGTCGGCTCGTTCTTTAGGAGCCTTCAAGATGACCTTCCCCATTTTACATCTCCGTTTCCATACAGTCCAAGTTGGCTTTCAGTTTCACAAAGCAGATAGCAAGTTTGAATGAACTATTTATTTCGTAGATATGGGAAGAGGCTCAAAAGTTTAGCAGATCATTGCCAATCGGAGTAATATGACATGCAGGGAATTCCAAGGATCCGAATCATCGCAGACCCGCTAGAGATCTTGATCAAGAGCTGATCATAGCATAGAATCGGTTAGAACCATCGCACCAGCATCCGCCAAGCAGAACTGCTGGTCAATCGGGATTAGATTTTCTTTAGCACTGAGCTGGATGATAGCTTTACGCGTGTTGTCCACGGTATTTCGTTGCTTGATCTTTTATAAGCAGGGCGCATGGTAGTTCGAAATATTAAAATTAAAAGTTTAGAGCTGAATCTTCGCTCTACCCGAATGTGATGAAGCGGAAGCGGTTCCTGTAGTAGCTGTAGGTCCTGGGGATGGGTTGTGACAGGTGACAGGGACCATGCAACATAGCCTCAAATCAATTGAAGTTGAGAACTGATTGGATCTCGGATAAGTGGGTTATTTAGCTACCTCATACACGTAAGGCAACCCTCTTCGACACCCTATTCCCCCTAGGTAATAATACGTAGCTGCCTACCAGAGTTCTCCAACGTTATGCGGTCGACTGAGGTGTAATCTGTTTGGACAATTCCTATGGATCAGTGGCTTGCTGTAATACCTTGACAAGCTGTTTCAATTCCTGACGGCGCCTCTCATAGGCATAGTCCTGTGATTGGAATTATTTTCAGGTTTGATACTCGCCGTATTCGTTGACAAGTTTCGTGCGGCCAAAAATACCTATGAATCACCGCACAGTCACTTTCACTACTGGACCCCTTTTTGCTAGCTTCAGGTACCTGATGTCCTAGCCTGCCATACTACATAGCCGTCACCCGCGAACCGAGGAGGCCAAGACCGACCAATGTCAGCTACTGGCGCCGTTTTCTCGTTAAAATTTCCCCATTTGCTTACTGTTAGGTTATCCACCCAGGAACCCACCTGAGTCCAGAATTCCCAAGTGTCGGAGCTTTCCCAAGAGTGGAAGTTGGTTCCCGCTGTACATAAATATAGTTTACAAAATAGAGTGATTCTACCCAATGGCAGTGCCGCCTGTTCAGCAAAACATGAGCTCATACGTGACTTCGTTACGTACGCCGTAGACTAGTGGCAGCGCCGCTGTCATGCAGCGTTTAAGCACCACCTTATGTACCCCTACGGCCATTGGTCACTGATGGATCTCATGTTTCCCATCCAGGGGCTTCGGCTCGGTAGACTCTTAAATATGGCACGACCGCTGGGACGGGCGTGGGAGGTTTCCCTTCTTCCTACGCTGTTCTGCTGTTCAAGTCCCCGTTCCGAGCAGAGTGCCTACTCACTTTTGACGTATTTGCGTCGTCCTTTCGTTGATCACTTCTAGCCACTCGTTCTTATTTACTATAGCCATAGCAATGGCCCCTTCACTCTTTAAGACGGTTGGTGCTGCAGCAGTCGCCTTGGCTGCTGGCGCCGGTGCCACCAAGTCCTATTCCTATAAGGTTACCGAAGTCTATAACTCAACAAACTTCTTTGATAAGTTCGACTTCTTCTCTGTGCGTATCTCTATAGTACCCTTGGTCCTCGTTCGGGTGATCTAATGTTGCACCCAGGGTACCGATCCCAATGGCGGTTATGTCCAGTATCAGAAAAGAGACAACGCCGAAAGCCTTGGCCTTGTCAAGTACCAAGGTGATGAAGTATACGTCGGTGTAGAACACACTAAGGGCGACTACAACCCTTCGGGAGCTGGACGAAAAAGTGTTAGACTGGAGAGTAAAAATGTGTACAACAAGGGTCTGGTCATTGCCGATTTTACTTACCTGCCTAAGCCTGTCTGCGGTTCGTGGCCAGCTTTCTGGTTCTTTGGGGAGCCATGGCCTACCAAGGGTGAAATCGACATCTATGAGAACTGGAACGACCTCACCTTCAACCGTCACACCTCTCACGTTGATGCCCCGAAAGTCGTTGGCGACTGCTCACTCGTCGGGGATGATATGACCGCGAAGATCGACTCTCCTAACTGCTATGACTTTGCCGATGGACAAGCCAACTACCAAGGTTGCTCTGCCTCGGAGTACTCGAGCACATTTGGCTCTCCCCTTGGTGGCGTCTTTGCGATGGAATGGACTGATGATTTCCTAAAGATTTGGGACTGGCCCCGTCTGGCTGCCCCTGTGGACGTCCTGAAGGGCAAGCCGACGCCTAACATCCTTTGGGGCAAGCCGTCCTATGTGATTCAGAAGTGCAACATTAACAAGGCATTCAAGGACATGAAGATGGTTCTGAATGTCAACTTCTGTTCGGTCGCGGGTCAGGCTGATAAGTGGGGTGCTAGTTGCAAAGCTAAGACCGGATATAACACCTGCACCGAATACGTCGCGAAGAAGGGTGGCGACTTCGAGTTAGCCAAGTTCAAGATTAAGGATATTAAAATTTACCAGAAATCCGAGGATACTCAGACTTCGACTTCGACTTCGTCGACATCCACCACCTCGACTAGCACATCGACTACATCCCAGTCGACCGTCTCGACCACTTCGACCACTTCGTCTGTCTCATCCACATCCACTTCCTCGTCTACTTCATCCACCAGCTCTACTGGAACGATAACCTCCCCTTCCACGTCCAGCACTGCGTCACCAACTGGCTCAGGTGATGATGATGACGATTCCTGCAGCGACGACAACGGAGCAACGACTGCGTCAGGTTACGTGACGAACTCGTACAACTCTTCCAGCACCTACCACGCGCCGACCACGACCAAGGGGCAGGAGATGACCACTTCGACCATCTATGAGACTAGCGTTCGCACCATCACGTCGTGTGCCCCGACCGTGACCAACTGCCCGAACAAGGGCGGCAGCTACGTGACTACTGAGATCATCTCGGTTGGAATCACCGTCTGCCCCGTGACGAAGACCAGCCCCCCAGCTACGCCGACGCCCACTGCCGAGACCCCCAAGGGCTACACTGTGAGTACCGTCTCGGTGACCAAGACCTACACCATCACCTCGTGCGCGCCTACCGTCACCAACTGCCCCGTCGGCTCCGTCACCAGCGAAGTCGTCGTCACAACCACCATCTGCCCTATCACCGAAGCCAGCCCGACCTCCAGCAAGCCCGTGGTGAGCAAGCCCATCGAGAGCAAGCCCATTGAGAGCACTCCTGTTGTGAGCAAGCCCGTGGAAAGCAAGCCCGTGGAAAGCAAGCCTGTCGAGAGCAAGCCTGTCGAGAGCACCCCTTACATCGCTACGACCCCCCTCGTGACGAAGCCATCTGAGACCGACGTTGTCGTAACGGAAACCGTGGTCCCTGTCACCAGCACCTATGGCGGCTACAACGCGACGCTGTCGACCGCCGTAACGGTCCCTGCAGCGTCTGGCACCGGCGTTGGAGGCTGCAAGGGCAGCAACTGCGTCGTTATCGTGAGCGGCGGGGTTAAGACGGGCGCCAGCTATGCGCTATTGGGTGTAGCCGCACTTTTCTTCGCTTTGTAGATTTTTGTTTGATGATAGATAATATATCTGGATGTTGAACAGGGATTCTAGAAGATACTTAATGAGTTGATTTTTTTTTATGGGAGATAGGTTAAAGCCGTGGGATTGTTTAGATGTGTATTCTGATATCCTGACTGGATACTAGGTAATTAACTATTCTGATTTTCTGATTTTATACGATTTATCGCCTTTACTTGAATTGCTGGTTGGTTGCTCTCCTATATGATAAGCATGTTTATGTGTGTAAAATGATGGTAGTAGGATGCGTGGCCATTAGAAGAATGAGATCTATGAAACCGTGCCTACCTGCCTAAGTATGCCTAAGTACGCCGGACTATTTTCATACAGGGGGTACCTGGGGCTGGATCATCAGCAGTAAGCCCCGCCGCCTACAAGTCCACATGCACCTCCAGTCTAGCTGACCTCGGTCATACATGGTGTGCTACAACCCCACTGTTGATAACTTGAACTCAGCCATGTCAATTTCCATATGAAATTTGTATAAATTCGATTTTAATTAGCCTCAACTCTAATCCCATGTCAAAAGGTCGGCCTGCCTAAGTGGCACGTACTGTAGCTGAGTAGCCTGAGCTTGCCGCCCGAAGCCTAGGACAGGCCGTTTCCTCCGCATTGTTGCGCACACGAGCGCATACGGCGCGATGCAGTCGTGTCAGTCCCTACGGCCTCTATGGCGCTCTCTAGCGATACGGAGACCTCCCTCGACTCCATTATCCTCCCTGCGATTTATCCAGCGAAGTCGACCGTTCTCCCAAACCCATTTCCGATATAACAACTGGCCACGTCGTCCTCGCGAGACCCGCAACTACAATCATGATCCCCACTATCAACTATCCCAAGCCAAGCCCCTCATATCGTCTGGACGTCTTAGAAAATTTGTCCGCTCGCCGAGTCTACATACCGTCATTCTTCTCTCCGTTGCCGGGGCGGTGGCGTTCTACTTTGCCAATATCCAGACAGTGCCAGTGTCAGGGCGGCGCCGATTCAACTGCTTCAGCGAGGAGAGCGTGGAAGCGGCAAGTGATGCACAGGTCAAGCGGTTGATATGGGAGGTAGAACATTCGGGGGGCCGATTCCTGAGCGACTGGGACCCGCGCGTGGCTATGGTAAAGCGTGTCATGCAGAGGCTAATCCCTGTTTCGGGTATGGAAGACGCGGATTGGGAAATCAGGGTGATTGATGATCCTCGTACGTGAAGATCCGACGTTTACTCATGCCGGCGGAAGTAACGGGATATGGCGACATAAGCTAATATATCAGTTACGACTAGATACCGCCAATGCTTTCGTCCTTCCCGGCGGCAAGGTATTTGTATTCAGTGGCTTACTACCTATAGCAAGGAATGAGCATGGTCTTGCGACGGTGCTGGGCCATGAGATAGCCCATAACCTCGCTGGGCACGTTGCTGAGCGCATGTCAAGCCAGATCGGAATCAACATCCTACTCTATTCCATCATATTTCTCACCGGCGGAATAGCAATATTAGGCACACATTTCATCGGCGGCGCAATTCTAGACCTTCTATTTTCACGGCCAATGGGCCGTATGCAGGAGAGTGAGGCGGACTATATCGGTCTTATGATGATGGCGGAGGCCTGCTACAATCCCCACGAGGCACTTGGGTTCTGGCAGCGCATGGAGAGAGCACAGCAGGGAGAACCGCCTGAGTGGATGAGCACTCATCCTTCCGTACGTGACCAATTTTCTTGACAGGTGCCGTAAACTCGAGTGTCTATTCAAGCTAACAGCATATAGAACTTCAACCGAATACAGAAAATAGGGGATTGGATGCCCAAGGCTTTAGAGAAGATGGAGCAAAGTGACTGTCGGGGAACTTCGGCGTTTGCTGACTTGTTTAGAAAGGCTATGGAGAGAGGTGTCCTGATAGAGTAGAACAGAGTATATCATATTTGGATATATGCTCAATGATACCAAGGCAAGTCTATTAGAAATTCCAGCCGCGCCGTACCAGTATGACACCGATGATTCCAAGTATAGAAGACGACTTCCGTACCTGCATGTAGGTGCATGTATAAACATGAATTGATATCCGAGGAATGGAATATTGGCACTACTACATTGATGTACATAGGGGGAATAGAGCGGGAGTACCTTTACGCTAATCCCAAAGAGATCTAGGTTCCTCCCAATGCGGGCAAGACGTATTTACGGTGCACCAATGACGTGGAGCGTAATTCAACCCCAGCTTTCCGTACCTTCCATGATCTCGTGCCGAGGTTCTTTTCCCATTGATTGTCATTGCGACAAGCCGGTTTCTTATTTCTCTCAACAATCACAAAGCTCCAAGTTGTCGCAACGTGGACTTGCTTATTCTTCTTTACATAGCGGTATTTCAAAGCGTATTTCATACTATACTCCTTTTACCACGAAATAAAATACAAGCGAAGCGTTCCGTATCAAATTGTTAGCCGAACATTTCGAGTCCAGCTTCAAAATCCCCGTAGTAACAATGTCCAAGACATTTACAGCTAAAGACGTCGCCGAGCACAAGGACGAGAAGAATGGCATGTATATAATTGTCGACAGCGGCGTATACGATATAACGAGTGCGTTTACCTATCCGAATCTTTTCCTTGGAATGTTACACAGCTCATTAAACTGACGATGGTCTCCACGTTACACAGATTTCCTCGACGAGCACCCAGGAGGGGCCAAGATTCTCAAGCGCATGGCCGGCAAGAACGCCACGAAACAATTCTGGAAGTACCATGGCAAAAACGTTCTCGAAAAGTATGGCGGCAAGCTAAAGGTTGGGGACTTAACCGAAACGGCCAAATTATGAGAGGACACGAAGTAAAGACGAAACTCAATGAGATATAACCCAAAGTTTAGAAGACCCTCGAGATGGAGTTATATATAGACAACTGTGTCTTGCTTGCATATACAGAGCGTTGTAGATTGCTATTACGATACGGCGGTGCTTAGGTATACGACCAACCTACCTAATACTACTACTGCTTTAAGCCACCCAATTGAACCAAACTAACCAGAAGTGCATGATATATCATCAGGCATTTGAATTCAATGCGTACCTATAGTGTATATATGAGTCGAGCAATTCTCACTATTTTAGTGTGAGATCCCTACCATTGGCTTTCCTGCTAGACATTGGCCTCTTCCATATGTGCGTATAAATCCATGTGCTCTCCTTGATAGCAATATGCCCTACTCAATTCCGAATTATAGCCCTAAGACCTAAGCTTCCCTTATATGGCGCGGTCGTTATGAAATCCGAATGCGTTGCGATATCCGCCCTTGTAGTCTGGTACATTTCCAACGTTGGGCCGTCCTGAACCTTCTTAGTCGGGTCGTAGAGGCCATACCTACGAACGAAACCAGCAGTAAAGCTCTGGAGTTCCTGGTAAGCGAGATTAATTCCAATACATTGCCTTGTGCCTTTTGAAAAGGAAAACAGGTATTTTGAAAGGCTTGGGTTCTCCAGATAACGCTCAGGCCGAAACTCGTCGGGCCGGTCATATAAGTCGGGGTTCCGATTCAAAATAGGGGCTGCCATGCCGACAGCCGAACCCGCCGGAATGACGTAAGTTTGGCCGTTTCGAGCTTCGTAGACGAGATCTTCGTCGGGGCACGTTCGATCTTGTCGGTGAGTAGCGCCAGGGTAAAGTCTAATAGCTTCTTGTATAATCGCATTCAGAAGTGCAAGGCCATCCAGCTGCGAAGCAACTGGGAGCTCGTAACGGTCGGGCATAACAGTTTCCAGCTCGGCCCTTAACCTAGCATACAGCTGACGGTCGCTGAGTAGATGGTACATAATTGCTGCAAAAGTGGAAGCCGTAGTCTCGCTACCCGCGATGACAAGTATCATGGCCTCATCGGTCAGTCGTCTGGTTTCCTTTTCGGAGTCCGGGATGTCGCTACGAATGATTTCATGGAAGATTGTCTTCCCCTCGGGAAGATCCTTAGCTTCTCGAATTTTTTCAACTTGGACAGCTAGTTCCTATTATGCCCCATTAGCCATTTGTAATCTTGGCGAGTCAACGTTGCCTACCTCCACGAAGCCTGAGAATGCACCGATCGGAGGGATGAGACGAGTCATAATACTTGGGGGAATACTGGTCAAAAGATTGGCTAACCAAAAGAAGTGAGTTCCCATATGAGCAAGTTGACTTGGCGCCGCTATATCGCTTAAGATTAGTATAATGCTTGGTTTCGGACAACGGTCCAGGGGGTGGGATCCAATTGATGAGTCCGTATTTGACTCAACACGGCGATGAAGAGAGCGATATATGAGTTCGAATATACTCACTGACATCGAAGAAGGCAGTATTGCAATCTTCTTTATCAAGACACTTATCCCCTTCACCAAACGCATAAGCTTGGATTATGTCTTTCGTTGCAGCTCTAAATGCGACGTTCATTCGCACAGGCGCTCCAGCCTTTGCCCAGCCATCCATTCTATGAAACAGGTTCGCGAGCGTGTCGTTGATGACGGGCTCTAGACGTCGCACGTTCTGCTGCGAAAAGAATGGGTTGAGCACCGCTCGACGTTTACGATGGAGGTCATGATCTCGGGTGGCAAGAATCGATCCATCGGCCTGGAAAGTTCGAAGAACCGTCCAGTATCTTTCCCGGCGATGTTTAGGCGATTGCGAATATACTTTCTCAATGAAGGCAGGGTCGTTTATATGCACGACATCCGGTCTTATCCGCACGACTGGGCCGTATTTGCGATGCATTTCCTCCACGACCCAGACATATTGACCCCTTTGCCATAAATCATAATACGCATTGTACCAGGTAGTTAAAGCTAGACAAATTCAGTAAACATTATCGATATACTCGGCTTATTCGGATATTAAGATGATTCCTTACCGGCGATTTTTGGGCCGGGGATTTTAGCCAGTGGGCTGAAATAGAGACGATAGACGCCGACTACTAAGATATAGCCAGCTATTAAAATGGCGACCAGAAGTAGCTGAGAGCTAGTCGCCCCCTTAAAACCGTAGTCCAAGGCCATCATCGGCGGCTCGGAAAATAAATATTGATAGTTGGACTGACACCAGTCTTTTGGAATATAATCACTGCTCTCGTCCTAAATAAAAATTCCAAAATTTCAGCGTAGTTGGGTAAGTAGGTAT
Source organism: Hypomontagnella submonticulosa (assembly GCA_022984865.1). Classification (NCBI taxonomy): domain Eukaryota; kingdom Fungi; phylum Ascomycota; class Sordariomycetes; order Xylariales; family Hypoxylaceae; genus Hypomontagnella; species Hypomontagnella submonticulosa. The sequence continues at coordinate 862,306 of JAJKLF010000004.1, read as the reverse complement.
ATACCTACTATATATACACATCTATATCCATGTTGGAAACACCAAGTTTAAGCAAATTCAGCGAATACGCGCTACGAACACGAGCCTCCAAAAAGACCCTTCGAAGGATTACATTGGTCCAATTAGGTCTCCCTTGCCCAGACGGAATGAAAGCTTCCCCGTCCAACAAATCGGACGATCGAAACTCATATGGATGTTCATGATGATAGCTTATACTGATAAGTATCGGAACATTGATGTTATAATAATGTCGTGCCTTTGGCGTCTCTTGCTGAGTAATAAGTCCCTTATCGTCTGAGGTCCCAAAAGGGTCTCAAAAGGGGACCGTTATCAAGGGTTGAGAATGGTTGATACCCGGGTGATGCGTGTCGCTCCCTTGCCTATTAGGTAGTTAACTAGCTCCATTGTGGTCTAGTTCCCTTGCTCCCTCTGCATATTTAGCGCGACGAATTAAACATGAGCAATTGGGAAGTCATATTGAAAGAGAGGTAGAAGAAATTTCGGTGTAGTTCGGCAACGTTATATCCTACCTACTTATAGGTGTCCGTAGAAGGTAAGCCGATGTCCATCTGCGATAGTTTAGTACATAGGATATCCGTTCTCCACTCCAGTGTCTAACTGAAGTTTCCTGAGAGCTAACTTAGTGCGTGTAATTTGGTTTTATTCATGCCCCGAGCTGGTGATTTCTGTACGCCCTTATTAACTTCGACGTATCATTCACGTGCTCTACATAATTAGTACTTACTATGTATTTGACTATATGACCTGTCACTACACCGTCAAGGATGCAAATCTACTTGTCAGCCCAGACTTAATCGACGATTTTGAAGTTGACCGGGTCTGGTATTTATTATCATGTCTTTCGTCAAGCTTGGGCTTCCTGTAGGAAGTAAACACCGCAAATGGATAGAAATTCACTCACCAACACTACTTCACTTTCTTACTGTGGAGAGATGACTTCGGATTTCGAGGTAAACATGACTACCTGCCAACATCGAAATTAATCTATCTAATGAAAGAGATTTTCCCCTTCTCTTACCCATCCATCAAGATTATACATAGTATTTTGTATGTATCATTGATGTATGTACGTAGTAGATAGTATATGGTACATACTAAGACCATGGCTTCCTCCCAGAAAGGAAATGTACTAGTAACTATCGCATGACTGTCACAAAACGGGTTTAGACTGTTGTACCGGACGCGGCTAGCACCTTAACGGGCAGCGCCCGGACTGGCTGCAAGCCTGACATCACTCGCACTTGCACATAAACAATATCCCAGTGACTCCACATCTTTACGACTTCTCCATCTCCAATTCCACTAACCCTTCTTAAAATCCTACCTCGATACCGATCTATCCAGAGTTCCACAGCTTGAAGTTCTTCCAGCGCCAATATCTCTGAGGCGATTTGACTCGACGTCCCCTATTTACAAATACTCGGCAGTAAGTAAATATATCTCTTCAATTGGTACTAAATAGTTAGCAATCATCATCGCGTGGCCGCTCGGATAGCTCGCGCATTTAAATTCTCGCCGCATTCCTCATTGTGCAGATCAGATGTTCCTCAGCCATACCCAATTTGCGGCATTACAATAATATAGCTATCCACTCAGTGGATCCGGTGACCCCGGTGCCTGTAGACCTGCACCTACAAAATCGCGCAGAATCCATGAGAGGCCCTAGCTTTGCAGGTGCTGCCATACTTACCGAGCTCTGCCGCCCCGGAACAAGCTTTTTTTGTTTCCCTCGTCTCCAGGTCTAGCGCCGAGTTCTCATCTTATTATTTCCTTTTTGACCCGGACGCCTCCCACCTTTCTCAACTTCTTCTGTTCGCTCTTCTTTCCTCAACTCACTCGTCCTTGCGAAGAAGTCCTTTCCCTCGATCCCATCCAAGGGCTTGTGCTGTTCGCAGATATAGCTTCTCTGACCGCCAAGCAAACAGTTAAGCTCCCCACCTACGCGACCGAGTCGACCATCTGCGCTCCACATAGCAACTGCAGTTTACTGTCCGACCGCCTGAGAAGGTAAGCCGCATTTTTGTTAACCGGGAAGCTTCAACAGCTTCAGTCCGTACTAATTGAGCTACGCCAACTCCTTCGAAAATGGTCCAATGATTTTCGCGTCACTTCGATCCCGTCAAAAGAGACAATTATAATCTTATTTGAATTTATTGGGTCTCAATGGGCTCCCTGATGCGCCTTTTTTGGAGCAAACTCGCCGTCACGCGGGATTTCGGGAACCACGGCGCATATTTACGTCAATTGGCTCACTCAATTGGCATTCTCATAACATCCATTGGCTCTCAACATGTCTTTACTAATGTTGATGCTAACCTCGTTCAAAGATTGCCAATATGCCTGCCATCAACAACGCCGTTGTCGCTCGCGACACCTTCAGCCGCATCCTCGCCCGTGAGGAGAACTGGGCTGTATGTACAAACTTTATTATTACCCTTGGGGATTGTTGACGTTCATTACTCTCAAGGAGAACAGTGCCTGGAGATAGTACTTGGACGGTTGACTGACATTGTGTATGCTGACCTTTAATAGCAACAAGAAGCTGGTGTCGTCGTCGTGTTCTGCATCGTTTTCGTCGTTGCAGTCGGTCTGATCGGTCTATGGATATCCAAGGCGATCTCGAAGCGACGTGCTAAGAAGGCCGCCCTTCCCGCGTAAACTACGTTTGATGAAGGTGCGCGGGGGATTTAGGGGAAGGGGTTGCCGCGAACGACGAAACGAGACGTATCAGTAAAACGCTACCTACTACGATTCGATAATACGTCTTATCCTTCCCGGGTATAGTCGACCACGTTCGTACGCAAGAGGACCTTAAGAATCGTGAGGTCGGCGGTGGCTCAAAACATTAATCATGTTTCGCTTTACATGCTTTACATGCCACTAATTAACATACTCTTGCTAAGAGAGATGTTAGTCTCCATAGAGTCGAAATACTCTCATTTTCTCTAATACCAACTAGTTTATACAAATTTCGCAGAAGTCATGGTACACCTGGAAACAGCTGTTCAGCCCCTAAGTGATTTGTTATTGTGTTCGAAGTATTTAGCCAGGTCCCGTGACCTATTAACAACAGCTTTACGGCTTTGGATAAGCACAGACGGTAGCTATGATCTTTTAACTGGTATCATATGTACACTAGTAAAGTTCCATTTTCTCTAGATGAATTAACCCGTTCGCCGGCTGCGTACGCGTTAGTATATCCCCATAATCAACACTATCAACATGAGAATTACTCACTGGGGAGAACTGCCTCAGTTTTACCCCGGCGTTCCTGAAGACCTGGGCTGTGTCCGTGTCCATGCTGTAACCTTGACTATACACTACTTCCGAGATACCCACCTGCACAATCTTGATACTACAAGTCAAACATGGACATGTATTGCAGTACAAAATGCTTCCATCGCGAATCCTCTCCCGGCCAGCCTCCAGCAAGGCATTTTCTTCTGCGTGGAGGCAAAGACAGGTCGACAACGATGCACCACTGCTTTCGCCCGAGTTGCACCTCGGACACCCGCCCTCTCCACAGTTCAGCAGATGCCGTGGCGTTCCGTTGTAGCCGGTGCTAATGACGTGATGCTTAGAGTCCACCAACACGCATCCCACGGCACGTTTCATGCAATTGCACCTATGCGCCGCCAGGGATGCTAATGACATGAAGTAACTATCCCAGCTCGGGCGTAGACGGTCGGGATTCGTCAGATCTAGCTTGCCGAGAGTGGCGTATAGGTGTGCCAAGTCCGAGGAGGTGTTGAGTAGTCGGATCGCGGCCCGGGACATGAGCGGGAGAACGCCGGTGGTGGCGTCGTACAGGTGCTGGTCGGATTGCAATACAAAATCCTCGAGGGTGATGGGCTCTTGATTGCTTGATTCCCGCCGCCCGCTATCCCGCCGCTGGTATCGCCGCCAGCGCACGGTCAGCGGCGCATCGACGCTGATCAAGATGAAGAATGGCCGCCTGCTGAGGGTCTCGAGAACGGTTTCGTCGTGGACGTCCGTTGTGACCCATCGCGACCGCCAGTGTTTCGTGACGAAATCGAGAAGTGATGTAGTCGATAAGAAAGTGCAAGATGTAGATATCTGCTTTTGACGTAGCAGAAAATTATTCTTAGCCGCGTTGAGGGCGGCCAAGTCTACCTCGGACTCGGATGCAACCGAACTGGCTTTGTCGTTGCCATTCTGTACTGATCTCTGTAAATGTAGCTTCTTGAAACCGTGATGGTCTATCAAGTATTGAGCTACTGTGCTCTTACCGGCGCATTTTGCTATAAAGCAGTGTTAGCGGTCAGTTAGAATAAGGGGGGCAGGGGGGATTTACCGCCGCAAATTCCGATCAGCATTCTTAACTACAGCTCGACTCGAATCTTGAATTTTAATATACAAAAAGAGCTTGCATTCCAGGGCTAATTCTTATCACTACTAATATCAATATAAATCTACAAGATAGCCCTAGGTTGTTGGCAGTACACACGGGCTACTAAGCACATAGCTGGAGTATGCACGAAAACGGGGACCCCTAGATTATTCGCGACGCGTCGCGTCAAGAAAAAGGAAAGAGAAAAGACCACTACCGAAATTTAACCAGCGAATTAAATCCACAGTAGGTGTCAATCCGCACTTCACCTCTAATACGCCATTACATCGATCCATCGATTATTGGGACTAGTACAATGCAATCCAATAATGCGATCTATCCGGTAGGCACCTAAATTCATGCATGTGTACATGGGAAAGCTCAATGCCAAGAGAAGCGTAGGAGGGGCACCTGCAGCAGTTATCCGTCCGCCTCAGGTGCCCCCTGGCAGGCAGCTACCTACTGTAGGTACACAGTAGGTAGCACCAGTTGACCCAAGCGGGTTCCAAGTTGGGGGCATTTAGGTCACGTCAGCGGAGTCCTCGGCGTTGCAGCCCTATTTCAATCCGTCCGCGTGGGATGATGCTAGTTCCTCTTTTTACATCAGCAGCATCTCACTTGCCTAAGGTCACTACGTGACTCTTAACATGTGGACATGTGACCCTAATAATTAATAACATCGAACTTAATCGATACATGTCTTTCTAAGCGTTGTACATGGCGTAGGCAGATATGGCTGAGCTGAGCCGTATGTGCGCCTATTATTTATTTAAATGTCTTTCCCCGACAAAACTATTGTTAAATGCCTGTGGTTAAGTAGGTAGTTTAGTAGCTACTAGATGAGTGAATCCCTCATCAGCCGTCATATGTCATCCCTTGGGAACCTTAGGAAGCTCCAACCCACCTGCAGATTGTAGACTGCAGTTAAAAAAACGCCGCCCCGCTCTCACCAAAGTTAAGCCCATTCGACCGATTAAACTTGCCCCTCCTCCTCCTTACGTCCACGACGCCGAACGACATCGACTCCATCTCTGCCGCGTGATATCTGATACCTGATATATCATTCATTTGCGACAGTCGACCACCGCTTGAGGATAATCACGACGAATCAATTTTAAGGGCTGTGTTACGCCGCCCTTTCCGTTCTTTCGCAACTAAGATTTCCCCTCTAATCAATCCTTTGGCGATATGGCAGCACTCAAGTTTGCGCCGTTCTCGTCCGAGATTGAGCTACCTTTTTATTCAGCTTTGTTCGCTTCCAAGTTAGATCATGACAAACTTAGCGACTCAGCGCGACCAGTCCTGGGGCTCTATGAGCCTCGCCCGGGCACCGCTCCAGACGACAGCGTGAGAATGCAGGTGTTAGCTAGCGCACTTACGAGTAACACGTACGTTTGATAATGTTTTGTGCTCTTGTAGCTTGTCGTGTTCACATTCTCTGGCCAGCTAATCATGCGTACTGCAGTGTGCCGCTAAATGCTGTAAGAGCCGAAGGCATTATCAGGAACACAAATACCTTAGAAGCCTTTAAGCAAGTAGATAAGACCGAGATGATTCATAATGCCGCACGTCAGGTCAGTTCTTTCCTAACAAGAACCCCGACCCTAACGGAATTCGAGGGCTAATATGCACTCTGTATAGATCTGGGATGCTATCAAAGACGGCACTATATACTCTGTGCCTTCGCTCCTCTCTCACTACATTATACTCTCCTATGCAGACCTCAAGAAGTATCGAATGACATATTGGTTTGGATTTCCAACTCTGCATTCGGATCCACAGTGGAAACGTACGGGAGACATTCTGCATTTTAGCCCAAATGAGACTACCGCTCTGGTCGACCGAGTAGGGACTTGGCGATACACTGTCGACACTAGAGAGCATGGTTTCTTCCTCGCCAAAAAGATTCGCGGGAGAAGAGCAACAAGTGCACTTGATACCCCAACAGAAGATATCGGATATCGATGGGAGGTCGGCTCGCTCCGTGAATTTGAGGATGGTTTCTTCCGCGGCATCCCCGAAGAGGACAAATTCGTCGCGTTCGTGGATCCATCTACGTACGAGGAGCATCCTGCGTGGCCTCTCAGAAACCTATTAGTTTTAGTGAGACAGAGGTTCCATCTCACAAAGGTCCAGATTCTATGCTACCGAGACATACAAGCGCGCAGACACGAAGCTCGCAGTATAGTCCTCCCTCTTGCTATGGACCCCGTCGAGACTCTAGAGACTTCCGAGATGCCAAAAGCAACAGGTTGGGAGCGAAATCCGGCTGGGAAACTGACGGCGAGATCTGTTAGCCTAGCAGAATCAATGGATCCTACTCGATTGGCGGATCAGTCGGTAGACCTCAACCTCAAGCTGATGAAATGGCGAATTTCGCCAGATCTTAATCTTGACGCCATCAAGAACACCAGATGTCTTCTCCTGGGCGCAGGAACACTCGGTAGCTACGTCTCGAGGAATCTGATGGGATGGGGTGTGCGCAAGATTACATTCGTCGATTACGGCGCTGTATCCTTCTCAAACCCTGTGAGACAGCCGTTATTTACGTATAATGACTGCTTGAAGGGAGGAGCCCCGAAGGCGACGCGGGCTGCGGAAGTGCTCAAGGAGATCTATCCGGGAGTCGAGAGTGAGGGCCATGTCCTTTCGGTCCCGATGCTGGGCCACCCTATAGTAGAGAAAACCCAGGGCGATTTCGAGAAGCTAAAATCCCTTATCGATGAACATGACGCGATCTTCCTTCTGATGGATAGTAGAGAGTCAAGATGGCTCCCTACTGTGATGGGCAAAGCGGCAGGAAAGATTGTCATGAACGCGGCTCTCGGCTTCGACACTTACGTAGTCATGAGACATGGTGCGGAACCAAAAGACGGCAGTGAAGAGACCCTCGGCTGCTATTTCTGCAACGATGTGGTGGCCCCTGGAGACGTAAGTTGTAAATTTGTTGTAGCGTTACCCAGCTAACATCAGATTAGTCACAGAAGGACCTAACGCTCGATCAGCAGTGCACGGTCACAAGACCTGGCATTGCTGCTATTGCGTCAGCTCTTCTTGTCGAGCTCTTGACGAGTCTCTTACAACACCCCCTTGGCCATCATGCGCCGGCCCCCGCAACTAGCGCTTCATCGGGAGCCTACGTAAGCGATCCGAACGATGAATATGCCCTTGGCATAGTGCCACATCAGATCCGCGGATTCTTGAACAGGTTTCAAAATCTTACTATCAAGGGGCACTCATACCCGTGCTGTAGTGCATGTAGCAAACCCATCATCTCAGCGTACAGAACGCAAGGCTGGGATTTCGTTAAGCGTGCTCTAGAAGATAAGGATTATGTAGCCGAGCTCAGTGGTCTAGCTGAAGTTCAGAGAAAGGCCGAAGCGATGGACAACGAAGTCGACTGGGAGGAAGAGGAAGAGGGTGATAAAGAGGGTGATGATGAAGGAGTCCTCGTATAGAACCTTCTCCTTCGCATCCACCTCGACCGCCGCTGCCGGCTGAAGAAGACTCGGGCTGACCGCTTCAAATTCTGGAAGTGGCCACGTTGGTCCAAGATCAGATGGAATGATGGGTCGAGTGACTCGCAAGAGTCGTCCATTTGTGTGCCACCCCACATTATCCTTCGTAGGCCGAGCACCTCTTCATCCACAGAAGTGGAAATCTTCGGCCCAAGGCAAATGCGGTTGCAAAGCAGCTCAGATGGTACGATAGATACGATGATGTCTATTGGAGAGATTCTGAAGGAGGGCCCGCCTTCGGTTTGACATGGGGCGGGATTCTATTACGTTTTACACTATGGGCAACACTATGTACAACTACAATCCGCCACACCCTAGAGGAACGGGATAAGCATAGTTTGAAGGACAGGAGTTGGGGGACTGGAAAGCATTGAAACCATTCGGCTAGGTTAAGGAATATTGATGAGTCGGCTAGGAGTTGTTTACAGGTTTACGATGCCTTTAGGAGTATGGCGGTTGGCATGATATTCCGTTCATAGACAGGTATTGTGCAAATACGAGGAACATTCCTGGTCAAATAAGATTAGAGCAAAGCTCCTCAACGGGTGCCCAGGTCGGAGACCGGAATCCAGAGAATTAAGAACCCTGAACAGTCAACATTAAACTATACAACCCATTAATAGCGTGACTGTTCCATCCCTGGTCCATAGAGAGCAGCCACGTCCAATCAGTAGAAGGAGTAACATCACTATGATTGTCATGGAATGAGTATCGATTGTTGTAGACGGGAGGTTCCCACAGCTGAGCTATCTAGCGCTAGATACACCAAGGATACCATGATCGCATGGTATCATGTGACAATGATGGCGATTTGGAATTGGAATGACTCAAACTTACCCTCCATAGACCGATGTACACACCAGAACAAAATTTTCTTGAGTGCTTCATACCTACAGGTTTTAAATAATGGGGTTTAGCCTACTCGTCGATTCCTTTTCTATAGACCCCCACACGATTCAGGGCACATGGTTCTTCCTTCTTTATGTTCGCGGTATTTCATAGCCAAAATGGAGAAATAAGTCATGTTATGAGGGTAAGTTCTGGTTGGACGAAGGCTTCTTGAAAGAGGTTTCCCTGGTCATGGGACGTATCAAGATGGTTTACTCTATTGGGTTGTCTCCAACGAGAACCTTCTGGATTCGAGTATTGGCCCAGCATTAGATAGGTGCTCTTCAAGCCAGCCACGAGGTTATACTCTATTATCTACATCTATAGAGTATTTGTTATCGGTCTGATGGCCCCGCAGCCCCAGACAAAGATAGACTATTGTCATCTGTCACCGACGGTGTCTAGACCTTCCCCAGTCTTTTGCCGCCCTTTGTGACAGTAGTGTTAGTCCGCTCGAGTCATTGCATGCCGCCAGGACAGAATTAGAGGTGCATGTATAAGTGAAACCGATTCAGATGGGCAAGATTAGACGAGCTAGGGAAGATGACACATGTAGCGCGAGCAACTGCCGGTAGTCGGTCCGGCCCTATCTTCACTATCTTCACTACCTTCACTACCACCCGCCGCCACCGCTTTGTCCGGAGTATGCGCTAGAGTTTCATGTGTTGGTGAGGTTGTAGATTGAGCATCTTTATTCCACTCTAGGGGCTCTAGTTAGGAGTGCCTAGGCTATCTAATCGTTACATCCCAGGGTCTAGCTATAACCCACGACTCGTGAAGCGTCGGTGCTGCCCGCCTGAAGAGCTCATTTAGAATCGATATCGAGATTGCTGGCAGCAGCTTCCTTGTTCTTCAAGTTACCAGATGACCTGCATTATAACCAGAACATCTATAAAGAAGTCATGTCCACGCCGCTATATGAGGTCGAAAATACATCATCCGCACTTCACCAAGTGCCAACTCTATTCTCTCATTTACCCACTAAACATATTCCTCTCCTTCTCTAGACTTGTCTCTCATTACCGACGTACAGGCTACCGTCGTGTTCACTTATCCCAAATACTATTCTTCTTACTTCCTCCAGCAAGGTTTCACTAGTCTACCTATAGGTCAGATGGCTCGTCTTCAGGAACTCGAGCGTGCTGCTTGTGACGTGATCCAAAATGTGAAGCAAATCCAAGAGCTCAGACATACCAGGCTCTCGGTCATCGGCGGCCTGGCCTTGTGGCATTACCTTCCCGAATATCGATCGACAGATGTAAGATGCCGCTGCAGCACTGAATATTTGACGCACATGAGCTGACAATACTTCCCTTTTGAAGAACATCAACTTCATAACGAATATATCGACCTCCCCTAGTTCTCTTAAGAAGCGGCTGCTGGAGCGGCCGAATTCGCCCTTCTTCCAGAAATCGCAAGCGCTCTTCTATAAATCTCCCAGGGGGGAGGAAATCCGGATTGATATCAGCCCGGAATGGCTCGTAAGCATTCCATACTCGAAACGATTTTTCATGTCATGGATCATAGTTTGCTAACCATCACAGGGGCCCTACCTCCCTGAGTCTGCCCAGAAGGTGCAAGACATCTCCCAGGACGAAGTTCCCTATATCTCATTGACCGACCTCATCGTCTTTAAGCTCGACTCCAGCGGCCTGCGCTCTAACCCGGTCAAAAAAGAACGCGACGCTCAGGACGCGGCCGCCCTCGTCAACCTCGCGACCAAGGAGCGCCGTGGCTCCATCCAGCTCTCCGCGAAGCAGGAGCAGGTCGTCGAGGAAGCCCTCTGCGACGTCGCCAGGTGCGGCACCAAGGAGAAGGTTTGGTGGGAGCAGCGTATGGGGCTCGAGAAGAAACCCGAGGAGGGCCTGCGCCGCGCCACCGGCCGCCCGCACTCCAAGTCCGACCCCCCGCCCTGGCGCAGCCCCATCCGGAGCAACGATCCCAACGCCGCCTGGCACTACGAGCGCCTCGACCACGCGCACATCCGCCGCTTCAACTCGCTGCACAGCAGTGGCGGGGGAGGAGGGACAGGAGGAGGGGGCAGGCGTCCTAGCCTCGGAAGGTCGAACTCGAGCCGCATGATCCGCGACACGGGGTTCACGCTGACGCAGCCCAAGACCACGCACGCGAGCGCGCAGCGGCGGTCGGGCCTCAGCAACGAGTTCAATGCCGACCCCGAGGACGACCACGAGGAGTACTACACACTAGAGCCGCGGGGGAACTCCGTGGAGAGACTCAGCGCGAGCCGCGGCGGCGGATATTTCGTTCTGGAGCTCCCGTGCACGCCGCCGGGTGGGCTGGAGACCGTCGCGGAGCATACGATTGGAGTCCGGAGGACCTCGAAGTCGGATTACTACGATCTTACGCCTGGAGAGTCGCCGAGCACGGTGAGCCAGCCGCGGCGGAGGCCCGGGATGAGGAAGAGGAGTGTTACTTTTCTTCTCTGAGAAGAGACCCTACTTATTATGGACTACATCGCGTCCTTGTACCTATCGTCGGAGGGATTCGGCGCTTGGTGAGGGTACGGGCTATGCTTAAAGGCTTAAATGATGGGATACCCAGCACGATCGGATGGGAGTCTCTTGTATTGTTATTTTTGTTTCTTGTATATATCATTTCTTCTTTTGCGATTCCCTTCTGCTCTAGACTAGAGGCCTAGATTCTGATTCCTCACGGCGGTGGCGGGACCCAGCTCATTTTTCAGATGTAGATATCATTCGTGTTCTCATGATGCTTGAGATGCATAAATAAGACCAGCGAGAAAAACCGGAGAATAGCTCTGCAATAAACATATGCAAAATCGTAAATGTTTCTCTTTTTGGGGGTCATGTGAGCTATGGTTGCTCGAGATTATGCAGCGATCGTGGTCATGCGGAAATGAAATCCTGTACTCATCCCGCGCAGGTCCCAGTATTTACTATTTTTATAGGCTTCTTAGTTGAGGGGAGGTATGGGAGTTCCAGGGGATTTAGCGCTTGGCGAATGACCTGTCATGGTTTAGCTTCAGGTGGTTGTGGCTTGTGGCGTAGGGGATGAAGATCAGCAGTGCCATGCTTGTGCTCAAGTACGGGTGCTATTAGTGAAACTTGTGACACATAAACTCAACATGGATTCTTTACCATTTACATCCACTCTTTATTTATATTACCGTCTTATTTCTAAGCCTAACCATTGCTGCGATTGTCTATATCGGACATAACACTTTCATCTCTCGGACAAAGAGCATAACAACGGGGCGGGAACCAAGGAACCCGGTGAAGAGACGCAGGCAACAGGGATTCCCCTTTTGGAGAAGCCGGCGTCGTGTCTTGTGTCATCTCAGCCATCACGTGGCGCTACAAGACATTTATTTCCCAGGACCGTTTTCGGGGGGCCGTGGACTTATTTCGTTTTTTAAGAGGCTCGTCAATTCGCTAATCTGTACTACCGCGGAGAGCTCCCCGCCGGTCTTACGAACTGAATGAATGGGGTTTCTAGTGCGCGAAAACGTCCACCCCGTCCCTCCACCCCTCCTCCGTCCATCATGACATTTCCGTTCATAGGCTTTAGGCGCCGCCAAGAGTCCGTCCACGACTATGTTGGCGTCCTAGTTCCGCTCGAGGAGGCGCACTTGCATAGCCATTCCGCTCGGTCTGGTAGAAGCGAGTTTGAGGAGGCTAGGAATAGCTCCGATGAGGAGTCCACGCTCGATGATGAGCCCGAGGCTGGCCCGCCCAAGGATGGTGATACCGAGCACACCGGCATGCTGCAGATGAGTGCTGCCGAGTACACTATCGAGGGCCTAAGGGGGGAGGTTCGTCAGGGCGAAAGACGACGCCGCTGGTCCGAATACGAATGTGAGTTCTCAGGTTCCTGGGCGCTCGACGGATCCGAACGGACCGGGCGAGTGGGGAACATTGCTAATGACCCGCCGCAGTGAAGTCCAAGCTCATCAACAAGGCCATCCAAGATATCGGTATGGGCCGGTATAACTGGCAGTTGTTCGTCTTGTGTGGGTTTGGGTGGTTTGCAGATAAGTGAGTGCTCCCTTAACTCCGAAAATATCTGGTTATTGTACTAACCCAATCCTTAGTCTGTGGATGCAGGTAGGTAGTTGCCTCACACTCGGCCTCTGTTCATTGTTTCAGTACACCATCTAACGTAAATGTATAGGGCGTTTCTTTGACTCTTCCGTCTCTGTCCGAAGAGTTCGGTGTCTCGGAGAAGCAAGTCAGATATACGACCAGTTCTCTCTTCGTTGGACTTTGTTTAGGTAGCTTCTTCTGGGGTCTTGGGTCGGACGTCATTGGCAGGCGTATTGCCTTTAATTTCACTCTACTAATCACAAGCATTTTCGGTATTTTGGCAGCGTACGCATCGAGTTGGGTGGGTGTTTGTATACTCTTCGCTTGTATGGGAACCGGGGTAGGAGGAAACCTACCGGTGGATGGAGCGCTTTTTCTGGAGATCCTACCGGATTCTTCGAGTGCCTTATTAACTCTATTGTCCGTATGGTGGCCCGTAGGACAACTCGTCTCATCCATTTTTGCTTGGTACTTCATTACAAACTGGCCTGTCGAAGAGGGATGGCGTCTTTTTGTCATGACGATCGGTATAATCACGTTTGTCATGTTTTTCATCCGATTCGGACTGTTTCACCTATTCGAGTCACCTAAGTACCTCCTGTCCCAAGGACGGCAATCAGAAGCAGTTGCTGTGGTTCACGGCATTGCGTACCGAAACGGGAAGAAAACATGGCTTACCGACGAAATCCTAGACGCTGTCGCAGATATGGATCGCACCGAGCGAATGCCGGTGAGAGTATCTGCTGCGAATATCATCAAAAAGAACCTGATGGCCTTTTCAGTCGGCCACATACGGCCTCTCTTTCAGAACCGCAAGCTCGGCACAGCTACTCTCTTAATGTGGTTCTGCTGGAGTACTATAGGTCTAGGATATCCGCTATTCAACGCTTTCCTCCCGCAATACCTTTCGCACGGCGGCTCAGACGCGTCAGTTGACAGTGTTGCTCCGGCGGAGACGTACCGTAACTACGCCATCATATCCATGGTTGGAGTGCCAGGGAGTCTCCTTGCCGCGTATACCGTCGATCACAAATCCCCCTTCCTCGGGCGGAAGGGAACGCTCGCAATCTCAACGCTGATATCGGCCATCTTCCTGTTCCTCTTCGTCACCTTCGGCACGACGCCCAACTCGCAGCTGTTCTTCACCTGCGTCGAAGCCTTCTGCCAGAACATCATGTACGGCGTGTTGTACGCTTTCACCCCCGAGATCTTCCCCGCGCCCGTTAGAGGCGCCGGGACTGGCGTGGCTAGCTTCCTGAACCGTATCGCGGGGCTTATCGCCCCTATCCTCGCCGCTAATGTGCCTGGCGACGGTACCACAACGCCTATATATATGTCGGCGATTCTCATCCTAGCCTCATTTGTGGGAATGGTGTTGATCCCCATCGAGACCAGAGGCAGGCAAAGGCTCTAAGCATTTGCGCTCTGGCATGTTCCCGAGCTGCAGTATTGTGTCCTGTAGAAAATGATGTGTGTATCAGGATGGCAGTCACAAAATCTGTGATGGGTAGCGGCACATCTTGGGACAGTGGTGTATTCTATGATCTAATAAGACTGGCATAACAGCCCTAGTCATCGTTATTTTTGATATGCAATAGTCTTTCTAGTGAAACAAATCTTGATTAACCCTTCGTCACCTATTCCCTTTCGCTCCCGCAGGCGCATCTACACGCCTCCTTTGAAAGGACCGCCCCAGAGCATCCTTGACCATGGGGTCGGCGCGAATCGTGTTCTGCACAAGCCACTCCTTGAGCTTCGTCCGCATGCTGTTAATGACCTCGGGGTCGCCCGCGAATGGTGCCATCTCTAACTCCATGAGCCGACCCACGTCCACATCCACACTGCGCGCTGTTTGCTCTAATCGGTCCAAACTCTGCTGTAGCGCCTTCTCCGTCGCCTCGGCGGGTTTTACGCCCCGTTGACTCGGGGGCTGTAGCAGCGGGCCGATCTGCGAGAACGCGATGTATAGCGTGATACTCAGCTTGCGGGCCAGGGTTATGGCCTGGAAGGGTAGATAGGGCGGGTGGTCGGTGAAGCGCGTGAGAATCGGGTTGATGAGGATGTCGAGGAGGCGAGGGAAGGAGGGTCGCGTGACGGTGTGCAGCTCTAATACGCAGAGCACGATCAGGGTAAGCCAGCGCCAGTAGCGCCCCCAGTCTAGGTAGCCTAGGAGTCCCAGCACGTACATGGCGACGGCGGCTAGGCCGTAGTACGGCACTAGGACTTGGACACCTCGGACTACGAAGTCGCGCACCGTGACGCAGTGCTTCCAGGCCACGACATCGGGGCCGAAGCGCTCGTAGGCGAAGCGTCGCGCTGGGTCGACGAGGGTGTCGGAGGCGGTCTTGAGGTGGATGAAGAAGTCGGTGTCGGACGCGTCACCGCCGCTGCTCATCAGCTTGTCCGGGTGGTGCAGGGCGGCGAGGCGACGGAAACGGCTCTTGATGTCGCGCTCGGAGGCGGCGAAGGGGACGCCTAGGTCCGCGTAGTATGTTGACGCGCGGCGCAGCTCGTAGTCCGCCTCGTAGATGGTGTAGAGTAGGTATAGCGACACGACGAGGATGTGGATGCGCCGCCGGTGCTCGGCGTACCGTGGTGAGTTAGGCGCGGGTTTGCGGTCGCCGGCTCGGATTGTGAGGCCGTAGTAGATGGACTGTATCCACCCGGTTGCGAGCTGCGTGTCTGAGTGTCAGCTATGCGTTTATTGTTCTGCACGAGAGAGGGGATCGCATAGCGCACGCACATTGGGGAGGAATGTCCATCCTATTAGGGAGAGGAGATTGTTGCCAGCCATAATGGTGGTCGCTTCAGCAGTTTTTACTGGCGGAGAAGTTTATATCATGGCCGAAGAACTTGATGATACCTGGTTATGAAGTTGTGGACCGAATACTTAGCAAGATGGAAGTTGAACTAGCGAATAATGGAAGAGAGATTCTTTGAAGCTATTGTGACTAAGTGGTCAAGTTGTCTTATTGGATTGTGCATTACGTAGCGTACCTGGCATTACCTAAGCGGACTTAACAGGTGTACCTTCTGAGCTTAAATTACATGATACCCTGGACGCTGGTATTCTTAGGTGGTACAGAACCGGGGTCAAGGAGAGACATTTAATTTTGTAAATTACGTACATATAAGTTCTTCTATATGTATATGTTATGCTACCATAGGATAGGCTCCTCAATTGATTCAAACATTTGAAGCCGTTTTCAATGATAAGACAGCAGTCATCGTACCGGGTATCTACAAGTGGTAATGTGAAATGCTAATAGGACACATCTATAGATGTCTTATCAAAGTGCTGTACCTAGCAGCCGAGTAGGTACTGAGTTGTACATAGTAGATTGTTTTTCATGTACACATGTATGTAAAGATCGTCATATACTTGGCAAATGTTTCACAAACCCAATGTCTTACAATATACCTGCAGATTCATACATGCGGCTTATAATCCAATACCATGAATTCCGAGTACGGAGGGTAATCATATATAATGCATGTCTGTAATACTTTGGAAGGCGTTATTATCATAAGATATCCGTTTCTCCTGTTACTCGTTGGATGTTTTACGACTGGCGATTCTTCGACATGATACGTGTCCGCCTTCAGAATCCTTCAGCTTGTAACTCCTTGGGCCTCAAGGCTCACTCAAGGCTCAAATGACATCATCGCCCCCCTCCTCTATCTCTCTCCGACTCTTGATCGTCAGCGTCGATAGCAGGAATCCAGTCTTCCTTCGCAACCACACCTCAAAAGCTCCATCTCATCACCACCAATACAGTCTCGACGATGCCCTTCGGACACGCGGCACCAATTTAGTCTGCATCGCGCGCAATTTCATTAACGCTCGTGACTCGCAAACATCGATGTAATATAATATGTGGCGCAGAGAGGCGGTGAGACCCGGCACCGGAGGTGCAACGCGGCGGGCGGTCGGGTCGCTCTTCTCACTCAGAGCTACCTCTGTGCCCATGTGACTGGCTCCGTTTCTGCTCCCGATCATATTGCTAAAACGAAAATTAGCAAGCTTGCTTCATGATTCCAGCTGAAAAGGGGCTTGGACGGGCGTACAGCATTGCGCTTGGCTTCTCTCATGGAAGACCGCGTGTAACTGGTTCAGAGTCAGTCAGTACGCACTTAACTGACACATGCGCGACTAGACCAAGCAAGTCGTTCGATATTGCTACGCACACAAACAGAACACAGGCCATAGTAAAGGCCGCAGCAGGGGCCATGATCGTCTGTAATCGATGATATTCGCATTAGCGCAAAGCTATGGCACAGGTAAGAAAGGTCAACGGTGCGAAGCATACCCGTGGCGTAAGATTACCTCTGGGGGCCATGTTGGGTTTCTATGGAGTAGGGTCTAATATCATTCGTAGTGAAGGAATCGAGTGGAAAGACCGCGATTGCCGAATTCTCTCAATCGTGGATAATGTTGATAATAGATTGGTCTCTTTACTTGGATTGAGGAATAAAATGGCAGGCGACACTGGAAGTTGGTCATTTTGCCAGTTGCCGCCAAGTGTGAACTGCTGGTTGATCGTATGATAATCGATGTGACCTCGTTTCATCTCATTTAAAGCAAATATTTGAAGTTCAAAACATGTACGTATACACTTCAAACTCATAAATGCCACTTCCAAGTTCACGGTAAGAATAACTGCGTCGTGGCGTTTATCATTATGATACTTGGGTTAGGTACATGTACCTGTGCCATTTAATAGTATAAGATGGTCAAGTTGAAGCTCCGAAGCCACCAGCCAACCGAGACACCATTGGTCCATTGCCAACTTAGTCCATACCCGCGAGGGAGAAAGTGGGCAAAGGCAATGATAGCAATATATCACACTAACATAAGGAAAAGGGGGAAGAATAAACTTAACGTCAATACTTGAGTAAAGGCGGGGAGGAGATAAGAATAGTGTTAGGTAATCGCTAGTAGGCAAGGCTATGATCATAGACACAAGATCCCAGCCCCCCCTTTCTTCCTCACCCTTCGGTTTCCCTACCTCTACTCTTCGCCGGAATTGCTGATATCTTTACGAGCTGGGGGGTCACAGGTTTGCCCGAAGGGATCTACCTGACATACAATATTTAAAGTAGGTCTCGGTAGTATCACAAAATCGTTCGATATTCTCGCCTCCTACTTCCCGGATTCCTCATTCCAGGTGTATTCCACGCAGCCTGCAGGAGACTCCCACTAAATACAACTCCCGCATTTCGGTGCGTTATAAAGAATCCATAAATAAGTCGATCCAGCACGTGCATATATACGAGAATGAAACAAGTGATATGTTATCAATCATAAGTTCAGCTGCTTAGGATATCCGTGGAACTTCCTACCTAGGTAACGAAGCGCATCAGCGCGTGATAGTCTGTGACTTCTCATGCTGCCAGACATCGCTTTCGTTACCTTCGGACGCTTCTATCAGAACATATTTCCATTCCAAGGGGCACAGAGTATCAGTCGGGTGTTTCAGGGTAGCAGCTATGTGAACCCGACAGCCTCGTTAAAAGACAGGGGCTGTCAGACGTACCACCACCCCGGCTGAATGGAACGTGAAGAGGTATATATCGTAATGACATATATGGCAATTTCAGAGACAATTACTCTGAATAACGTGGTGGCCAACGTGGCAATACCTTGTCCGTGCTACACTCCGCGACTTGCAATCTCGCTTATACGAAGAGCCGAGTCGGCAAGCCTCGTGGCATGAGACAAACTAATGGACATCGGTATCCCATCCCAGTACGATTCCTGTCATGTAGTATAGCAACGGGAATTGCACTTAAGTCGAAGGGTTCAGCTTCCGTGCTCTACAGCCTTCTATTATCCCTTGATTGGTATGCAATCCCTACTCCGGCCTTGGCTCCGATACACGGACAACGGATACTAAAGCTTATATCGTGGCGCAGCCAGTCCATCGAATAGGAATTCCGAGCCCATATAAACGGCAGAATTGTTTGTATTCCCGTGCCGTAAGCCATAAGTAATCGGAGGCCTCGGCTACGTCTCGTGAGCAATGGAATTCTGCCGAGATAACCACCACGACAGGCGACAAGAGCCCGAGGATCTGAACTAAAATCTGATAAGCCCGAACGATACCCAAGAGGTCGGAAGTGTATTACTATTAGGCGGGAATATGTGTAACGAGATAGAAGGCAAATGATGGCGAGACTGTGTTGTCCACCAACCTCCCGAAAGGGGGACCGAAAGGGACTAGTACCACCGCAAATTCTCGAAATTATACAAACCTGCGTCTCATAGGCCTTCTTCCAAAGCACAGAGCATGCAGTGCAACAAGTTTCATTATTTGGCTGGAATCCATGCGCTCCTTGTAGACCGGCGTGGCCAATCCTCACCGATACAGTGGCAATATGGCCTGACCGCTCTGGTCATCCGAGCCGGAGGACTTTTCACGTTTCGTCGACGCTGTGTCCCAGCTCCAACGTGTGGACAAATTCTCCAGGTGCAGGAAGAGAGTCTCACAACGGAATGTTGTATATGCAACTTCCATAGATGGGAGTTGAAGTCTCTCAGGCTGTGTCCCCCTTCATTCGGGCACCCCACCTCTACTCGAGTTAGCGGCGACGTAGGATGACAGGTAAACGTGCCGCTGACTGGCATATATCTATGCCCACATGATTAGAATGGACGCTGATGTGCTCAGGTGGCGTTGAGGAGGCCTAGGCCGCTGCGTTCTGCAGACGTATTGCAGGGCCCGCTTTCGCCGATGACATGCCATTATAAGAGCAGCCAAAGCGGAAGCAGGGAGATGATGTAGGTACCGCTGCTCTAAAACCAATATGATCTGCATATTGCATCGCTCGTCATTCCAAAATCGTCGTAATATGATATGGGGCGTGGAGAATATGCCTCTATTTGATATCCCCGTGCCGCATATTATCGGGGCTTCTACCGTTCGTGCCTTCCAGAACGAAGATTCGTGTGCATTGATGCGACATTATAGGTCCGTGAACTTGCTTCGTTACGACAGCCCCCCAAAGTGCAAGTTTCACCGGCGATTTTTTCTGTGTTCTGACATCTAGGCCAGCGGGTTCGAACCGAGTTCAGTCGGCCTCCCAGAAGCCATATTCGTTTGTAGGCCGGTGGCGTAGTTTGGAAGTTTTACTATAGGACAAACGTGCAGTTAGTCTAAAATCTCGTAATTATTGGTAGGTGGGATCGCACGCCCAGCTTGAATATGACGATCGTGACCTTCCATTACTCAGTAAGTAGTATCAGCTAGAAGTGCAAGGAGCTCCAAGCCCAAGCCATGCGAACGAGATCAGTTCATCCCGGGGAGAATATTGCCGAGGTGTGTTGGCATTGCCTCAGCGTCGACAACTTCTCAAGGGATACCACGGCACAGTGATCGGGAGGGCTAGCTCCCGAACGGTAGAAATCATGGCTGCGGCTCTACCCTAAAATATGAACTATTTAGGCGAGCGGCATAGAAGGAAAGCTCTCAAACGAGGCTTCCACCTTATAGAAAGCGGCCCCCAGCCCGTATGGTAGCAGTCTATTAGATTAGCCGCAGCCACAAGAAGTCTCATGCGGGTATTAACTAACCAATTCATAGATCTTGCCTAGCGCCGCGAGTATTCAGATTTGGAAGGTTTAGGATAGACGACTACAGGGTAGTTAAAGTCCTTGCTTGAGTGCCATTCCTCAAGTGGCTCGCGTAGCCTCCCGATGAGGCGTTGGTTTGCGAAGGACGTCCCGAATTCTGAATGCTTCTTGAATCCCTTGGTAGACAGTCTCTTCCCCATTTCCACCCTAACACATACAGCGCTTCATCCCTATCCAGATGGTTTTTCGGCCCGGAAGTCTGTCTATGTTCCACTCACACACGTCCGTCGAATTTCATTGTGGACCATAATAAGCACATGCAGAGCTACGTATGTACCTACTTAGGTACGTAGCCGAGCATCGTCACGGGACCACGATAAAATTCTTTCAATGTTACATGATTGGGATTCGGAGTTTTTCTGTCTTTGGAAGTTGACATGTTTGCCCAATCCGGGCCAACCAGTAGCCTTACCAACTACTAAGATCACTAGGTAAGATTTGGTTATTCGTATGGACGTGATAGGAGCCGGGCCACACGCTATACTCAAGGGGGAGTTGGTATTAGGATAGGCAAGTCCTGCGAGTGCAAGAATTGAATTTGTAGAAGCAGGCTAGCTTCTATTTTGGGGTCCGAGCCCAACTATCTATACTTCATGCGGCGGACTGCGGTTTTGTCGACGCCGATGTTGCCCATTTTTCCATGGCTAGGTGCATCTATCAAAATTGGACATACTCATTTATGCAGGTCGACAAGACTGGCCAATATGTTCAAGAAATTGGTGGCTGGTTTCGGGTTGCAATTTTACACTAAACACGGAATGATGAGGGCAATTCGGCATGGGTCCACGGAATGAACATTTGAAGAGCTTCAAGGAAAAAGTGGTTGGAAAGAGGGGGAAAAATGCTAATCGGGGTTACTTAGTGACTGTATAAAATTGAGGCTCTGCCGGCACGTTTTTTTAATCATTGAGTTATTTGGCCATCTCAGCTGCGTTACACTACATACAGGGCCGATCAATCTCCACATGCAAGGTATTGTACTACCTACAATTACCTAAGTACTATGTACCTCTTACTGTAGATACTAAGGTACGTATCACTAAATACAGATCTTCCAAGTTAGACTTGGCTAACTCCCCTGGCTAAGTAGTTTGACAATCCATCACAGTTGAGCCTCACTAGGTCTACATTCCCCGCTAGGCTTAATTGACTTGCTAACTATCATTCCGCTCTCTCCTCCCCAACAAGGGGGCTTTGAAGCATTAAATAGGTACAATAGGCAGGCTGTGTTTGGTTCATAGTGGCGGATCTGCACTACCAATGTATCCATGGATATCAGCGTGAAAGCCCCGAGCCTTGTCTGGATATTAGTCCATCTACTTTAACGCCTGACTTCCTTATACAGTACAGGAGTAGAATGTACATAATGAATGTGCGGCTCTTTTTTGACACGGGTCCGAAGAGGCCAATACAAATATCCAACTCCCGGGGTATTACTATTAGGTGCCAGTCCGCTGGCTCTAATATTTCCCTTCTAAAGTATGATATGTATGAGCCATAGTCATCAATCCCACCCATGCCCAACTCAGCTACGCTTCATCCCAGTGACCTTGACGCACTACCCCCAAGGCCGATGTGGGCATCGAGGCGCCCGTTGATGATACCGCAAAGGACATCAGGACTACAACGTTTGCCTTACGAAATCATGGCAAATATCGCGGGCCATCTAGATGTCGATGAAGTATTCGATTTATCACGAACTTGTCGTCACTTCCAGTATTTAGTAAGAGAGGAACGGTTCTGTAGAGCCATCATCGCTGTGAGTCGTCGCTCCACTGATTTTTACGTATAGCTGGTAGATTCAAGATGGCAAGGCTACATAAGCAACTAACAATTTCCATAAAGGCTAAGGCTTCTCATACAGTTGAAGCGCTGGAAGCGCAACAAGATGGACGATTCTCGCGAGCCCTGAGGCGGATTGC
This sequence comes from Hypomontagnella submonticulosa, assembly GCA_022984865.1. NCBI lineage: Eukaryota > Fungi > Ascomycota > Sordariomycetes > Xylariales > Hypoxylaceae > Hypomontagnella > Hypomontagnella submonticulosa. The sequence goes on along the minus strand of JAJKLF010000004.1, from coordinate 839,909 downwards.
AAAGAGGTATCAGGCATTGGCTCAAGCATCCCCGTACGTTGTGGGCATCGTCGGTCTCGCCGACTCCTATGAATATGTTCGTGGAATTCTCTGCTACATAGTCGAGGCGCGGCCTAAGCGGTGGTTGCGAATTCTTGATCTTCACGGTTCGGCAACCCATGAGATGGTCATAGATATTCCTGCCCTGATCCGCGAGGCCGAGCCAAGGTCAGCAAGGAGCCGGAAATATAAGTTCCGAGTCTTGAATCATGCCAACGGCATCACATCATGTTTGTTTTCATTCGCATTGCCGAACACGGAAAACTTCCTCTTGATTTTCAAGGCCGACGAGCAACAGATCGTAGCCAATATTTCTCTAGAGTCTACAGCCAAGATATTCGTAAGAAACAACAGAGATTATCTATACTTTGGAACTCATTCGGAGGAGGGTCCGGACGGTTTCAGGAACTGGGTTCTCACGGGCTTCGATATCAATGATCGCCGTCTATTTCCCCGCAAGGTGCACCTGGCAAATGTGGTGGGATACGACATGGGCTCTACGGTTTGCTTTGAAATTATAGACGATCACTTTTATGGCCTTTCGAATCAAACCGATTTCGAGATAAGGGAGACCGATTGGATATCGTATTACCATTGCTTTCGCTTCTCTCTCCACGCGCCGGATCCTAGGAAGACGCGTACCATGAAGATGCAGGTTATGAAGAAAGAAGCTAGTTGGAGAAGAGAACACGCTGAGGGTCCTATAGACGATAGATGGGGCTTCCTGAAGCTCGAAAAAGACGAAGCTTCCGGAAAACTCAACATTATTGAGTCGCGCAAAGAATGGTTAGCAGGGCAGAGTGGTAGCCGTCGATCCTATTACACTACAAAGGTGGCTTTCGATGAAAGGGAGGTAGACGGCGACGAGACACCCGAACCGGACGAAGGGAGCGCCGTACCTGGACTATCGTACGGATCCATTCGGTTTATGGACAAGTTTAATAACACGTCTCCGACACTTCGTCCTCCCGAGAGTTTTCATCCGGGGGATGACAGTTCTACGATACCATTATTTACACGTAGCCAGACTCATCTGTGCTGCTATCAGCGATGTTGCAGCACTTATTTCGATCTAGTTGATGATGCTCCCAGCGGCTCATCGGGCCCACGACACTTACGCTTAAGGACCGGGTGTAGGAAACTGGGACCTTTTTCGGATCCCATATTCTCGGCATCTGACCGTGAAGCCCAATTCAGCGAGAAGGCCAAGCAACTCTACACACCTAACAAGATTTATTTCTGGCCTCCAGAACAAGACCCATCAAACCGCAATTCGTTTTTAGACAAAATTTATGAAATACTCAACCCCCCTGGCTACGTGGGTAGCATTGCCGCCACTAGCGATGAGCGTTCTATAATATACGCAACAGGAGAAGATACGAATGGTCTGAAAGTTTTGGTTTACATCAGCTTCGACCCGGCAGCCAGGCTGGCCGGCATGCTACGAGGGAAATGGGTGCTAGGAGAACGGCAAATATCGAGCTTACCTGATGAAATGGCCGGTGGCTTTCAGACCGACTTGGAATTAAAAGTCACGCAACATTCGGAACGCGTTACAACTGAGGGGAAAGAAAAAGATACGGCCATCGGCGAGTTTCGTGATTATGGTTTACCTTCATACATATCGGACCCTCCTCCCACGCGTGCCACGATAATGCCACCCCCTGAAGGGACCAAGCCCTGGGCTTGGGTCGAGCGGGCCATGCATCAGAACCTGGCAGGGAAAAACTTCACTTTCGCCCACTGAAGCCGACAGGACAAGATGCAAGTTAGTCGCAGTTCTTTTTGCACCCATTAATTTTATCGTCGTCGGGGGGTTGCATTCACATCAAGTTCGGGCAATGTCCTGCAGCCGGGCTAGGTATCTATGCAGAGCAAAAGCAGGCATATATGTTGGTGAAGGAAAGATTTAGTCCGTGGCTATGTAACTCGTCCCGTCTGTACCCCTTTCGAGACATGGAACGGTAGCTTGCAGCCGAAAATGTTTGGGGTCTATCTCGTCCTTATGCATACTACCAACGCATAACCTTGACATCTGGGTAGTAAGGCTACTACTATTAGCATAAACAGCTACCACTTTCTATATTGCTTTCTATGAAGCCACGTAACTTGCTAATAATGAAGTATGTTGTTTTTATACGTATTAGTACGCCCTGCTAATAAGTTTTCTTTAGAGACTGTGCGAGCGTCTATTAGAATAGACTAATCCTACCCTTGTACATCTCTGCACGCCGTTACGCCCGGCTTTGGTGCGCGAACCGCGCTTTGTGTCATCGTTTTACCATTACGGCAACATCTCGCATTCGGACCCCAATATTTATAGTTATGCGGCCTCTGATAGGATCGGGCTGACTACTTCACTTAGCAACGGTCCTATCACGTATATATGCCCTTGCTGTGTACAAGCAAGACGACACAGCTATTCGCTTACTGCTTTAGTTGGATCTGCCTTATTTGGGCTTAGAACGGCCTTACTAACGTATCACGAAGGGAACCCACGGGGTCCATATGTATGTCATTTTGGACTATCAATTAGGGGCGTCATAGCAACCTCAATCTAGGCAGATTCGGCGTCCATTCAAAACAGATAAGCGTAGATACCCGGTAGATCACTGAATCCTCCGGAGGCTCCCGAGCCATACACGTTGAACGACGTGGATATCATCTTACCGGCCATTCAAGCGCCTAATGAATGGTCCATGTGAGCCCGAGACCAACCCGTCCCGTCCCTACTAGAGACGTAATTGCCACTCTAGAACTATCGCCCGATATTAATAGACAGTGTAGGTAGCTTACCTTTCTACTTACGTGTACCTATATACTATTGATCTCCTCCTTTCGAAAGATTTGGGGGCTGGGAATTCTCACCCCAGGCTGTGGGTCGAATCAATATCTCAAGATCGGAATCTCAACAATCTAGAACTCGGTCATCATGTTAGCTGCATACTATCACACGATGAAGATATGCCGCCCGGGAGATTCGTCCAACATCCGCAGACAGTAGTCAAATTGAGAGAATCTATCACTTACCTCCCCGTAGCTTAAACCAATTCGCACAAGATTAGAGTAACTACGTATCTAGAGATCGCGGCAGGAATCTACCTCGCTGCCGAGTGGAGGCGTTAGGTGCCAGTACGACGTATTTAGTACTTACCAACTGACTATCGCTTCTATTATTCTTCCGCCAAGTACTTGACACTAAGACATTATGTATTCTAGTTGAATTTGGTCGATTGGTAGTTGAAACTGCTGTGCTGGTCTCTGTGTGTCATTGACAGCAGAGCTGCTATTTCATTCTAGTTTCTACCACGCCAATAGTCGTTTAAACCTATGGCAAACCCAAGGCTACGAGACTGTACAATATGGGTACTGACGCTCGGAAAGTTGATTTTCGCCCCCTCAGCTTCCTACCATGGGATCTCGATACGACACTGTTATCCTATGAAAATATAATATACTAGGTACGTATTTTGTTACTTTTAGATATAAACTTCCGGTTTGGCTCTAATACCACTATATATGAGGCAGGGTGCCATTTATCTTTCATTTCCTGATAAATCAATCTTCTGTTTTCTTTTTCTTAGTCGTGGCACAAGGACCTCAGGAGGTGTGTCCATGGTAGGACTGACCGCCGGTTGCATTGACTCCCCAAGAAAGCTTCAACTAAGCCGTCCAGAAGATACCCCGGGATTATCAGATATCAATATTTGAGTCGTCGCTGAAGCCACGTGCGTCATATAAGCCCAGGCAGATCCTTAACCGACTGGCAGGCTACTGGCGTGTCGGATCCTAGTGTTAACTACGCGGATCTGTTGTTCCACGACTGCCGTCCAAGTTCGATCTGCCTATCATCGGCCGGCCCACTCGGCATACCCATGTGTAAGGATTGTAAGGCGGCACACCGGAAAGCACACCGGTCCCAGGAGCTTGTCAAGAGTGGTTGTATCCCGACCCGGGAAGCATATGCAAGGAACGTCTCACATGGATGCCCTCCTATAACATATTATCCGACGTGGCTCGGCATCGGTGAATAGGGGTTGGCCGTTCTTCCATGCTAGACTAAGGATGCCTATGAGCCTCATGGGAATGTTGGATGCCCGGATGCATATGCGAGGTCTGTATCTGAGTTTCAGGCACTTCCCGGGGCCGTTTCGATCCTAGTCGACGCCACTCAGTGATACCCACTCACCGTCTGAGTGTGACGCAAGCACGTTTATGCTTCGCCTAGGAGACATGTAGTGTCCCTCTGCCTTACCCTAGCTGGCATATTCCTTACACTTGTGATATGCATTCCTTTGTCCGCGTCTCCGGCTCGGGTTCCCAAGCTGAGCTGGTTCTCGGCCCTGCCTAAAAGAGATACGTCCCATACACTCAGCCTTGGGGAGTTATGGGGGCTGATTTTTCTCCCATCTTTCTTCTATCCCTCTATTCTAGAACTTTGATGTTCCTGACTATAAAAGAGCCCATGACCATGACTCCTACGAAGTCAAACATAGTGATGAAATGCAATATATGGCATTAAAGCTCTCAAGATAAGGCATGCAACGGGATTAAGTAAGGTGACTGGATATAGAGGATATTAATGGGTTTAGAACATGACTTAATGCTTTATCGTAGACCTCGCGAGTAGTATTCTTAGGTATTTCACAGAAACAACTAGTGACGCCGTCCTATAGTTGTCTCTTGAGGATACATAGGTAGCCAATGCTATTCTTGGCAAGATGTCTTCTTGTTTATCACGTGGGCAAATACACATGTAGGGGATGAGTCAAGTTGAGTTGAATTGCATTCTGTGACTAACAGAAGTTAGTAGATCAAGGTAACACAGGTAACAGAGTTCAGGGAGTAGCCGGCGCGAAGTGGGGTGACGACGTTCGAGACAAGCCCCTTGTGGCTCCAATGTTGAGAATGATTGGACGAGAAAGGCCAATTGAGGACCCTTGAAAGCAAGTCCATCAATTAGTCTACGTTGAGTTTAGAGTTACCTACATGTACTCACCGCGTCCCGCACTCAACCAACTACTGCAGCAGGCAGACAGGGGAAACAATCTTCACCGCAAATATGGAGACACGCAATTCCGCCTCCTTTCAAATTTCCACTCTCATGCCACCTTGAGAAGATTGTCTGGTCAATTTTCTTCCTTTTCTCCTTCACTTCCCCGGAGGAGTTAATTAGAGAATTGAAGGAAATAATAAGAAAATGGCACCCTCGGTATCTTCAACCACCACCAGCGTCCCCGAGGCTCCCAAGCTGCAGAAGACGATCCGCCTCAACGGCAAAGGCGGGGGGCAACCCCAACAAAATGGAGACAGCCTGCAGCGAGATCCGATCGAGGTCAAGTATCGTGACTTCTTCTGGACATATACCGAAGAGCCGCATCGAACGAGGCGCATAGCGATCATCAAGGCGCACCCCGAAGTGACGAAGCTCTGCGGTCCCGAATCCCTCACCAAGTACGTCGTGCTCGGCGTCGTCTCCCTGCAGATCCTATGCGCCTACGTCCTCCGAAATACACCTTTCTTCTCAGCCCCATTCTGGCTGCTCGCCTACGTCGTGGGTGCCACCGCGAACCAGAATCTGTTTTTGGCTATCCACGAGATTAGCCACAACCTGGCTTTCCGCTCACCCACTGCCAACCGCCTCTTCGCCATCGTCGCCAACCTCCCCATCGGCGTCCCCTACAGCGCCTCCTTCCGCCCATACCACCTGACGCACCATAAGTCGCTCGGAGTTGATGGTCTCGATACGGATTTGCCCACGGCCCTTGAGGCGATCTTCCTCGACTCTATCCTAGGCAAGGCGTTCTTCTGCACCTTCCAGATCTTCTTCTACGCCATCCGTCCTATGTGCGTGTACCAAGTACCCTTCACCTGGGTATCCGCGACCAACGTGGCAGTTCAGCTCGCTTTCGACGCCATCATCCTGAAGACGCTCGGCGGAAATTCCATGCTATACTTCCTCCTCTCCTCCTTCCTAGCCGGTAGCCTGCACCCCCTGGCAGGCCACTTCATCGCCGAGCACTACGTCTACTCGACCGTGACCCCGACCCAGGCCGACCCGGCGAACAGGGTCCCCGTGCCGGAGACGTACTCGTACTACGGGCCCCTCAATTTCCTCACCTACAACGTCGGCTTGCACAACGAGCACCACGACTTCCCCGCCGTCCCCTGGACCCGGCTCCCCGCGCTCAACCGGATCGCGCACGAGTTCTACGACGACCTGCCGCACCACCGCAGCTGGACGTACGTCATCTGGCGCTTCATCTTCGACGAGAACGTGGGCATCCGGTGCCGCGTCAAGCGCAAGGAAGGGGGCCGGCTCGTGGGGCAGAAGGGCGGGAAAGTTGCGCCGCAGGCCGATTGGAAGCAAGATGAGATAGAGGCTTAGAATAGGGGGGAATGGATGAGCTTATGTACAGGGGCATCCTGCACATATGCGAATAGGCCTTCTCGCGCGATGGCACATTGCTGATACTAATAATCTAATGCGTAGAGCATTCCAAATCTGGGTTTTGGTTGGGTTGGCGTTGGGTTCACGTGGTTAGAAATACAGTCAATTCTCAAATGATACTTGATTCCTCAAAAATAATTTGTGCCTGAACACTATGTAACTCTGCTTTGTTGCGCTAGTTCGCAGCATTTGCTCTTTGAGGTTATTTATGAATGCGGTGGCACGCAGCACGACGATGGGTAAGCTGGAAACGGATTGTCGCCGAGGTTTATCAAGACCCTGAGATGATCTTAAATCACGAAGCTCACTTATACTACGCGAACCCGGGTAGACCGTAATCATCCTGGGCTTATGATCTTATGACGATCATATAAGAACCGCAATGAATTCATGCGAATATATATCAGAATGCTCATGCCTCAACCACCAGCAGAAAACAAAGGGGAATACATGCTACAGTACAATGTGTTTAGCCCGCAACGAAGGCCCAGTTTAGATCCTTCGTTTCACTTCCACCCAGTCAGTTCGCATAAGGGGCAGCCCCAGGCTTTCTACCCATCTCTTTCTATTATTTCTGTTCAACCCAGGTATAGCCTGCCTCTCTCTTAACCCAGTGTCCCCCGCCTAGTAACAGATTCGTCTATCGAAATCGCGGCTGTAACAAGTAGTCACCGATACCGGGTTCGATGGGATCTGCCAGATCAATATAAATAGCCTCATCATAGCCTAAAAGAAGAGGTAAGCGAGCATGAAGCTCAGGAAGCATAGAATTGCTGTAAGCTTGACGGGTACGCCCTCAGTGCCGGATCGTGCCGTCTGGGCCAGTTCCGCAGGTTTGGAGTTAGGCTTGGCATCTGCGCCTGTAGTCTTTCGTTGTCGTAAGCCGTCCTGATCTTGCTTCAGCTGCGCGATCATCTTCTCGGCCTGGATAAGTTGCTGCTTTAATTCTTCGGGGGTCGGGTCGCTGTGCTGGGTTGTAGAAACTGCAGCTGCAACACCTGTAGATGGAGAGAGCTCCTCGCGTTTAATCTCCTTTTCTCCAGCGGACGACTTGGGTTCGGCTTGGGCGCCTGAATAATCGCTAGGGGATGAGTAGGCAGGCGGGGCGACTTCGGGCGTTGCCTGAGTCTGCAAGGAAGGTTAACACCATAGGGGCGGCTAGTAACATCAGGAAACATACGCCATTGGCCGCTGAAGGCTTGCTAGGGGTCTCGAGGTGACTCCCTCCCGACTGAGCACCTCCAGGAGGCAAGAAAACAACTCGGATCTTTCTCTCTTGTATCGACGACTTCTCAATAGCATCCCACTTAACTTCAATCAGTAAGATGTTCAGTTTAAGGGGTATCGCAGTAGTATGTTGCTCACAATGGAAGCTAGATTGGAGAATTCCTTGTCTCCCGTGATCGCAACCGACTGGACTAAGAACTTGTCTCGGCATTTCGTATCGGGAGGAGGCTCTTGCTTCATGGCCTGGAGGATAACTATGACTTATTAGCAAAAGAAGTATGACACAACCCAGTAATGCACACCTGCGACTTCGACCTCCTTGCCGGGTTCAACTCGACCCGAGTTAGGCCGAACGCAGTACCTTAGCAGAAATCATCGTTAGTATTATGGTATTATGGCAATAGGGCTTATCGGGTTCGCTAGAGTTGGATGTGGGAGGCATACTGCTTCGGTGCGGTGGTTTTAACCTGTAGTTCCCAAGATTGTCAGTTAAAAATTGTCACGGATCGCACGGAGTGTTACAAGCTATGTGTCGTACCTTAAAGGCTACTGGATGAGGATTCGGGTTTCTAATGCGTAGCACCTCAGACACCTCCGCCGTAAAGGGCCCTATAGTAATCTATGAGCATATGTGATCTTAGTTACATGGTAGTAGATGTTTACGACGTACGACGGAAGCCGAGCTCCTGGGGGTCGATCTCGACAGACATGTTGAGGACTTATCGATGCGATAATTTGCACACGTGGATCAATATCGAACCAGTGCGATATCTTGAAAAGTCGTCGTGAGAACAATTATAAGGGCGCCGAGGTGTGTTGGGGTGCGATCGCAAGCTCGACTTTTGGACACGAAACCGATTGTTAGGGAATAGGATTATCAATAACAAAGTATAGCCGAGGCTCAAAATAATTATCAGAAAGAATCCTTATACCGTAAGGCGTGGTAGAAACGAAAATAGTGTTTGTTTGTATTTGGCGATCAGGAAACGTGAAGGTGGAAATCTGGCAGAGATGGAATAAAAAGCACAGACTGCGGTGGTGTTGTCGTCGTGTTACGACATCGGGTTCACCTTGTAATGAAGGACCCTGCCCAGTGGTCTGGGAAATCCTGGCTCCAATGTTCTGTACATACTGTACCTAGTATCCTACGTATTCGTTCATAGAAGGAGCAAGTACCATAGTAGCATATATTTAGTCTAGCGCCTCTTACTAATTACAGTACGTACATGATGTCTTGTCTTCACTTCAACCTGAAGTTATTGGAGAGGTTAAAAGAACGCACGAACCACCTGCCACTACATAAGAGGCTATTAACAGGCATGTGCAAGTCTACGAGGGGTGCATTTGCTCTATTGTACCTGCCATAAAAAAGAATGCGGGCAGGTACCCACATACCTACATACAGAAACAACTTTTGGTTTGAGGCAACATCTAGAATGACGTGCCACTCTAAGAAACGAGAGTTAGAATAAAAGTCACGCTTACCGTGCCTGCAGCTTCCGCTCTTCACTCTTCATTAGCCTTCCAGCTGCCGCAGCACGGCAACACACCGGAGTCTAGATAGCATTTAAATTTAGATTCTTATATCCGTTGTCGCCCCATTCTTTTCCCACCAAACACCTCACAACACATTCTCACTTAAGCCTAATCCTTGGTGGTGACATACAGCTACATCGCCCAAGATGTCGCAATCTGTGCTCGAGCAGCTCCTAGAAATGGGCTTTGACAAAGAGCGTGCCGAATTGGCAGTGAAGAGATCTGATGGCAGTAAGCAGATTCCCTGAACAATATATGACTGGCCATGATTGATTGCTGATGATCTGTCTCAGTGCCGGATGCCATGGACTGGCTAGAGAAGACTCAGGACACGCCCTTGGAAGAGCTCCTAGAGGAGGAAGCGTCTGGCCCCAACGTTGCAAAAGTAGACGATGGTACAGTCGCAATGTCATTGGTTTGCAGTGAGTGTGGCAAGAAGTTCCGTTCCCAAGGTGAAGCCGAATTCCACGCCAACAAGTCGTGAGTACTACTCTTCCCCATATTGTCACATATCGTTTCAAGCTAATCTTTATTTCAGGGGCCACACCGACTTTGCTGAGTCTACAGAGGAGATTGCCCCTCTCACCGAAGAGGAAAAGAAGAAGAGGCTCGAGGAGCTCCGAGAGCGTGTCAAGGCTAAGAGAGAAGGCCAGGCCGCCGTTGATAAGGAGGAGCAGAAGCGCAACGAGGTATTTCTCTTATTAACCCACCAACTAGCTTCCAACATGTTAACTAATGTCCATATAGAAAATCCGCCAAAAGGCAACTAGAGAGTCTCATGAGCTGAAGGAGGAGCTCCAGCGCAAAGAGCAAATGAAGGAGGCAGCCAAGAAACGGCAGGAGAAGCTTGACGACCTTGAGGCAAAGCGAATCATCAAGGCTAGGATTGAGGCTGACAAAGAGGAGCGTCGTCGCAAGGCAGAGGAGGCAAAGGCCGCCAGAGAAGGCAGAGCTGTTCCTGCCGCTCCGGCCGCACCGGCACCCGCTCCGGCCGCTACTCGTCCCGCCGCCACCCATAATGAAGCTCGTCTACGATTACAAACCACCAGCGGCAATATCATGAAGACATTGCCAGCAGACACTACTCTTTTTGAGGTCAAGCAGCTCCTAGAGTCAGAGAACGGACTTACAGTCACCAAGTTCGTCCAGAATTTCCCCAGAAAAGTATTTGAGGGACACCTTGATCTGGGCAAAACTCTGAAGGAGGCTGGATTGGTTCCTAGTGCCGCTTTGATCATTCAATAGAGGCTGCTTAAGCCTGGACGATACGAATATCACGATTGCATGATACGGCGTTGAGACTGGCTTAGGATAGGAGAAAAATAGGGGCTACGCGGAAGGAAGTGCTGGCCAGACGAAATTCCAGCATAATGCATTGTATGTAGAGAATCACGTAGTTCCTACAAGAGACCAATTTACGGTCTATCATAGCTTGGGTTCGACCATAAATCGCGGCTTGCTTCCGCTGCAATACCAAACGAACACTTTGTGGCGTAACGGACTTATGATTTTGTTCTTAAAATGACTTCATCTGTAAAGTGCATCGTCATATTAACCTATGACTGAGAGAACTTTGCCCATGGCATCCTGATATTGCCGCCTTCACGCCACACCATCGGTGTATGGAATCCCAGAACCATGCAGTGAAAGTACAAAAGGAAGATGAGTTTTCGTAGTCGTCGCGGAACGTGTTGTTTAGTCGAAAAGACCGAAGCCCATGTCCTCGTCTGACTCCTCCTTCTCTGGACTGGAAGTTAGCACAATTCTGTCGCAAGTAAAGCCGCTCGCGTGAGTAGGTATTGAACGTACCCTCTTCTTTCTCCTCTTCCTTGGCCTCCTCAGCCGCAGCACCGCCAGCGCCACCAGCGCCCGCAGCAGGGCCTGCGGCGGCAGCACCACCGCCGGAGCCAACGTTCGATAGCATGTCCTTCACGTCCTTGCCCTCGAGAGCCTATTCGTGTATCAGTAAACATAATTTCTTCCTCCCGTATTCGAATGCCCATCATACCTTGGCGAAAAGTGACGTCCAGATGGGCTCGACATCAGCGACCTTAGCCGCCTTAAGGAGGGTCTGAAGCTTGTCGGCCTGTCATCATTATTTATTAGTACTTCTGTCTACCAATTATCGAATATATATCGTCTCTCGTAAATTCCGGTGTCGACGTTGGAGAATTTGGAGGGGTATGCGGCGGCTTCTTACCGTGATCTCAACACCATCATCGGCGAGGATGAGCGCCGCGTACGACGAGGCAAGTTCAGCAGTTGACATTTTCGTGGATTTGTCTTGCGTGAAGGTGTGGTGTGGTTGTGTTGAGTGATCGGAAAGACACCTCGAAGATGTTGGATATGCGCTCGTGAATTATTATTACCGAAGGCACTTTACAATTGGCAATGCGAAATTCAAGGTTTTGGTGGGAGAAAGGTAGGGCTAGCACGGAAGGAAAATAAAGTTTCCGCTTCCTAGCGCAGACAGATTTGATTGGTTGACTACTAGAACCAATTACAGCGCAGATACCGTGCCCCGCAAGATCGTCGAGGAGCACTTGCTTCAATGTCAATGTCCAAAGCTTGTGACGAGCACATAACCCCACCTACCCTACCCACCTTAGCCTTTACGCCCACCTGCTGCTCAGTGTCTTTCTTTCCTACGCAGGTCAAGCAACCCCGCCGATCAAATGCTGTGGTAATCAAGCTCTTCCTACATGCGTAGGACATACCGATCATTGGTGTTCGAGAGCCGTGGCTTCGGGCATGTGCACCCAAGGACAACTTCTAAATCTTACTTGCAAGCCCCCCTGGTTTGATAGATCGTGAAGTAACGAATCGCTATTGGCCGTTGGGTAGCGCATGCAGCGTCCAGGATTGCACATGTGTTATACCAACTCTACCATTACCCATTGCCCATTTACCATACAAGAAAAAAAAACTTAAATTGATGAACACCATCTATAAGTGATCGAGAAACCGCCGGTTAGGTATCTGTGGACAAAGAGGGGACCGAGCGAGGAGGGGTTATCCTCGATTCCTCTTTCTTTATCTTTCTTTCTCCCGTCACAAGGGAATATTCGCAGCTTACAGCTTACCATACGCGATTGATTATCCTGACCTTGTAGCTAAGCTAAGGGATTTTTTGGATACCATCGAGATGGAGACGCCTAAGATACCTGCTCCGAAGGATGAAGGAGAAAGAGAAGTCCTCGAGAGGCTAATTGCTATCCGTGACCAATTGCAGCTGCGCAAACTCGATCGGACAACATACGTCCGAACGCAGGATGTTATGATCCTATATGACCAAACCGTCGAGCAAGTTAAGATCCTCAATGAGATTAGAGCAGGAAAGGAGACTGAAGAGAATCAAGGTACTTAACCATCGGGAAACCGATCGTTCCGAACTATTCCATCGTGTATGCCTCAAGCTATCAAGCATAGCTAGCTGACTTACTCCGTAGTGGACAGAGTAGTTGACAGCTGCTTCCAATTGCTATCGTTGTTCTTCATGACTATCGGCCGAAATAACGAGGCGCCTGCTGCCTACGCGCTGACATCGACTATTAAGCGACTCCTAGATCATTTAACCGAAGCCAATCTATTCTCCGCCCAGGACCTCGAGAGCATGTCCCAGACCCTCAAGCACTTATCAGAGATAGTGCATAATTCCGCTAGCAACAAACCTGCACCCTTTCTCGAGACATTGATTGCGCAACGGATAGACCGATGTCGAGCCTCGTTATCAACCCTGCAGAAGAGAATTGAGGATATTGCTGAGCCGTTGAGACCCACAGCTGATAAACTTGTCTCTATACTGAGACAGATGGCGGTGATTAATACTAAGTCTAAGGTTAATACCATTTATCTGGTCCTTATCTAGCATTTTCCTTGCTAAATGTCCCATTTAGTTCACGCCATCAGAGATACTAAAGCGGGAAGCGGAATTGCAAGAGATCAGCGAGATGCGAAAAGACGGCCAGTTCGTTGACGCAGATGGGAACGTCTTGAAAGGCAGCGAAGGCGTATCGCAATTGGTCGACAGATGCTTAGAGTATACGAAGATCGTCCTTGAGAGGTACGTGATATAGATACCTGGGTAGATATGCTTGCGTATGCATTCTTGCTGACGGTATATTTAGGAACGGGCAGTTCCCAGATAAGTGGAAGCCAATCTACGATGTGCTTGTCAGCATTAGAAATGAACTCGACAAGCTATCTTTGACCCAAGCGTGGTCACTACGAGAAACCGACTTGTACGATTACCAACGGCAACTTGACAGGATCGACGAGAGCAGAGTGAATGGAAATTGGGTAGATGATCAGGGGCGACCAGCCGAGCTTTATGTTCAAAGGGTATGCTTGTCTCTTTCGTTATGTTCGGTTTGGTCATCCACTAACGATATTTTAGACGCTTCTCTACCTAATTCGAAGAAGTTATGGCTACATATACCATCTCATGATATCGTCGGAGCCAGTTTCCGAGGCCCTATTGCCGATTTATAACCAGTTGCAAACTCTGAAGCGATGTCTCGTCGAGGTGAAGAATAGTGGCGGCGTGAGCTCTGTGAGGGAGTTGTACCCCTATAGCATGAAGCTGCACTCGATCGATAACATGAGAGTCGACGGCAAATTCATGGTGGGGGATGATATCCCCGAAGGCCAAGGTAGCGTAGCCGAATTGTTGGCCGAGTGCTTCGACCTCAATTATGAACTCCGAGTAGCCGCGGAAACAGCAGCGGAGGAAAAGGAAACGTCCGACTCATAGGTCTGGGCGGAACCACGACTTGGAGTCAGACTCGACGAAATTCTGATTATCATAAGAGTTTACCATTCAACCGCGAGGTTTATCACTCTTGTCTGAACATATTAATTCGTGCATTGGAGGGTGTATTCCCGGTATTGTTTGGAGTTTGATCCTTGGTGGCGTTATTCACATTGTATCCCCTATTACTAGCAGAACACGCCAAGAATTGCGGTACAGGGACGATCCGAGATAGCCATGGCATGTAACTTATTCAATGTTCACGCGTTCTGAATACATTAGGGGCGTTATCCGTTAAAGTAGATCTGCCCTCATGCCGCCGATGAATATCATGGGAACCTGAAAGCAGTCTTGGCCTGTGAAATAGTTTAGCACGGACACATGATCTTCTCGTGTGGAAGCTTACCGCTAATATTAGTGCCTGGCGCTGGCTGTTAGTAGCATATTCTCATATCCGAAAGAATTGACTTACCTTTTCAGTATCCCAAACCCCTGACTTTGTATAGATGTCCTTCTCGATAATAGCTTTAACTTCTTCCTTGGATTCAGCGACAATCACCATCGAGCTACCATACCAGTCGAATGTGGCCGGATCGTCGCTCTCAGGTTTGTCGTTCAGAACAGCACCTTGAAGGGGAAAATACTACTTGAGCGTGACCAGCGGACGAAGGGATCGGAGGAGCTAGCCTACCTCCTGTCTTAATTTGCTGAGAGTCAATGTACGGCTTTAAACCGGCAAAGTGCTGACTAGCGATGTGAATCAGACGTAAGCTAACCTAAGATCTAGACCGTGGAGGTGGTAAGCCACATAGGTATCAATGAACGACTCACGGGCGCACTTCAAGCCTCTTCTGCGCGGTGCCGGGCTTGTCGGGTACGATGACAAGCCATTCGTACTTGCCCGGTGGGACCGTGATGGACGACGCCATTTGTCTCTGAACGGGAACGGGGTATCTCGTGAAATTAGCGGTGGTAGGTCGGATTCTATGTGGCGCTGGCTGGAAGAGTCGAGGAAGAATTCCGAAGCGAACGGCCATGAGTATCGAATTAAATACCTACCTATACGTACATATATCTACGAATAGTTGATGGGAGGCTATCTATGTACGATATGAATTCACCGAGCATCTAAGATCTACCGGCATTTTGAACCCCGAGGTACAATACGGAATGGTAGTTTGGCTGAAGGGCGTTTATGTGGAGCAAAAAGACGTTATGGACATCGTGAGTATCTATACATGTTCCGTACACTCAATCAACGGGCGTAGGAGATGTATAGTGCTGTATAGAATCTAAATACGGATAAGCCTTGGAGTTCTGGTGTAACGATATCGGCAAGTTCCCATGCTCCCTCCTCGCGCCCTCTTTGTTCTGGAGTAGCTATCAATTTGATCCCCCCACTCGCCCGCATCCTTTTGACTTTCCAATGCATCCACCGGACAATGCAATTGCATCTGTACGTCACACAATTGTCACGATTTAGCAGTTCCCAAATTTCATCATTACCCACCCTTGGCCAATTGGGAGGCTTGGAAGGAACTGTCTCGACCCGTGACATGGGAGCCTCCCTGCATCTCGTGTGTACTTTCCCCATTCTTTAATATGTCGTGGCACGAGACGTCTCTATTCCTACCTAGACCTAGTCACCTAGCGCAATTATATACACTTCCGGTCGTGTCCCGCCTCGGCTCGCTCCATTGTCTCGCAACTTCGCTCTTAGCTCGGAAACGGGAAAACAGATCCTATCGCCCGGTTTCTGTGAATGTCGCCTCATTTCTCAGTTCCTTCTGGATATGGCGCCGGTCAGGCGTATGCGTTCCAATGGACAGATATACTATTAAAGTCTGGGCGTCCTGTTTTACGTATGCAATGGGTAGCCAAGTGCCAAGGCGGCGATCTAGGATCTCGCCTAAGAAAAGCCATCCTCCACAGATGTTGGAATTTCATATGTCAGAGCTCAGGGCTATCATCGGCGTTGCACCTCTAACGTCATCGCTCATCGCCCGACCCCTCCCACAAAACCACAGACCATGGCCCATAGCCACCATGCCACCCATGGACCGTGGTCCCTGAAAGCAATGGTATGTCGGAGTGACTCGGCGGTCTGGATAACCAAACCCGGGCCCAGGTGCAACCCCAAGTTTCTCCAACATGGAATATCATGACTGGACCGTATATTAATAAAGCTTGGGAACTGCCTCGGCACTATATTTGAGTTATTTTGTTTGTGCCATAGCTATTAAACGTGACTAGTTCCCGTCTCGACGACAAGTGTGGAGAGACACATTCCTATACTTGAGTATCAAGACATCTTTGTCTACATATCTATCTTGTCTAGACCTATAACATATTCACCTCTTACCTACTTGGCTAGTAGTCACATCTATACTCAGTACTACTCTAAAGCCAATTCGAAACTTGACATATACATCACCACCTTGCTTGAGACGACTCATCCCATTATCACTATCACCGTTAGCAACAGCAACAGCAACACCATGCTATCCTTACACGAGCATCTTCGAAGCGAATCTCAGAGGTGGGCAGCCCAACAACGGCAACAATTTCAAAACTACCCCGCTCCCCCCTCTGAATCCTACGAAGACAGCATCGACAGCCGGAGCGACTCGGACTCTGCATCCATCTTCTCGACCCGATCCCGGCGCTCCTCCGTCTCGAGCGTAGTATCCGACGAGGATCTAGCGCCGGCCGTCGCCTTCGACCAGCCGCGGGACCTCAACGGCGCGCCCATCACCATGTACACCTCGCTAGAGCAAGCAGTCACGCAGAGCACACAACGAGCTGAGGCCCTGGGGCCTCCGCGGCGTGTGGTGACTCCCGGTAAACTATACGAGAACGAGGAAGACGACGACGAGATCGTGGAGGTGGGCGAGGATACCCACGAAACCCTCGGCAGCGCGGTTACATTGCACCGCGAAGGGGGCTTCAACGCTAGTCTCGCCCATACCGTCGCCTCCCGCGGCATCGCCGTGGGTTGAAACAATTGCGCGGGCACCAAGAGGGATAAAAAGGGGGAAAGAAAGAAAGAGGGAATAAAAAAACGCCAAGCAGGCGTTTGTTTTGCGGAAGTAAATTGCATTGCGACAACTCACATCTTGGCGCAGTCTTGGGATTTCTTGGGGTTTTATCTTCCTGTGCGGACAGAGCCAAGAGAGGGAGAGGAGCAAATGGCGTTCGGGGCAATGGAAAGGAACACAGCGGCTTGCTTACTGGCCGACTGGCTTGATTTGCTGCGGGCAATTGATACTGCAGCTTCAACATATTTATTTGTATAAGTAACGGATTGGCCCGCGGGTTTGTAATGAGTGCTGTTGAACTTGGGATTTTGAATTTTCCATTCGGGCGTGACAGGCAAGGGAATACCAAGATACCCAGACATTCGACCATGAGGCCACATAAGGTTGTCTCTCTATTGACTCTATTTGTAGCATTCTATTGGCATTGATCTACATTGCGTCTTCGTGATCATCTTCTCCTTTCTGTCCTTAATAAGTACTAAAAATCCAACATGCGTACATACATACATGTATGTATGCATTTGTCTTATCGCCGGTCGCTATACACATACCGCCAAGTCCTATGTATCTACTATATGATACTATGCAGCGAGATTGATGAATATGTCGGGGACAAATGGAACAAAATGACAACAAATCGGGGTAGCTCTTATAGCTTGGCCTTAGGGGATTCCTGCTTCTGCATCGTCTCCGCCACGATGCGCCTCTGGATCTTACCCGTGGCGGTCTTGGGCATGACCTCGGTGAAGTAGACCTAACAAGATTATTAGCATCCCTCCCTTTTTTTCTTTTAAGAGGCTGGAAGAAGCTGCGAGTGCTTACCTTCTTAGGCACCTTGAATTTAGCTAACTTCTCGTTAACCCACGCCCTCAGCTCGTCCTGGCCCAGCTTAGCGCCGCTCTTCAGCACGATCGCAACACCGATGTCCTGGCCGTACAGATCGTCGGGGATGGCGAAGCTGACGGCCTCCGAGACAGCCGGGTGCCGCGTCAACACGTTGTCCAGCTCGATCGGGCTGATCTTCTCACCGCCCTTGTTGATAAGCTCCTTAATGCGGCCCGTGATAATGACGTAGCCGTCTTCGTCCTTCTTACCCTGGTCTCCTGTGCGGAAGAATCCCCCCTTAGTGAACGCTGAGGCGTTGGCCGTTGGGTTGTTCAGGTACCCCTTAGTCACGTTCTCGCCTAGGATGCAGATCTCGCCCTCGCTGCCCTGGGGAACCTCGTCGCCGGCGTCATTGAGGATCTTGACTTCGACGCCTTGGCCCAGACCCACCGTCCCGGGCTTTCGCTTTGCTGGGGGTAGGGGATTAGACGTCATTTGGTGCGCGGCTTCTGTCATGGCGTACGCTTCTAGCACGGGCGCCTTGAACTTCTCTTCCAGCTGATGAAATACCGTCGGTGATAGCGGCGAGGAGCAAGACCGAATAAATCGAATCTTGGGTAAGGGACTTGGGGCAGGCCCCTTGAGGAGGATCTGATGAATAGTCGGCACGGCGGTATACCAGTTCGCCCCATGTGTGATGAAGTCGTGCCAGAAATCGGATGCCGAGAATTTAGTCGGCACGATCATAGAACCACCGCAGTATAGAGGGGCCAAGAGAGCGCAGAGGAGGCCATGGACATGGAAGAGCGGCATAACCAGCATTGTCCGATCTTTTGCGGTAAGCTGGTATGTCGCCTGTATATTCCCTATGTTAACCATCAGCACCGCAATCCTGAATCTGATATTTGACCATATTGGCGCTGGACTCGGGCTGTTGACTTACTCATTGTCCGCGTTAGGTTACGATGTGTCAACGGAACCTAGTTCATCTGTCAGAATGCGGGTATTGGGCGGCGCGACGGGTTTCAACATACGACTTTAGGCCTCGACGTCGTGCCACTGGAATAAGTTCAGTCAAACGCTGCACACGGAAAGCTACAGTCTGGCCTCCAACTTAAAAAGCTTACCTCGTGTGTAATACTAAGGCGACATCATCGGGCTCAGCTCGTAGCACCTTCTCCTTGCCTTGCCCCTTCAGCTGACCGAGATCCTTAACATCTAAGGCCACCTCCTTCTTCGCGTCGTCCCAGTAGCACTCCGCAACAGCAGCGTTAAACTTGCGAGCGGCCCTGACGGACGGCGCATCGGCAGCATACGCCCCCCTCGGTACAAGAACGATTGCGGACTTAATGTCTTCAATATAAAACTCGAACTCCTCCTGCTTATATGCCGGGTTTAAGGGGGCCGCAATACCGCGCTGCCACGACGCTGCTAGGAAGGAGACAATGAATTCGTACGAGTTTATCGTCGCGATCGAGACGGGAGAACGGTTGGTGATTCCAATGGCAGCGAGCTTGCGCTGGAAAGAGGAACACTCAGCCAGGAGGTCCTTGTAGGTCACCGTCAAGGGGTTCGGTTTCGAGGGTATTATGACAGCGACGGAAGAGTCTACGCCATTGATGGAGTTCTGAAGCGTGGACATGATGAAAGTCTATGCGACAAACGAAGC
The DNA here is from genome assembly GCA_022984865.1 of Hypomontagnella submonticulosa. NCBI lineage: Eukaryota > Fungi > Ascomycota > Sordariomycetes > Xylariales > Hypoxylaceae > Hypomontagnella > Hypomontagnella submonticulosa. Next base: position 820,374 of record JAJKLF010000004.1, on the reverse strand, counting down.
GTAAGATCTTAGCTCTATGACTAGGAATTGAATACAATTGCTTGGGACACTTCTAGATCTATTGATATCAAGGAAAAGCCGAAAACTCTAGAGAGTAGGAAAACAGGTATAGGAGACACAATACTCGATGACCATCACGCAATGGAATGAAGGAAAAAAAGTCGAAAAGCCTATACGAAACGTATGATAATAAGATCTGCGGCTTCGGCAAGTCAATGCAAGTTTGAAGTCTCACTGTTACCTTGGTAAGGTACCTCCTACCTACCAAGCACTTTGAGCCCACCACCTCCCTGAACCTTACTTCCCCAACGTAACGGTTCATAACCGATAAAGCATGCTAATCCCGGATGGCGCCCCGCCCGCCAGAAACTGAGATGGAGCTGCTTCCCTCTTCCGTAATGTCTGGGTACACTAAGACAACTCTAAAACTCTCTAACCAATCAGTAAGTGCCAATGGCCTGATGTTAGCGGGTATGGCAACATGAATCCCCTGTAATCTCAGAGCTTTTAGCGTTAGCCACCACGTACAGTACATGTAAATCGACCCGAATTTCAGCCCTCTCGTCGGCCTTGTCAAGCAGGCTGAAGGACAACGGTCGAGCCTCTAAGTTCTGACTTCGTCATTCTATAGCCCTTGCTTTTCGGGAACGAAGAACGTCTTACAAGGAATTCTAGAGAATATGGCCGGTCAACCGCCACGGCCGGGTCTGTCCTTATACGCCAACCTTCTTGAACCTGACGGCGATTCATCTGCTTCCATATCCCGCGCCCCAGTCGTGTCGCAAGAAGCTCTCGACGCCGTCAAAGAGCAGGAAGCTTCTAAAAAGCCTCTCGACCCCGCCCTACGCTTCCAACCACATCCCCAGATCCGCCGACCACAACCGAAGACCCAAAAACCGAAACCGAGCTTCCCAAAAGCTCCCCCAACTCTCCCTGTAGCCTCTATTGCCGCCGCTGGCGCCGCTCCGGGTCAAGCTCCGGCCAAAAGTAGACTCGCCGATTGGGCGCCTACCGAGGAGGATGAGTACATGTATGGCACCGGCGAGAAGCGGGCGCGTGGTGGGCGTAGGAAGAAAAAGAAGAAGGCCGAGGAGATGCCCATCGAGACGGATTGGGATGAGATCTACGACCCTTCCAGGCCTACCAATGTAGACGAGTACCTACGAAGCGACGAGCGGATCCGGGAAGTGCGGGAGTGGAAAGATTTACTCTACAAACACAGGCGACGCGATGACGATGAGGGACGTGGAATCTCGGACAGCGACGAGGATGACCATAGGCCAATGCAGAGTGAGTTGCACAACCTCAGACTACTTCTGCAGTCTCGTTTCGCTAACATACATGACTTCGAACAGACCAGTTTGCACCGCCAGATTCTTATTCCTTTGCTCCACCACCGCCATCACCCCCGCGAGCTTCTATACCGGACGACAAGTCTGGCGATGACGCGTATGCACGCCGATTAGCTATGTCCCAAGGGAACGTGCCGCCACCACCGCGCTCACCTACACCTCCGCCGCCTCCTCCTCCTCCTCCACTCGCTGCTCCCTCCGAGCCCGAACCCACAACCATATCTCGCGCGCCCGTGCGATACACGCAACCGGAGCCGCCCTCCGCGCCGCCTGATCCAGACGCCATGGACGAAGATGAAGACGAGTACGTGCCCCCAGAGCCCACATCCGAGGACCCCGGGGAGGCCCAAGAGTCTGAGCCGCGCAGCAACCGCCCCGGGCAGAAGGGCTTCGCGGCGCGGCTCATGGCCAAGTACGGGTGGTCGAAAGGACAAGGCCTGGGTGCCGAAGCCAGCGGCATCCTGCAGCCGCTGCGCGTGCAAGTGGAAAAGCGCAAGAAGAAGTCCGATGCGGAAGGCGGTGGTTGGGCGGAGCCTGGCGGGCGCGGGCGTATCATCGGGTCCAAGACGGGCGGCGGCGCATCCCAATCTGAAAGCGGTAACGGCGGTGGTACCAGCGGGAGCAAGTTCGGGCCCATGAGCAACGTTGTGGTACTACGTAACATGCTCGAGGGCATGGAGGATTTGCAGGCGGAGATGGAGTCCGGGCTCGGCCAGGAGATCGGCGAGGAGTGCGGCGATAAGTACGGCCGCGTTGAGAGGCTGTATATCGATATAGAAGGCCGCAGGGTGTATATCAAGTTCACAGACCAGGTTTCGGCTTTGAGGGTAAGTTGCTCACTCGCTCATGTCCATCCATACCTGCTCCTCCTACCTTTCTCTCTACCCTCCTCCTTCCACCGCAAGAGGATCGCGATAGGGTGTCTTCGTTCGGTAGGGGGTTACACCATACTAACGAGTCGTAACCAAACCATAGGCAGTCAACGCCCTGGATGGCCGCATATTCGCTGGCAACACGATCCAACCGCAATACTACGACGTCGACAAGTTCGAGCGGAGGATCTATGAGTAATTAGGGGGACTCGAGGTCACGGGGACGGAACAACTCATCCTAATATGCGCCAGACAAGGCGAGGGACAGCTTCGAGAGTATCACCATGTCTAATGAGCGAGCAGACAAAGTAAGATAAGTAGCATCAGGTCGTTATGCTGTGCTGCTAGTCCTAGCCTACATTGTTCCCTACGCCAGCACGCTCGTAGGCGCCGGAGTAGTATAACTGACTTCTCGGTGTTGTATACACAAGATAGCCGTCTTAGCTAGGATCCAATTACACAATGATGCACGATATTCTAGCAACGTACGATCTGTACGATGACAACTCATGTGCAACCGGAAATGTAACATATCTACTAGTAATGAGGAAGCTGGATTATGACGTTTTCGGGGCCAACCGGACCACCGTGGACTGAAATATATACCAATATGGTAGGTATACCACGAGGACTTAGGGAACGAGTATCACGTCAGAACAAGTCGGGATTTTCATCATGTATTCATACATACTTGTTAAGCTGCGACTAGGCTCTGGATTTGGTTTATGTAGGTCTTACAATAAACTAATCCTCCCTTCAACAAGACAAAACAGCCCTTTTGCACAATCAATTTTGAAGCAACCACCCGCAGTACTGGTAAAGAACGACAAAGGTATCAATTCGTCAGGGTATTCGGAGACCAATAACAGTTATATCACCATTGAATTGAACAAAACCATGTTCCAAGTAGCACATGCATCAGTATTAAGTCTAACGGTTCCTTATACGTAGCCCCAGTCGCAAATTGCGACGCATGAAATGACAACAGGTTTTATGACACTCAAGAAAAGGGAATGCTGGGAACGCCACCATGTTCCAACCCAAGGTCCATTAATTACAAGAAGGCGGCGGCGAGGGCACCAAGAGCGGCGAGGGTAACAAGGCTAGAAGCGCTGGCACTGACAGCAGGAGCCGCGTTCTTCTTGTCGTCGGAACCGTTGCCGTTGCCACCGGATCCAGATGAGCCGTCGCCGGAAGCTTCCGAGGTGTCGTCGTTAGCCGTAGCATCCTGTCCGTGGCAGGTGTAGTTGCCCTGGACGACACTGTTGTCGAAGCTGCCAAGCGTCTTGCAGGCTTGGGTGATGTCCTCAGTGCTGACAACCTCGAACGCACCTTTGACATCCTTCAAGCCAGCGAACTGGACGTCGGTGAAGGAACCACGGACTTTGACAGCGCCGCCGATTTCGTTGAGCTTGTTGAACCCATCGAGCTTCTCCAGCGCAGTGTTGTTGGCAACGGTGAAACCACCACCAACACGTTCAAGAGCAGGAACGGAGATGTTGGTGAGTTGGGGGTTGCTAACAAAAGACAAATCGCCGTCCGTAATCTCAGACAGGTTGGCGGCGATGAAGGTGGTGAAGTAGTTAGAGTCGAATCGCATGGAGCCATTAACAGTGTGCAGAGAGGGGACGGAGAAAGAGGTAACGTTGGTGATGGTCATGTTGGCGATCCACTCCAGGTTGGGCATCTCCATGGTGAGGTTGAGACCGTTGGCTTGAACATACAGAGTGTTGGACAAGCTCTTGATGCTAGTAGAGAACTTGGTCAAACGTCGGTTGTTGTTGATGTTCATGTCGGTAAGAGAGTCAACATTGATACCGTTGATGTTCTCGATGAAGGTGTCAGCGATAGTAACGCTCTTTGCCTTCGTGATGCCGGGGTTTCCGAATGTAGGCTCGGGCAGGGCGTTCAGGGTAGCCCAGTCGATGGAACCAACCTCGCCCAGACGGGGGAAGGTAAGGGTAGAGACCTTAGTGACGTTCTTCAACAAGAAGATACCGCCAATTGTCTGTAGGGAATCGCTCCTCAGGCTGTTCAAGAGGCCATTGTTCTCGGCTCTCAGGTCACCTCCGATCTCCTTCAGTCTTCCACCAATATCGATATCCGGGCCGGCGTTCCTGTCGATAACCACGGAGCCCTCAATCGAGTCACAGTTGGCGATTTGGGTGGCGTCTGCGGGGGACTTGATAGTGGCAGTCGCGTCATCACAGCCTACACTGACAACACCTGCATACCCAAATATTAGAAAAAAACATGCCAATTAGAAGAGTAGAACACATACCAGAGATCATGCTGAACGCCGCAGCGGCGGAAAGGAGCTGCTTGGTGAACATCTTGCCAACTAGTCAAGCCGAATGGTTAGTTACAATGGAACGTTTGGGAAATATGGGCAGACAATGAAAATAAGTAAATAATGGCCAGCTCCGTAAGGGCCTCGTGGGTATTTGTATGAAGCGTGACCGAAAAAAGGGCGAGCTCAAAAACCACTGTCCGCACGTGGGAAAATGAAATTCGAAGCCCACGGCGTTTATAATTCGTTCAATCAGTGACTGGCCCGTAATCTTGTGGTTATCCTTGTGGTAAATCGAAATACCAGGTGACTAGAAAATGAGTAGGTAGTCGTTTCCCGATTATACCATCATATTGCCACTGGTCACAGTAGCGACGGAGACTCGTCTGATAGGGAATCCGACTATGCTTAGGTAGCAATTGCCCTCAATGGTTGCTAGGATGCATGTCCTAGCTTCCCCGGAAGCTGCTTTTGCTTGGACTCCGATTCCACGACTTCAATGGCTGACCATGCAACGGGGAAGATAGGACGCGCCATCCTGATTCATGTACCATATCCTACTGAATAGCACCAATGCACCCCAGATAACCAACCGACGTCCGATGCGGTAGCAGCGTTTGCTGGTCGGTATCAGAGAGTATGTCGTGTTCAGTGATACGCGCGTCACGTCAACCAGATTCCGAGTGGAGGGAACCCAACCAGCATTGCGTCGTTCTTGACTCCGGCCAGTCCGTGGTATCCAAAATTTCTGATTGAAAGTGTTGTCATGCATTAAAAAATAGATGAGATAACTAACCTGTTGATACTTAAGACTCAATTTTCAGAAATCTCAAGATCTTAATGATCGAACACCTATCAATCACCTCTACGCGGGTGAAACAGGTGTATTGGATGCTGCTTTGTTTTGTTGACTGGCTGTTTTTAGGAGAAAGCGTGGAAAAGCGGATGGATGCGAGAGAAAGTCGAGTGAAACTCTAACGCAGTAGGTATTAAAGACACGAGGAAGCTATTGAGCGAGTGCTCTTCCTCTAGTACAGGGGAATATTGACAAACGAATGAATCCGAACGAGAAGGAGGAAGAAGGTTGAGGAAAAAGGAGATGGAGGGCGAAGTCAGGGCAAGAAAAGGCCGAAACGTTTAGGAATTCGACTCTTGATGGATGGCGTGGCTCATCTGGGGGGAGGGGCGTGTGAAAAAGAAGGGAAGGGGGATTGGTGTGGGCTCTTTAAGGGGTAGTTACTACAGTGCGAATTATTGATAAGGAACAACAGGATGTCTAGTCCAATAGCAAGCCAGAAAAGTCAGAAGAGGGAAGGCACAGACCAAGGGATCTTCCCATCAATTTCAAGCAAGCAAGCAAACTTGGCAGGCCCGGTCCGTCTTAGTCTGGTACCCAGACTTACATAGTGTGAACATTGGATTGAATAAATAAAATAAAAAGTAGCATCCGGAGCTAAAGCGCCTTTCCCATTTGCATGGGATCTTCTTACCAAAAATCAATTGAGCTACCGGGCACCTCCTACCCGTCTCGGGTACCTTATGTATGCAGCCCAGTCACTCCTTACGGTCATGTAAATATGTAGAAATCTTCGTATTCCACTTATCACCAATGCATGCAGCTGCTTTCTCACCTTATCAACACACCTTTTTCTTTCATACGATTGGAAGAATCAACAAAACCTCTCCGACCCTTACGTACGCTATTTGCATATATGTACAGTATATGTCTGTATCGTACAGGTGTTCAAGACGACCAAGATAACATGGGTGATACTGTATGGCTAAGAAGCACAGTGTCGCAGTTTTCATATCAAGTCGTCCACTTGGCGAGATTGGCTGCTCATTTTCGATGACCCAGTTTGGCAAAAAGCAGGGAATTGCTGCAAGGTTTAGGACTCCGTTCCATCCCCAATGCATTGAACAAATACATCTACACGTATCATCCATATCATACTTGTATCCGCCAATACGACCCTGACCTGTTGCTGGACCTTCGGACTGATCAACCAGTCAACTGGTGGCCATCTACCAACCATTCACACCTATGGTACGTACCTAACGATGGTACCAAAACATTCGAACATAACACACCTTTCTCCTTGTCACGATTCTAGAAGTGTTTCTGCGTCGTTTCACGTAACACTCTTCCTTCCAAGATTTAACCAGCTGCAGAAACGCCGACCTGACAGCTCCAGCTTATAGCCAGGCGATGTAATGTGCCGAGCTGCTTGTTACCATTACAGTGTGCATGTGGTACGAGAAGCAATGATGATATACATGTACTGTATGAATGCTAATCTTGGATAGACTGGATTAGCGCATGCCTGCTGTATCAATCTCCGGTGCATTTTACAAGCCTTACTCCGACCTGGGTATCTATCCCATGTCGGCAGTAGTTCACATGCGAGAGTTATTTGATTGCTAGGTAATCAATAGGTATCATATTTCGCTGGTTAGATATTACCTCGATGAGTATCTACCTAGGTGTAAGTAATAGGTCAGTTAGATCAGCAACCTTGTGGCTTGTAATACTGGTTCAATGTAACTTCTTGCGCTTTGTCATTATTAGACTTCGATATACACGTGTATCCAATGTCTATCATATCAGTTGACGGGACCGACCTTTGAGTTCAAGTCAAAACCTCGTTGCGGGAATAAGCTAATGATTGGCTGCCGTTTTTCTTTCTCAGTCCCCTAGAATCTCGATTCGATCAAATGTTCGGAGCCAACATGAAATCTTGGTGGAAACTCCATTCTTTATTCCCAGCCACGGCGCGGCCGCAAGTGCACTGTATCTGCATCTATCTCATGCCACTTACCTCATTATCCCTTGAGCGCCTGAACTAGGGTCCGGCTTCGTATCCAGTTTTTCTACCCCATTTACCAAGGTCGGTACCAGACTTTTAAATTAGCTCAAGTATTATAAAGTCACTTTACCGCGAATTTTCGCGTATACGCGACGCGTAAAGTACTTATTTTTAAGCCGCTTTAAGTATTATAATTGTTACGTTAACTACATTATAACATTTATTATAAAAAAATAATAAAACACTTATTTTTTTAAAAAGTTTGTTATTTGCACTTTACGTTTTTGTTATTAAAAGCTTATTTGTATTTTAATACATTCGAACGCGGGGTTTTTTCGAAGCTGTTAAAGTTTAATTGTAAAAACCGAAAAATACTTAAATAATTTTACGAAAATAACATGCACTCGCTTGAAAGTTATATCATTTAATTTCTTATTTAATTATAAATTAATTAACATCGGTTACATTTTACAGCGATATTTAATTGTAAAGTTATAATTATAAGTAAATAAAGCGTTTAAGCCGCATTACATAATACTTTTTAACGGTTACATTTCATTTTTAAAGCATTATATTATCCGAAAAAAAGTTACGATAATTTAATAATTAAATGTTATAAACGTTCGAAATTAAAATTAATTAAAAACGCTTAATTAAACGAATTAAATGAATTAAGTTACATGGTATAAAGCCATGAAATTATAAAGCTATTTAAGTATATTTAAGCTAATTACAGTTAAGTTTTAACGGTTTTAAAAGCTTCGCGCTTAAATGTATTAAAATGTAAATAAAACTTTAATAATAAAAACGTAAAATGTAAATAATAAACCTTTTTTTTAATACGAATATGTTTTTATTATATAGTTAATTAAGTGCTTTTAAGTTTAATTTTACTTAAAATATTAATAAATTTATTTTATTTATTTTTATTATCGTGGTATTTTATATTTATTATATAAATTTATTTAATAATATTTTAATTAACGATAATATTAATGATATTATATTTAATTGTAAATTTAACGAAGTTTTTAAATTAAATAATGATATTTAAAATATAAAGTTTTAATATTTTATAAAAATATTTACATTTATTATATAAAAAGTTAAGGCAACACTAAATCTGCAGTATGCCAAGGCTAGATCTGCAGTATGTCCCGAAAGGGTAGGCGGTGGGTGGAAATCCGGAGGCCTTACCCCATCAAACGCAGATTTCGACTAAACCGCGAATAACTTCATATACATGACTCAGATCAATTGATAATTTGCATCATTTGAATACGCTCGATTCAGCGATCCTTTCTATATAGGTTTCATATATTGCATCGCAGACCTGGCTGGGCCATCAGCAATCATACGATATTCCAGCGATTTTCAAAACGGCTAAGTCTGAATATAGCCGGGGAATAGCCGTAGCAGAGAGCTAGGCCGCCAGGCTCGCTGCCAAATAGCCGCCTCAAACCAGGGATGCAACATATGAAACCTATATTATTAGAATCGCTGAATCGAGCGTATTCGAATGATGCAAATTATCAATTGATCTGAGCCGTGTATATGAAGTTATTCAGCTTTTGGTCAAGATTCGTGCTTCCAGTGGTTTTGGCGAGGGAGATGCCTGGCAAAACCGCTCACCGCCTTCCGGATTTCGACCATACTGCAGATCTAGCCTTGGCATACTGCAGATTTAGTGTTGCCTAAAAGTTAAAACGATAATATTACATAAAATATATTAATATAATATTATTACCGATATATTTATATTTACTTTTTTGTTAATAATTTATAATATAATTTATATGTTATAAAAATTTATTATACATTTTTAACGTTAATTAGCTAATTATATGCTTAAAAATTTTGTAAATATATTTATATAATTCGTATTATTTTTTTTAATAAAATAATTTATTATATAAATTATTAAAAAAATCGTATTATATTATATAAACGAATTTTACGTTATTATAACTTTTATAAATATATATATATTTTTTTTATATATTATATATATAAAAATATATTTTAACTTTTACCGTAAAAATTATTAAAAATCTTTAAATTAAGCTTTTTTATATTTATATATTATTTAATTTTTAAGTTATAATCGTTTTAAGCTTATATTTTAATATTTTACCGTCAGCAACTTTATTATACACCAGTTTTTCGTATTTAATAAAGTAAATTTATGGCATAAAATTTTATTAAATGTTAATTTAATTGTTTAACAATTATTAAAAACAATTATTTTAATAAACGAAGTTATGATAAGCTTTAAAAAACGGTTTAAAAAAATTATTAAAATGAAAAATAAGCTTATAAATATAAGTTATAAAGTGTAAATATTAGCTTAAAATGGTTATTTTATAAGTTAAATATAATATATTAAATTTAAAACGCCGGTAAATATAATATTTTTTAAGAAATAATTACTTAAATTAATAATTATTTAAATAATAGTTATTATTTTTTTAAATAAGCTTTTATTTTTATTATTAAGTTAAATATATCATGTATTTATAAATAATTTATTTATTATAATTAACTTGTTACGATATTTATTTATTATAAATATTATTGTTATAAAAATCATTCGTATAACGAAAAGTATAACTTTAAAATTCGTTAAATTTAAAAATAATAAAAAAAAGAAAAATACTTTCACATAAAAAGATTTATATAACGAGCTTACTTAATAAAAAAATATAATGTAATATGTATTTTACGATAATAATATCGTATTATTATTATTTATTAAATATATTAAATATAAATTAAAAATTTAAAGTAAAAAAAAACAATTAATAATTACATTTATTAATACGTTTATAGTTAAAGCATATTTTAATAATGTGTTTATAAAAATTTTATTTATTTTTGCTTTAATTAATTTATATAATGTTTATATAAATGGTATTAATATTAAAAATTAATTATAAATTAAGTATAAATATAATAAAAATACATGGCGATAAAGTAGCTATAAAATTCTTTGTTTTAATTTTTTACTTAATACGTAATTACTTTTATTAATTTATATATTATGTATATTAACATATTTTAAATATTATTAAAAATTATTTTAATTAATTTATTTATTATATAATAAAAATTAAGTCGAAAAGTTAAAAAGTCCGGTTATATTTTATATAATTGTACTCATTATAATTAATATAAATTTTAAAGTTTATTATATCGTGAATTAATTTATTAATTTACGGTTATTTTATATTAATATTAAATTATAAATTAAATATCATAAAATATGTTAAATGATAATTTTTAGTTCGATAAAAAGTTATATTATATAAAAACATTGTTATCGGCTTGCATTAAATGTATAACTTATTATATGTTAAATAAATAAGGTTTAATAATCACTGTAATAAGAATAAAAATAGCTGTACAGTTGGATATCATACAAATCGTATATTAATTGTTGTTATTATTAAAAAAAAAAGAAAAAATAGCTTTTAATAAAACGAGTATTTAATAGCTTAATAATACAGCCATTATTGCGCACAAGCCACACACATAAGCCAAGCTTTGGCCATGTGATTATTATCTTAATACTGGTAATTTTTTCTTTTTTTATCACGTAATCACATGTTTTTTTAAGTTAAACGTTTTAAGGGTTATGTTTTATCGATGTGATAAGATGCAAATTGTTATATCTTTTCTTTTTATCCTTATTTTTAACTTTTTAAATAAAATCATTATTATATTAAATATTAATAAAACATCCTTTTAAAACATCTTTTATATTATGCCTTTTTATAGATTTAATTTTCTTAAACAAGCGATTTTATGTTAACGTTATTATTATAATATTATAAACTAACGTTTTAATAATAATCTTAATTTTAAATATTAAGAAACATATAATAAATAATCCTTTTTAAGTATATTTTAAGTTTTAGATTAACATTTTTCTTTAACAGCATCGATAAAATACAAATAATATACTTCTAATCAAAAGTTGTATATTAATATACCTTTTTATTATACTTGTATTATAAAAGTTACAATTAAAATTTAACTTAAAAATCCAGGTTTTTGTTTAATAAGTAACTTATGCTTCGTTATTATGATATGGTAATTTCTAACAACTTTTAAAATATTATTAAAAATATTTAACAAGCCTTAAAGAAATATCTATAAAAGATATAAAACAAAAATATAATAAATAAGACTTGGGTTATTTATCATTGTTGTAAACATGCCAAGAAATAAAATAATTATCTAGTCGACACCATTAAAAACGTTTACGTTAAATTAAAAAATACAACCATCAAACTTTGTTTTTTTTAAGAAACTGCAAAGAATTTTAAATTAAAAAATGCTACTATTAAACTTTATTTTCTATATAAAGTAACTAAAAAGTTTATAATTAACTTCTTTTAAGATACTTCCAATTCTTATTCTCGTTCTCATTTTTATTTTTAATATTTTAGTATTTAATTTTTACTAAATCCTTCATTATCTTCACTTAATAATTAAGTCATAGTCATATAAATTATTTAAGTATATAATAAGGTTCCAAATAATATTTTTTGTATATTTATTATGACATTCTTTTTAAAGAATATAAATTATTAATTTCTTTTAACCCAACTTTATAATTTCATTATTAAGCTATTAATATTAATAAATGTTTTTAATGTTTTATTAATATTTAATTTTATTATGGCATTTACTAAATTATCCTCCCCATGGATCCATCATACATTAATTATCTCTTATTACTTATATAACTGCCTTAAAGATATAATATTGATTATTAATCTTTTTTTTTTAATTATACCTAATTTTACCAAACACTTATAAAAAGAATATAAATCTATATAAATGATAATTAAAATAAGTGGCAAGTTATGTTTCTTAAAAATTAAAGTAATCATCATCCTAATTACTATTCCTATATTAACACCATAAATTATTATATAAATTTTGTTTACAAAAATACTTCTAATAACATGTTTACATTTTATTGAGTTTTAATAGATTAAGTTTCTTTTTATAATAAATGATTCATTATAAAATGTTTCATTTGTTAAAAAAATCTTATATCTAATTTATAAATTTAGGTTTTTATTATTTACAAATAAACCATTTATGATAATAAAGATTTTAGTAATTTTTAAGTTTAAGGTAATATAACACAATCCTTTTTAAATATTCTCTTTTTACCACTATAATCTTTTATTAAATCTTATAACTTTAATCTTTCCTAGCTTGTAATGTTAAGCTATTTTCAACATATTAAAAGTTGCTTCTAATTAGTAAATTAAGGTTATATAAATGCTATAAACTTGTTGTTATATATATTATTATTTTATATTATTTATTTCTACTTCAATAAATTTGATTTTTTTATCTTATCCTTTTTGGTATAAGTATAACTTATTATTGCCGTTTTTATTTATAAATAATATACAATCATTAAAGATTAATAAGTCCTTTACAATAAGATACATCTTGGGTTTAACCTTAAATCTTGCTTTTCCCAATTTATTATTTTCTGTTTAAGAGAATATTTTATTAGATAATCTAAATATATTGTTAGTTTATATCCCAATAAGTCTAAATTGTTCTTTTGTTTTCATTATTAAAAGATAAAAATTATAAGTAAAAATAATTATTTAAAATTTATCTCGATAATATTTAAAATATATAACCCACCAATATATTCCAACTTTTAGAATATTATATAACGGTTTTATTACGACCATAATTATGTTCTTAAAATATTTACCGATTAATTACTTTAAGGGCTTAACAAAAAATTTTTAGGCCAATTTTATATTTAATTATATATAAGCCTATATCATATTATATAATTATATCTATATTCCTTATTATATTAAAAAGGGTGTAAATATTAAAATAATTTTTTGGTTTATTCGTTATATTATTAATAACTACATGAGAATTTTTGTCTTTCTTTTATTATTATACCCTTATATCACCAATCTAAATTTTTTATATAATATATCTATTGTTTTACCTTTTACCTCATACATAATTCTTAACTTAAAGATATAAATGTTATTATGTTTCTTAAAGTTATATTTTTTAAATAAAAATATACCTCTTTTAATTAAGGCTTTAATTTTAACATTATTAGATGTCTTAAATAATTTCCTTAATATATTAATTTTTCTTTTTTTTTGGAGTTAGATAATAAATAATTTATTAGTTGTTTTTTAGGAAAAGATATATATCATATTATTTACCATATTCTTTTCCTTATTCTTACTGCCATAAAATTATCTTTATCCTTATTTTAGCATAAATGCCTCGTTTTTTAATATATATTTATTTAATCTTTTTTTATCCTTAAGTTTAAATTTGTATTTAAGTAAGTTATAAAGTTTATAAGAAATCTTTATATCCTTATTTCGCATATATAGTTTTATCATAATAATTTAAAAATTAACAAATTTTTCGTTAATTTTAATAATACACATTTTTCTATCTTATATAATTAATTTATAAAGGTTATCCCATCCTTTATTTTCTTATTAAACTATCATTTCCAATTATAATAAAAAGTTTAAAATTTCAAAAGTATTTAATCCATTTTTTATACTTAATACTTTAATTACTTATCTTTTTACCTTTAAATAATAAACTTCAACCATCGTTTTTTTGATTATTACAACACAGATGGCTAATAATAATACAGGCACGAAGTTTTTAACCAATTTTAAATAAGCTCCAAAAATTAAAAACATAAAAACTAAACCATTAAGCTTAACGGTATCGTTCACTACCTTAACAACCATCTATAAAATATTTATAAAGTTCATTTATACCTTTATTCTTTAAAAGTTTTCATAAATAATTTTATAAACACGCCACAAAAATTTATAATATCATTTTACTTTTTCAATCAAGTTATACGTTTTAATTAAAGTTTTATTAATTATAATCATTAGTACTTTCGTATTAATTAAAAATTCGTTCGCAATAAAATTAATTTTAACATCATAAACTATTATATTAAGCAAACCAAAATAATTATTAATCCATATCATCCATAATATATCCTAAATATATTTAACTATTATATCCTTAAGAAATTTTATAGCTTAAAACGATATTACCTTATCGATAATATATAACACCGATTTATCGCTAATATATATCATATCGACATATATAATATAATTAAAATCGATATTATCTTTAATTATAAACTTAAATCGTCCTAACATATTCTTATATAACTAACATTAATGATAATATTTATTAATTTTCTCAATAATAATTCTTTTTAATCTATTATAACCTACTTTCTTAAATATTTAATATAATCGATTAGCTACTAAATGTCTAAATCTTCTATAAATCTAACATAACTCTATTTTCATAAGATTATAATTTGTAATAACAAATTTATTATTATTTAAAATATAAAATATGTAGCCAAATTTTCAAGTGATAAGATATTTCTTATTTTATTTAATTAATACATTTTTTACGTTATTAAAATATACGCTAAATTAATCTATATCTTTTAAGCAAAATAAAAATGGTATATTTACCATTATAATCTTAAAATTAATTAAACTGAAAGATATTTTAATGTATATAATCCTTATATTATCTTAATTTTAATTATCATTAAAATGAAAGTAATATTACCCAGCCATAATTATATTTAAGATAACATTAAGATATATCTATTATAAAACCTTAAATTAATTTCTTCCTCCTAAAAATATTCTAAATACCCTAATATTAAACATGATTCCTTGGAATATATAATTATATTTATCTTCGAGTAAAAAAATGGTTAAATCATTTTTTTTAAAAGTTTTTAGAGGATTAATTATCATTATATAATCCTAATAATCTTTGAACATATTAATCCTAATAAATGTATAATAAGCTACTTAACTTATAAAAATGTTTATTACCAAATTTCCATTAACTTTTCCATAAGTCGTAAAAAAGTGAGTTAAAATAACATCATTTTTTTATCCCTTACATAACATATTATCCTTTTATGTAAGCTATATTTAGAAGTTATTATTTTCATTACTCTTATTTTCTTTATCAAAATCTTTTTCTTTAAAGTCAGTTCTTTTAAATTTAAAAACATACACCTTAAATTTTTTATTTATATTTTTTTATATATATTAACGCCACTCCAATTGTTAAGCCTTTTACTCTTCCAGAATATATTTTATTAACTAACATCCTAATTTTAAACAAATAAAACATTTTTTTTTTCTTTTAATTATATTATTAATCCTTTTATACCTTTATTTCTTATAATAATTCTTTATTCATTCATTCTTAAAGTAATATTTAGCTTATTTTTTATTATTACAGAATTTTTAATTAATATAATGTTATTAATAAATTTTTATATAACTGTTATAATATTTAAATCTTACCACATTATAAAAATTTATGTAGATATTATTAAATATAAATGTAAGGTGAATTAATATTAATATGAATATAAGATGTTATATCATAGTATTAATTAAGTTATCTCTTAGATAACATTCTTTATAGGTATTTTTAAGCCTTTTATGGATCTTTTAAATTTTGCTGATGATTATTTTTACGTATTCTAGAAAAGTTTTATCTTAATTCTTAATAATAATATTATTTATGTGAATTATTCTTCATTTTATATAATATATTTGCTGGTTCTTATTTATATAAAATTAACCTTTAATTTTTTTGATTATTTGTTTAAAATTTAATCCCTTTTCAACAAGGTATTTATAATAATATTCTTAAGCATGTTTTATTAATATTATTAAATATATATTATGGTATTAATTTTTTTAGATACCAGCCTTATGGCATAAATCTTTAAAAATCTTAATCTTATTATTTAAAGCTTTATATATATTATCTTTAAATTTATCCTTATTATAATGGTATATTTTAACAAAGTTAATAAATGTTTATAATATTATTAAGTAGGATTATATTTATAGATATAATTGTGTATCCTTATTATTCAGCTATGATTATAACTATCCCTTTATTTATAATGATATCTGGTATTAAAGTAATCTTAATTAAAGTGCTTATAATTATAATTAATATAATTATGATTATAATTAATACATTTATAGTGAAAATATTTAAGGTGAATATACTTATAATAAAAATATTTATGTTAAATATATTTATAATTAATATATTAACTAATACATTAACTAATATATTAATTAATATATTTATATTAAGTATGTTTATGGTTAATATACTTATGGTTATTGTAAATATAGATATTATATTTAGGGTTGTTGTTGTGTTTATGGCTGTTTTTATGGGTTTTTTTTTATTAGAAATATTTATAATGTTGGTAATTATAAATATATCTAATCCTTTTATTAGTATGCTTGTGGTTAAAAGGTTTAATTTAATAACGGGGTATTTATTTATGATTTTTTATCTAAAATTGTTATTATGTTACTTAATATTAATAGTTTACTAATTATTGATAATAATTGTTGTTTTTTAAATCTATTAAGTTTATTATTTAGTATGATTTCTTTATTTATCTGTTTTTTAGGTGTTAATGTGTATAAGGAGTTTATAAAAATAGCCCCTTATTTTATGGTAGTAATTAATTATATTGTAATTAGCTTTTTATTAAAAAGTTATTTTATTGTTACTATCCTAAAAGGAAACTATTTTGCTGTTATTATCTTAAGGGGAAGCTATTTTGTTAATATTGTTTTAAGGAGTTATTTTACCGGTAAAAGTCTTATTCCTAAAATAAGTAATCCAATCTTCCTTATAATTTTTGAAAAAAGTGGCAATTTACTTTTAAGAATTATTAATATTATTTTATACTTAAGAAATCTTCGATATTATGAATTAATTATTAAAGTAAATATGTGTGAGAATTGTATAATTATATTTTTTGCTTTTTTTAGTAAATATTTTAGGAATTTTTTAAGTTTTGTTAGTTTTATTAATTTTATTTATATAAAATTTCCATTCTTAATATATACTTTATAAAATTGTAATTAATCTTAAATGAAAGTTTGTAAGGGTTGGCTTATCTTCTTAAAGTACTTTTTTTATTAATTTATAAAATCGATTTTAAAGTTTTCTTAAAATTACTTATTATAAAGTTTCTTGTATCTTTATATAATCTTAATAATATAAATATTTATTACTACTTAATCTTTTATCTCGAATTTTAGGATTTATTTAGTAATAAACTCTATCCTAAATTATTTCTTTATAATATGGTTAGTAAATAGTTTACTTATTTTCTCATTTATATCCATTTTAATAATATTTAAAGTTTTTGTAAAGGAGCCCAAAATTTATAAAAAATTTAATGTATAATAAGTTTTTAAGTGTATTAATAAATTAAATAAAAAATAAATATAAAAAAGAAAAAAAAAGAGGAAATGTAAAATATCTTATTATTAGATATAATATATTTTTATTAAAGGTAGAGAATTAATTATAAGTAAAGTTTAAGGTTTTTTAAATGAATTTAGGATATTATAAGTTTTTAAAGTAAGTTTTAAGTGCCAAAATTTTTTGGGTATAAGTCCATAATATTTTCAGGATTTCTGGTCTGATACTTATTGTATTAAATAATCGAAAAATTTATAATATTTGCGTTATTATTAGCTTATTAAGGATTTAAACGCATATATGATATTTTGGAAGAATTTATTTATTATTTAAGTTAACGTTATCGATTTTATAGTTAAATCTTAAATATTCATGTTGTTATTAATTCTTAAAAATCTTAAATATGTATGTAATTCTGTCGGTTTAAGTTATAAAATGTATTAATATTAGCCAAATGGTAATATAAAATTTCTTATACGTGTAGGATATAAATCTATCAATTTAGTAAAAAGTTTTTAAAATTTAAAATTAATATAATTATTATTATAACTTGCCATTTTCAATTTTACAAACTTATCGTTATAATATAACAGTAAAAAGTTTTTTCATAAATTAACATTTACAAATTTCCAAAAAAAAGTTTTAAATGTTATCACTTTAATAGTAAATTTTGGTATTACAAAACGCCTTAAAGTATAAATGAAGAAATCAAATAGTTTTTAACCTTTTTTATTTTTTTTTATTTAAATATTATGATTTTTATTGCTTTATAATTAACATTATTTATTAACCATTAATTAATATTAGATAAATAAAATCTAATAATTATTATAATAAAAATAAGAATAATTATATAGCTAGATATTATATGAATTATATATTAATTATTATTATTATTAAAAGAAAAAGAAAAAGTAGCTTTTAATGAAATAAGTATTTAATAACTTAATAACGCAGCCACTGCTGCGCACAAGCCACGCGCACGGGCCAAGCTCTGGCCACGTGACTGTTATCCTAACATTATAAGCGATTTAAAATTATTATAAAAATATTAATTTATTAAAAAAATAATATTATATTTAAAACTCGTTTTAAATGTTTAAAATGTAACATATTATTATATAATATAAAAAAATGCTGATAAAAATGACATAAATTAATTAAATATAAACTATAAATATAAAATCGCTTATATATATAAATAATATATTATATATGTTAAATTAAAATTTAATTAAATATTATATAATATCGTACATACATATAATTTTAACTTTAAAATACATAACTTTACATTTTCTTTTAATTAATTTTTTTAAATATATTAATAAGATAAATTCATATATAAATTTAATGGAAATCTGTTTTGGCAGCGTCTTATTATTCGTCAACTATAAATAATCAAGCCGGACCTTAGTTTAGGCGCTCAAGGGATAAGTGCCCATCGTCTCCAACATCAAGGATCCAAGTACATGTACTGGGTAGGTAGCCCCACACCCCTTCCAGACCGTGGGCGCATCAATTAGAATGGGGCACCTTATTTTAGTTGCAGATAGCATAGGTACCGTGCGAGAAAGGTGCATCCAATCTATCTGTAATAGACGCTAGTAAGAAGCTTGGCTCTAATGAACTACATGATAGGTGAGCGGATGGGATTGAAGGAGAGGTAATAGTCTTTATTTATTAGCATCATACTGCCGTTGCCCTGTTCTTTATTTCATAGCATCAATGCTCATCGAACAACATTAGAATCCACATCGCAATTCCAGTGAAATTCGTGGCAGACGGGACCAAATGCGACGACCTTCACCCAGATCTCCCCAGCGGCGATGCTGACGCGTCACAAAGCATGGAACCCGACTTGGGGTTGCTTGAACACGAGGGATACACGTTGATATTTTCGTATTTAATGGAGAGTTGAACACCATCCACACCATCGTGGCGATTGTCGACCGGCCTACCGGCACAATGCCATTTGATCCAGTACAAACATGGCTTTTGTCGCTCGCTATCCGGATTCCATAGTCTGCGACAGGATCGTCAACTAGTGGTCTCTTGTTCTTGGTCCGAACTGCGTCATCGACTAGCTTCACAATTCAGATCTTTTTGCGATCTGCAACGGCAATTTCATTAGCGCCAATACATATTTACGTCGAGATTCGACAGCATGCCTAACCTGTGACAAATCGACAATATAATATTACTTGCCTAGTGTTTCAAAATGTTCGTGCCGGAATTTAGTATACCTATATCAGGCCAGACGTTGTGATATATACAAGAAACTGCTCTAGAGATATCAGAGCCGAGCTAAGGGATAATTCCAACATAACGACAGCCTGGGATTACTCGTCATACAAATCACTACAACTTAGCCTTACGGATAATGTTCAGGCGTTAACCTAGGCACTTCATTATGACGTTGATTATGAGTGTTTTCATGTTCTATCATACGTTGGTCAACTTCATGACTGCTTCTTCAAGTTCCATTCCTAATCTTTGGAATCACCTTCAGGACCAGTACCGAAGTCTTTAAACGGACTCGGATCCCTCTGTCTAAATCAGATATATCAGTATATACCGAGCATCTACCAATTACAACTAGCCTCACATCCAACCACGCGGAAGCTATTAGAAATTCACCCTGGTCTACCACCGCGAACCAGGCAAAATTACTATATATAGCTCGGTCTTCGTGATATGGGTTAACGTCAACCCATGGGGGGCTGAAAGTGAATGTTCTGGCTGGCCGATAGGTTTGAAGTTCTCGACAAACTACGCCTCTAGGATGCATATCCAAGCACGATACCAGCACAGCCTCATTATAAGACAGTGATGAATTTATGTTTATGGTGATAGTAAAAATTAAACAAATTGAGAAGTCTGAATCTGTGGCTAAGTATATGTTTTGATACACTTTGGCAAGTTATGACCGTATCAAGGGCCAAGAGGATCTACTGGAGCTTAGAGTAATAATCCGTGATTATAGGAACTAACCTATGGGAACTCGAGGCATCACAAAACCGTTACGACCAACGATGAAAACATGGCTAAGAACTATATTCCACATCGTTTAGAGGTCTAGTTCAAATACAGGGTCAAAACTCTATTCCATCGTACTCACGTCAGTCTCCTCGACGCGCCACATATACCACATGAAGAGACTCCTATAAGGGGCAAACTT
Source organism: Hypomontagnella submonticulosa (assembly GCA_022984865.1). Lineage (NCBI taxonomy): Eukaryota > Fungi > Ascomycota > Sordariomycetes > Xylariales > Hypoxylaceae > Hypomontagnella > Hypomontagnella submonticulosa. Next base: position 799,519 of record JAJKLF010000004.1, on the reverse strand, counting down.
ATCTGATATCTCCTTCATCTCGCTCTCGGACATGTACTTCCACTTGCCGCCCTTAGTCTTCAGCTTCGCGACGTCGCGGCCCACGAACGCCGCCATCCCCCTCTGCACACCCAGATCGCCGAGAGAGAAGACATCCATCCGCTTCAGTCCGAAGCACGCAAACATCTCCACGGACCATTGGCCCAGCCCCCGCACCGCGATGAGCTTCTCGAGCACAACCTCGTAAGGCGCATCGGCGAGGATCTGCGCGCTCAGCTCCCCGCTCACGAACTTCTCCGCTAGCCCCTGAACATACTCGGCTTTGCGCTGCGAGAGCCCCGCGGTGCGCAGGCGCTCGATCGTGCACTTGGCCACCTGCGACGGGTGCGGGAAGCGCCCCTCGTTGTCCTCGAACAGGTCGATGAACCGCTGTTTGATGGCCTTGGCCGCCGCACCGGAGACCTGCTGCGAGATGATGCCGCTGCAAAGCGCCTCGAACGGGTCGACGCGCTCGCTCAGGCCCTCCGCGGAAAAGATCCGGCAGTGGTGTTGTTCGATGAGCGGCTTCATCCGCGCGTCCACGTTGATTAGGTGCTTGCATGCTTCCTCGAGGATGTTGGCCGTTGTCGGTGGCGACTGGCCTAAAGTAGAAGCCTTGGTCGGCGAGGCGGTGCGTGTTACGACCCGCGACGTCTCTGGCGAGAGGAGCGTCGCGTTAGTCGCATTGGGGCCCGCTAGACGCCGGACGCCTGCTGCTTTTGGCTTTGGTGTCTCTGGAGCTGTGGCTGGCTCGCTCATGAGCTGTGCATTGCTCGGCGTAGGGGTTGGGGGTGGCGGGGCCGCGGCTTTCTTCTGAGCTCGCCGCTTCTTGGGAGTTGCTGGCGCCGGAGCTGGCGTTTCTTCCGATTCAAGAGTCGTCTTCGTCTCCGCTTTGGTAGCATCAGACGTCGCTTTCCTCTTCCGTCCCCTGGAGCTAGGTAGTGGGGGAGGCGGAGCAATTTCCCCGGCGGGATCTGGCGTGCTCATGGCGCTCAAGCGCGCAGACCTGCGTGTTGCCATGTTTGCTATCTGGTAGCTATGCGGCTGAGTGTCTAAAGAGTACACGGAGCAGCGCTCTCGTAAATGTGTATATACGAGCCCTGCAGATATGTTGTGGCGCGGATGCCTAGTTTGAGGTTTCGGTGCTATGAGGTAGGTAATTGTCCGATCCGCACTGTCAATTGGCTTAATGATATAAGATTGTGGCCGTAAATGGATGGCTCTGGCACAATTTCGAAGAGGCATGCGCACCTCTAATGAGAGCGTATTTCCTCAGCCTTACTACACCTAAAAGACGAGACACGAAGTGTTAAGAAGGGTTGGGGTAGTTGTTTAAGTCAGTATATCGATTTCAAGTAGAGAGCGGCTAATTTGACATTGGCGAAACGTTATTTCAACCTAAGAACATGAACTAGATATAGAAGAGAAAAAAAACGGGAAATAATCTCAATGAACTACAGTATATCATTGAACCTATTGTTTACAACTTGAAGTAAGCTCCAAAACGCTTTACGTCTTCAGGGCAGCTCGACTCGGGACATTGCTTTGTCATCACAAGGGTAAGACGAATGCTCAAGGACCAATAATATTATAAGCCGTCTCTGACTCACCTACTGGAGGTCTAGGTATGATATGCATGGCAAATTTCCGTACATGGCTGCCTATTTACACAATCTTATCTACTTATATACTGTATCTTCATACGCAGATCATGGATACTTCAGCTAGGTGTGAAGTTATGTCTATCCTGGTCCTTAGGATCAGATGAACCTCGCAAACCTCGAGGATTTAAGAATTGCTGTCGAGCCACCAAGACAGCTTACACATACCTAAGTACTGTAGCCAGGTACTCGTGCTGGCTTCGTATGAACTCGCCTCGCACCCCAGAGGGTGCTGCGCTTTAACTAGCAAAAGAGGCAAGACTAACAAATACTGCCGGATAATAGCCGATGCGCCTAATTTCGGTGTGATCTCTAACAAACAAAAGTATAATATTTATGCCGTATTATTATTCGATTTGAAGATACTTATATTCATTAGAGACTGCCACCTTTTTAGATGTACCTCGGCGCTATCGTTAGTCCTGCCTCTTTTGCTAGTTAAAGCGCAGCACCCTCTGGGGTGCGAGGCGAGTTCATACGAAGCCAGCACGAGTACGTAAGGCTAGGAGCTTCATATCAAAAATACAGGTGGGCAATCATAAAAAATTATAAGACGTTTGCGCGATGCTCAAGATAAACGTTCATTTTTAGGATATCGAATTCAGTGTCCTGCCCATGAAGTTGAAGTCCTACTGTAGATCTCGAAATCACGGAGACAACTCAATGTAAAAGCATCAGATCACCCATCCATTCTGTCGGTTCCACACGACTGCACTTAGCCTTCATTTAGGTGATTTGTAGCTGTTAGAATAAAGCTTGGCATTTTTCTATGCGCCTTACCGTCTTCCATATCAACTAATACTAACATTCACGTCAAATACTCGTGGGATGAACACGGAATAAATAAAAGGAAAAAGAAGGATACATCACATCGTACTAACCTATGTATAGTTCTGAAAATGGGCAATTAATCGAAATGTCGTGGTATGCAACCCTGCAGGTTTACCCAGCAATGGAATCGCTCAATTAAGAAATCCCCTTTCATTCAATTCCAATTCTCTCGGCATGCAGACATAGTAAACTCCTAAAATTTCCATGCGAGAGTCTGAGCTGAGAACACCTAGATAGAACAATCAAATCTCAGTGGAGACACATGTACCTGTGCTCTTAAAATTAGGTTGTTATACTTTTACACTAAACAAGGGCGTTAAACATATCTCAAAACGTTGGCCTTGACATGTACCACGTTGGCTAACATTTAACTCGAGGAGATACTATCAAAGTAAATAGGGATCTAGGCCTATCGCGTCAGTACTTCAAGTACCAGAGTCAATGGCGCGCCTGCAAATTTTGCTGCACCATTATTGGCGCTCCCGTTAGTGTTTAATGTTCCCCTATTGGCAGATGCACCAAGCATATACCAGGCATATATGATATGTGGGTAACTTTGAGGGTACTCCACCCCTAAACCATAAGCCCCCGTCGGCCCTTCCAAGTCTGAGTTCGGGGCGTAGTCAAGGCCATCTCGAGCCGCCAATGTGCCTGCCAATTGTGTGCCCAGGCCCCAAGGCCAGCCTTCGTGTCAACCAAACTTACTGCTGCAAGTCTACTGCACGAACACACCATCTTGACTTTTTTCAACATAATCACTTCACCAAATTTGACTCCGCGCCAATTCACCCGTTAATCCCTGGTGTCAATTTTCATACGGTTTTCGGTCAAGGGAGATCCGCGATAGACTAGCACAAACGTTTGCTTCAGCGCTCCCGATTCGATTTTGATTTGTTCTTATAGCTCAGCCACTATACATTCGCTTGCTGATCTGATAGATTTTCGGCTGTCTGGTCGCCGTTCTGACTATCGTGTCATTCTCATCTAACCGTGTTAACCCCGAGCGAGGCTGGTCCAGAAACGGTGAGAGCCTACCCGCCATCCGCGTCTGATCTTCAGCCTCCTGCTTGATTTGCTTGTTATCGCGCAACATTCGGGTGGTGTCGAGGGCCGCCCAAAGAGCTCAGCCGCCATGCTTCTTCCTAAAGGCGGCATCACTTGGAAGTCCGCAAAGGCACAGCTTCCCCCTACCAGAGCGATATGGGTATTTTTAACAAGAACACGAGTCCTTTTATCTATCGCTGTCGCGGGTATTATCTTGTTACTATGGCGCGGCATCAGGACATCCGCGAGTGAAATGCAAAGGTAACTTCTACTTTAATAATCTTTCCTCACCACAAAAGCGGATCTTACTGACCTTGTGGCCCGTCTCACAGCTTCTACTGCTGGGGTCCCTCAAAACCCCCGATGGACATGACCCTTAACGAACAACAGGCCTGGAATGCCCACCTCCAGACGCCTGTCATATTTAATCACCATGCTCCGATAACGATCAACGAATCCACGATATCGCATGTCGATCTGAATGGAATCAAATCCACGCGCCAGGCTATCGACAACAATGAACGAGTTCTCCTCCTTACCCCCCTGAAGGATGCCGCGCCGTACCTGTCTAAATATTTCGAGCTCATTGCCGAGCTGACTTATCCTCATCGCCTCATCGACCTCGGCTTCCTCGTCGGAGACTCCACTGACGACACTCTTGGAGTGTTGGGAATGGAGCTAGATCGCATTCAGAAGCGCCCGGATAATATCCCCTTCAACAGCGTCATGATCGTGGAAAAGGACTTTGGTAGCTCTCTTAGCCAATCCGTCGAGGATCGGCATAGCTTTGAGGCTCAGGGCCCACGACGCAAGGCTATGGGTCGTGCCAGGAACTACCTCCTATCCGCTGCACTGAAGCCGGAACATTCCTGGGTATACTGGCGTGATGTCGATATCGTGGACAGCCCTAAGAAGATCCTAGAGGACTTCATCGCGCATGACCGAGATATTCTAGTCCCTAGTACGTTTTATGTTCTCGAGAATGGAGGATCCTTCTATTAACATACTCCAGATATCTGGTTCCACCGTTATGAGGGCGAAGGCGAAAATAAGTACGACATTGAAGGCAGATGTGAGCTCATCTTGTAATGGCCATTTCATAATATTTTGACTAACGTTGGACATAGTTGACTATAATTCTTGGATCGAGTCTGACAAAGGCCTAAAGCTCGCATCGAAACTCGACAAGGACGTGGTCCTAGCTGAAGGTAATCACTCGTCAGACCTGAAGAAGTGCAATTCGTTACTAACGTAATTTCAAATTTACAGGTTACAAGCAGTACGACACTGGCAGAACGTACATGGCGCGCATGGGCGACTGGCGACTCGACCCAGACGAGGAAATTGAACTTGACGGCATCGGCGGTGTCAACATCCTTGTCAAGGCTGACGTCCATCGATCAGGTTCGTGCTATACGCTATTCAACTGGATAGGTGACGTGAATACTAACAGTATCTTGCGTAGGTATCAATTTCCCTTGTTACGCATTCGAAAACCAAGCCGAGACAGAAGGCTTTGCGAAAATGGCCAAGAGAGCAGGCTATGAAGTTATTGGCCTGCCTAACTACGTTGTCTGGCATATCGACACGGAAGAGAAGCCAGGAAACGCATAGACCAGTGGTACTCGTAACTCTTCGGGAGCCATGCATTTTTCTTTTCCTCCTGTCTACCATCTTCGCATTCCTTCAGTGTACCAATTCGGTCCGCCGACCTCAGGCATTCGATGTCCAAATGGGGCAGGGAACGTAATAATACTTTTGTACGAGGAACTCATGAAACGCGCACACAACTACTGCATCAAAATACCAGAGCCATCAGATATGTCGGGCAAAGAGGCGTTGGGAAAGGATGGGATATTTGACCCTCGCGCCGTTAAGCTTATTTTCTTTTTCTTTTCTCGGGCATAGCGTTCAAAGGGGCAGTGGAAGTCCGGCGGCTCATACCAGCACGTACAACAACCTCACACCATTGAGAACCTTCACCCCGAGCCTCTATCACCCACTTTCCACCTCGATGTTCCACGCCTTTTATATACCGGTTGGTTGGTTAAGTTGGTTGGACTCCTATACTTGGTCGTGCTTGGGAAAGGGCACGATGGCATGATATGACCGGGGCGTCGGTGAGCTTCTGCTGTAATAGAATTTGGCTGTTCATTCCGCTCCATACGGAATTTGGAGGCAGGCGAACGCGCGCGGGTGTGCATAGTGTCGGCCGCGTTGTACGGAGTCTTGTTGGTCTACTGCTATTGTGACATCCCAATAGCAATATAGCTTGTACAGAAGATCAATCCTCGGCCACAGGGTGCCGTTCGTTCTGAAGAGTCCGTAGGCGTTCGGAAGAACCACGACGGACAGCAGAACGAGACTAATATATACAATCTATCACATCTAAAATATCATTTATATGTATGCTACTATTATGTGCAATGTACATTTCTTTATATTTAAAGTAATCGAGTCTCGAGTCATGCATGCAATTTTATAGACTTAATAGCTTTATCCAATAGAAATGGTCACATTAGTCATAATGCTAGCTATACACAACACACATCGGGTTTGAAGCTATATCATGTACCATTCTATAGATGCAGGTGTAGATAAAAATTCAGAAAAATGATGCTCCATCATCGTAACTTAGTGCACAGAATATTCACATCATAGCTTACCATCGGGATCGAACCCTAGCTCTAAGGAAGAAAAGTGAGGGATCGAGACGGCTGAGAGCGTTTGGACTGAGAAAGCATGGCTTGAGCGGAGGCGAAAAGGTTTAGGTATATACAGACATGATCGTATCTTGGGAACAGTTGGGCTTGTTGCTACACCTAGGCTCCTTGCGAGTGAACCCGTCCAACCATTTCTATTTCCTCTCGGTAACGCAAGTTCTATTTTTGTACAATCTGCCCCTCGGGTAACAACCCGCGAGCTCTTTTAATGGTTCTTGATGATGGTTAAAGAATCCAGGGCATGCTTCTCCTTCTCCTCGGCCGTGATCTGGTCGATTAATGGCTGCAGATACGGAACGTCCTATGCCATTCAATTGTCAGCATTGAAGCTTCGCAATATCGCCATTGCTCATCGGGAAGGGGTATCTCGGCTCACCTCTTCGGGCTTGGTCCACTCCTCCTTGGGCAGCAGCTGGTGGGCGGTGCTGCACTGGAACGCACGTCGGAGTCGGTAGACGCGGTCGTAGGCCTCTTTCGGCGGAAGGCGCTTAAGTGCCTTTATGACTTTCTCGTTCTCCTCGACAATTAGATCATCGGCTCTGCGACGAAACGAATTAGCGAATTCCAAGCTACCCAAAGTCACCGTCCCCATCGGGCTTTCTCAATTCCAATTGAGAGGATTATTTATCGTACCGAAGGCCGAGCTGGCGGTAGCCGGCGGCGTTGGCGTACCATTTGGCAACGGGGGTGAGCATGGATCGCAGCCACGGCCGCTTGAGGACGAAAGGAGCGAGAGTCGGGTAAGACGTGGCCATGGTGGTGCAATTGGCGGGTGTCTAGAGGGTATTAAAGAGTCGTGATGTGGATGACCTGATTGAGTGCGTTAGCTCGATTTTCCAGATTTGATGTTCCAAAATGGCTCTCGCATTCGGGACTGTCACGTGATTCGCTGTGCTGATTTTGAAGCCCCGGTCCTCCGTGCCGGGAATTGGGTCCATACTTCAAGTTGCATACTTGCATAAGAGTACCTAGGGTCAGGTATTGAGTTGGATGATGTACCTGCCCCAGAGCCGCCATCTAATGCTGTGTATCCATCTAGGGACTTTGATATTGATTGTATAAAAATATTTACTCAAGGTAACCATACATGTTGCTGCCTTATGTGTTATACAGCCTCGATAATTACCACTTTAGTATCACTTATATTGCAATGGCTTGTGGTTGTTTGCGCCTTACAAGACTTTATATAGTGACTGGATTTAGTACTTGTACGTATGGAGATTTGGAGACGCTGATCTCGTGCCTTGGATGTGCGATTGCGTAGGAAGGCCCCAAGGACCCCCAAGTGCATGGTACTAGGTACATGATGATAGTTAAGATAATGGAATAAAATACGTCAGAGGTAGGACAGCGGAGAGCTACCTGATTCCTTGCTGACAATGCTTACCTCCGCTACTTGCCCGCTGTAAGATGCTCTGCACCTTACCATAGCACTTATGTTCGAACTCTCAACAAAGCGTGCCTCAACTACTGTAGAGTTAAAGTTTATATAAAAAGCCGCAACTCTCTTGTATCTTCCCCCTGTCCATTCCTATTACTCATCTTATTTATTTCGACTTATAACTTATTTTTATCAAATTCGATCTGGCACTAGGCCGTCGTGGTGACAATTATTTCTTTGTTGTGAAGAGGAGGTACGCGATTGAAAAAGGGCGTATCTAATCCCCTCCCACGGTTTTTTTGACGATTTAGAGCGACCCGCTTGGTTTCGCTCCGGTCAGCAAAAGTCCGATTGATATCCTCTCTGGCTTCGGACTTGCTACGCTTCGCTCGATTCAGGTCCCCCCAACACCGTCTTTTCGCATCCCCTCACTTTGCTCTCTGTACTATTACTTCGTTCTCACCTTGTCGAAGCCCTCCTCTTGCTCGACTGGCCCTCGTACGGATGTCAATGGCATGTGACAAACGGTAGCTGCTGGGTCGACGGGACGGTGGATTTGCGAGGGTGCATTCCCCGCACATCGCACACCATCACGACTCTTCTAATCCGATCTCGAGGCGAACCAACCTTTCGCTTAGTACCCATACTATATTGTATTACCTTTTTACCAGTTCACGCCGCCTAACCTACGACCCTTTTTGCTCCCGGGGCCTCTGAATACTTCCAGAGGCCCCGAATCCATAAATCCGTCCTTCTCGGACACGACCACCGGGCGAGGGCATGTCTCACGACGAAGCTCAGAGCCATCCGACAGGACGGTCGTCACACGATCCCGCAGAATATGGGGTTTTCTCCCATCGTTCCCCTTCGACAGCTACATCCACCGCCCCGTCGGCGAAACCTCAACAAGAAAATCAGAGTTCTCTAGCTTCGGCCGTGGCGGCTATGGAGCTGCACGACCCTCGAGGTCTGAATCCGTTACAGAGGTGGGCCGCAACTGCGTCTGAATCCCAATTCAACGCCCTGTCGGGAGCCATAGGTGGCTTCACTTCCGGCATTGTTACATGCCCGCTCGATGTCATCAAGACGAAATTACAAGCACAGGGAGGATTTCAACCAATAAATAAAGGGAGATATGTCGGGCACCACAAGATCTATTCCGGTTTGACAGGCACAGCCAAGGTGATCTGGAGAGAGGAAGGACTGCGTGGCATGTACAGAGGTTTAGGGCCTATCATTCTTGGGTACCTACCGACGTGGGCTGTTTGGTTCACCGTTTACAACGAGAGCAAGAAGTTCATGGCCGAGCACAAGGGTAAGTTGTCCCGCATTATACCGACTTAACCGGAGCGATTTACTAATCGACATTACTATATTATAGTGCAGAAGAACCAGTTCTTCATCAACTTCTGGTCGTCCATCATAGCCGGGGCCAGCAGCACGTTGGTGACGAATCCCATATGGGTCATCAAGACTCGACTCATGTCACAATCTGTGACGGGATACAATAGGCAAATGTCGATGTTCCCACGGTCTGGCAACACACCAACATCAAGACCAACCATCGACTCACCCTGGCACTACCGCTCGACTCTTGATGCAGCGCGTAAAATGTATTCTTCAGAAGGTGTTTTATCATTCTATTCTGGACTTACCCCTGCTCTTCTGGGCTTAACGCACGTTGCTGTACAATTCCCGGTGTACGAATTCTTGAGGAAGAAGTTTACTGGCCAATCCATGGGTGAAATGGGCAGCGATGATAAGCAAAGTAACTGGCTTGGCGTGCTCTCCGCTTCGATATTGTCGAAAATCATGGCGAGCTCAGCCACGTATCCACACGAGGTGATCCGAACAAGGCTGCAAACACAGAGGCGGCCAACTCCCGGGAGCGAGTATCTACAAGGCCTCGGTGTTTCGGAGGCTACCCCGGGCAGTCCCAACCACATTCCCAATAGTGAACGGAATATCAGTCCCCAGCCTAAGTATCGAGGGGTTGTTATGACATTCCGTACCATATTGCGAGAGGAAGGCTGGAGAGCATTCTATGCTGGTATGGGCGTTAATATGATGCGAGCCGTCCCGGCAGCCACGGTAACGATGATGACGTACGAGTTCATAATGAAGACTCTGCATCGCCAACAAGTCGAGGCTCGCCAGAAGATGAATCTCAATAGCGCAGCTATACAGGAACAAGAACCATGAGAGCGATATTCAAGCGATGGGAGTCAGCAGTTGCACAGTACTCAAGTATGTTTGGGATACAGATTCTGGCGGCTAGAAGAGTCGCTTGCTTATCATTGTCATCGTTGAGAGAGCGGGAAATAGGCGGTTACTCAAAAACCAGCCTCACAGGCCAGGGCGGATTGTGGTTGACACAGATAACGATACCCTTCTTTGTAGGTATAGACACCCAAGGCCACGATGCAAATAGTAAATCAAGTACTTCTCTAATGGTGCCTTCTTCTAATGTGATTGAGGCAGTCCTAGGGGTAATCTACACCCTATTATTCTCTACCAAAGGGGCGGCTCGCCTGCGATGATATATACCACGCCCGGACGAGATCCAAAGTCATCGACAGACGACTTCGACTGCTGGATAGAAGTCGTGTAAATGAATGTATGAACCACGTACCTCGGCTCACGTTTTCCTTTCTTCATCTACGACATGTGTATTTGCACCAGTTGAAGATTTCACAGACGTACTATCTTTCCGCACTGGTAATCGCCCAACTCAATATGAGTGCTATATTGTATACAACAGAGAGCGTATGTTTCTGGCGGGTTAATTGGCCTGATTATTATAATCCCCAGCAAGTGATACCCCCAGGTTCTAAGCGTTCATTCAGGCCGCCCACCTTATTCACTACCTCGCCCGGCTTATCCGCCTATCCGCAGCATCCGCCTTAGTTTCACGGATACTACGTTCTCTCGGTAATCTTTACCCACATATTCTTCTCGAAGAACATGTTTCGGTTTCTGATATGCATCGGGTTCTTGGGGTCGACCAGCTGAAAATCGAAGTGCCGCAGTAACTTAAGCAGGCACGCAGTCATGTTAGCATATCGTATCACAGCGCTCGAGTGTCCCCTCCGATAAATTGGGATTCGAATAAGGGGAAGAAAAGGAGTAAATAGCCCACTCACTTCAACGTAGGTCTTATTCAGCTCTATGAAAGCGACGCTCTTCCCGCTGCAGCCCCAACGACCGTACCCAAAAACGAGCTCCACTGTTTGAGTCATCTCGCGGTGTTTTTCGGGGTCGACGTTGAGCCAGCGCTCGGGGCGGAATAGGTCTGCGTCGTGGCCGAATACGGCGGTAGAGCGTTGTGTAGATAGGAAGCCGTTTGCGATACGGGTTCCTCCGGGGATGAATTTCCCATGGACTATGAATATTTGGTATTAGTTATATACTATCTTAAGATATATTGGGGCAGAGGAAGAGGATTTAGCAATGAAGAACACCCACTCGTATCTCCCTCCGGGGGAACTTCCTTCATCGAGAGGCCAGAAAAGGGGATGTTGATCCGAAGGCCCTCGTAAATCACGGCCTAAACACATCGTCATTAGCAACTAGGGGCCAACACTTCCATTTCAAAATACCTCCATACCTGCAAATACTCCATATTTTTTGCCTCATCCGCCCTGACAGGCGATGATATCCGGCCCTCTTTCACGGCCATATCGACCTCCTCGCGTAGGCGCATATAAGCAAACGGGGAAGATAGCAAACAAAGCATGGTTCCGCGGAGGGCCGTTGCAGTCGTATCGCTACCGGCGACAATTTGGAAGAGGATTTCGGACTCGCATTGGCGGCGTGGGAGGCCATGTCTCACAAACGACCCCTAACCCCTATATCAGCGCAACGCGTTCCTTGTCCCGAATGGGACACAGCGAGGGAAGGGGGTCCTACCAGCATATCTTGCTCGTCCTTAGCATTTGGTCCGTAACGCTCGGCGGCAACTTCCTGAGCAACGCTTGGAACCAAGAGTGAGTAGAACGCCATCTTCTAGTTAGGAGCTCAACGTGTTTGTGCGAACTTACGCCATCATCTTGCCTATGCCCTCCTTATCTGTCGGCTTGGGCCCAAACCACCTGAGCACATACTCATTGAAGATGAGCTTCGACAGCCAGGGCACGTCGCCGAGGGCGGCAAGCACACGCACCTGGGCCTCGTTGGTCTTGATGTAACCATGGACATCCGAGTCCGACGCCAAGAAGCCAAAGGCACGGCCGTACGCTACCTTTGTGATGGTGTCCAGAGTGAAAAACTGGATTCGGTGGGCGAAGTCCATGGGATGTAGCTCTGTGTCCGTCGATAGGTACTTGCGCCGGATCAGCGCTATGAGCGCCGCCAGCTGCTCGTCGATGCCGTCTTCGATCCCTGGGTTCTCCTTGCCCCCGTACCCGAACGATAGCTGTGCCTTGAGCTTATCATGCTCAGCCGCGTCCTGCAAGTTAAATAGCGAGGGTAGGTATGGGTCTAGCCGTGTCGCGCTGTACCATGATGACCGCCGGTATTTGGACCGCGCCGCGTTCATCCGTCGGATGATTTCAGGGTCGTCGATGATGAGTTCATTGGGTCCGATGCGCACGAGGGGCCCATACTTTTGGATGGTTTCTCGGTAGCTGATAGATTGGCGGCCTTTGATCGTTATCCAGAGCATCCATAAGTATGTAAAGGAGGCGAGCCACGGTCCGTCAACGTGCCGGAGCCGGTACCACGCTACGACACGAGAGTAGACCAGGCTCAGGAGTAACAAGCCTGTTACGAGGGGAATTATGAATGAGAAGGAAAGAAGCCCTGCGAGTTGGAACGCCATATCAATCACTTCGGGTGTATTTTACAAGTCTGGCCTGCCATCTTTCCCCACGCATCGCCCGGGCACCGGCAGTTCTTATGCTTGAGCTATTTCGACAACTCTAGGTAGCTATCCATCCATATGCCAACATAGCTAGTATGTAACTAATGTACGGAAGGTTACAGTTGAATTTGAGTTACCAATGGCGAGCTTGCTGACTGACTAAGTTGCGCCCTTTGATTGGATGCCAAGAGTATGTGGTGAATCTGACAACCCGAAGCCATTGAAGTATCTCCGCATTCCTGAGGAGCTCTTGCGAAACATACATGATGCTCGGAGAATCTAACCTATATGGTGATATTTGGTCTGTACTATGTAATGAAGCTGACACAGAAAATCAGGCTATATGGGTCATACAAACCAGATCTGTATACGTAACCCGCCGCCTACATCTTCTCTTATAATCAGTAAAGGGAGAAGGCGTATCACCAAGTAACAGCTTAGTTTTTTTTTTTTTTTTTTTTTTTTTTTTTAAAAAAAAAAAAAAATTTAAAAAAATTCTAAAGCTCCAATTGAACTTATACGAGCTGCTATAAATTTACCACTGTGCTGTGATACTAGTACCTGACGATGGTATATACAGTCGATAAGTATTCGCCTGTATAAGTTGTCGCTGCTGTGGAGGGCGTCGTACCAAGATCGTCATTGTAATTTTTACGTCATGGTCCCCCTTCAAGCTTACCAATTGGCCTATAATTATGCACGAATAATATTGAAGCATCCGGCTTACCATCTGCGTAGCCTCGTCCTGGGGAATGAAAGAGGATAATCGGCACACGGGGCATATGATACCTGATAGATCAAAGGGCGCATTTACTGAACGAGGAAACAACCGAACTGCTAGGAGACCACGCCCATAACTCGTTTCGCGAGTAACAGAGTACTTACCACTCTAGCATCTATAATACATTGCTGTAACTGGGTTTTATAACTCCTAAGAGCTTCGGGTTGACCTAGATCCCGCTATGGGATAAGAAGGCTTATACGCACTGCCACCATTAACTATGCTTACATATGTACATATGGTATGTGTATTTCAGACCAACGGGTCCGTGATATCCCGGGGATATGGCCTTGACGAGCTGCCCAGAGTCCTACCCGGATTTAACTTGCAGCTAAGGTGGTGAGAGCTTATTGGTTGGACGGCGACAAAGGACCCATCCGTCACTGCATCCATTGGAGTTAAGGGACGGCTTCAAGGAGTCTAATATAACTTGACGATATGATATTGGGATATCCTCGGACTGAAACGGCTTTACGGTGCCGCGGAGTCCGCATTACTCTGCGATTATACAAGTCGTTTGATAGCGACGACACCATGGAGGGGAATATTGAGCGGATCACGCCATCCTTCACGGGGACAGAAGAGATAAGAAGGGGGAGGTTGCTCCTCTGTGCTCCGTCACGACTCTCATCTATACAAGCAGCATACAACCTATCTTCATAAAGCTATCCTGTGCTCGTAAGTTAGCATATTCAGCCTCCTCGAAAAAGGCTCTAATAAGATGAAGACCCAACTAACAGACCAAAGGATAAACTCCCACCATGGCAATGATATCAAAAGTTCCCTTCCAGCTCACTGGCCGCTACGCCGAGCTTCACAAGTGGGAGGTGCTCAACGGTCCCGGCGACGCTCGTCCGACGGGACTGCAAATCGTCCAGGACGAAGGGCTTGTCGGCGCTATGGGTGACAAGGTCGCTTTGGTTACGGGCGTGTCTTCAGGCATGGGCCCTGAAACCGTACGCGCCCTGGCGGCGACGGGAGCCACCGTCTTCGCAACGGCTCGGAACCTCGACAAAGCGCGAGAAGCTCTTGGCCCATCGCTTCTTGGGACCGGTCGCGTGCATTTGTTGTTCATCGACCAGACGGACCTTGAGAGTGTCCGCAAGTGTGCCGCTGAGTTTCGGAAGCAGAGCAGCAAGCTTAATATCATGATTAATAACGCTGCTGTCATGAAGACACCTGGTCAGTACAGATATATGTCTTATCGTATCTTTCATCCACTATTTGTCCAATATTATGCTAACGCCTGGGTGATTCGTTAGTATGTAAAATATTCCCTTCGTTTTCCGTTTGATCCAAGTTTTGAGGAGATCTGCGAGCTTCCGGCATGTTGGATCTTGAGGAATGTACTAACATATTCCGATACCCTAGGAGAGTCGAACCAAGGATGGCTTTGAGTTGCAGTTCGGCACTAACCACATTTCGCACTTCCTACTCTTCTACCTGCTCAAGGACATCCTGCTTGCCAGCTCCACGCCCGAATTCCACTCGCGCGTTGTAAACGTTTCGTCGTCGGGCCATCGATACGGTCCCCTGCGCCTTGACAACTTGACTCTGGAGGGTGAATATGAGGGTTGGGCTGCATGTACGTATATATAGCATCCTACTCCCTCTCTATTCGTTGGACACTTGAGTCCAATAAACGGCTGACACAACTCATAGATGGGCAGTCCAAAACGGCCAATATCTACAGTAAGTATAACTCTCCTATCTAAGAATTGCCCCTTCCCCTTCCCCTCTACACTCTCGTTTAAGTGGGCAACTCACTTAATTCGAAATAGTGGCAAATCAAATCGAACGACTCTATGGGGCGCAAGGTCTCCACGGATACAGTCTTAACCCGGGGGCCTTCGTCAACCCCAACCTGCAGAAGTTCTGCCAGGAAGAGATGGAGGCTGCCAAGGGTGATGCGCGGACCATGAAGTTCCTGCAGAATGTTGAACAGGAGTGCGCGACGAGTCTATACGCCGCCGTGTCCAAGGATCTAGAGGGAAAGGGGGGCCTGTACCTTGAGGGAGCGTCCTTGTCAGGCCCGGCACCGGCGGATGGTGATAACATTGAGTATGGGCACGCCGAGTGGGCGTTCGATCGCGAGAAGGAGGAGAAGCTGTGGGAGGTCAGCAAGAAGCTGGTCGGTGTTGAATGAAGATGCTATATCGATGCGAGTGGACCTAAATCTACAATTGTAGAGTTATAGGTGCCTGTGAATGCAGTCTAGAAGTCGGTCTGTGTATAGATCTAGTTGTATTCCGGTACCAAAGTTGAATACACCCTACTCTATCCAGACGCAAGTGAAAGCTCACATGGTAGTGCTTCTTCGTGATTCATCTGGACCTTACACATCATTAGCTAAAGTCAACTCACTGAAGACCAGAGTATCATCATGAGTATGCAATGCGGATCGTGCGTGCTTAAGGGATTCTTCCCTCTTGTTTTCTTGCTTTGCGACATGACAGCGTCGCTCGATTCATTCCATTTTCGAACCCAGATACCTATCGACACCATCCATACGGGATGGGTGCCATTTTCAGTATAGTTTTCGTTAATACAAACAGGCAAACCAAAAACCAAGGTCATTAAACACATATCCTCAAACCGGTCCGAAGCACTTCCAGAACCGTGCGCTCAATCATACCAGAGCTCGAAATCATGCTAATCCTCCAACCGAAACCGCTCCTGTCGGTCCCCTCTCTCTATCGATCCAATTCGACTTCATGACGAGCCGTTATGTTGCAATGCGTGCTGTTAGAGAGCAACGCCGTTTTTACTCCTGGCGCCTAACACGTCGTCGACGATCCCCTTCCACAGATCCGTCAGCATGCCGGGCTCCTGCTCCTGTGCCTTCTGTCCCTCCTCGTGCACGAATTTGAGCTCCACACCGTCCATGCCCATACCCTCGACCTCGGTCAGCACGGACGGCGAGACTAATTCCGGGTTGGCGGCCACGATGCTGATCTGGGCCGGCGCGAGGGGCTCGTCGGCCACCTCGGGCGTGTGGTGGATGGAGAAGCTGTCGGGGAGGAGCGGCATGCGCAGGTGCGCGAACGGGTCGTTGGAGGTTCCCTCGAGGGCGGCCGAGCCGGGGAACACTATGTTGTCCATCGTGCTAGCGTCCGCGACAGCGTCGCGCGGCGCGGTCGAGGTGAAGGTTTGCATCAGGCGCACCGTGCGAGGAGGAGGGTGCGGGCGGTTGGCCGAGCGGGTGTAGAGATGGCGCGGATGCTGGATTGGATTGTTAATCACACACATTACAATTCATTCCACGTTCTTACGAAAAAGTCAGGTAGGTACTAATCATACGTCCGGATCTATATTCCGCTCCTTGAGGAGATCTGCATATTTCCTGGAGAGGGGAGCTCCGCCCTTGGAGCTCACAAGAGGCGTGGTCGAAGAGGTGGTTGCGGTGCTAATAGAGCGGGCGAGCTTCTTAGCAGCGGGAGCTGTGAGGCGGGGACCAGTCATGATGGGTTGGGGAAGCTCTGGATTAGGATTGGAGTTCTCGTGCACAGGAACTGATGACGGAAGCTTAAGTTTGGGAGGCTTGAGCGATGATTCAAGATGGAAAGTTCAATGGCTTGATACAAGGAGATACGAGAACAAAGAAAGGGAGGGGAATTTGGGATGATTGGAGGTAGATAGCTGCCGAGGATACTATGTATGGTAATGTAGGTATCCTATTGTTGAGAGGATCGGACGTCCGGGGTGAGGTGAGTACATAGTATGGACTGACCAGGGTACGAGGGGCCTGGCTTGGGATGTCTGGTGTTGTATGCACGAACGGAGGGGACGGACGGATCGTCTTTGTTAATAAAGGTGTGATTCGTCCGGGGCGAGAACACATATACTAGGTACACATTGCAACTCAAACGAGCAAGTCATATATAGAGAGCCAAGAGCGGCAGATGGTGTTCATCACTGGGATCTAAGTAATTGTGATGCTAGGGAAGCAGGTCATCAGACAACATACGGTCTGCTAGTCCTACGAATCTATACGTACTTACACGTAGCTACCCAGGTAAGCTTGCAGTAGTAGTACATCGACTACTCTAGATTCGCGATAGTTTAAGGTAGCTAATATTAGACGAGCGGGTCATTTGCCAAGGTCTATAGTGACAGACTATTATGATAGTGTTTAAAACGGCCAAGATACAATTCCTAACGGCTCACAAACCGATTCAACAAGTCTTATGCTACAAGTTTAGTATCAGATTAGGGGGGGCATAGCAGTGTTGTACTGGAGAATGACTAGCATTTGGAAGATCTTTAAAGGGTCTTCATCCGTTTGTCGCGGAAGAAGACAGGAAGCCAATAAACATCCCGGATGGCTGCCTCACCGACAAGTCCCCCCTGGCTCTTGTGTCTGTTGAGAAGGCGGAGCTTTAGAAATACAATACCGAGCCAAATTACCCCAGACAGCGATCCGTACCATCCCCGAGGAACACTCTAACCATAAACGGCTTAGCGACGCGGCCAACAAAAGCTGCATGGTCGAATCGCCGTCGAATCACCCTTCTCCTATTTCTAGAAGTCTGAAATTGACCCACTAGCTATTTGCTTGGCTTGATTCTCGACAAATCGAACGAACAGCTCCCCTGGCGAGAAAAGGAGTTGTCTGTGATTACTCGCATACTCCTTTTTTAAGACAAAAAAGAAAATTAAGGGAAAAAAGAATCATTATCGATAAAAAGTTCGGTGCTGATAACGACTTCATCTGTACCAAGTAAGAGGGAAGAGGGAGGTTGGAATAGAGATTCAGACAGGGTTGTTAGACACATATGTATAGTAAGACCTTATTCCAAGAAAGACGCCGTTCGGACTTTCTGACTCAACGTGTTCCGGTGATAAGCTTCGGCGATTAAATTGATTTACATGTAAGGAATTCTCTAAATGCCTCTAAGATCTAACAGTTGCGCGACATGGTAAGCCTGCCCGTTTCGGCATTGGGTCTTCATGAATCGTGTAGCATAGGTGTCCTGCTTCGATTTCGTCCCAATGCTGAGTCCACAGTATCCTGCTGTAGTGGGCGGTTGCTCTATAAACTAAATTATGCTTTTCGCTAGTTCTCAAACTAGATGATATAGATCGAAGGTCGCGTGGTCTTTTATACATGGGCGGTGTACTATAGCGAAATAATGACGATACCTCTCAAGAATGGTGTTCAAGCTACTTTCTCAAGGACTTCCGTCACTTCTTGATGTGATGGTGTGAAAGGCTTCCCAACAATGAACGGCTCCGATTCCTAAATTCCCTCATATGATCCTTCTGCTCATAAGATAACCACAACAGGATGGTAATATTTATCCTTCAACTCCGTCAGCACGCTCATTTAGTCAGCGGGTATTTTACTAATACACATACCATAAAGGAGGCTATAATCAAGTAGTCCTGCGGCGCGGCGACCTTGCCGACGTTAGGTGCCCATTGGACATTATTAGCTTTGAATACCTCCCTCTGTTATTCTCTCAGGGCTGAAACTCCCAAGCAGTGAGAATGGGAGTGATCTTGGCTACTCTATTATTCCTGAAAAAAAAATTAGAGCAAAATGGCTAACGGGTTGGGACATAGTTATATGATGATGAAAAGCACGGCACATTTCTGAACGCCTTAATGACAATAAAGGTCATTGGTCGGGAGCTTAGGTTTTGTTAGATCGTGCTGGGCCAAAGTCCTAGCCTACTCCAGAAATCAAAACTCAAAACTCCTGCTGGATCTCCAAATATGATCTCACAGACTGAAATTCTTACTGCTGCGCGTTCCACGCCTAGCACAGGTGGGTAACTCGAAACCGAGTCATTGACAGAGCAACGCTAGTCCTGGTATTCATAGCTTGTCTACAACGCGACTGACAAACCCCACGCGCAGGAACTCCTAGCGATAGATAGTGTTTTCGTTTCTCCAATCGCCTAGTTCCGTATAGACGAACACGGCGGTCACGTACGAGGGAAGCCAGAGGCGGTAGACTACACCAAATACTACAAGATGCTCGAATGCAATATAACTAGCTTCTCATATGCGATAGCGACCCGTCTATACCATGCTTGTCGTAACTCATGATCCTATACTATAACCCTTCCAAGGTTAGATACATAAAATAACACACTAGCCAGTCCCTTACCTCCTTAGTATCTATCTCCCACACCAATCCAATCCATTTCCCATTATACAGCAAAATTTCGTTAGTCCAAGTTTCCAATCCCATTACTCCTCGCACCAAATCCTCCAACCAGAAGCAAAATTCACAAGTAATTACCGCCGATGCCAGAACAACCCCCCGGTCTTCTTCTTCGCCTTGCCCGCGGTATCGTACGCGCCCTGGAGGTTATTCGTCCAGTTCTTGTCCACGAGCAGGTACACGAGCGCGCTGACGGGGATCGCGACGCAGAAGTAGACCCAGATGGTCTGGGTCAGGTCGGCGAGGTTGGCCGACATGCTGAAGAAGCTGCTCACGAAGCTCAGCGGCGCGAAGATGACGGCGAGGTAGGTGAGCCGGCCCAGCGTCTTGTTCTGCTCCAGCGCGCGCCGGCTCTCCTCGATGGCGGTCACGGCCGTGGCGACGGCGGCGATGCGCTCCGTGCGCGAGAGCAGGTCGTCGATGTGCCGCGCCACGATGGTGAAGTCCTCCCGCAGCGCTGCTATGCAGTCGCCTGGGGGATCTGGGCGGCCTGAAGAATTGGAAGGGTCCGGGAATAGCTTCGTCCGCATGTCTGCTACCATGGCCCGGTAGACGGGGAGCCGTCGCCGCCACGTGTGCAGTTTTGTGAGCGACTTGTTGAAGTTAATGGACTCGCGCTGGATGTCCCGCTTGACCTGGAATAGATCCGGCTTCTCGATCTCCCACTCGATTTGGCCTAGCCGCGCCGTGATATAACGGCTAAGGGTCAGCCACTGCAATTCGGCGTCAGTAATTGTTATTGCTCGACAACTTAGTTGACTGGAATTCAGGGCCATTTTGGACGAGAGGGTGGAATTCGATCGTGGCTTAGGGATAACCTGGAGATGGGAATATAACCCTATCTAGTACTCACCTCCGCGCATATAATTTCCAGGATCCGGAAAGCCATCGCTTTAGGATTCTTTTCGATCGAGTCGATGTCCTCCTGCGACGTCTGCCGGATCCAGAAGAGCAGCTCCTCGTATAGACTGGCTCTATACGGTCGATCAAATCCCTCTGGCAACTGCTCCGACGGGCACGGCGAGTTCCTGAAAGGCCTATACCCTTTCCATAGAGGGAATCCTTCTGTTATCGGGGGGTCGATGAGGAGAACCCCTATTGTTATTAGCACATTTTCCACTACATACGGGCAAGTGCCTTACCGATGGCTTGTTGATCTTCACTAGCCGGTCTGATCCACAATGATGCCTTGCTTCTAACAAGGGCGACCATTGCGTTGTTATCGTCGAACAGGGAACCATGGTCATTGTCTTCATCGAGACGCCTCAGTACGTTGAATCGACCGGCCTGCTTCCGTGCTCTTTTTAAACTGTCTAGAGTCCCGAAGTACCTCGGCTGTATGTATGTCAGGCGGAAGTATGGCCGGGTCCGCGACACTATATTGAGATCAGGAAGCTCGACCCACGGATCACGGACGTTGTACCACGTGTAGTCGTTGATGTGTTCTCGAAAGAACTGGGGATCGATATCGAGCTTGGAGCCCAGATGTTCGATCACATCCCGCGAAAGGTCTTCCACAACGTATAAGCGCGTGGCGTTCGGTGTGGCGGTCTCGTTTAGACAATCCGCCAGGCCCTTCGAGTTGGTTATTTGTTTCATACTCGGGGTTTCTTTGCCCGGAACAAAGTCCACGACTGCGACCTTGGTCCGGCTGGCCCTTTCATTCCGAATCCTGCTTAACGTCTCATGGGGTAGTCCCCTAATGAGCTGCCATTTAGTAGGCGATGTTGAAACTTCCATCCACTCTGCGAGGTATTGGAGGTGAGGCCAAGCCTTGGTCAGTGATTTGACATGCTTTAAATATGGTCTCCCATCCCTGGAAATTGGTCAATCATTCAATTAGTCGATCATGAGCTCGTTGAGCTCGCATAGCCTCGGGGGAAGACGAACAGTTTGAGCTCCCATTCTTTCGTATACATAGGGTTGGGTCCCTCATATATATCACCATTAAAATAGTCCTCGTATCCATATTTCCCTCCAAGTTTGCGGTCCGGGATCAAGTCATTGGGGTCGTCTTTTTCGTCTTGAACCTGAGGAGGGGTATCTATGCTCTCGCTAGCCCGATGTTTCTCCCACGTGAATGATGAGAGTGGCATGACTCTTGGCCGAGGAAAATGCAAATAATGTTCAGAAATCTATCCCTTTTACTGAAAAAGACATATAAAATGAAAAGAGAGCCGCTAATTAATGCAAATTTGAGGAGAAAGGAGAGAAGTGTCTTGAAAAAATGATACAAGCAGAGCTGATTGTTATATTTTCAGGCGGGTCTCAATCTCCAAGACCGGCATACAGGCTTGCGCCACATAGCGACAAGGCTCTCGGCGTTACATTGCATATAAATACTGATCTACGCGAATGATGGAGGCTGAGTTTCCTAGTGGAAGCTGTAAGCTTCGAGGCGCATTGGTTCAAACTGCCCAATTCATATACCTTATAATAAGTATTCAAAGATGACGAACGGTCAAATAAAAATCCACTTGCGGTTTATTTTTGAGGGGATTCCCCTCTTCAGACGGCATGTGATATCTTTTAATGCAGCAGTTTGCTTTCTCTTCTCGGTGAACACTTTCAACGTTATCACCTTTACTCCATAAATCTAAGTACTAGACTAGGTACCTAGGATGGGCGAAAAACGCGCCCGCAAATGCAGATTACGCCTGGCTATGTTAGGCGTATCTGCAACCTGCTGCTCCATGTGACAAATAAAACATGGTCGAATTCAACGGAATGGTATACTGTCCCCAATGCCCCCTAACGCCATGTGCTGTGACCCTTCATTTCCCAAGCCGACGACCTACCCTGCCCAATGCTGCTCTGCTGCCATCTTCCAACCGCAACGACCATGGACGAGTATCAAAACCTATGCGACTTTGCTCTTAATGGGGTCTTCACCTGATGTTCCGGCCCTATGTTATGCCATAGGCGAACATACAGTATCTTAAATTTGCCATATCAAGACCGCTGGAAGGTCTTATTTAATCCGTCTTCCAATGGCTGACTAATCCACCATCGGTATCATCACTTCCCAGGTACAACTCGATGGCATAGAGACCCATGGTAGCGGCAACATTGACCCAACGCCAAGTGTTACCTCCCGCGTCTCCATGTCGAAGCGTCCAGCCTTCCTCACCGTCGCTGGCAGAGAAGTGCTGCAGTAGGAGGCTTGTGTAGACGGAAATGAGGATTGAAGGCGAGAAGAACGATAGATAACCTAGAAGACGATTCGCATCATCCGAGTCGTCTAAAGAAGGCTCCTGCATAAGGGCCCTGGCTCCTGATTCTCGTACCGCGGGTATGATACGAGTTGCGCAATAGAAGACGATCAGTCGGTAGACCAGAGAGATCATGACCGACGGTGCGATAGTCTGGAATGCGGCGTGGAGGAAACCGAACCAAGAGTATAAGGTTGAGGGCAACAAGCTGAAAAGGTGGACGACAGTTGAGTAGCTCGCCATGATGATAGGCGGCAGGGGTGGAAATTCGGGTTGGCTTGCTGCTTCCTCTGCGGCTGCGGCTCGGGCTGCTGCCGACTGAGCATAATCGGTAAATATTTGGTAGACGCACAGGACAATGTATGCGAATAGTAGTGATGACTCGACCGGATTTCCGCGGCCGGTGAGAATTCCTATGGCGCATAGGAAGACTGCGGAGGTGACTGTCACGCCGATGAGCGTCGCATCAATATTGCTAATAGAGGGAAACAACGCAACCCGCCACAGGAAGTAAACGGCACTGGCGATGATAGAAGCGGATAGGATTAGGAGGATAAGCTGGAATGCAGTTAGCAGCTAGTACTTAAGTAGTACATAGTAGTAGTAGTGTGGTGGTAATAAACAAGGACAACTTACAATCCAGGTATCGCTTCTTCCACGGTTAACAAGCCATCTCGAAATTTGACCCGCAGCCTGGATGACCAATAGCGTGCAGAAGCCTTCGGCGAGTTGGAAGACAGGACTTGAATAACGTAACGTCTTATCCCAGCTTCCGAGAGTGACCGACTCCACTAGGCCGCCGTTGCCGAAGAACCAGTCGGACCATGTTGTGTGCTTGTGACTACTAAACCCACTAATCGTTCTTGATACCCAGTCGGTGCTGTTGCTATCCACAGCAAAGTTGTGTAGAGACCATATCAACAGCGTGGGAATTACAATCCACTGAGAGGATTGGAGAAGGTTGACTAGCCATCGTATGCGCGAGTTTTCGGGCGCAGCGAGCTTGGCGGAGCTGTACAGAAGATAGAAGATGAAGAGCGACAGGCTGTAAGCCAAGCCACTGTCTCGACCTCCTACATCGAAAGATATGGGTATGGAGAGGACGATGGTGAGGAGGAAGAGGGAACCGGAGATGATGCGAAAGAACCACCACATGGGCGCGTCGGTGGTGGCTGCTTGCCGCGCCGAGCTAGCGAGGCTTTCGCGGCCAGGGTTGTCTTATGTGTTCCCGTCGTTCTTTAGAGGACGCCGTGGTGGTAATCCGATAACCGTAATCGTTCGAGCGCGTCACGACGAGATGCTCAAATTCGATATGTTTGTCGGCGATGAATTTGTGGATGACTAGTGGAAAGTCGTCGCGTCGGGAAGAGAGGGGCTAGATTTTATCTGTTCCTTTCCCTAGGCTCCAAACACCGTAAGGTTTTTAAATTTTTTGGTCGAGGTGGCCCTAATCAAGCTAAGGTACTGTGGTAGTAGCTAAGATTATTCCCTAGCCGAAGATTTCACGCTGGGACACACTGGACAGGAGCAGAGATAGTGCAGGTGTAGAAACTGCCAGGTGGCTTATCGGTTATCTGCACGTGGATTGTGGCTCATAAACTGCCCAGTGGAAACAACGAACTGTAGGTATTCCCCCTGTACTTCCCTGTATACTGTACGTACATATATTCCACAAAAACGACAGTGAAAGAGCCTTGAAGGGAGCATGTAAGTTGAGAAAAATCAAATAGGAGCTGGAGATATCAAAATCTCACTGTGACTATAGATTAACGACTTTGGACGCACTGAACAACCTTGAAGGTTTTTTTTTTCTCTTGCAATCAACCCAGAGAAGCCATGTGCTATCAAGAGGTCGCGTGTACCTCATGTACGTACCTTTGCTTCATGGCTCATTCGCTCAGGCAATGGTGCAAGGCACGCTTGACTTGGGTTTAGATAGCGCGTTATATGCCCCACAACGGTCTGCAAGCTTGATCATTCACCGCCCCTGTCCCTCATCAACTCAGCCAACCCCTCCACTCATCATGGGTGCCCCCTGCTCCCCTGAGAAACTCTATCGTCATACCCTTCATAAATGTCTGTTCTACGTATCACACGTGAATTGATTGCCCACCACTTAATGATTAATGAATAACTAGAACTTTCCACGTTATCATATCTTGTCAACCATGAGATGAGAAGTTCGTTATTGATCTGATAATCTCGATATCCACAAAGCCAACCAATCTGATACTAAGCACCCCACATATCCACTACGCTTGTGTAAGTGAGTACGGAAGGTGCTTTCAAAAGTTTTTTCCATACTAAAAACGGCTGCCAGCTGGCAACCGGGCTGCCAGCTATCCTAACAAATTATGAAAAAATAGTTAAAAACATCATTAAAACTATATAATATCACTTTTAAATATTGTAATGATTATTTTATTTAATTAATTTAAATTAATAGAAGTTATTTTAATTTTTTTTAGCTTTATTTTCATCGATTTAATTTAATTATTTAGATTTTTTTTTAACGTTAACGGTGTAAAAGTAATCGTTTTTTTCTTGACTTATTATTTATATAAATTATAACTTTCTTTATATTCATTACTTTTTTTAAGGTTTATAACTTTTTTAATATATATTAATATTTTTTTTATTTATTGTTAAATTTTTTTTTACGGTAAGTTTTTTTAATAAAATCGTTATATGTAAATAACTTTATCCCTAAAATTAAGTGCGTTTTATTTAATAATAACTTTTTTTATATAAAATTAACAAAGTTTAATAATATTTAAGTTCGATAAATTAAGGCATTATATTATTTTAATTACATTGTTAATTTCGTACGTTTTTTTTTATATTTAATAAATGTAATTAAGTATGTTATTTTTTTAAATTATAATATAAAAGCGATTTTTTATATATTTTTTTATAAATAAAATTATTTTTTTTAAAATAATTTCTTTACGATATCGATATTAATTTATTTTACTTTTATTATTATAAAAAAACTTTTTATTAACTTTAATAAATCGTCATTAAAGTTTAAATCTAAGTTTATTATAAAAACTTAATCTTTTTATTTTAATATTTAACTTTTACTTAATACGTAAATAAGTTTTAAATAATTTATTTAATTTTTTTATATTTTTTTAACAATTTTTTTATTAACGAAAGTTTCGAGGGTTTAATAATGGTAAAGTTTTTTTTTATCGTATATAAAATTAGCTTAAAATATAAACTTTATATAACTTTTTTATTTTTTTTTATATAAAATTTAACTAACGTTTTAACGGGTAATTTTTAAATTTTATAACCGCCACGTTGTTGTTATAAAATAATTACAATTTTATTTAATTATATAACGTTTTTTTAATTTTTTATAATTTAATGTTTATAAGTTAAACATTAATTTAAATTTTTTTTTTTATTTTCGCAATTAGCTTTAATTTTTTTATTAGTTTTATTTTTTTATAACTAATTTTTTTAAAAATTCGCCACATTATTATAAAGAATATTTAAATGCTTTCATTTTAAAATTCACTAATAATAACGTTGCAGCTTTTTTTTTTAATACTGCAATTTTTATTGATTTTTTTAATTATTTTTTTAGGGGCAACACTAAATCTGCAGTATGCCGCGGCTAGATCTGCAGTATGTCCGGAAAGGGTAGGCGGTGGGCGGAAATCCGGGGGGCGTACCTCATCAAACGCAGAGTTGAACGAAAACGCAAATAACCTCGCACACACGGCTTTACTCAATTGATAATTGGCATCATTCAAATGCGCTCAATTCAGCGATTCAAATAATATAAGTTTTATGTGTTGCATCCCTGATCCGAGGCAGCTGTATGGAATAATCAGAGATCTCAGCGATTTTGAAAACGACTAAGTTTGAATATAGCCGGGGAATAGCCGCAGGAGAGAGCTAAGCCGCCAGGCTCGCTGCCAAATAGCCGCCTCAAACCAGGGATGCAAGGGATGAAACGTATATAAAAAGAATCGCTGGATCGAGCCCTTTCGAACGATGCTAATTATCAATTGAGCAGGGTCCTAGATACGAAGTTATTTGAGGTTTTATTCAAAATCTCCCGTTCCAGCGGTTTTGGCGAGGGAGATGCCTGGCAAAACCGCTCACCGCCTTCCGGATTTCGACCATACTGCAGATCTAGCCTTGACATACTGCAAATTTAGTGTTGCCCTTTTTTAGTAATAATATTAAATTAAATCATAAGGCAGCCATTACATTTCACATCTTTAAACCATTCATTTTTTATAATAAGTAAAATTACAATCAAATCAAATCTTTATTAAATAACACAATTATATATAACGTTGTAAGTACGTAAAAATAAGTTAATAATTTTTTAAATTTTTTCATTAAATTTATTAATTACCAGTAATTTTAAAATAACCATTAAAGCTTATATAAAAATATTATATTTACTTATAATGTAATAAAATAATAAAATATAAAAATCAAAATACACTTAAAAAATTTAATAACTACTTAATTACTTAATTTATATATAAATTTAATATTTAAATAAATTTATATATAATTTAATTATTAATAAAATAACTAACTTAACAACTGACAAAATAATTAATTTAACAATTAATTAAATAAACAATACAATAATTATATTAAATAATACGTTTTTTATTTATATTATAAATTAAATACTAAATTTATTAATAATTAAATTATTAAATAAATTCGCAATAATTAACACAACAATTAACGCATTAAACAATTAAATTTATAACTAATATAATAACTAATTTATTAAAAAATATATAAATTTATTTATAATTTTTATTATAACAATATTTTATTTATTATAAAAAGATTTATTAAATAATATCACTTTAAAAAATTAAGAAACATGGCAGCCAATCGACTACCACTGCCAGGTGGGTGCTAACAGCTGTCAGCGGTCACGTGGCCGGCTGGCAGGGATTTTAATATAAAAAAAATTTTTGAAGGCACCTTTTGTACAGGGGCTCAAGTAATAAACCCTCATTCTGTTGAATTGGTGGAAAAGTTCTGGGGTTAGGAATTAATCAGGAATGGGTCAGGCAGAGCCTGAACTACCCGGAAAACACGTTACGTACGGTTTCTGTTAAAAAGTGAGGAATTTTAAATGTTAATGAAAAATTTGAAAAAATTAAGAAAATATATGATTAGAGCCTAATTAAATTAATGCCTAATATTATAATTAATTTTATTAGTTATAAGCCTGGTTTATGAGCATTTATAAAATAAGAATTGGAGTAATTTTTTTAGACTTAAATTATTTATTTATAAATGTAGAAAATAAATAAAAAATATTTAAGATATGGAAAAAACTTAAATAAAATAAAAAATGTTATTGTAATCTATTAAAATAAGAATGATTAAATTTTGGAATTAAAAAGATTGGAACTTTTGGTATGATAAATTCTAAATTATAATTTTAGATAATATTTAGAAAATTATCGATTTAAACAAAATTAAAGAATAATTATCCAAACCTTAATTTTTTCTAAATAAATTAGATATATTAGGCTTAAATATCTAAAATTATGTGGAATAAAAAAACTCCGTAAAAAATCTTAAGAAGTATTATTACAAAAAAGATGAATATATGGTGGAGTAAAGAAAGTTAATTAAAGTAAAGATGATTATTTAGAGATTAATGGCGGAATATCTAAAATATTATTTAAATCTAAATTTGATTATAAGGTAATGGTTAAAGAATTTTTAAATAGCCTTAAAATTGTTGAAGGAGGAAGAAATCTAAAAGTGAGAATTAAGATTTAAAAATTATATTAAATAATCTTTTTTAGAATGGTTATTTGAAAGCTTAGATATATAGTTAAATAAGTTTAAACTTATTGTATCTAAATTAATAAAACTAGATATCCTAAATAATAAATATTAGGCGTAGAGATTAATTTAAATATGGGGAAGTATAAGTAAAATATTTATAATAGATTAGATTTAGAGAAAGGTTAATAAAGGCTAATAAAATATTTTAAATTTATTAAAATATATTAATTCTTTTTGAACAAATTATAAGGAATATTAAGAATAAAATTAAATAAATTAGAAAGATAAAAAAAATAAAGGAAAAGGTAGATTTATAAGATTAACAAATTTTATAAAATTTAAAAACAAATATAAAAGTGATAATTAAGAATTAGAATTAGAAAAGGAAAAAAATATATAACATTTTATTAATATTATAAACTTTTAATTAAGGTGGTTATAGTAGTTTTTATTTAAAGAGATTGTTAAAAGTATTATAAGGAAAAAATATAAGATAGCCTTAATTTAAAGGGAAGCTTTCCTTATTAAAACGATAAGATTAAAGGCTTTAAAATGTAAAATATATGATTGAAAGGGATATAAAATGGTTTAATACTTTTTAGTTTAAGGAGATATTCTAGATTTTTGCGTTATTTTAAAAGAATTAAAGATAAAGTTTAAAAAAAATATAAAATGATCTTTATTTTTGGATGAAATATAAAAAATAAGGTAAGTGTTTAAAACCGGAAAAAATAGGTAAATATAATAAGAAAAAAAGGAGAAATAAAATATCGGAATCAAAAAGATAAGCTAAATATTAATAAAAAGGATATAAAAATATGTTAATTTAATTAATAATATATGGATAATAACATTCCTAACAGAAAAAACATATCTATTAAAAAATTTGATAATTAGAAATACTAAAACCATTCTCCATATATTCAATAATTTAAATAGGTTTATAAACTTTAAAATAAGTAGAAAAGCAGAATATATGCTAGTAGGAGATAGTAAAATTAAAATATTAGGTTGAGGCATAATATTCCTAGAAGTTAAAATGCTGGGATACATTTAGAAAAGGGGAAATAAATATATAATTATAAATTTAATAATAAATATAATTAAATTAGAAAATATTATATTTTATAAAAGCTTTTATATAAACCTAATAAGCTTAATAATTTTAAAGAAGAAATATATTATATTTAACATTAAGATTATGGAATTATATAATATGTAAAACCTAATTTATATTTTAAAATAGGTTAAATATATTTATCGATAATTTATTTTAGAATATAAGCCCTTAAGTTATATAATTATAATTCCTAACGATTTAGTGGGATTAATATATGTAATAGAAGGCAAAACCATTTAAAAACCTAAGTATTCAAAAAACCCGCACTATTTATTTAAAAGAATCGCAAGGATATAACATAAACAACTTAGATATATCTCCTAACTTACCATGAAGAAACTCATGGATTTAACCTTAAAATTTAAATTAAAAAGGCTAAAATCATATGAATATAAAGGATATACTTTAATAAAAATTATTTAAATTATTTTAAAAAAGAAGAATCTTAATAAATTTATTAAGATATTTAAATAAATCTATATAAATTAAGAAGATTTAACAGAAGAATAAGGAGATAACAAAAAAAATAAATTAATTAAAAAAACTATTTTTATTATAGATAAGGCATTGGGATACTCGATAATACAAGCCATAATATATATAAAAAAATTAGATAACCTCTTAATTATTAAAAAAGAAATAAAATAAATTAAAAAGTATTATTAGGTAAAAATAACCTATATTTAATATAATAATAAGATAAATAAAGACGAAATAAAGGATTGATATTATTTAAAAAATATCTTCTTAAAACTCTCCACTTCCATAAATCCATCTTAAAACCTGGTAACAAAGAAAATAAGAAAAACAATTATAATAAAAGCAAGAGCCATAAGATTTTTAATTAAATTTCTATACTTATTATAGAAATATATAATAAAAATGGTAACTTATTTATATAATAGAATATTAAAGTAAGGTTTAAGATAAAAGATTTTATATGAAGTATTATATAAGAGAATGTAGGATAAGATTATATTAAGGCTAAGAAAATCATAAATAACACATTTACAAAGATATAAATATCTTACCTATATTTTATGGAAATAGATATAATAAGATTACCTAAAAAGATTATGGAAATTAAAAAGCAAAGTGAATATAAAGTATTTGATAGGATATAATTTAATAAATATATATAAAATATAGATTTTTTATAAGAAAAAGATAATTAGAGTAAGGGATATATTATTTAATAAAGATATTATATATAATAAAAAGAAATTAAAGATAAATCCTAAAGAGATTTAAGAAGTTGATGAAGTGATGGAATTAATTTAGATAATAGAACAAGAGGTAATGTATAAATAAAAATTAAAAAAAATGAAAGAAGAGTTTAATTATATCAATATATTTTTTGCTCCAATAAAGGAATTTAAAAACAAAGAAGTATAAAAAAACAAATTTTTATATAAATCAAAAAAAGAACCTGGAAAGGAAAATAAAAATAAGGAAATAGAGGAGATAAATAATGAAGGAGGGAAGAATCCTAATTAATAAATATTCCTAACTTTGTTAAATTTTCTTAAAGGAATGGCAAAGCATTTTGTAAATATAATAATATTAAACGTTAAACCTAATAATTTAAAATAAATAAGAAAAATAAAGAAGATAATTAATAAGATAAATAAAAACTTTAAAATATAAAATAGATCGGAGAATAAAGGCTTAAAACCAGTAGTTTTAAATAAGATTTTATAATAATAAACCGACCAATTCTTTGATTTTTAGAAGCGAAGATTAGCTAATAACTGGCAAAAAACATTCTTAAAAGGAATTTTATTTTTGTCGATTTAAGTTATAAACCTATTAGCTAAACTAGAGATAATTAAAAATCTCTATATATATTTCTTCTAAAAAAACTTTAAAAAGGTTATATAAAATCATATAAATCAACATATACAATAATTTAACTCTTAGAAAAAATGTTTAAGCTAAGAACCTAAAAAATTAAATATATAAATCATAAAAAATAAATAAATATTTAAATATAAAGATAAAAACAGAAAATTAATAAATTATAAAACGTAATTAATAATATATAAGAATCAACAAACACCTAAAGATTTACCCACAAAAGCGATTATATTAGCGGTAAACTCCTTACACATTATCCTAACCATTATAATAACATTCAACCTAAAAATAATCCAATTAAACGTAATAAATACCTTCATATAAACTCTTATCGATAAAGATATTTATATAAAATACCCCCTAAGATTTATAAAATAAGGAACAATATTAAAGCTAAAAAAAACATTATACAGCCTTAAATAATCACCTCTCATATAACAAACCACGTTCACAAAGATATTTAAAAGCCTAAAGTTTTGATAAATACCTCAAAAACCATACGTAATAATTTAAAATAACATCATAATATACTTCTACATCGATAACATAAAAATAAGTTATAAGAAAAAAAAATAATCAGAAATAAATAAAATAATTTACCAAATAAAACTAAAGGTTAAAGTTAAGTCAAAAAAAAAAATCAAATAATTCCTCGAAATGAACATATTAAGAAACCATATAATAAAGAAATTCTAAATATTATAACAAGCTTATATAGAAAAAGTAGTAAATAAATACCTTACTAAAAGAATAATAAAAAAAAGATTACCAAATATTCTGATAAATCTAAAAGAATTAAATCTAAACCTAAATATAATAATAATAGAATCTTAAAATCTATTTTAATAAAAAGTTAAATTAATCCTTTACGTAATAATATTAATAAGATTAAATATAACTTTTGTTACTTTTAAATTATCAAGATTTAACTCAAACCTATCGGAAAAATACCATTAGATAATAAATTAAATAATCCTATATCTATATAAGATAAAATATTTAAACTTAGAATATAAGGAAGAGATTATTGTAAAAACGTTCTTATATACCAGTAATACGTTATTTACAAATAATATTTTAAATAAAAAAAATAGCCAAAAATATCTCATAATATTATTTAAAAACTTAATAATATAAAAAATTAATCGCCAAGATATAGTTATAATATTAATTATAAAAACAGAATTATTTATGTTATTATAAATTGTAAAAAAAATAATCTACTTTATAAGATTATTTAAAACATTAGGTTTAAAATTAGAGGAAAAATTAATATTAAAATATGATAATAAGTAAACGATTAAGCTATTAATAAAAGAATTTATAAAACTTTAAACAAAATTTTAATATGTAAATATTCACTTTTATTGGCTAAGATAAGAAATCTAACGTGGAATGATCGGAATTGAATGGATATTTATAAACGTTATAGTAATAAATAGGTTAATAAAGGCTTTATTAAAATAAAATTTCTAATAATTCTTAAGATTTATAGGGTTAAAAGAGATCTAAAAATATTTGGAATTTAGTAGGAAGGAAGATAAGTTATGTATTTAAATCCTAAAATTAAGAAAGGTTTAAGAGAAGGAATATATCGTAAAACTAAATAAAGTTGCGAAGAACTTAACGAAAGTTAAGAAGATAATTGTATAAAATCTGCCGAGATTATAAAAATAATAATCTAAATAAAAAAACCTGATATAACCAAAATAAAAGCCATCGAAAGTAATAAAACGATGATGGAATAAATATAAAAGGTTTTATATACCTAATGAGTGCGAATTAAGTGCACGAAAGGAAATGGCTGAAACAAAAATAGGCTATTACCTTAAAACTTAGGAATTATAAAATTATCGAAACCCCTAATAATGATTAATTTGTTACGTATTTTTACAGAAGGTATCCGTTATCGCTGATCAGTCCTAATTATTCCTTCCCCTTTCAAAATGTTTCTTAACCTGTTTAAAATCTCTTCTAAAAGTTCACGCGCCAATTTATATTAAAAAACAGAATTAAAAAAAAAAAAAAAAAAGGAAAGTGAAACGATAAATCAAGGTAAAAAGTTTAAATTCTATCTTTTAATAACTCCATTAATAAATCGATATAATAATATTTAATTTTATTTAAGTGTGAGTAGTTAAACAAGCCAAAGTAAGATTATAAAAAAGGAGTTAGTTATAGAAAATAGTAGATAAAATGGCAAAATAATAACTTAAACATATAAAAAATTATAACAATTATTGTAAGAATATTGTTAATATTGCTTTTTCCGCCTTATAATATTATAATATTTACTAGAATTTAAGCCTTTTAGATTTTGTTGTATATATTTGAGATAAGGAATATGCTAAATTTTGCTTTTAGCAAGATGTGGATTAACCTAGTTAGCAATGGGAAAACGCAACTAAATTTATATAGAAACAATGTAAATCAAAGAAAACAAATTAAAAAATATCCTGTTAGATTAAGGAAAAGAGTTAAAAAGTAAGCTTAGATTAAACCGATAAGAATAATGAAGATTAGAAGAATTAATCTTAACGCCTGTATGATATAAATAAAAAAAATAAACCTTAAAAAAAACTCCAATAAAATAGTGATTTAAAATAAAAAGTATAATAAAATCTTAAATGATAAAATTAATAACAAACCTTAAATGCAAGAGATAAAAGATAATATTAAATAATATAAAAGATAATTAAGATAAAAAAGAATTAAAGGAGGAAGATTTAATATTTAGTTAGGGGGGGAAAGATTAGTTATATATATTTTATGGAAAGTGAGAAATCAAGCCTTAAGGTAATATTTAATCTATTAACCCAAAAATAGTAATTTATATAATTATTAAAAATAAGAGTGAGAAAGTGTGAATATCCTTGGAAAAGAAAAAGGTTGTATATATATTAATAAGGTTATTATAGAAAAGAACTAATCATTAAGGAAGAAGTAGTTAAATAAGTAATAAAATAAGGTATGATTATATAAGATATGAATAATAGATTAATAAGGAATAAGATTATTTATAAGTAATTAAATATATTTATATTTAGTATATTTACCTTAATAATAATATATAATAATTATAAATTATTTAATAAAATTATTTTATTAATTTACTGTTAAGAATTAAATAAAAAAAAGGTAATTTTTAAGGTTCTAAAGCATCGGAAATGGCAAAAATATCGGTAAGATAACTTAAAAAAAGGTTTTTAAAAATGAAGATTTTTTAAATATAATAACTTACTTAATTAGGGAATATTATTAAATAATTCTTAAGAATCATTAATGATTAAAGCTAAAACCTTATTATTAATTAAAAATAAATAGGTAATGACATTTATAATTATAGGGTATTAAATAATAAGCTTGGAAGAAGAGCTGTTAGTGATTAAAACTGAAATTTTATTGATAATTAAAAATAAATAAATAATAACTTCTATAGTTATAAAGCATTAAATAATAATTTTTGTAATAGAATTAATAATATGTTAAATATTAAATGCTTGTAACAGGTAGAGGATGAAGATATGAAGGGGTAACCGATAGAATGGAGGAAGACAAAATCGAAAAAGTGATTATATAATTCTTTAAAACTTTTTAAATTCTAAATAAATAAAGAACATGGAATTGGAAGAATAATCGTATAATTTTTTAGAACTTTTCAAATCTTAGATATATAAATTTGTTATATTTAATAACTTAAAGGAGTATATTAAATTAATGAAAGAATTCTAAGGTTAAGAATTAGTTAAGAATAGGTTAGGCGGAGCCTAAATTACCCGGAAAATACGTTACGCGCGGTTTCTGCTAAAAAGTAAGGAATTCTAAACACTAATGAAGAATTTGGAAGAATCAGGAAGATATACAATTAGAGCCTAATTGAATTGATGTCTAACACCATAATTAATTTCATCACATTCGACCAACTCACCGACAGGAGTCTCCTTACCTAAAAACTAACAAGTCCCACAGTTGCCCTCAAGGTCGTTCTAGTCTCTACATAGCCCATTTTAGGGGTCTATAGACCTGGGCTATATACCGAGATATGTACCTAAATAGGCGCTGGTATAAAAGATCGTCTAGAATTTGGGTGGACCTTACGCCAGACGCCTCTATACCCACGTATGATCCAACTCGGGAATGCCTACTAGATTAATAGGCGAGAGTAGCTATATTTTTCTAAGTAGCACATCGCTAACTCTAAACTACGTGTGTGATCAACACCAACTCAGGAATATTGCCCATTTTTTGTGCTTTAGGGCAAATATCTCTTGATAGTAATATGTAGGGTTCTTAACCAAAGCACATAGTACGTAGTAACTGCATCCACTCATGCCAATCCGACCGCCTTTTCCATACGTACTTAGTTATCATCGTACGAGTCGATGTTTACATCGAACACGTACGTAGAAGCCAACGTAAGTTGTCATGTATCACCAGTTGAGGGAACTTTTCAATGCCTATGTGGTAGATTCTCCCACTATCTCTACCATTGAGTATCAAATCACTAGAGATTAAATAACTATATCTCAGAGGAATCCTATATATAAAGTATTAAGAAGAGACACGATGGGAACAGGGTGGTAGTGAATATTCTCCCTTCGGGGTCTCTTAACTATTAAAAAGGAGGCTAACAAGATGATTTCGAATATTATATTGCCTATTAGTATTGGAATGGCCACGGTACCGCCTCTTCAACAGAGTAGCTGTCGCCGTTAGTTTGCTCGTAATAGCTTACACGTCATAACCTCGTGCCACCATAACTCGTTCTCAAGAGATACATATATGAGATATTTTATCGTACAATCTCATAGACAACTTCCATACTTCGCGCAAAAGTGCGAACGTAGCAATTCTTTCGAGTGCACATCTCGTTCATCCTTTTAGGAATCTTGTTGTGAGAATGCTCTTACCGACTCATTCTTACCTTTACACCATGTGCAACTCTCCAGAGCCTTGAGCGTACACATTTACCTTAATGCCAGCTTAGAGGCTATAGAATTCGCGCTGTAGCATCCCGCCCTGTATTCAGTACCATCGTCCTGGTATCCGTCCAACCAAGGCGAGTCACGGCGCAGTCCACGATCCAAGCGAGGTTACACGCCTGCTGAACACGCCATAATGGCTATTCATCTGACTCGATACCTATATCGTTTATAGAGACACCGCTATTAGTATTGATATGCTTACCAGACAGCACTGTCGTTCCCGGACATAGTCTCATCCGGGTTGATGCACTAAGTGTGGCGCCTTTGACGTTATCTAAGCATGGTTCTGATAGGGATAGAGATACTACCGTGACACGAGGAGCACAACGAAGAGGAGGGAGGTACTGGGGTTACATACTTAACGAAGACTACTCATAGAATAGCTCTGGTAGTAGCTAGTGAGTGCGACCCAGCTGTGTTGGCGGATAGATGCAGAATTGCCTGGACATCCGTGCCAGTAGTTGCATTTGCTGGCTCCATTGTCGGCTTGAGCTAGTATGCTTCTACCCTTTCCTCTACCGCATCTACATGTATTCCTAGCATATCCCCAACCTTACCATATACAAGAACCAGTGACTTGAACGCCATGCTGGCGGACCCGCTAACAAAAACGGCAAGCAGAGCAGCTCGGCTGTATCATGGCTCTACTAAAATTGAACGATGTAGACGTCCGGTAATGGTCGGATAACCATCCAGCCTCATAACGCCTTTGATAAGGAGCACAAGTCTAATGCGGACCGCCACGATGCTAACCTCAATATCCCTAACCATCCCGGGCTAGAAGCCGTCCCCCGTATGCTAGTGTGCTCATGTACTTATGTGCCCAGATTATTTCCGAGGTCTCTGTCACTCTATATTAAGACGAGGATCAACTCGTATCAACACCCTCCCTCCCCAACGCCCACTCCACAGCCTCCTTAACATTCCTCGCGATATGAAAGGGCTCAGCTGTAGGTACCGCCCCGGGGCTATGAATCCCTGTCTCAACAAGCACACTCCTCCACTGAATTCCCGCGGGGGACGCAAACTCATTCGCCCCCACGATATCGCTTTCGGGATTATCCCCCACCATGTACACGGTGCCTATCTCGCGATCCGGCGGCAACACCAAGTCCCCGTACCCCCGCAGCGCGCGCTCGCCATACACGTACGTGGCCTCGGTAGGCTTCCCCACGACGCTGTACCGCAGCTCCGCCGTGCAGCCCGTCGCAAACGCCCAGATTCCTTTAAGTGCCTCGCGGAACGCGCCCTGCGCGAACCGCGGCTGCGTGTGCTCCGTGCTCCACTCGAAGTCCGGGTTGCTGAAGAACAAGCCCGGCTGCCCGTCCGCCTGGTACCCGAAGTTCGGCCGCAACATGTCGCCGTTGAGCGCGGAGCGCGTGCCCAGGACCCCGCGCTCCGAGAGGAGGAGGTCCATTACGACTTGCAGGTCCAAGCACCAGTCGCGCGGGGACGTCCACACCAGGATGGCGGCGATCCGGGTTGCTCCTAGTTTGGAGGCGTGGTCGGGGCGCGCGTGTTCGGCGTGATGGGACCCGGTCATCTCGGGGAACGGGTGGATGTGCGGGAACTCGGCGAGGAGATCCGACGAGGTTACTGCTTTTCGAAAGCCGTATGCTTGCGCCAGATCCCGGATCTGCTGCCCCGAACCCCCGAGCACCAGCACCGTCTGGTCGCCATACTGCGGTACCAGGTCGAAAAACGGGGTATGAGACTGCACGAACTGCCGCGCGTCGAGCTCTACGTCAAGACGCCTGGCAAGCTTGGCTACGTGGGTCTCCTCGGTGTGCCCGCCGCCGTTGGTCAGGAAAATGAAGGGTATTCGGAGCCGCTGTAGTAGCTGGATGGTCTCCCGGGCGCCGGGGACCGGCTTCTTGCCCTTGATGAGTACGCCGTCGATGTCGAAAGCGAATGCCGGGGTGAGCTCGTTAGTCTGAGTCATCCTTTTGCTTAATGCTTTGATAGAAAGCAACCAGCATATGGCCTTGTTGTTATGTGCCGGAGAGAGTATTCTACCGGAGATGAATTGGCGTCGTCCCAGCATCAGGTATCAGTTCCTGGTAGTGTTATATACCTTTTTTCTCGCAAACACGTTGCGTGTGTGCGACTCGGAAACCTGCGTCACGGAGTGATAAGAACATGAAGTTGTATGTGTGTTTTCCTACGAGGATAAAACATCGTGTGCAAAAGATTATGTAGGCACCCACACAAGTTAATAAGGCGTTTGCCTGGCATGTTTATAAACAAGTCTAGCTCTTCCTCGCGCAGGATGATAAGCTTTTTGAGGCCGTACTAGGTATAGCAAACATAACTCAGCGATACTTAGTATTAGGATGTTTGCGCCTATCAGAATTGGCATCGCTTGCCATCTACAACATGCTATCGCAAATTGACCACACTATGGCTTTAGTGCGTGTAGTCAAATTGAGGCTCATAAACTTAAATACCTTAATATGAGTAAGGAGGTGGTCATTGAGTTGGAAGGTCCAGGCGTTTTAATGGGGGGGGCGTTATTAGTCAACCACATACACAAACCTTAGATAACCTTGGAAGCTTTAAGACTATAAATGTTCAAGTTCGGGCATTTGACGGTGAGGCTATAAAATGCTCTCGATTAGAATAACAACGCCTTGATACTCCAACCACTTCATAGAGGTACCTACTGAACACTCTGGTTTTAGTGTCACCACATATGGATATTAAGTATCGGGGGACTTTCAATTTTGCGTTACTAGGGACGGCCGGCGGTTTCGTTCGGGCTGCCCACTATAAAATTTCCTAATTGAGTCAATATTCTCCAAATGGACCAATCACAGCAATTTCCGCGTGTATTAGCTTAAGGTCAACTCTCGTAGGGTCAATGGGAAGGGAGTGCTGGGTCTGGCCTTATATCGAAATAAAAAAAACCATTGAACTGTTGGACTACTCTACTTCTCGAGAATGTATATATATATTAATTAGATATTCCTTACGTTGTTTCGAGACTCGCTGCTGCAGTTATTTGATAGCTACTCTGACACCGTCAGATTCTCCCCCTTGCAATGTGATACGAATGGAATCCGGTATGAAATATCGACGTGCCTTTGCAATAAGAAAGCATGATCACTTTAACCCAAGTCGATAACTTCAATTCACAAGTCAAACTTGGTCACAGGGGACTGGGGCTGTGGGGAAAGAATTCTTCGTATTTCATGCGTCATGGCTAGCTACTAGATATCTAGGCCCGCCGCCGCGTGTAAGTAGAAACAAATTCATCGCAGATGTGTCCTACCGGCCACTGAGACATACAACATAGGCCACGGATCATACTCGACTGATCCAGGCGTAACTGGGGTATTTTCTATAGTGTAACATTTTCTCCTTTTCCCTCATAGCACGTGTCCGAATGAACCATGATCATCCCGGGAGTGTTACGAAACACCCGGGGAAAATAATAAACTCTTTACGCTAAGCCGGCTCCGGAAAATGACCTCACTATGCTTCCTCCAGCAT
The DNA here is from genome assembly GCA_022984865.1 of Hypomontagnella submonticulosa. Lineage (NCBI taxonomy): Eukaryota > Fungi > Ascomycota > Sordariomycetes > Xylariales > Hypoxylaceae > Hypomontagnella > Hypomontagnella submonticulosa. The sequence goes on along the minus strand of JAJKLF010000004.1, from coordinate 759,585 downwards.
AGATACCTGAACTCCGTTAATTCGCCCCGCTGTTAATACAATGAACGTCGCCGGACGCAACTCCGAGGGAAGTTGGCGATGCTGCAATGAGGCTCGTAAACATGGAAAGGAACTTATGCTCGCATCCGCCATGTCTTTTCTGAATTCGCAATCCCGGTCATAATTTTCGATCTAGTAAAGAAAAGGGTATCCTCGTCTAACGTTTCCGGCCGTTACATAGAAATGACAACTTTTTATTGACTTTTTCGTCGGAAACCTGATCGTGCTTGCAATAAAGAATGAATAGGAATGAATGCTAAGGAAATAAAATGGAATGCGGTGTATGATACCTCTTTGGTGTGAGGTTATTTCCAGATATTGTTTCAGTGGATCGTCTAGCGACGTTCACTATAAACAGCCTTGGCCTGATCAGACTCCTGGACCAGCGGGGCACGAGGGTACTGGGATGGAGGTGCATAAGAGCGCTGGCGTCGATGATATGAAGGCGACTGCTCATATGCTGCTAGTGAGCGGGCGCCGTTGGTATGTCCATATTCCAAGGTGGATGCCTGGGGAATATTGGAGTGTGAAGCTGATGGAGTGCTTTGATGGCGCGTGTGTCTATATCCAGGGGCATAAATTGTATCGTAGGGTGGACCTGGCGAAGACCAAGACGGCTGGTAGGGTTCAACGCCTCGTTGAGGGGGCGCTGGATAATCGTTATAGTAGCTAGACGAGGTGGACGGCGTATGAGAATTCTCCGCATGGTTTTGGGCCCTGTCATAGGGTGCCGAATCTGGGGACTGATTTGGCAGCACAGAAGGATACTCCAAAGGAGAACGAAACGTAAAGCCGTGTTGGAAATTATCAACTTCTGGAAATGATCGTTGCTGATTTGACATGTTTCTGTTATGTGGATAGTCTCGGGAGGCATTGGATTCTAGCGTTGTAGCCGCGTGGTGGCTTCCGTTTCGATGGGGGTTGGATGCCGCCCAATGGTCGTAGCTGTAATTGGGTGCTTGGTTGTCTTCACGATTGTAATACGACTCCTCCGCGTGGCTCTCTTGGATATTACCGAAAGCAGGACGATGAGGTAGGGCGTACGTGGGTCGCAACGGAGCAAGAGATGGACGTTCCGGGAACCTGGAATTCGCATGTGGATAGCGATCGTTATATGGATCGCTGTATATGGATGGCTCGGACATTCGTTGCCGCTTCTCGATAGGGTTCGGACGTAGGGCATCTTCATTCCTCCAGTAGGCAGGCTGGCTTACCCGACGAGTCATGGGCTGTGACTCGGGTCGAAGAGCAACACCGACTGACTGGGATCGCTTGTGAACCTGACTCCCAGTGCTGGTCTTCCGTTTCAACATCGTCTTAAGCCTTGTGTCGCTAGAAGTGTCCATGGATATATTGGGGAGAATCTCTATATCGGGAATTTGTGTCATGTTAGTCTCATCCATCTCTTTCTTTAGGCGGGCGACAATGTCTTGGATCTCGACTGTGCTGTAGCCATCGCCACACTTGCCTCGAAGCCAATCGGGCACGGCGGTGCCGTTGAGAGTAGCACTATCTGGCATTGTATCATCGTCATCATCGCTCTCGTCACGATAGGATCGCTTCCTGATCGTCTTTTCTTGGACACGGTTCTGCTCTCGCTTCCTCATAGACAGGGACCATTCTTGGACAATCCCGGGCTGTCCGTTGCGTTTATTTTCATCACTCCACTCCTGGACACGGCGGATCTGCGTCTGGACTAGGTCACATTGGACCTTAGCCCATTCCTGTGCGTTACGGTAGCGGCTACGTTGGTAGTGCTTCCGACAGAAGTGGACCCAGACATGCGGAGGAATATTTCTGGTACAGGTCTTATTGCGGCCAAATATATGCGATATGGCCTTGCGGAGCTGAGAGCCGGTGTCGCAATCAGGCTTATACATACAGACAATACCATTGTTCTGCGGAGGCTGGCCAGGGCCCGCTGGGGAAGGGGTGGTGGCCTCCATGAAGTAATTCGATCGAGGTTCACCTCGCTGTGGCGACGAAGTAGACGGGAGCTTACCAGGGAACGAACGAAAGGTCCTATCAATTGTGTCCGTTGCAGGGAGATCCGGTGCTGATATGGCTCTCCTATGTGCCCCAGTAAAGTCAAGAGGGACGGCGAGATGGCCCAAGTCTGGTCTGGTATCCTTAATACTAAAGGAATGCTGTTAGTAGGTGGAAATGTTAGATATGGTTGAGGATGTAGAGCAAGACTCTTGGCTTTTATAAGAAACAAATCTATGTGTGAATAGGATATGAGGTAATAGAAATGAGAACAGGCAGGACTCTGGTACGCGACTAAGAGCAATCAAGTCGAAGCCGAAGAGCCGCATTAGCAAGGGTAGATTAGACGAAGAACTTCCGAAGTTTGGACGAGGCAACAAATCATTGCCCTATGTAGGGGTGACTGCCGCGTGCCCCCCTAATTAGACACTGTCACCCGGCACGAAACTTGACTCGATGATTTCCGGGTGGGCCAATTGTCCACGGGGAATTATACTAGTATGGTGCTATTATGTGGAATACAGGAACGTCTACTCACCTGATGACATCCTGCCTGTTCGTCCGATCTAAATTTGATATACCCCTGGACATTAACATGGCATCAGACGGAGAGCTAGACCGTACTAGATCCGTGACTAATGCGTCTTCTTTGATTGCGGGGGGAGACAAGATTGCTTCTTTCGCTGCATTCTGACGTATATCCAATGGCAATACCCTGAGTCCTGCAGGTTCGGCACACTCGAATTGGGTACCGAGTGAAGGTGCATCGGGAATGACGTTGATGGGCTGCATTCCACCAACTGTGGACATTGATGAAATCCTAGAGTGGGAAAAGGAGGTCGACGAGGATGCATATGAAGACAGACTACTGTGGCTGCCTGAGAACTTGTGTCGTGGTGATTTAGGGCTTCCGGACTCCACGGGTGATGTACTATCGGAAACTAGCCGAACTGGCTGTGTTGATTTGGTGTCTTGCGTCAGTGGAAGTGCATATCCGTTGCCGTCCCATGGTGTTCTGCTTCGACTTGGCCCCTTCGCATCACATGTCCTCTGGGTTGTCTTCTCATGAGTTGATGCGGCCAGAGCGGACGAACCTCCCGTTTCCCCCTCAGTTATTGGAAGTTTCGAGCTAATAACATGATTTACTATGCTTCGACCCTCCGTGCTCATGGGCGCCTCTCGTTTTACCAACGTAGATTGGTTCAACAATGATGTCACATCCATGATGCCAACAATCCAAAGAACCAACAAAGCAGCGATCAAATCTGCCGTTGTACCTGGCCGGACGAGGATGGAGCCACGATAAATTAGGTCACTGGTTAAACCAGGACCTATGGGCACCGTGAGCGAATGCAGAGGTAGGGTTGAGTGCCTAATATTAGGAGGACCCGCGAGTTAATATCATCAAAGAAGAGTTTGATGCGAAACCCCTTTGGGTGAAAGACGACCAGCAGGTCGAATATCTTGATAGGGGAACGTAATCTCCTTATATCCAATGCTCAATAAATCAAAAACTGTGCTCGGAGACCTAATAAGGTCAAAACAAAAAAAGAATTAAATATTTGAACGGCGTTGCGTGGCAGAAGCCCCAGGGTAGTGTGTGGGCAGCTCTGCTGTATGGACGTTAAGGTAGTTATAGAAGTCTCGACTGGAGTTCCTGACTCGTTCGGATAATCGTCCTTAGAATTTGAGGGGGAAAAGAGTATATTTGGTCTGATTCTTTCTCATCGAGGCATGTGTGGTAACTGAGCCTTGCCCTCAATACAGCGCGAACGAAACGAATACCCCCCGGTCAAGATTGGCAACTTGTCATCATCACCCGTCTTTTCCCTAAGAGCATCCAACGCAGGATGGGGGTTTCAAGCACCGGTAGCTCAAGACTCTGCTCGAATAACAAGAGAATTCTCTCTCGTGCTTTTGATGTTGCTTAACTCATCGGCTAGGGCACACCGTTTAAACAGACATGAAATCAGCTCATATAGCGCCCTTCAGCAGACCAGATGCGACGATTCCAACAGCGAAGTAAGTGCTTAACGCGCCAGTCTGCCCGTCCTATCCCTAAGCCTAGTAGGAGAAGGCCACTAGAATAGCACACTACAGGCGTGTTAGGTGGGAGGGCAATTGATCTCCCTGGTACTCGTATAAAGCTTTGGTATGCCCCTTTCTCTTCTGGCCTTAACTTAGAGGGGGGAGGAGCTCACGACGGGGCGGCAAGTCATATGCTTCCGATGGAAAAAACAAGTAATAAACCAAGAACGATCTTAATGAGGAGTTTAGATGGAGGGAGCATGTGCGTGATGTGGGGGATCCTAAGCTTTTGTTGTCTAGGCGAAGTACAACTATGGTCCGCTGGGAGTATTAGAGTTATCGACACAGATCGACGCTAAAGAAACTGATGGGCACCGGGATATTGAAACGATCGACGTAACTATGCGTACCGAGATAAGGAAAAGACGGGTCGTCTGCTTGCGTGGCCGCTAAGTAAAGTGCTCTCCTAGTCGGGTGAGTTGGGCTAGGGGGTTTGTAGTACAAGCGACGAGAGGAACACAGGACCCCCTGCTATGGCGGGATTTGGCCGAGAACTTCAAACCAGTCGTAGATCCGGTTCCCTCTACCATCCAGCGTTTGCCGGTTGAGGTGAGAAGGCTTCTCCTTCGGTCAGTTCAGAAACCCTAAGGACCAAAGACGGTAGGCTACGAAGCTGAGCGGCCGCCTCAGAGGTATCAGGAATGAGACGGTAACAAGAGTGTTACTAAGGGGGACGCAGGGGAGCTGGATAGACGCAGAAAGTGAAGATAGGACGTGACCTATCGACGAAAAGGGGGTGGATGTTCCAGAAGGAGAGGGCTAAGGCTATGTTAAAGTTGCATAACTAAGTGGTGTACCCGAAGACACGGTTGCTCGAGAGGATCTTGGGGAAAGGATAATTTGGGGTATCCGAAAGAAACAGATCTACGTTCCCGGGTTTGAGTCCAAGTTCTTGAGAACTAAAACGAAAGTTTGTGCTGAGTCCGAAGCGGAGATAGGTCAAAAGTCACCAGGGTGTTAGTAGAAAGGCGAGCTGGGGGGGGGAAGACGTCTGCCATAGCCAACAGACGACCATTATAGGATGAAAGGGTATTATTCTAGAGCGGAGTTATCAGCTACGACACCTACAGGGAAACTTCACATTATGCATTGCGCCGTAAGCTGGTATGGGTGTTCGGCGTACCCTCTGGTACACCGCGCGTTGGGTAATGGTTAGATCTAATTTTTCCATCAACGAAGGCCCCTTGTCGCCGCCCAGGGCTTCCCGTTTTCCTTGGAGGGCTGTATAGAGATTGTGGAGTTCACGGGATCGAATGCAGCAGTTCCCCAGGTGGATGTAGGTCGTTTTGGAAGCCACCCGTGTGTCAGATGGTTGTGTTGTAAATCATGGCGTTAAACGTTCCATCTAAACAGCGGCTCCGTGATCTTCGCAGGGTACGGCCCGACAGGGACGCTTCAAATCGAATGCCGAGAGTTGTAAAGTGGATGGGGAGCGAGGGTAAGTGATAGTAAAGCAGGGCGATCAGTGATTGTGAATATGAGATGTCTTGGTTTAGAAAGAAAACTGGAGAGAGCCCTTAGCTAACTATTTCTGGCAGAGAACCCTCTACCCGCGCAGTTGGCCTAGTTAATAAAAGCTGGATAGCACGAGAGCTCGTAATAGACGGGTCCAAGGAGGGACGCTAAGCATCTCAACTTCCGCTTTCAGAGCTCGTCAGGGGTTTTGAGGTTCGCTTTGTATTATGTATGAGTTCCCACAATTGAGTTGAGGCTCCGGAGTGTGGCTCAGTAATGTATCAATGGCATCTATGACATTTGGAGGGGGGGAGCACCCAGGGCCAGGGCCGCCTCCCTGTATGCATGTCCATTTGCTCTATGGGAAGATCTAGCCGAGCCGATAGACGAGGATGCATGTTTGGCGACAATAACACGTCAAAAGTCGAGATGATCTACAAGCTGAGACCCGGCGGGTCTGAAACTGTCATGCAGTATATTTTGATGTCGAAAGGTAGCTGGTCGCTAAGTCCAAGCTAGGATCTGTGACCGGATTAGCAACAGACCGGTACGGGGGTATTGTAATGCAGCCAGCCCCGTCGGGATGTACCGAGCCTGACAGGGCGAACAAACCCTCTTCACGGAGGTACAGGGGTGTTGGACATTGGGGGCCAGGAGATGTTGGTAGACCAAAAGGGGTATGACACCTTCAACATCCCTCGAGGCCACATGGTTCAAGCTAGGGTATCAGCCAGAGGGTAGCTGCATCTGCAATGGCTGTAATGGGGGGGACGGGCACTCGTATTCTTCAGTCCATGCATGCATAGGTACATACATACGCAGCCTCGAATTTGACGAGACGTGGTGGCAATCTCGTCCGATTCCAGTTGATATCTACCAGACAGTTGAGAGATCTCGACAGTTACAGTTTTGGTGTAACGCTGATAATTGTCGTGGTCTCTTGGAGAGGCGAAATTAGCTATGAAGATCGCGTCGTCTAAATCTTCCCGTCTCCATGTACTGGCGGTTGGATGCGATTGGACCAAGGCGACAGCGCGATAGCCTGAGTAGACCGTTTCAACATTGTAGACCTTACCGAAGACTGTACTAGCCGTAGCTTACATACCTGTCGGTAGGTACGTAATTGGCCGCCGAGGAAAAGCTAAGGCTAGTAACCTAGCCCAATTTTCGTGAATCGAAACTCGAACTTGAGACTCGAAAGTTGTTTGAGAAGAGGTGAGTGGGTAAAGGGACACTCCAAAATCGAATTATACTAGGGCCCTCCATTAAGACGCTAATACTACTGGGGAAAGACCCTTGACCGTTTCAGCCCTGACAGGCTCGATTAGGGGTCCAATCAGGTTCACGCAAGCCTGACCGGTACAATACATAGTATCGGCATAATAGATACCTAGGTACCGATATACAATACTACAGTTAATGTATACGTTGAACTGAAATTTATGTTTGGGGAATGCACAGATCGATAAGATGTTTTGTGCGTTCAACTTTGAAGGCACACGTGGAGTGACAATCATATAGAAAAGGAGATCTGACTCATAATTATGATATACGTCGCAATTTTAAGATTTATTACTATGTACGGAAGGTGCTTCCAAAAGTTTTTTCCATACTAGAATCCCTGCCAGCCGGCCACGTGACCTTTGACAGCTGACAGCACCTACTTGGCAGTGTTAGTCAATCGGTTGCCACCCGTTGGTATTTGACAAAAAAAGAGCGGTTACTCTCACACCGCCGGCGCAAAAGCAAGGATCTAAACAGTCAATCTAGGTAGATGAGGATTAAGATAAGAAGGATTAGAATAGCCTCAATTAGTTTGAATTAATTGAATTAAGTAATCGTTACAATATTTAAGAATGATATCACATAGTGTTAGTGGTGTTTTCAACTATTTTCTCCTATGTTACAGCAGCTGGCAGCCGGGTGGCAGCTAGGTGGCCAGCTGGCATGGTTTTCCTGTATGGAAAAAACTTTTGAAGGCACCTTCCGTAGCGTTCTCAGATATACGTAGGTACCTAGGTAGGTAACAGAGACATTTCCATATACTAGTATTGAATTCATATTGAATTCATATTTTACACTTGGATAATCGTGTCTGACAATTGTCCCCACGGAGCTCTAACATTGTTTTTGGCACCATTCAGCCCAACACCTACAAACCCGGTTGGTGTCCTTTTCCTCTTCCATCTGGAACAAGATAGGTCATGGATCTTGGTTTACGCCCACTGCTAAAAATGGAAATAAAGCCGTCTTGAACTTATTTACTCCTTAATTATACACAATTACATGTGCCATATATTTTTATTATTTTTCCCCATCTGGTTCTCTTCGCCCGCTTATTCAATGTCAAGACCAGACCCTTGCGTGGATCTCAAACACCAAGGCCGTGACCATCGAACCGTAGCGAGCAGCCGAATTCAGATACTCTCAGTTTCATCTTATGTTTGGAATATTGGGAATATTTTATTAACATATATATGTGCGACTGCGATTGTTGTTTCTCTCCATGGGCCTTTGTTGCACCTTCGTTTTGAGTTTGTCCTCGCTACCAAATAATTCTCTATGAGCAGCTTTAATTATCTGAATAGACAGAGCCTCGACTGTAAGCTTAAAGTTAATTGTGACGGCGGAAGCCTAGGACAGAGTCTCATCTTGCACATTGGGAATAGGGTCTAATCCCGAGATGTATGTAATGACCACCTACGAGCTTCAAGACGTTTCCTGTTCATCAACCCGAGGCACGTATAAATCCCGAAATGTAGTAATCCACCGTAGAAACTCGCATCCTTTATTTGAACTCGGAATAGCGCGTTTTCATATCTTGGCGGCAAGCCGTCGAGATTCTTCTCATCTTGTTTGAGCTCCTATACACACAATCTTCTCCTTAACTGAGTAATACTCACTACCTATGAAGTGTCTGGCAGTCCGACATCCATATTTAGGTGATTCCCTAAGCGGTGGTATGTCCTACAGCGCAGAGGAGTCAACGTAGAAGGGTTTAGTGCCCGAAAACAAGATTTCTTGGCTGTTTCAGTCTCATCGTCGACTGGCACTTTCAAATGTTCGTTCATGGATCCTGTGAAGGTTGAAATCCGACCCGAGTTTCTCCTAGCTGTGATCCATGACGACTGCCTTGTGTGTCTCCAAGACGTCTGTATTCCAATCACTGCCATATGAAGATATGAGCATTTCTGGTAGCACCAGTAGAACTCGATTGCCAGAATAAGCACGAGGCCGATGAGAAGGCGGCCGCGTCTAATAAGAAGCCTCAATTACCATATCCATCAAATGCAACCGTCCTGGATACACGAGAGAAAATTTCCGAGACATGGCAGGAATAGAGAGACCGTCTGACAGCCCCCGATGTCCGCAGACTATGTGACCCGGAAAAGGCCAGCACTTCAGCCACGTCATCCGATGTTTGATCCCGCCGAAGGACAGGAGATCTCTGGTAGTACATCCTGTCCCGTTCCCTGACCGAAGCGTATTCGCGCCTTTCCTTTCAGTCCGAGGATGGATGCTTGTCGAATACTCGTATAGACGGCGGTTAGATGCCTTGTGTATGTATATCGGCTTGCGTGTCAAGGTGTAGAAGATTAGGGCCGGGACGGAAAAGCCATCAACCTCATCTAAGAATAGTTTCTCTACCTGGTATACTAAGTATTACGTTTGAACATTGGGAATGGTTGAGAGCTTGAAATCGCGCCTTGCTCTGCAACCACCCTCCTCGGAGATTTTGTAGTACATGAGTCGGTTACTTACAGATGAACTTTGGGCTGGTCGTTAAACCGTGTGCCACCGGCTTTTGGCCGCTCAGTTTCATTTAGACACGGTTTAGACTTTGACTACCTAAGTATCTAATAAAAAGGCCTGAATTTGGGCGGAGGCGTGGGGATCTGGCTGTGAGGTAACTAACCGACAGATTCTCGACTGATCCAAAGTTCCTCTATTATCACTCGCAGTTGACGGACGACATACATGGCTGCTGACGTTGCTATCCGTCTTCTTATACTAGCACTTAGCCTCGCACGGCCTCGCGCGTTCCTTTTCGGTTTAACGCGACGGCTTAAGGCTTTTCACGAAACCATCACTAGTTCACTCTATTGCGTTATACAGCCATTACTAGCAACGTGGCTGCAATGTAATCAACTGCTCGAGCAATGGTTTAAGAAAGTCAATGCGATGATCACATGTAAATCGATGCAAAAGCACTAGAAGAACTACTTCCATGACGATATCATATACGTACGTGGTCAGACTTAGACCAGATCGATCACCTAATAGGCAGAGTCGTAATAGGGGGGATGGTGGTCTGGGAAGCATTCATCCCTGTCCCGCCTTATTTGTGGGTGTCAAGATCCGCTGACAAATTCGTCCGTCCGCGAATTCGGCCGAATATTCTTGGCATCAACTTCAGGGTCAGAGAGAGTCCTCACCTAAGCAAAGTCGGCGAACAGAAGAAGAATATCGTGGCTTATTGAGGAGTAATCTGCTTTTTTTCTTTGACACTTGTGTAAGGTGGTAATTTAATTTATTATCTACTATACAATAGTTACGTGCGCAACCGAGATTTCCCGTTCAACGACAGACTTCGTGTGGGGCTATCGTGGACTCACCTAGGTGTAAGTAGATATTTATGTATACATAAAAAAAAGAAGGCAAGTTGGATGTGCGGTCGATATTAATTCCGAGGCGATGAGATAGGTAGTATATCATCCTACTTGGCAACAGAGGCGAGATGTCTCAGCTCCCCGTGCGAAGCTCGAACAGAACAGATTCAGATGCGAAGAGGAGAAAGATTCGGAAGGGAACACATAGTTGCTGGGAATGTAAGTCTACCTATATATTCATTAGGTTTCACCTGACGGACACTAATACCTCTCCTGGCGATAAGGCAGACGGAGGAAGACCCGCTGCCAATTTGATTCGGCTACAGCCACCGTCTGTATTGGCTGCGAGGCACGAGGGACCACCTGCGTGAGCCAGGAGTTTCCTGATGAGCAACCCCAGACTTCAGATAGAGGACTGTCGCAACGTTTAAGTAGAGTGGAAGGTCTACTTGAGAAAATCGTCGAGCATATTGACCCCAATCCTTATACTACTGGCCGCGTTGGTGGGCGACCCCTTATTCCGTCCGTTTCGGCCGAAGACGACCTAGATTCGTCATCGGATACTCTGCGTTCGTCCGCGGCCGAGCATCCACCAGTCATTAGTATGTTCAACGCCTTGCGGGAGGAACACAGGGTGTATACTTCGCCTCATCAGACGCAGGCCGGGGTAATATCGGCGCTTCCTGCCAAGCACGCCCAAATCTCGAAGCTCCTCCACGCAGCCTTCCCAAGCCAGCACGATATCGATCTCGTAACAGCGGGAGCTAGCGCGTTCTTCGTCGTAACTTTCTTCAATGGCATCGATGGCCCATGCGAACCTCCGTCCTCCGTCTCGGAGATCCCACCCGTAACTAGTCATCCTGCCCTGCTGGCGAAGAGGCTGCTGCAGGTGGGAGCCTGCATGCAGAAGATACCTACCGCTGCAATTCCGCGGAATCTGGACTCAAAGGAGCCATTCCGAGCCCAGATGACCAGGTTTGTGAATCTGGTCTCTGATTTGGTGGCTTCCAACGACGATCTCATAGGCTCTGTTGAGGGGCTCGAAGTGCTCAACTTGGTCGGGCTCTACCAGTACGTAGTATACCGTTGTCAAACCCCTTTCTCTATCGATGTGCCTCCAGGAGCAAAAAAAAAAAAACCTCTATCACGCCTAGCTATAAGCTTTCTGGTACATTGTAACTAACAGTATTGGTTCAATCCAGTGCCAATGCGGGAAATCTGCGGAAATCCTGGCTCGCCCTTCGCCGCGCCAACTCCGTTTGCCAACTCATGGGCGTGGACAAGTGGCCGGACCAAAAGCCGCTGAAGTCAATCGATCCAAAATCGGACCCGGCGACACGTTCGAGGGCCAGCTCAATTTGGTACCGCACTATTTTTTCAGACCGGTACCTTTCCAGTATGTACCCTCCCCCTTTTACCCCTTTACCCACAATTCTCGTGACTACTAACCCCTATCGCTGCACAGTGCTCCTCGGCGTGTCCACCGCCAACGATGACGAATCATTCGCGGAATCGTACCGCACGGTCCACGACACGCCGACCAAGCGCCTCGAAAAAATCCACACCGTCATGACCGGCGCCATCATCAAGCGGAACCTGGACATGCAACGCGCCGCCGCCCGCGCCATCTCCGGCATCGGGCCCTCGGACTCCTTCTTCGGCACCACGCAAGCCATCGACTGCGCGCTCGAACAAGCCGGCAAGTCCATGGGGTCCGCGTGGTGGGAGCCCGTCGAGGTGAACCTGGCCACGGCCTCGCCCGCCGAGCTAGTGCACGCGCATGCGCATGTCATGACGCAGATGGGCCACCATCATTTGTTGGTGCTCCTGCACCTGCCGTACATGATGCGCGACCCGAAGGAGCGCCGCTGGGACTACAGCAAGACGACGTGCATGTCGTCGTCGCGCGCCCTGCTCCGCGCGTACCTCGTCTTCCGCCACATAACCGACGCCGCGGCCGCGTGCCGGCACACGGACTACGGGGCGCTGACCGCAGCCATGACTTTACTACTAGGGTACTTAGATCCAAAGCTACGCTCACGGGATGCAGTGGTGAGCCACCAGCGCGCGGAGGACCGCGAGCTGGCGACTGCGATCCGGGACATGATGGATAGGATGGCGGAGCAAGACGACGACAAGCTCTCCCGCGAGACATCCGATATCATCACCCGACTGCTGCCCCTGACGGACGTCGACCAGATGGCCAGTGGCATGGAAGCGCCTGTGCGCCTGGAAATACCGTACCTGGGCACCATTAACATTAACCCGGTGAGTAGGCGTACGCCGCGCCAAGCCCAGCCGGGCGGCGGAATGGTGGCGCCCCTGCCAACTTTCTACGATCACGGAGAATATGCCGAAGAGATCCACGTTGGAGGCGCGGCTGCGTCTGAAAATAGCTTCGCTACCATACAGGGTCTGGATAACTTACCGACGGACCCTAGCTTACAGCCTCCTCCGCACCACGTCCCCTCGACTTTCTTGGCTGCAATGGGAGAAGATGATAATTACGCCTTCATGCAATTTGAGCCCGATCTCACGTCCCCGTACCAGTTCCCCGACCTCGCGGCGGAAGTGGATCAGTGGACGTTCCAAGGATTCGACGCGAACTTTTTCGAGAGCCTGTTTTCGTGAACCACACGCCTTTCTTCAAGGCATATCTATGTCAATTGGTTGTTTATAGAGCAGCCACGGCGTATATAATTTGCTATACAGTCCGCACGTATATATGTGTATATATATTTTTAGGAATGTCCCGTAGACGTCCCGAGAAGTGGAAACATATGTACAAGAATTCTTCTGCCCCAGGATACGTAATCGTCAACCCTAGGACGGCTTAAGCCGGATTATTCTAAGGCAGAGTAATGATCTGTCCTCCGGTGTTGTGTGTGACCTTGCCAGGAACTGTCGGCGCCAAAGCCAGGATCTTCTCGGCGGCGTATTCTGCCGCAGTAACAATCATGGCTGAGGGGTTTCCGGTCACCATACCCGGGAAAATCGATCCGTCGACGACGAAGAGGTTGTCGGTACCATATACCTTGGTGTTGAGGTCAACGACGGCTGTGCCGTTCTCCTTGCGACCATCATCCGTTCCAAGCTTGGCCGTGCCTATGAGAAGTTAGTAAGGTTTAAAAAGTAAGAGGCTGGAAAACTACTAACCCATCCAATGGTTGGAGCGACGCTTGGCAGCTGTCACCTCGATAGCGTCAACGAAGGCTTGCGTGGTCTCGTTGTCGGTGGGCAACTTGAACACGAGATCCTTCACAGGACTCAAGGCCTTGCGGATGTTCTCGATACCCTGAATTACGGCAGCCTTGTCGTTAGGGTCTCGAAGGTAAGGTGGTGTCGAGACGACCGTGGTGAGACTGGGGTTGATGGTCATTCGGCCGCGAGAAGTCTGACCCCTACCGAGGTACTGGCTCATGATCATGGTAGCTATGTGACGTTAGTCCTATTCAAATATGATATTTCGTGACAGGGAGACTTACTGCTGGTGTTAGTTCGGTCTTCACCTTCAACACGGGCAGTCCATTGGAGTTGGCGGACGACTCCATCGGCTCCCGTAATCTCATCCCAGAACTAATTTATTTGATTAGAGGTGCCCTTTTGATGATATAATTAGGTATACGTACGACAGGTCCGATGTTAGGCGCAGCTTGTGCGAGGATACCGGTACGGTTCGCTATTTATGGTCAATTAAATATCCAAGGTTATGATATCCTGGCCGATGCTTACCAAGATACTTCGACTTGTCCTCGGGAATGGGAGAAGTCCATGCCTCGTAGAAGTCATAGAATACGACCGAAGGGTGAGTGAAGTAGGTATCGGTCTTTGTGTGATCACGTTAGCAAAGTCCCAGACACTTCGTCTGGTTCACTTACGTTGACGTGGTCCATCAGGTTGTAGCCAACGGGCAGGTTAATCCAGGAATCCTTCGCGATGAATGACTTGCCATCAGAAGCAGAAGAGGCAACGACCTCAAGTTGGTCGGCCGGACCAATACCACCTGATACAATTAGTACACCGTTTTAAGCACATCTCGTATCATCAGTACTCACTCCTGAAGAGGAACTTGGCTGAACCGAATGTTCCTGCGGAAACGATAACTCGTCCGGTATTGGGGGTAACATTAACGGTACCGAAAGCACCACCTTCCACGGTACAGTCTAGCTCAACACCAGTGATATGGCTGCCAGTCCTCAGAGCTCGTCGAACTGGGGTATTCATCCAAAGAGCAAAGTTATCACGCTTGGCTGCGGTGGCCAGATAGGTACTGAGGGGGCCTCCGCGCTCACCGTTCGCGAACATGTAAGTCGTCGCTCCATAGGTATGGTTCTTCTGAGTGGGAGCATTGTTGGGAACAGGGACGTTCTTCCATCCAGCAGCCTTCAAACCGTTGGAGATGACGTCAAATCCTTGGTGCATGTATAGTTCACCATCCATAGAGGGCCTCGTAGTTCCCGGAATGCGTTTGAATGTTCGATCAGTTGCAGCCCTGAGATCCGTATTCTTCCATCCTGCGGGGAAGTTCTCGTCCCAATCCTTGGGGTTGGCCTACAGCGCGTTAGTGCCTAAGTTGCGAAGACATAACTAATAGATAAGACCATACCTTCCACCACAAGCCGGCATTAACGGCGGTACCTCCACCGAGGACACATCCAGCCATCTGGTCAGTATCCAGGCAAGCTACGCCATCAGAGTCGACCCAAATCTGGTTGCACAAACCCGGAACGTCGAATCGCGTGAGGTCCGTCTTCTGGAGCCAGAGGGGCTTCATGCTTCCACCCCAAAGTCCAGTGGACGGCGGTCCCTTCTCAATTAGCAGGACACTGTGGCCCTTCTCGCTGAGTTTATCCGCGATGGGAATACCACCGGCTCCGGCACCGACGACGATGTAGTCGAACGTCTGGCCAGCCATCTCCTTGGCACAGGCGTGAACGGGTGTCGGTGGGTTGCCGGGGGTGTCGTCGCCACAGTCACCATTGACGGTCTTCGTCGCCAAGGCAGCCCATTCAGCGTACTTGGCCTTTCCAACGCCCTCCAGAGGAGCACCAAACTGTCCGAATTTCTCATGCTGGTTGAATCGAATTTCGGCAGGGCACTGGGGGTTGGTAGGGATAGTCGTTGCCGAAGCGTGTCCCAGGACGAGCAGTCCTTCGGTAGTCTTGACGCTGCCGACGGAACCTTCCTGATCCCAAGCAAAGCAGCCCTCGCACCGGTAGATGAGCTCGAATCCAGTGTCAGTGACCGTGGATGAGATCTGGGTGAGCTTTGCGTCTCCCGTATAGACTCCGGGCATGTTGTACCCGGTCGCGAATCGGAAAGACGTAAGGACTTGACCTTCGTAGGGCCACGCAATAAGCAGCAGGGCGTCTGTCATCTGTCCGGAAATTCCGTGGGACATACCGCACCAGCCCGAGGCACATTTCTACGATGATATTTAGTATAAGTGCTACCTAGTTAGACGGCACCTTAACCTACCAGGTAACCGATGTACTCCGTGGCATCCTTAGTTAACGCATCTTCGGGCAGCGTCATACCAATTGTCTGTTCACCTTGAACCCATGTTCCAAACTCAATGCCCGTGGCCGGGTCGGTGTACGGGATGGGGGTCTGGGCAGCGCAAAGCCGGAAAGCTGCGCATGTTTAGTCTATGTCTTCGTATGCTGGGTGCGCTTAAGACTTACTGGTGGCGGCTGCCACGACGGCAGTCGCAATACGTGAGAAGGACGGCATCTTGAGGTCACTGGCCAAGCATCCAAGACCTAGGGAGACGTGACTAGCAAGCTATAGAGAAGGGGATCTGGGTGGGTTAATAAATGGCATCTCATCGTGGCATCGGCAAAGCCAAGAGCCACATTTCTCGCCCGGTTTTCCGGGAAGACGACGTGATAGGACATGATCTGCAACACAAGTATACTGTATTTGAAGGCAAAGACAAAAGGCCTGGCTAAAGCACGAACTGGATTGCGGAGGACGGGGCCGGAGAAGACTCGTATAGAAAAGGTTTAGTACGGTTCATGCCGGTGACCTATAATGGAGGCTTTATATTGGTTTCAAATGCGGAAAGCATATCAGCACGCGAGCCGACTGGTTGGAATAGGCGATAGACGCCCATGGTTGTCAGCCAAAAGCGCGTAATAATAAACCGAGCGATATTACTACACGGGGGTAATAGGGGAAAAAAAAAACACATAAATACATGATTCAGCAAGCCATTGAGCCTGAGACTAAGGTATCTAGCCGGACATGACATGATGACAAGTTGAACAAGGTATCAAGGGCCAGGTGAGATACTAGTAGGGTAAGGTAAGGTCAAGCTTCATATTGGAATATGCGGAATATGCTGGAAGGAAAAGTCGGGCAGGCTAGCCAAGTCGGATGTGTAAGGGGAGCATAGAAGATCGGCGGCAACTAGACAATATACTAGGATATGTTCTGTCAGGGACAGATGAACTTCTGGAACCCCAAGCCGTGATCCAATAGCATGATAGGGAATTGTCAGGCATTGGAGTTGGCGCAGCAGCGAAGTTGGAGATAAAAAGAAGGGTTGTTTAGTTAACGGTATTATCCCCCAATTTGCGCAGATTTTTAGTTGATGATTTGGATGCCTGACCCCCGTCTTGGCGGCGCTACGGAGTAATTAAGTGCGAAAGGGCTGAGATTTCCCCACATTGAGGAGCTCTGAAGGCCCGTGATTCCAGCGATTCTAAGCTTTGGTTCCCGAGGTTCCTAGAGCATCCGTGGATAGGGCCCGCTTAGCCCATCCGTCCCCCACAGTTTACAGCGAGTAAGGTACCTGAGTATCTTCCCCCCTTTTTCCTTTCCCCATGTCTTTCCCCCTCCACATGTGCATAGTCTGAACCATGTCTTTGCTTCTTTTCCCCAGTGGCGCTATAGATTTTTAAGCATAGACTATTGCTTAGTGTCCATGCCTCCAACGTTATGCTCAACGTCTTTCCTGTCTTTGGCATCGTGATTCTTACTGTAAGTTCAATAGGGACAGGGGTCCCGACTAGCGGCCCATATTCCCCAGCCAAGTATAAGGTTAATTGAATGTTGATTTGGATAAATATCCGTTGATGAGTCTCTTTCCCGGTTCGTCATCGGCGCCTCCATTGTTTACCATTTCCCGCTTCTCAGCCTATATTCCGCTCCTGCTTCGAAAAGAATCCTTCTCATACTCTCATACTCGTCAAATCCGTGGTTACCCCATCGCTTTTCGCCCCGAGGACCCCCAAATCTGGCCAACTCTCCCAAAAACTAACCCACCGAAAATTTCGACCGGTTACAAGGGCCGATTGGTACGGTTGTCGCAAGATCACACCTTGTACCGGAGCTGTACCAGCTTGTTGCTGAAGCATTAGCTCATCTTGAGCTGCACACTCTGCTGCGAACCCTATGCCATATAGACCAGCATAGAGCGAAAGGCGGCTATGCACAGAGAACGAAGACGTGGCTGGCAACCCCTCAGCGACCTAGTCTTCATTTTGGGCAAGACGGACTCGGCGTTCCAGCCCCCTTCTCACTACTCCCTGTCCTGTGCTGGCTCATCAAAAGAATTATCATCAATACGTTCAACACCATTGGTGAGGATGAGAATTGAGCAACGTTCCAATACGACCTTTTAGCGTTGTCTATGAGTTCTTGATGGGCAAGTATGTATGAACAGTAAGAAGTTATATATCTGATATATTCCAAGTTATGAGCATAAGTACACCATAGTTTCTCGGTAGTATGTTTGCATTTCATAATAGCTTCGCTATTTCTGCTACGGTAACCTTGACAAGACGTTGTATTCCGGATGCCACGAGAACGGAATTTCACGATTTTCGATTATGATAACTGATACTACGCATGCTGTCGTTCGTCACCTCGTACACGACGAGTATTTTAGCTGGCAAAAGCATTATTACTCCGCATACCGAGGAGAGAGAGTATGGAGAAATTGTTCGCCTACTAAGCGAGTGAGGGTTTTCGAAGATGCCCTATCACTACCTAAGCGAGCGAGCTTCATTGCATACGTGGTATTTACTTAATCTTGAAATAGAAGTGTTGAGATATAGTTTGGAGATTGAGATTTCCAACCGCAGTAAGACGGCTTCATGGCAAGAGAAGGGCATGAACGCTTAAATGTGGTAAGAAAGCATAACATCTTCAAGATCGATCTATAGTATCGCACACACAAAGTCCATCAGAGACGGCAACCTTTCCGGACGCTTATAAATGGCATTCCCTTCCTTATTAATCACCATCCATGCTGCTGCCCAGACATCTATACACCATGAAAGGACTCGGAGATTTATTATTCGTCTTATAGCAAGAGGCTCAGATCACAAGACTGGCTGGGCAAAGGCTTGTTCGAGCGTGTTCGAATTTGAGTGCCCATTTGACGCGATCCTTGCTAGCCAGCCAGATCTCGCATCCGGTCCTCCGGGGAATCTCAGTGCCGAACCACAACTGGCTCGCGGTGAACACATCGTGCATAAATACAGCCCATTTAGGAACGTAAATTGCTCGGCACCGGAACGAACCACGACAGCCAACCACGGTGGCGGTTCGACTAGGCCGCTTAATCTATAGCTTATTAGCAGCCAACTGCTATGACGCTCTAGCTTCCCCCCCAGTCTGTCTTTCTCGGCCTGGCCAGAGCCCGCCCTCTCCCCAAGCCTCGTGAGTATGTATCTAGTAGAGGGTGCTTAGCCATTTCTCCCGCGCGCAGCGACTGGAGCCGCGGCCCGCTTCATATACGGAATCCGGGGTTCGACGCAACGCGGGCTCCAGCCAGAGGGAGCCAAAGGGAGCCAGAACTGCCGAAGGGGGAGGTCGTGCGTATTTTCGTTTTTAAGGATGGCCCAGAGCACCACCTGCGTAGCTGGCAAGACTTGTTGTTCACCGCCAGCTAAGCTATCCTTAAGAAAAGAAAGGCAAAATCAAACCGCCAGCCCAAAATGAAGAGCTTCGTCGCTATCGCCGCCACCGTGGCCCTCGCTGCCCAGAGCGCCTCCGCTCACTACATTTTCCAGGCTTTGGCCAAGGGCACGGCCAAGGGCGTTGTGTACGAGTACGTCCGTCGCAACACCAACTACAACTCTCCCGTCGTCGGTTCGTTTACTCCCCTTGAAACCAGTAGGAAGCAATTTCGTGCTAATAGGTGGCGATAGACCTTGCCTCCAAGGACCTCCGCTGCAATGTCGGCGGTGCCACCGGCGGTAACACGAGCACCCTAGAGATGAACGCGGGCGACCCGTTCACCTTCACCCTTGACACAGCGGTTTACCACCAGGGCCCCGTCAGTCTGTACATGTCTAAGGCCCCGGGCGCGGCCGTCGACTACGACGGCAGCGGCGACTGGTTCAAGATCAACGACTGGGCGCCCGTCTTCAACGGCGGCTCGGCCACCTGGACCATGAAGGGTAATTACCATCTTTTCTCCCTTAGAAGTCAGAAAATACCGGGGCCGTCCGACTGACAGCAGCGCAGACACCTACTCCTTCACGATCCCCAAGTGTATCCCCAGCGGCGAGTACCTGCTGCGCATCCAGTCCCTCGCCATCCACAACCCCGGCGCCACCCCGCAGTGGTATGTCGGCTGTGGTCAGGTCAAGGTTAGCGGTGGCGGCAGCACCACCCCCTCGCCCACTGCTAAGATCCCCGGCGCCTTCAAGGCTACCGACCCCGGCTGTGAGTTCACCCTTCCTGGACCCCTGGTCAAGGGCATACATACGTAGATAATAGGTACTAACCTCGTTGGTAGACACCGCTAACATCTACACCAACTTCAACTCCTACATTGTCCCTGGCCCCGCTGTCTTCAAGTGCTAAGTAGATGGCTCATGGCATGTAGGCATGCAAGCTTTTTCGGATTTGCCTTGGTGTCGTAGGAGGCATTAGATGGAGTAATGTAGGAAGCATGGATATTGTTTCGCATGATGTATCCACGTAAGATAAGTTATACCGAAACACGCCCATTTGCATTGTTGTATATCGTTCAGTTCAGCAAGCGTTATTGTAGTCAAGCGTCAACATAGATCCCCTTGGAGGATGTTGGTGCTGAACGATTACTCTCCCGACTCGTGTATGTGGCGATGGATGTCCATCATGAAATTCAGCTCGATGAGTACACATTTCGCCAATACCTCCTCCTTACTGTCTTAATGTGCCGACTGGTACATAATATTACCCATAGCGGCGATTTAAAGCTCTGTCCCTTGTAGGCAAATAAGCTTGTTCAATCGCCCAATCATTGCTACCCTTCGAAGCAACACCCAAGTCAGGTCCCAGTTATACTCCTTACTCCTTACTCCTTACTCTTAAAAGCTCCGTTACGATCTATTGGCGAAAAACTTCGTAATCTTCTGCGTACCCGGCTGCTTCGCCTTACTCGGGCTCTTCGTCCCATTACTCGTAGCGCTAATCTTCTGCCTGCCTCCTTTCTGCGGTGACGACGCCTTATTCGACGTCGCCGGCCCTTTCTTCGGCGGAGGCTTCTGATCCATGAGTTCGTCCGAGGCTTCTCGCTTGACGCCTACTTCAGTTTTGTGCGTATCTTTTGTGTCGGTCTCCGTTTCAGTAGTTGTAGTGAATCCTTCTTCTTTCTTGACCTCGACTTGGGGCTGTTCTTTTACTGCATTTTTATTTGCGTTGCTGCCCTTGGCGAAGAAGTTCGCGATGTTGGATTTGTTCTCCTTGCTGTCGATGGGTATGATGAAAGTGGGTGAGTTGTTTCCCACTTTGCCAACGTCCTTGCTTACGGGGTAGACATCTAGCTCCCCATCGAACGGTTTCAAGAGTGCCTGTAACTCCTTCGACCACTCATGGCGCTTTGGGTCTAACCAGATGCGCACGTCTTCTGACCCGTTATCTAATATAACCGGCATGCGATCATGGAGGAAACTGAGCTGCTTGTTTGAGTCCGTAGTGATGATAGTATACGTGTATAGCTTCTGATCGTCGTCTGATGTCGATTAGTATTATCGATCTCCCAAAGCTAGCCGGAGTAGGTACTTACTCTCATATTGCACCACGTCCCATAACCCAGCGAAACACATCAGCTTGCCATCCTTCCGCTTGACAAAATGCGGTATCTTCTCACGCCCGCCGTCCTTCTTCAGCCATTCGTAGAAGCCCTGCGCAACGACGATACATCGCTTTCGTGCTTTCATACTGGCCCACATACCACCGCTTTGGGCGAGTGAGTCGTCCCTGCAATTGATGGTCTTCATCATTGAGCCGTAGTCCGGGTTGCGCTTGGTCCAGAAAGGGATCAGGCCCCATTTCATGCTTTGCAGCTTATAACTAACAGGCTTGGTCGTGGGAGTCTCATCCTGTGCCTCGCCTTCTTCATGCTCCTCGGATGTAGCGTTGTTAGAAGCATCAGCGTGCCGCCTTCGGGGACCAGCTCCCCAGTCTGGTACGTCGGCGCGGTAAACGATGCCGTGGTAGCCGGGGGCAAAGTTGTAACTCTGTCTGGGCGCACCGTCACCGTCATCATCTGGCGCATCATCTACGGACATATTGTCATCTTGTAGCATTTGGCGAATTTGCGCCGGCCGCTACGGATTGAATTGTAGTTAGTTTCATTGTTCGTTAGGATGATATCAGAAATCTTCGGACGTACCAAGGCCAATGAGTAACGCCCACACATTCTGTCATATGAAGATCCCTAGATGAACGAACGCAGGAGAATGCTAAATTGACAAGGAGGGAAGATGATATGATGACCTAATTAAATGGCTCAATGGTATAATTGGTATAATAGTCATAACCCTGGAAGGTGAAGCAGGTTGAAGATGAAGAGTTCTGGGGGTAATGACGAAATAGGGCATAGCAGGTACCTGATGTACCGCTACTAGCTTCACGTCTTAGACACGGGATCAGGTGACGCCTCTCTGGATTCTCTACCTACTAGGTACATATAGTAGTACCTTATGTACCTAGGTAGTAATTCCGGTCTGGTATCAATGAAGAGATTTTTCATATTCTGATTGATGCAAGTACGCACCCTGTGTACCTGCACAATTAAATCGCACTCTTCGGGATATATGTAGTTTCATTAATGGCGTAACGACTCTGCTGTAGATTTTACTGCAAGTTTAGGTCACATATCCTTCGCCACCAAACCCGAACAGAAGGGTCAACTTGTCTTGTCAGAAGAAGTGGCAATGCATTTCAATTCTGTATGAACTGATTTTGTAATCCCGTATCGCGCCAAGCCATGCATAAACCACTCCCGAAGCAGCAAAACTCCATTTCCGTCGAGAGTTGCCGTCACGATATATCCGAAGAGACGCAGCGCAAGACCTAACCCAAGCCATTCTTTCCTTAGACCTTGAAACCACGCGACCGTCTGCGACCACGAGCCTTCTCGAACTTGCGTCCCTTGGACTCGAGGTAAGGCTTCTATAGAAGTTGTTAGCTATGTTAAGAAAATACTCAACAAGACATTTGTGTCCACGTACCTTGTGCTTGTGGGGACCCATGCCGAAGTGCTTGACGGCCTCACGGGCGTTCTTGGGACCGCGGAGCAGCAGGGTGTTGCTGCCGGTAGGGGCACGGAGAGCCAGCTGGTCGAGGGTCAAAGCTTCGCCACCGGCGGCGATAATGCGGGCGCGGGCAGTAGCGGTGAATCGGAGAGCAGCGATGGAGACCTTAGGAACCTCCAGGAGACGGTTGTCATCGGTGATAGTACCAACGACGACGATGGTCTTTCCCTCGGTGTCCTTGTTGATCTGACTCTTGACACGCGAGAGGGAGACGGGAGGTCGGTTGATGCGGGACATGAAGAGGCGGCGCAGGACAACCTTGTTGAAGCTGGAATCCGTTCGGCCTATGCAACAGGAATTGGGTCAGTATCTTTATAGTTAAGAAAAAAAATGTTGCAGACCTCGTCTCCGGGATTGGGGAGTCACTTACGGGCCAGGAAGCGGTACAGCTTCACCAAGAGCTTCAGGTAGACATTGTCGCTCTTGGGAGCCTTGCGGTGGGTGCTGCGCACGTGGTGGCGGTCGAGATCAATACCTATTCAGAGAGAAAAAGCCATGGTCAGCTTTTTGGTTCAAATATGCTCGATCGGGCGCATCCCAAAGGATGCTTCCCGCATGTCCGCAGAGAACGAAAAAAAGACGAACTACGGCGACGTAGTCCATCTCTCACGTTTCCACTCGCATAGAGATCTCTAAATAAATAACGGACGTACCCATCTTGACGGTGACTCTTGCGATTGAGGAAAGAGAGTCGATGGGAGAAGAGAAGCTGTTGTGCTGTGGGTTAGTAAATTTGACGATTAGGAAAGATTTGGGGGGTGGCTCGAAAAGTTGGAAATCGTAAAGACGGAGTGAATTGTGTGGGCGGGCGGTGAACGTTGGCAGTTAGGGTTGGAAGATACTAGGTACTTACTAGTCAAATAATCGGCGCTAACAGTTTAGGGAAGTACCTAGTACACATGGATCCACTGTATGTGGCTTCGTCCAAGACCTTCAATGCACGTGTTATGTAACACGGCGCTGGTGCTAAGCGAACAATTATGCAAGGACTCCGGATCCAACATTACCTCAAGGCGTTCCAAGATAAAGGCGTTGGATTATTAGATATGGTTTGGTTCAAGGCATTATCACCTGACAGAAGTAGAGGGCAGTTAAGTTTTTGTTTTTAATTTATTTTAGACTCGTTTCATTATTCTATACAGAATGCCGCCTTGAAGCTGTATTTCCAAAGGGGACATGATCTGACACCGGATGGTCATCTATCTCCCTGCCTACGCATATGACATGATGATCTCTCAGCACATAGCTACCTCTGCTAGCTAAACCAGGATCTTCGTGCTCTCTATGTCTGTTTATCTACATTCCCCTGTTTAGTGTGTCCGGCCTACTGCTCCATATTACAGCGGCTCTTCCTATAGCGCTTCAACGCCATCCCACCAAGGATTCCGCACATTGATAGTGCATATCTAAACGTAGTTGAGTACAACCCGGGCGGGACCCGGGAGAAGGAAAATGCGCCCAGTTATAGCCTAGCTTCCCCCGATCATAAAACCATTGGTTCAGGTCTCAAGCCGACTAAGAAGTCCCGTGTGACTTCAAAGCTGAGCCAGTTAGCGGCCATGCTGGGGGCGACCTTTAGCAGGTTGGGAATGAGGCCCTTATATAGGCCCTTCGGACCCTCCTGCGCTATAATCACTCGGACAGCATCTCCTATTGATTTGTATTTGTAACCCATACCGGACATGGTATTGATCTGAAACCTCCGCCGTAAAACGTCGCTGTGCGGATATTAATCAACGAAGGATCGAAGTTCAAGGTAGATAAACTTACAATGGATATGTGCAGGTTTGAGCAACAGCACCAGATATGGCACCGGCAAGCAGCTTCCGTACTGCGCTAGGGTTTTGCTCACCTTCGGGGGTCAAGACCTTGCGGACGAACTCGTATGTCATGAAGTTCAACCCTACCTAAACGATCGTCAGTATTCGCCAAGCCTATATATAGTACACCCCCTGTGCTGAAGTGGGACTCACGTATGGTGCTACTCCCGCAATCGTAGGTATTATCCCCCGGTACAAAGCAGGTACGCCACCCTCTTCCTTATACATCATGGCCATTGTAGTCCACATGCCCGGAAGCTTGTCTTTTGGCGTATTGCTAAGCGCGGCGAACGATGCCGATTGGATGGATAGTCGAGTTCGCACGATGTCGAGCGGATAGGTGAAGAAGACCGAGGTAATACCTGCTATGCCACCGCACACAAGTCTCTCGAGGGGACTCAAAGGGGCGCCGGGATACTTCTCGAAGAAGTGCTGCGACTAATGTCAGCCTGACCAACTTCCCATTGCCTTTGTGGTGATAGCGCCCATTTGATAGGCTGGGCCTAGAATGGGGTAGATTGAACGGCGAACTTGCCCGTTTGTAGAGGTTGTAACTGCCGAACTGCACCGCAGAGTACGGGACAATACGGATGCAATTGGTCCCGTTACCGGCCATGAAACCTCTCCAGCCTTCTTCCTTCCACATCTTGGCAAGAGCCTTGCCTACCGACAACTTATACTCATTGTGACCGGCGCTCTGCACCTGGAAGAGGATCTTCAGGCGCTCGAGAGGGGATACCACGGTTCGCGACACGGCACCAGCGACACCACCAGCGCAAAACGCAGCGACTACCGGCTGAGAGACAAAGTCTTTAAACTGGCTACCGTTGTTCGCGCTGGCGTACTTGGCCTTGATATCTTCCGAGCTCTAGAGGATCTGAGTCAGTTGCTGTAGGTGGAACACATCCTAGCGTAGGGGGGTAAGCCATGGTAAGAGCCGAGTAGACGTACAGCAGCCATATTGGACCTCTAGCTGTGGGAATGCGGGAGAACCCGGTAGACGCGGCGGAAGGGGGTGGGCGGCGTATTGGTTCGCACGGAGCTGAACAGGGACCCGAGAAATTTGCGCGCGGCTGATACTTGGGCATGTATATCTGTATATTTGAAGGTAGAGATATTTTTGAATACGACTAAGGCAACGATGCAATTTCTATCGAGAGGCTCTTGACGGTTCGGGCGACATAGTCGAGCTTGCAGGACGGGTAATCGAGGGCAAACATAGGTAACGGCGGTGAATGCGCAGAGTTGCCGTATCCTTCGCCTTGCTACAGGATATCGCTCTGCGTCTGATGCGGTCAGATCATCGAATTGACAAAGATACGTGGAGCGCTCATGATTATTCTCTACCTCCTGAATATAAACTTCAGATTAACAGCGGCGTATTACAGGAGGGAAAAGCGAACGTATATAAAGTAGTACTGAAAGGCGTGGTGAAATAAAAACAAAAGGGGGGACGAAGTGAAAAAAAAAATAGAGAGCTAGAAAATTTAGCTAAGAGAGAGTTGGGATGACAGGTTGGATGTAGCTAGGTGATAGGGAGGTAGGTAACCTATAAGATGGTAGATGCATCTAGTGCTTAATGCAGGTTTTAGTGTTGAAGTCGGGATGTCGGCCAGTCGGAACTTGGAGAAATTTTAGATTTTAAGGGAGGCGGTCATCCGCTGAACTCATCTGCTGAACTCACCTGAGACTGTAATACTGAGAATTAACTGCAAGTGACTGTGTCGTCATATGCTCTACGTATGTAAGAAACGTGATAAAGGAAAAGGGATAGTTCATAAATATGTAGAGATATATAAAGTAGCCACCTAAAGCAAATGAGGTATAGTATAATTTGAGATGGTAGTAAAATTGATATTCCTTTACGGGGCTGTCGAAGAGGCATTCAATGTTCGGCTAAGGCAGATAAAAAGTTTAGTGTCATCCATCCAGTCTTCGGGCATAAGGCTGTCTAAAATACAGATAGCGTGTACCTAAAATAACCTACCTCATAGTAGATGGTGATGCGTACCCAGTACCTCAAACGAGTTCCCCCAGATGTCCTATCAAACGTTTGTACGTTACAAACTGGGGCTAGAGCACTTCATTTTTCTTTGTTACACCTCCAGGCCTCATATCCCCAAGTTCCTCGGCATGGGGCCCGCATACAGTACAAAGCAAAAACCGTGGCTTATCGAATAGACCAATACAAAGCTTAGGAATTTCGAGATCCACCTCAAGTTTGGAGATTTTCTGCATGAAATACGACAGTAATTAGACTGTACATAGAAAGGACACCTTCCTTAAACCCTTGTATGAATATGACGTGACCAGACGTAAAAAAGGATTCGGAGCTGTCAGACCAAGCGGCTGTGCGAAATCACAATCACAGAATACGCATAGGATTGGATTTCGCCGTAGCATATAAGCTTATATACTTTCAGCTTCTAATTTAGCTTTGGAAATACAACATCAATCCGACTCCTATTGGTCAAATGTATGATTAGGTATTCGAGGTGCCATAATACGTACATATGGTCATCCAATCCGACATATTATGAATTACCAGATAAGGTCTAACGGATCTTAGGACGCATATCCTATGACAACACGAACTCGCAAGTGTTACGTTCTCAAGCTACTTGTTCTGTAGAAGTCGGATGACTCCAGTAGAATTGTTCTAAATTAAGTCGACTAGAATCAATGTCTAGGCACATTTTGCTACCTAGCTGCCTTGACCTCATAGTTACCAGTCCTCTCGATCGGGGAGTCCTAACTTTCTCAGTTACATGAAACGCATCGCCTCGGAATCGAACCTTTCCATCCGTCGGATATGGAGGGGGTTAAATTAGTCGATCGGTGAAATCGAAGCTAGAAGATGAGTGACAGCCCAGGGAAGAAAAGCAAACCGAACACCCGTGCGACAAAGGAGATGGTTTTTCACACGTTGCAGACGCAACCCACTGCCGAGGAGTAAGATAGCCTACTATACTTATCACTCTGCAACGTCTAGGTCGTCATGCTGAGGGGGAGGACTATCGACAGCTATTTCTTATGTCAGCTAGGTAACTTGCCTTGAGAAGGATATTGTAGCATACCTTTTCGATCGTCACCGTTGGTGCCATTGTCGCGGCGATCGCGGTCGTCACGGTCGTCGCGGTCGCGATCACTGTTGAATTGGGGAGTAAGCTCCATCTTGACTGGGCTCTTGGGGGAGGATTTATACCGAGTATCAGGAGAGCGAGAGCGGTCGCGAGTGTCACGACGTTCGCGGTCGTAATCGCGGTCTCGGTCTCGGTCACGACGGTCATCCTTTCGGGGAGAGTAGTCGCGGGTGCTGCGGCGAGGGGAAGGCGAACGTCCGCGGCGAGGAGATCGTGCTCCGCGATCGCGTCTGCCGTCACGGTCACGACCACTATCGAAACGCCAAGACGCGGATGGCGGAGTGCGGGCCCACTGTGTACTGGTTAGTTGACGGCAAGGATAGGCAAGCTGATTGGTAATCATGGCATTACTTACCTCGATCTTCAGAAGATCGTCACGGCCGATGCGCTTGTTATGCATTTCATGATAGGCATCATCGGCGTCACGACGATCCTCGTACTCCACGAAGGCGAACCTGCAATCCGAATTAGTCGCTATTATGACTGAATTACGTTTATATGACCTACAATCTGCTGCTGGCAGATCTGGGCGCAGGAATGTCGCAGCGGACAAGGCGGCCATAGCTATAGTTAATTCATGTCAGCAATCCCCGCAACAAGTATAAGACTTTCCCAATGATATGATATATGATATGCATCGACCGTATGAAGCTTCGAATTCCCATCGCGATGGTCAGGGGACGTAGAACGATGCATCTAACGATGCTACACGACCGCTCGATCGAAAGGAGATAGGATGCTGAGATGGAGACGGAGGGCGTGGAAGGCAGAAGCGTTAGAATGGAAGACGGATCGAGGACTCGAACGAAGCCGAGAACGACGAAGCGAGGTCGGGGTGAGGACGAGGAGAAGGCAGGTGACATCGGACACCGCATCCGTAGGACGGTCGATCGATTCACCGACGAGGATAAGGGACATACCGTTCGAATTCGTAGGCGAGGTCGCGAGCACGCGTGCCATGGCTAAAGCCAGTCACGTAGAGAGTAGTACCTCCTCGAGACATGATGCCAAGTTGGGAGTAGATAGATGAAGGAAATGAGAAGAGGAAAACTTAATTGAGGAATGATTTGATGGGTAAGGAGTCAACCTCGATGATTGCGAAGGTGGGAATTGATGTTAGAAGTTGTCGCGTGTTGGGGTGTTCAATGTTGAAATAGTTCCCCAGCAGGCCCAGTGATGGATCAATGATGGAGTTCTTTACAGGTTGAGGTTGTTCAGTTGGTTGGCTGAAATCATAAAATTTGCTTTGAAAGGAGACGGCTAATTTTCGGAATTATATGTTGTTCTTGTGACACTGTATTGATGGTAGTTCCTACTGTATACCTTGCTAGTTGCAGCCTCCCAATTTTTGCTATGACGTCGTTTCTTACTGTTTTGCAGCCCTTTGCCCATTTCCGCGTCCAATGTTCTTTCCCTCCAGCCAATGGACCTACCTACATATTCTAGAGAAGTGCCATTGCAGCTACCAATATTGGACTTGGAACTACATTGAATTGAATTGTAAACTGTGAACTCTGGAAGCGACGCCTAGCACCGCAGAGCTTACTTTCCTCAGTTTCAATTGGCTAGAAACATTTGATCAATCTGATTGAACGATTTAAGTCAAGCGCTACATAACTAGTACATACTATTTATGTACGCTTTAAACTTACTACCGTACAATCGCAATTCACCGTCAATTCAATGCTCTAGTTCAAGTTGTGTACATACCATAGAACATCAAATAAATACTTAATCTATGAGAAAAGTAGGTACTGTCCCAAGGACACGATATACACAATGTTGCCATGTCAGTCAAAGCTTACGAGCGACGAACTGTGGCGTACTGATATCACCAGCACCGTAAAACCTGATGCGCTGCATAAAATCTGCATGAGTCCAACGAAATTGGGAGGCGGTATGATGGAGGGCATACATGTAAGCAGGAAAAATGTGAACTCTTCACATGTGTCTCAGAGGATCCAGTGTAGCGCTCACCTAATCATATCATCCTGACTTCCCAAGGTAACCATGAGGCAATTTTCGGGCGACTTGGTCTGGCCAATCTGATGCATTCCAGCTCATTGCATACCTAATATGCACGATAAGGAAAATCCGCCATTGGCAGATGGTGACGAGCGTCTATGTTACTGTAGAGTGTAACGAGCTAAAATACGAGTATCTTGCGAGGAAGTACCGGTATAACTGAGTGATCGTGAAGAAGAAAGTCGAATATCAGTCGGCACGGAATCCCAAGGGTATTGGGTTTTTATAAAATGAGGGAGTTGTTATAGCTACCGAGCTTACCACTACAACTAACCTATCGTGATATATGTACTCTCGTGCTGCTACATCAAAGTCCACACACCAACGCTTTCAACTCTAAAGCGCGTCCGAACACCCTATGTATGTATTCCAGTTATGCCTAATCACGGTCCAGCTAGCTTCTTTGCTTCCAATGCCCCTTGTACGTAGCTCGCAATTCCTCAGAGGATTAAATACAGGCTACACAGCAAGCTCGGCCCCGTGAAGATTCCAACCCAAAAAATCATATTGCCCAGCGTCTTCTGGTTCCGAAGCCACTTGGTCCGGCTCATTCTTACAAGCGGGAGCTGAAACATCTGCAGGATGAGCAGGTAGCCGCGAAGCTTCTTGAATATACACCACATGATGAGCTCGTGGACGCAGGCTGAAAGAAAGAACGTAAGGATTGTGGCGGTGTGCTTGTTAACCTTCATGGATGATATGGAGCTGTGGTATACGTGTCGAAGGAGGAAATTGTGAACCGGACGGTTCCAGTCGCGAGCGTATTGATCCCACGAGACTATAGCAGTAAGTATTAGCATCGTAGATAAGCCCTGATATGGGACGGACGAGCCGTGATGGGGTAACATACCGCTATTCCACCATGCGTCATAAAAGCTCCGATCCGCAAAATATGTGAGCTCCGCGAGGATGTTGAGGACCGTCTCCCAAATGAGATACCAGGCGAGCTAATACAAGTCAGTAAAGGTGCCGCTGGTACAGGACGAGCTACGGTCGCCGGACTCACCATATATTCCATCATGAAAGGGAAGATGAGATCGCTCAGTAGCCATGGAAACTCTTTGAACCTTTCAGCCGTCGTCCAACCTGACTCCTTCATATGGACGGTCCTCATGACAACAGGATAAATGAAAGCTTGGGAGATCATTATCATAACAAATATGACTCCAACGAGAGCACAGGCTTTCTCAGCCACGTAATACCAATTGATGCTCTCGGACCTGGGGTATTGCAACTCATAGACCACCGTAGGTAGTACAATGTACTCGTAATGGTTTAGGAAAGTAAGGTTGTTTGGATAGTAATGTGTAGGATCCGTTGCTTTACCCCTGAGTTCATCTGTGAGTGCATCCGTTTCCCACTTGATTAGCCGCTCGAACAATTGTAGCTGTTCCATATCGAGGGGCTCTGCTGCTTCAATGGCACGGGAGATGTTCTTAATGTCATTTTGATCAGTAGATCGGGACTTAGACAAAGAACGTCGCCTTTCGTTGTACTCATCTGCCGAGGGTGGATACGCAAGATGTAACGTAGAAAGAGCGGCGGCTTGAGGGCTCGTCAGTGATGGCGAAGTCACAGGCGAAACGTTCTCCAGCTGTTTTAACTTGAGGAGCAGACTCTAGAGCGATGATACAGGTTAGTAATTTGAAATTTCTCCCTACTTGAAAGGGACGATGCTGAGTGGGTGGGACATCTGGTTCCGTGCTTTGTATGGCTTGCTAGGACACCGAAGGGGGGATATATTGGGGTATACTAACCTGTCGCTTCTTATAGAGAGACGAGAGATGGCCGTTATAAAATGCGTAAGAGTGCTGCTTCATCAACATCACAAGGGTGTGGAGGACAAAGAAAACGGTGTCTGGAGCGGTCTTAATCAGCGTGGCTCTTTGAAATGAAGTTTAGAATGGGGGATCAGGGGATTAAGCTGATCGGCTATGTATTGCCTCAATCCATCCTTAAGTAGGGGCCGAAACCCGAGGTAGAGCAACTGGAATAATAACTTACGTGTCCATGGCCAATCCCTCACAAGGGTAAGACCAACTGCACCCGCGACGAACAGTGTCTGCCAGATCTATGGAAATATGAGTTAGTTGAGCATATAAGTTATTAGAGCCACTGTAGAGTCCTACATTCTGGATAATCCAGCCTGACCTGTCCCAATTGAGATACTGTAGGAAAACTAGGCGTTGAATGACCCAACTCACTCCCGTCAGGCCACACATGATGCCATCAGAGAGTAAAAGCACGATGACTAAGTCGAGAATCAGTAATCTAATATCATTCAAGAGGACTAATAGCTTATTCGCTGTTCACTGGGACTGGAAGTACAAACTTACCATCTCTTCGAAACATAGTCTCCATAATCTCATTGGTGCCTAATGGATTTCCCGTTTTCCTCCAGTTGTCGGCACCCATTTTGATGATAAGAACCGCTACCGAAATCCAGAAAAGAACGTAGAAGCCATGGAACGGGCTATTTGCGGCGTCTTGATTTTGTCTGTCAAAGGCTGAAAACTGCCTTGTGAAGACCATGTCCCGAAGCTTCTCGCGCCGACCTGGAATTCGCTTATCTTTCTCCTATACCTTCTACATTAGTATACCTCGCGAGAAACCGATTTATGGACGATGACTTGCCCTTTCCAGAACCCCTCTTAGTATCTCACGAAGTTCCTCGTCATCGCTAGCCACTATATACGTTTTCTTCCCCTTGCCTGCAGAATTGAGTTTAGGCAAAGCCTGACGGAGCTGATCAGAGCTCGATTTCTCATTTAGCTCTGAGTCTTTTACAGGTATGATTTCAGGGGTAACCGACGACGAGTTGTCGTATGAATCAGATCTTGATTTGCGTCGTAATAGGACCGACTGCAGTGGTTTATCTCTAGCCTCGTAGCCCGAATCGCTATCTGACGGGGTATCTGGTGTGCGATGTACGGCTTTTAAGGCTTCGGCTAATGCAGCTGGATCTTGCGCCTCACGTCTTGAGTGCGTCTCATGCGAGCCGGTGTCCATTGCAACGTTATCCCGGTTGTCTGAGGCCATATTGGGCTCCTCTGCCTTTTGGGTAGGACTTGGGTGTCCGTAGAAAGTTAAACCCCTGAGAATGGACTAGTAGTAACGGGCCAGAGTCCTAGTGGACAAAATGTTGTTAATAGGCTCTTTGCCTTGACAGATCAGAGGCTGAATTAGATTACTAAATTCTGTATCGTGGATAAAGTGACGCGTGATGTGTGATCATTTATAGAATTGGAAACTTAGGCATTCGGACTCATATTTCGTTCTTTCGGATTAATGGGAATTGGGCGAGCCTCGCCACTTGAACTTTTTAGTACGGCCGGCGCAACCGGACGAAGCTTCAATCCACAGAAACTCGAGTAACAACCGTTCCGGCCAGACCCGGTCGTAGTTTGGTTGCAAGGAATTGGTGCGCCGTACCCGTTCGGCGATGACCTCCTCTTAAACCTGCCTACCTAAGATACTTTTACCCTAGTAGGTCGAGCTAAAAGGTCTGGCAGGTGAGGTCGGAACACGAGACAATGGAGATAGAAAAGCGTTGATGTCTCCAGATATTCAACAATGTAAGTGGAGCCGGACCCTAATGGAACCCTTTGTCTTTTCTTTCACTATTCTTAATTCTTACAAACTAATAATCCGACAATCCTCGGCTGGAAAGCCGTCAGCATCGGACGGTAGGAACATTCGACGTAATACGATCGTAATCCAAGGACCAAGGCTGCAAGGTTGACACAAAATTCATCCTACAGTAGGTGTTTTCTTGCGGGAATAAATGGCGGGGCACCGTTACATTGCATACAGCCCAGTGATAGCTGCTAAAAAAAGCGTACTTGATGTAGGTACACCCTATAACATTGCTAATATTGGTAGTTTTTTATAGGCAAGCTCGGCGATACGATGGATTTCCGTCACTGAGAGCACGATATATTCATTCCTGGTATGTAAGAAATGTATGAGTGAAAACTACGTTCAGAATTTCATCAAGGCTAAGAATGGGCTACTCAGTAGGCTCAAGCGTTATTGTCATCAGATTCCCCTAACTTTTCCAGTAACCTAGACCCCATCGTCCACTTGTTGCGTCGCGCGAGGAACTGAAAGATCCGTCTACTGCATCTTTTCGTACGTTGCCATTAGTGAACCTATCGTCCTTCGTTAGCTATCATCTCTTGCACCAATATGTAATCGTAAAGGTTCTTACCGATAAAAGTGGTAACTAATCTGCTCCGAACCTGGCAGATATCCTCTGGCACTAACCAGATGGTCGCGCCCATCTTTCTAGCAATACTGATGCTCAGCTTGGCATTCAGATACGCTTCTTCGTCGGTTCGCCCAGGGGTGACGAGGTCGTAGTCTACATAGGCGCTCTTCATGCCGTTCAGGACGTCTAGGAAGAAGATACCGCTGCCAATAGCAGGGTCTTTGAAGGATCGGACTGATGAGTTTCGGCCGCCTTTTCGGGACATTTCGTTCGCCCATTTCACCATCTCGGCATCGGTAATCTCCCGCTTGCCAAGGCGCTGAGCTAAAGCCGACAGTGTTAGTGTTATATCCTTTCGCATGAGCTGCCAGACAAGGCCCAGTGTCAGTAATTTGTTGCCATCGGTAATGTCTGCGCCTTGGATCCCAACCAGTGAAAATCCATTTTGCTTGCCAAGCTCAACGGCGTAGTTTGTGTTCTCGACCGCTTTGAACCTCATCAACTCGGCGCCACTCGCAGGTCGCTTGTTCACGTGTCTCCAATTTACCGATCCCTTGATAACCTTGTCGTAAGCCTGCATGAGAATAGTACCGTCGCGCAGATCGTCGAAGAACGATACTACAGCTGGCTGTACGTCGAGACTGTTCAACCATAACGTGAAAACTCTGGCTTCTCGTTCACCTTCAGCATCAAAGTCTTCCACCTCTTGCTTTTCCTCTTCGGTAATCGGGTCTAAGGCTGGGTGCGTGTTGAATAGGTTGGCGACAAAGGCTAGGTTGAGCTTGGGGTTTCCTGCTACGAGAGAGGTCGGGGTGAGGAATTTTCGGCAGCCAAGTTTGTCGGCGTCAACCAACACCTCTTCGGCTCGTTGTAGTAGGTCGCGCGTCTGGAGAGGAGCCCTTGTGCAGCCATAATCTCGTCCAATCTGTGCTAGTAGAACCGCATAATTCTCTCCATCCTTTACATCGCTCGAGAAGTTGGTGACACGGCGATGCCAGCCGGCTGCCTTGAGGTGGTAGTTGAACCATCGTAGAAGGATCTGTTCCGGGGGCAAGCGCAAAAACTGCTCTAGAGTCTCGTCCTCCTCGAGCAATCTGTAGAGCTCGGGGTGGAGCTTGATATCAATCTTACCCAGAAGACCTCTTCGAATGACCTGCCAGATCAGACCTAGAATCAAGTGCTCTCGGACTTCGATGATATCGCCGCTACCAATGTTGACGACGGAGCAGCCAATACCTTTTGCGGACTCGATAACGATATTGTTGTTCTCCGTCATATGGAACGCGTTGAGCTTCTTGATTTTCTTGCCGGGGACGTTCAATACACGTTCGTCGATGGTATCAGGGACACTGTCGTTGATAAGCTTAGCAAGCACAAGACCATCCTTGCACTCGTCGAACATCTCGAATGTGTCGGTCGGGAACGGTAATCGATTCCCTATATCGGGGTCGCCAGCTAGGACAGCATTGATATGGCGGGTAAATTCGGTTCGCTCATCCTCGTTAATGGTATGAGTAACATTGGCGCTGGAGCCTTGAACGTGGATTTTCCCAACGCTTCCCTTGGAGGAATGTCCACCAGTTCTTTGGGATACAATGCCCGCAGGAGAAGACGCCGCGGCGCCGCCGGTGTTCATGCGCCGTTGCGCGGGGGATGATTCGCGTAACTTGGCGATCAACTAGACGAATATTAACACCATATGTATAACACAATCCTCAAAACCATCGTGTAACTTACTCCAACGTAATCTTCGAGCTCAACCCTTCTCGAAGAATCGAGTTCAACTTCCCTCAAAGCTTGTCTTACCACATCGTATGGCTGTCGCTCGCTTTGTTGGGTAGCTTTGATGGCGGTGGCTTCGTCGATATAGCCCTTGTCGTCGACATCGAGTTTGCGGAATGCATCCGTGAGGCCGAAAATATCGCCTTGTTCAAATTGAGGAAATTTCCTGCGTGTAATCGTTAGATTCGGCAGCTACGAAACAGAGACAGCCACTGTAAGTTTACCTCTGAAGCTTGATAACGTTCATGACCAATAGACCTGAACTTAGGGGAAGCCAGTGGTGATAATTGGTTGGACTTGAAAATTTGGTAGTTGATCGCGAATTCTTTCAGCGTCGGCTGTGAGGGGTTCCTAGTCTAAGGATTTACGGTGGTTGCGAACAGGCTGTTAAAAACTGGTGGTTTATTCTAGCGCCTGATTTTGTTATACTGATGATGACGAGAATCTCTCGAAGTTAGTTGTTTTGCCAAGGTTAGGCTACCTTTATTCACAGCTGTTATGTTAAGATTAGTTGGAAGTTTGGTGGTTCGGGCCAAAGCTTAGGTGCGTGCAGGACTTCCATCATTCGGCGGGGGAGGGGGCAAGCGCCGAATGCTCCTGCTGCGACACCACTGATGTAATGAGTTTGATTCAAACCCCTGGGTCTTGGCCCCACCTTGGCAATTTCACCAGCCACACTTACTTGCGTAAGACCCAACGCAAGCACGATTACGTAATTTTACAGGCAGCACTTTTATCTTTTTACCAATGATAATTGATGCCTCTATTTGCTTTAAACCACCTAATATCAATGTCATCTATGCACGGTAGCAATAGGCGGGCACAAACGAGATGATACTACCTAATCATTATCATTATAGTAGACTATATATTAATATGCTTTGTACATTAGGTATTCACACCATTAAAAACTCTGGCCTGAGTTGTGCCTGCGAGAGCAGCGTATCCGGAGGTCACAAACTTGCTCCCCCACCATACGGGAATCAGGGCCATTAGGTATAGGTGTATCAGACAACAATATCCAACACAGTCATGTGACACCTCCTATTGTCATGGTTTCGAAGTAGAGGTCTAGGCAGCTATAATTCGATGTATGAGCTCCAGAACTCGCTACCCCCTAGGCCGAGGTTGTACTCATCGCAGGACTCTTGTTCTCTTGAGCCCACTTCGGCGAGGGGTGCTAGATAAACTTATCCCATGCAGCGAGATGCATGCGTCCGGATTACTAGTCGTTATCGTCGGCCAAGAACCCCAAACAGCAACACAAGTGTCCCTCTTGCCCACATTAACAACTCATCATCGGCGCATCGGGATGTCGCACATAACGAATCATATGCTAGCCTTAGACTCTTTATCAAATTACGCCACACCGTAGACGGTGTCAGGAGTGATCGTGAAGTTCATGAATGGCGCCGCATATTCGTTGTACAAGGCCTCAGCTTTTCCGGTGTAGTTCCACCACGTTGACGGAGTTTCCAGGTCGGTATACTGCAGGCTCACTTGGATCTGGGCTCGACGGGAACCGCCCGTGCTGTTTCCTGCGAGGAGCTTCGCTTCGACCTTGTAATCGGTTTCTGATTCCTCGAGTGACTGGCAAACCTGGTAGCTGGCGCCTTCGCCCTCTCCACTGCAGTAAGCCTTGAATGAAGGAGTCGGAGGTTTCCCAGTAGAATTTCCAACAGCGGTCACGTTGAAGTCTAAAATAGCGGATGAGCGACGAGTATATAACTATTTTATAGCAACTTGAGACCTACCATAATAACATTGCTCATCACAACCAGCCTTCCATCCTGTCACGGTCCATTTCCAGCTAATGGAACTCGCAGCAAGGCGCATTACCGCTGCAGATGTGGTGCTAGCAGCAGCTGCAGTAGCCAGCAGGGAAGAGACGCGCATCTTGACAATGTCCTCGGAATCCAGACCGGAAAGCGCTTGATTTAGGAGCTCCAGAAAATATTGGTGAACTCAACAGAGGTTTAGTTAAAAAGACTTGGTTTATAATGCAGCTCTCTTAAGGTACACGAGTAGATATATTCAATATTGCCCATTCAGGAGACGGACATCCCGGGGCTTTTAAATATTGATCTGGCTGCCAGCGCGGCTGCGAGGTTGCGTTGGAAGTAACATTCTTGGGTTCCTGTTGATTGTTCCTTGAAAGGACCAATCACTCGTACGAGGTTGCAGGTATTATGGAGAATGTCTGTGAATATCCCTGCGGTTCCTGGTCGATCAAAGAGATTTTAAGGTGCGTCATTGGAGAAATGCAAAGCCAAGCGCGATCACGCTAGGTGATTCTCAATATCTTGGCTGCCGATCTGTTCGAATGTGGAATTGGCGTTGAAAGAAGAAATAAAAGGGGGAGCCTCAAGCTCCTTCAATCATCAAAAGTACCCTGGGAGTTCCCTCAAAGAGCAGTAGTCAACTCCACCACGGACCCCAGATTACAAAATAGGTACTTTAAGGGTATGTCATGCATTCCAGATGTCAATATTATCCTAAATTAAGCAACTCTGTATTGTATCAATATTCGTCTATCAAATTCATTGCAAATGCGGCTCCGTACTAGGCTCCAAAGTTTTTGCAGAGTCGATACGAACACTTAGGTGTAGGTATTGTCTTGGTCTAAGGATTCTTTTACAGACCTAATCCCTACTAACATATATGAGCTAAGGTGGTGACTTGTCTTCAATACAGAAAAAGAGAACAACACATACATACAGCGCTCATACGTGTGACCTCTGCCCTTCCTGCGATTTTCTCTACGGTACATAAAAGGCCCGGTCTTCGGGACTCATCAGTTCAATGTTCTGTAAGGGCAAACGGATGTCAGGATTTTCTGCTTTTATCTCACCGAGGCAAACATCATACCTGCTGCGTTGTTACTGGAGACGATCGCATCCTGCCAACAGGACCACGCCGCTACCCGACTCACTTTACAATTCAATATCGGCATGCGCTGACTATTAATGCTGGGAACACGTCATTTCCTATTTTTGGCAAATCAGGACTTCATCGGCTTTGTTTGGATACTAGATATCACTGCACATTGAGGCCTTGTCTATTTCCACTCCCTTTCTAATCCGATCCGAAGTCATGGCTCTCGAGGAGCCAGAATGAAAAAGAGTCTATCAACTTGATTTACTCCGAACACATAACGCAATACCGCATAGAGATAAGGTCATCCCTATCCACGTGTCTGATGCTCGTTAGCAAACATCTAGCTATCAATATGGCGTTGAGACCTTACCTCTGCTTATAACCTTCTTGTCAACCCACCAATCGCCAAGTACCGTAAATAAGAACGCCAGAGTGTTCACGATCGGAACGGTCAAGCTCAGCTCTATGGCAAAGTGTGTCAGTAGCATGAAACTCTGGTGGGTTAATTGTAGGTAGGTAGGTAGACATAGCCAACTTACCCGCTTGTCCGATAAGCAAGAAAAACCAAACGCTCCCGGTCAGGTTTATTAACAGCGGAATGGCATATCTTGGGTTCCGAAGTAGATCGACAACAGCAAAAAATGCACCGTATAGTTTGCTCTTGGCCCAGCTTGATTTCACATCGTCCCTCGCAAGTGTCGGGTGAGCCGGCGGATTATGATCTCTAGCTGCGCGGCGAATGAA
This sequence comes from Hypomontagnella submonticulosa, assembly GCA_022984865.1. NCBI lineage: Eukaryota > Fungi > Ascomycota > Sordariomycetes > Xylariales > Hypoxylaceae > Hypomontagnella > Hypomontagnella submonticulosa. The sequence goes on along the minus strand of JAJKLF010000004.1, from coordinate 720,264 downwards.
AGGTGTTGTCAACCCCCAGGCAAGTCCAACAAGTAAAAATCCCGCTACATAGTTGATAGCCGGCGGCTGAGGTGAAGTCTCAGGAGAAGACATCTGAAGTTGTTATTTGTAATTGACCCGTTAAGAGTTTCAATCCTGTAGAGTGATGGATGAATGCTAATCTACTAGAAAGCGTGTGCCTAGACGGTCGGGCTTCCAAGCCCAGTACCAGAACGGGTTATCCCTTGTGCTATGTAGATAAGCCACAATGCGGCTAAGATTCTGCTTATGTAATACATTGATCAAATGTAACATCTATTAATCATTGACCACTGCCTACCGCCTTTCTTTTTATACTAATCACATTTGAAGAGTTAAATGTCGAATTCCATTTGCATTTGCATTATAATTACGACGAAGCCTTCTTGTATTCCCAATACTTGATCTTTTAGAATAAACCCCCATTGAACTTAAAAACGATATGCCTTTTGGCTTTAGGGAAAAGGCCAGCATAGCAATGGACAATCAACAATCCGAGTTCAGAGAGTTCCAAATTCATTATCATCCCTGAGCTAAAACACTTTGTCCGTGCTCTGCAAATCCTCAAGTTGACATCACGATGAAATAATCAGTTCGTCATACACTTGTTCAGGAGGTCCCTACCCCGGCGAATTTGCATTTCTCATTCGCACTGTAAATCCTCCCTGCCTTACTGTACAACTACACTGACTACAACTTAAGTGTCTCCATCACCGGCAAGTGTGCTTGGTCGTCCTGACAGTAGTTGGATCTAATCTGGTAGGGCCAGATTAACGATTCATTTAGTTTATGATCTACCCGCAGGACTAGAGCATGGCGTTTTCTAGACGACTTCAATATCTTTCGAGAAGTAACTCTATACAACATGGAAGACAACTCTGGAACGCTCTTTTTCTCGTCACCATAAGTTTGTATTTAGCTCACGGCACCTTTCCGTGCTCCACTGGGACGCTGTGAGCAGGTCTATGGACTAGGTAGTTGCATGAGGCGACCGCGGATTTGCACTATTCTACCAGGACCATCCACTGCGTGGCCGTGCTCCTTGAAGTCTACCAAAATCTTATCTTCACCGCTAGACCGCTTTGGAGTCCTCTATCATATTGCCTAACCTGTCATGTAGATCCCTTATGGTTCTAACGTTCCGCTGTGATTAAGCAGGAGGGACTCTAATACTTGCTTAGAGAAGTTGTTTGAATATGATGTATAATTTGGATCATTTGTGCCAGAGTATCTAACATTGGTTCAAAATGAAAAGTGGAAAAGTGAAAAGAAAATGTCAAGGAGTGTTGTCGTCACTTATTTTAAGGCTGAATCGTATGTTGAACTGTACCATGAAAGAGCACGTGGATTAAGTTGTAATTCAGTTAGTAAATTTCCAAATTGGTTCATTTCATAGACAATCGCTCAACCCCTGGCGGGGAGAACGTCCATATCCCTGGAGTCGAACATGAATCCGTAACATAGTTGACATCAGTGGCACTCTCTCCTACCGCACAACGTAACTACTTAGTGTTAGGGGCCCTTGAGCTGAACGCACCGAGCGTTGGACTATCACTTTCCCTTAATAGATAGTAGGTGTAATGAATCTGCAGGTTGCCAGAACCTTTCCGGCGGAAGCTTAAGTAACCTGCCTGGCGTGGCTGACCTGGTGATGATATGACCCCGGATTACGCATAGTCACTGTCGTCATGACTCAAAATCCACTCCAATGAAAGGGGTGGTTAACTAGATGACGGGTGTAAGCGAATTCAACATTTCCCATAATCTTTGAGTGACGAGTGTATAAAGAGGGACCAGAACTCCCACCAAAATATTCATATCTTCATCTGACAACACCAACACCAACAACAACGATCAGACATCCATAACACCAAACATTACTTTCAACTTCTACACTTATTAACTCTTCAAACTTCTTCATTATGCCTTCCGAAGCTCAGGTTGCTGGTGGCCACAAGGCCAACCTCAACAACCCAAACACAAGCCAAAGTTCTAAGGAGCACTCGAAGGCGGTCCTCGAAAACGAGTTCAACGGAGGCGATGGTACGTTCTGAGTTCGATGACCCGACTGGATCAGCTTCTGATCAATCTGTAGTGTCCAAGGCAGGAGATGATGAGAACAAGAACCCCGGCAACGTTGCTGGTGGGTTGAAGGCGTAAGTGCCCCTTTCTTTGTGTAAAACCAACCGCTTCAGAGTTACAGATATTGACATTGTTTGTAGAGCTATCAACAACCCTAAGGTCTCCGACGAGGCAAAGCAGAGCGCTCAGGATCGTCTTGATAATATGTAGATGCATATGGCATCGGGAATGAAGTCATTATGTTAGGTTGCTATGTCGTTATGGAGTATTTGCTATTCAACTCCTTTACGAGTTAGAATCTACTGTGAACTTGAATACAAATGGCTTATTACACACGATTTCTTGAAATGTGTACTTGTTTGACTTGACTTTGACTGAACCCGAGGATTTCTATGCAATTCGCAATTGCTGTAGGTTATAGTGTTCGGATAAAATATAGAATCGAGTGAAGAGAAAAATAAGATTAATATTCTCATACTAAAGACGGTCATATTTTACAAGTGCTTGTGCTGGCTCCGTTATCTTGTTCCCAAAAGGATGCTGCGCTTTAATCGGTAAAATGGGCAGGATTAATGAATTACTTCGTAAATAACTGAAATACCTCCCAAATTATACATGGGGATTATCGTCAAATAAACTATTTTGGCTGGATGGCGAATCTTGCTCGTTGTGTTAGTTAAAACGTAGCACCCCTTGGGGTGTGAGGCGAGTTCATATGGAGCCGCACAAGTGCTCGACTTTCATGGGCTGAATATCTCCACACAGGGGTTTACATGCAACATTGTATAAGTGGATGCAACGGGATCGTATCGAAGCTGAACTCGCTCTTAAAGCCACCTGAAATTACTGTGTGTTCCAATGAACTAAGCCGTCTGCGAAACTAAGCGGTAGAAGCCGGCAGCGATCAGATTGTTTATATGATTTGATCAGCTGATATGATGCTTAACCGATGCAGTGGGATCCATCATGGATTGATCTACATACTTAAGTAGTACTGTAAGTCGTCGGAAAATAATTCTAGTCGCGTCATTTAGGTGTCTCGGCACGGTGTGCCTGGGCAGTGCTTCGTATGATTGCGCGTCAAGGCTTCGTAACATGTAGGCACCAATATTTTTCTGGGAAAATTGTGTTGATTAATTCCAAAACCACCCACACAGGAGACCGACATAAAAATACCCATTCGATACTTCTTGACGGTTAATATCTGGACCTGATACATGATGACCACGCAGAAATACCAAAATAACGAATTGGAAATGAGATAATTGAGCCAGAAAGGTCGGTTATCGATTCACATTACCCTGATCTAGTGTGTCTATTGGCTACAGATCCACTAAACAAGCCCTTGTCATCTTGAGCTCTTGCGTCTTAGCGCTTCTTTATTTGGGGAGGCGGGGTTGCTCGGCTGTGGAGTTTCCCTAGCAGACTGCAGGGCTTGGTACGGGACTTGCAGGAACATGCCAGGTTCTTTCAGCCAACCACAGCCCAACCTCATTGTTTTCGTCACCAGCCACTCAATTGCCAATTGCAGCCGCCCGCCTCAATCAGGTATTCAACATTGAACATCTTCTCGCGCAGCTGCAACAGCTGCAAGTCATTATTCTCTTCTGCACTCTCCTGCATCTGCGGACATGGTCCAATTGGTCTTCCGCTTCATAGTATTGGATTTTCGCTTGGGTTCTCTCGTTGACTGTAATTTTTTCTTCTTCTAGTCGTTCAATATTTACACTCGTTTTCGTCATCTTCTAAGCCCGAGCTTGGTGCATAACGAGGCTTGGTTGGACGGTCAACAAAGGACTGTCTGTACCTCACTGCCACCGAGTCGAAGAACTGAGACACGACCACGCCCTGCGTACTCGTATTTGCCCTTTTTGTGCCGTCGACTTTCTCAATCGAACCAAACACCGGACATCGGTTTTAGTCACGTATTAAGAGCAGGCGAAATAGCTTCGAGCTCTCAAACATGGCTACCAAACCGAAATTAACCAACCCGTTGAACGGCAATCACACGGCCGGCATCTTCTCCGATATGAGTATTGATGGTCCCGAGATTGGCACTCTTGTCCTTATCGTTGACCGAGCGAAAAACCTCCCAAACAGGAAGACTATTGGAAAGCAGGATCCTTATTGTGCTGCACGGCTAGCAAAGGAAGCCAAGAAGACCACTACGGATATTAGAGGTGGACAAACCCCGAAATGGTGCGTATATGACACGACGATATCTCTCATATACGTTATCTAACTGTTGAATCTGTGGCATAGGGATCAAGAGCTTCGATTTAGAGTTCACGACTCGCCCGACTACTACCAGCTGAAGCTATCCGTATTCAACGACGACAGAAAGACGGAATTAATCGGTGAAACATGGATCGACCTTCGTGATATTATTGTACGTGGCGGTGGCCAGAGCGACCAGTGGCATAACCTGAATTGCAGAGGCAAATACGCGGGCGAAGTCAGAATCGAGATCACATACTATGATAGTCGTCCGAAACCTGAAAAGCCAGTAGCCAAACCAAATGCGATTGCTTCAGGTCCTGAGATCGAATTTGCCGGCAGTCCTCAGAAGACTGCGGTAAAGCGACGCCCACTGCCGTCTGATCCCGTAACTGGGCAGGCGCCTTCGCCGTCGGTGGTAGACCAGGTGCACACGCCGCCACGACCTCAACCAAATCCTCCCACTTCATTCGTTCCGGACCACTCGCCGTTGCAAGCTGTCGAGTATAACACACCACCTTCGAATAGACCCAGCCACCAGCCCGATCCGTACCTGGCACATCATAATGGGGCCCAATACTCAACGCCAACTCGCGGAACAGAGCATCCACAACATCGGATACTCGACCGGAATTATACGTTTCCTGCACAGGAGAGTGAACCATCACGTCATGTGGACCCTGTTTATGCTCGGGCATATGAGCAAGATCCGAGGGCGTCTATTAACAATGGCCAAATGATGATGTACGACTCTCCTTCGCCGCCTATTCACCATACGATACAGCCGACCGAGCAGGATGATCGTCCTCCACCTCCCCCAGTTCATCGAGTTAGGAATTCGAGTGGGGTTTCGCACGAGTTAGTACCTCGCGGTAGTTTTGACGCGCCACAACATAAAGCTACACTACCCATGAGACACGATGTTTTGCGGAGTGAAGCTCACCGGTACTCGGTGCCTTCGTCGTCTTATCCGGGTCGGCCTACCTATCGCCCTTACGAGTCGGCGCCGGATATGCAGCACACGGAGCAATATTACGAAAGCGATACTCATCAGCAATCGGCTCCGCGACACTACTCTTATGACTCCTCATATGAGCCTCGCCAACGATCGTTGCAGCCGACGGTGGAGGATGTTCCCGAATCCTGGACGCCACCGACCGCTAGAACCCGAACTAGCAACTCTCGAGCACTACAGTACGATGAACCGGAGTATCATCAAGTCCCAAGTCCTGCGCCATTGAATCTAAGCGGACGTGGAAGTGCAGCGTCGGGGCAATACGGAACTTCGCCCCTCCAATCTCAGCAGCAATACGATCCCAACCGTTTTAGCCCTTCGCCATCACCAACAGCTGTCGAGGATTACCCCCAAGGGGACTACTCTCAGGCGCTCACCTTGGCATCTCGACCATATCAAAGACGCCAAAGTGATTACTCATTAAACTACGCAAGTGAGTTGGAAGATAGCCAGGTTCACGCACCAACCGGTTATGAACTGGCTCCAGTACCCCCGACACTAGTTCCGGGAGTTGATCCGGCCTTGGCTCGTGAGATCTCGGATCGTTTCCACCAGGAACAGAAACAGGGACGCAGGTATACCCAGCCGCCTCTCATGGACACTCCAACTCGAGGGAGACAGCAGAGCGAACCTCCTACGAATTATCTTGTTAAATATTCGCCCAACGGCCACCACCCAAGCAGCTCAAGGACTTACGACCGAAGCCCTGTTAGGTATTCTGGCGGGCCGACCACGCCTTCAGGGCCTCCACTGGCTTCTGCGCCTCGAGGCGTCTCGCCAAACCCAAGTCCTAATCACACGATCAAGCGAAAATCAGTTAGCCCGGCCCCACCTCCATCTAACGGTCGACGTTTGTCGGGCGTGCCGTTTGGCCCAGACTCCTATGATGCCTTGAATCCTGTCGTGTCTACAAAGGATGCACAGAACTCCACAGAATATACCAATGCGGAAGGGAAGATTGTGACTCCAGACGGGCGAGAGATCGATCCGTCAGATCACTTACCTATGGATACTTGGGCGCCGGAACCAGAACCGAAAAAGCCGATTGAGACTCCTGAGACGAGGACCCGTCCCGTGCCAGCAGGCGCACAGCCGATGCCGCCTTCTAGCCGACGCCCACCACGCGGAAGCACTCGACCGCAGTCAGGACCCACTACACCGTCGACATACATCGCTTCAGAACCTACGCCTTCCCCTCCTGTAAGTTCGGGACGGAACCGCTTGCAGAAGAAAACACATCGTGCGTCGGCGCTACCGGCACCGCTCTCTTCGGGGCCTAGTCCACTTGGACCTTCAACACCCCATCAGCGTAATAGTACGCCACCACGAGCTCTTGTTCGTGCAAGTACTTTCGATTACGAAAACCACGGCACCGCCACCGCTCGCATAGGCTACACCAGTGGCCCGCCTATTCCGGCCAAGATTCCCATGATGAGCGGGGGCTTGGGCCCACCTTCTGCACCGGGTAACGAAGAATGGGCTCTAATGGAAGAGATGAGCAGGATTGATATCGGCACAGGCAGGGCACGAAGACACGGTGGATACTGAGGACACGAAGCAAACGAATTCGGAAGAGAAGGCGTTGTATAGTATAATGTTTTAACAAGGGAGGCAGGCGCAGGTGAACTTTTTCTGTTTCTATACGTTTATCTCCTTTCAGGTCTCGCTAGGTGTATAGGGTTACTGATCCTTTAATACGCCCGTGGACAACGGTGTCTGGTCATGCTTGCTCCTGTATATGGGAACACGGAGGAGACTGGAGATATCTGTAGGTAATTGGCGGGCGTGCAAGAAAAGCTTATCTCGGAGGCGGGAACCCGAACGAGAGACGTCTAAATCTCAGTTTAGACTTAGAGGGGCGAAGAAGACCTAACCTACTATGTAGGTACCTAGTTAAGGTAATTAGAAGCTAGGAATTTAGAGGCATACTCGGATTCAGGTCGTAGAGCTGGTCTAGAGGCTACCCGAAATACACGAACATTTCAAACATATCTTGTGTATGTCCTCTCAATCATGGTGTTAATTTTTAGTCTATGGGTGACGATTCACTTTAATAATTACACATATTTGTAAAGTCGAATTTCTCTCTATACCTCATGTACATATACAGTATGTATATAGTAGAGTTAACTGTCGCTTTTTCGAAAAAGGGGTCTTCATCGAGGTAACGAACTCATGATAGTTAGGTGGTAGATGTATTCTATTCCTCTGGCTTCCCCCTTACCATGTGACCCTCACGACGACAACACCCGGAGGCGTTTTTCCCTTCATCGAACCTATAATCAAATCGAGTCTGATCCTGAATCGACCGTACATACTAGGCACATGTGAAAATACATATCAATGTAGCCTCCCTTTTCCGACCGGAAACGCCATCGCCATGCAAAATTACACAACAACCAACTCGTGACTGTTTCTTGTCCACTACCCCCCTTTTCGGTCTTCACCTTGGATCGCCCCCTCTGTCCGAATATGGCACGCTCTAGAAGGGGGCAATATGTAGGTAGGAAGGTACTTAAGGTAGTGCTCTGGTCAGTCTATACTAATCAGCAAACTCCCCAGCATACCCTCCGTCTGCGTCGCCATCTGAGCGAGCTCGACCTCGAGGCGCACGCGCCGGTGTAGCATCTTGAAGCCTGCCTGCAACTCCGCGCTTCCTCCTGCGTACTCGGCATATAAGTCCAGCAATAGCGTCGCCACGTCCGTACACACGCCGACGTACCGCGGATCCACTATATGCGTCTGTACCCAGCGTAGCACGGGTTGCACCGTCGCCTCGTCGCGGCCCTCGAGCGCCTCGCGTAGCGCACTGCGGTGCCGCAGCGCCGTCAATAGCGTCAGCACGGCCAAGGGTGAATGGTCCTTGGCATTCGGGTCCAGCACCCGGTCGAGCGCCGCCGTAAACCGGCCCCTTCGCAGATCGCGCTGCCACACGGCTTCACGCTTCGGCCGCGAGAGGTCGTTCGCAATGACCACGTCAGCACCCTCGCCAACGAGCTCGAGGCGCTTGGCTGCGCCGTGGCGCCGCTTGCGCTTGCTCTTCACCTTGTCGTGTGCACCGATGGTTCCCGCGAGGAGCGCGGACATTTCCTTTTCGCGGTCGCGGTCGCGCGCGGCTTCGGGGCCCGTGAGGCGCGTGCGCAGGGACAGCACGCCCGACTGCATGCCCACGGCCAAGTGGCGGTCGTCGTCATTGGCGCCGGAAGTGATGACGCGGACGGCGAGGATGGGGGACGGGTACTTGGCGCCGGCGACGACGTTCCAGCCCGTCGTCTCGAAGATCTTGACGTGGCCGTCCAGACCGCCGGAGACTAGGCGCCGGCCGCCTGACGCGAGGGATAGCGACGTAACGGTCTTCTGGTGGTTGGATATAACGTGCTGCGGCTTCGCGGCTACGAGGTCGAGGACCGAGATTTGGTTCTCGGCGGAGGCTAGCACGGTGGTGCCGGAGGGGAGGGGGAGCACGTCTTCGATGGGCGCGGCGTGCTTGAATGTCATAACGGCTGTGCCTGGGGTTCGGGGATCCCATAGTTTGACTGTTGCGTCGTAGCTACCAGAGACCAGCATGTTCGACATAGTTCCCGGCATGAAGCTACCGCTACGCACGTAGTCGCTGTGGCCCACGAATGTCGACGTGCTCCCCTGGCTGGGTAGGTCCCATAACCTCACGGTCTTGTCATCGCTCGTGCTCATGAGAGTCGTAAGGTCGGCCGGGGAGAACTTGGTCGTCCATACAGGCTGCTTGTGTTGCGCCCACGTCTTGAGAATAGCTCGCGACCCAACGTCGAACACCTGAATCTTGCCCGTATCATCTCCAGCCACTACTATACGGCCGTCCCGCCGCACGTCTCCGCTTCGCGCAATATCTCCGAAGCGTGTAATGGTCTTGACAAGCTTCCTCGTTCTGATCGAATAAATCTGGACGCGGGTTCCGGTCGTGACTGCAAAGTAGTCATTGTTGGAAGATCCAATCGTGTCTGGGTTTGCTGCAGGAACTGTGATGTGAGTGATGGGGTATTGTGTCGGCGACGGAAGCACGAGTTGGTTCTTGAATGATTTCCAATACCGCTGTTCCGCAGTAATTGGTGAAGGTCCCGAAGGAAGCTTCAGCTGCGGGAGTGGCGCGACTTCTGCAGCCATCTTCAACGAACTTGCTGTCGCTGTCGTGTGCTTCTTCAGAAAAAAAGAGTAGGTGATAAGAGTAAAAACCAATCAACTTTCCTAAATTTTTTTCTTAGAGGTCGGTCAACGAAGCATGTTCCCACCGATGGCCTAAGCTGTATCCAGCTTAGCTCAATACGATAAGAGTCTCGATAAGACGAGCAGGGATCAGTAGAAAGCTGTTAAGGGGTACCTTTCATAATCCGCCTAGGCCTGTGGAAGATACCTCGGCAAGTCTGGGGTAAGACAACAGTCAAAAGCTGAGAGGATAGAATATAATAATTACTTTCATTCTCTACACTTTCAAAGCTTTAATAAAATAATAATTAGGGCCCTATATCCATATTGACCTTTCATTGCATATCTCAAATCATAAATCATGTCTCAATTAGAAGGATATTCGGATTTCAAGCACTTCCTCATCACCTCACCATCTGAGTATGTGGCACATGTCGAAATCAACCGTCCGTCCAAATTGAATGCGTTTATGCCGGATATGTGGATCGAGCTCGGAGGCATATTCGCAAAGTTATCTCATGATCCGGAGGTCCGCGCCGTAATACTCTCCGCGGCTGGCGACCGAGCGTTCACGGCCGGTCTGGATGTGCAAGCGGTCGAGCAAGGAGGCCTTCTAGGGAACAAGGGCGAACAAGAAGATGCTTCAAGACGAGCAACGAAAAACCGGCGACAGATCCTCGAATTTCAAGAATGCATAAGCCAGATTGAGAAATGTGAAAAGCGTGAGTATACCACCACCCTGTAAGATTTCAAGTCATCAACTGACAACATATCCTAGCTGTGATCTGTGTGATGCATGGCGTATCCATCGGCCTAGCCATTGATATAGCCAGCAGTGCCGACATAAGAATCTGCTCAAAAGACGCCAAGTTCGCGGTCAAGGAAGTGGATATCGGTATGGCTGCAGACGTCGGGACCCTAAGCAGACTGCCGAAGATCGTCTCAAGCTTCTCATGGGTGAAAGATGTTTGCTTGACCGCGCGGGGTTTCGGGGCTGATGAAGCTCTCGCCGTTGGCTTCGTGAGCCAAGTGCTAGAGACTAAAGTAAAGGCTATCGAGACCGCCAGTAAGCTTGCGTCGTTCATATCTTCGAAGAGCCCCGTCGCAGTCCAGGGTACAAAGGAACTATTAAACCATGCTAGGGACAACACGGTGGCGGATAGTAAGTTCGTCCTCGATGAACAAGTGGCACAATAGCTAACTAGACCAGGTTTGAGATACACCAGCGTGTGGAACCAGGCAATGCTCCAGTCTAACGATTTCAAAGCCGCGTTGCTGTCTGGTCTGAAGAAGACGAAACCAAGGTTCGAGAAATTGTAATTAATATCGGGGGAGGAAGCGTTCTGGATTGTACTATCGCGCATCAAGCCATAGATCTATGAATAGATTGGTTGCTCTATTTAGTTTGCTTGGTATTGAGTATCGCATATACCTTTTAGAGGTGTGATGCTTGTCGATGCTCGGCGAAGAACTATAGTCCCGTAACGATCAATTATTTCACATCCCGATCCGAATCTGAATCATCCTCCACCTCCGGGACGTTCTCCTTCAACCGCTGCAATATGTCAGTAGCCAAAGATAGAAAAGCGAAAAGAACTTTATCATACCTTATCGAGTTCCGTCTTCAACTTAGCCACCATATTATCTTTGACTACAAGGTGAGACTCGTCGAGGTCTTCAATTATGTACTCATTGTCTTCCTTATCGATGCTGATGATAATAGACTTGATCGACGGGTCACACTCGACCAAGGTTCCTGGGAGCACCAGTCAGCAGCCGAAGAGTATCATAAAGTAGGTCAATAAGAGCAACCTTTGATCGCGCGAACCATCCTGTCTTCTGGTCGATCTTTGCGTTGCTTTGCTTGGCGTGGTGCGGTGAAGGTAGTGTTTAATAGCGAACCGCCCGTCTATAATTAGGCAGGACACAATAATCCCTTGACAATGCTCGGCCCGTGTAGAGATTGAAGGCTATTGTTGTTGATGCCTACAGCCGCAAGAAGGGAACAGTAAAGCCTTACAACACAAATTTAGATTGAAGGAATCCCTGGATGACAGCTTCCCACATGCAAGTTGTAACGTGAAGACCCACATAGGTCCTCAGATCCCCTAAAATAAAGTTTAGGGGGAGTGAGTATTGTGTACTAGGTACCCCGGTATGGTACATGTACATAAATACAAGTGCTTCGTGTACGAACCACAATGGATGCAGTTGTAATAGTTCAAATGTTTAAACCATGAAACTTATTTAGTAATAGTGACTTAGTGAGTTTCTAATATTTTAACGAGATCTGCCATGTAGGTAGTATTCCAAGGTTAGTATTCAAGGTTAACAATCCGGAAAACACTTCAGTTACATACATAGTAGTACATAATAGGTACCGGATTCCAAATACATGTACATCGTATTATTTCCCACCCGGAATACTATTGTACATAGGAGGTAGGTGCGACCCATATCAAAGCAAGGGGGGCAGCGGGGCAAGTAACGGATTGGCGCGGATTTTAGCTTATGTTACGTATGTCGTACCTAACGTCTAACCCATCTAACCAGCCATATGCGTCGCAAAGGACAAAGCATCCATCTATTTGGTCATCAGATGGACATTCCGAACTTACCGGTCGGGTTGACCGTTCAAGTTCATTGATCTCTGCTGCATTGTATTGCCACAATCTTTCTTTTTACCTTTCATAGAACAAGACCATACAGTAGTACTGAGAGAAAATTAATTGGCTAGCTGGGATAGCCAAGAGAGAAACTCCCATCGATTCTCACGTCGTCCGTACCCTGTATCCTGTATCTTTGTTCGCCGATTCGTACGGTGTACTCTGTGAATCGTCATATGCATTCGAGCTGCCGTCGAACGTAGCAGGAACCCTTCTGCAGATCTTCTCCTATGCGATGCATCTGAGAGTTCAGCGTTGCAAGGCCGGCACCACACGATACAACTCCACCCGCCAGACTTTAGATGAAATCAGCACCCTCCATCACCACTCTGGTGCTACAGAGCAACTCCGCTTCCTACGTCGCACTCTACCTACATAATTCGTCAATATTAAGTGGTTATCTAGAGACGCTTTAAATCTCTCACTTACATGACTTTGTCTATCCTAACGTATGATCTGTCGCTTGGACATTTGAATTAAAGCGGCCCTTTGTTCGAGCGACGCGACAAAGAGCCAACTGCGCATTCGAGATGGATTCGGACGACGGTGAGTCTGGATCGGGTAACATCTTCGAAACCTACCCATTTTCGTGGGTGCTCGTTCCGATCATCATATTCGTAGGGGTTGGTACGCTACTACTGTGTTACCGTTACCGTCGACGGCGAAAGTTGCGCATGCAATACGGCACCAACGCCTTAGCAAGAGATTTGGAGGCTATGGGCAATCAACCAAGACCACGAATGACGAGCGACCGACGGGCAAGGAGAGATGGATTAGGTGCAGGCTTCGGAAGCAGAGAAGAGGGCTTGAATGAACTGGGCGAGGCACCACCAGCGTATACAGCGCCGCAGAAACGGTCTGACGACACAGAAGACATAGAATTGTCACCTATACAACAGCCACCGGGTGCCACAACGGCGGTGGGGGCCGGTGTTGGTAGACTTCCGGCGTACGACGAGTTACAAGAACGAGCCGATCGGCCCGAATCTACAGCGCCGCCCTCAACATCCAACCCGCCGGAGCTACCCCCTAGAGCGGTCTTGAGTCCAACTTGAACCCTACCTAGGTAGATTCGAGCGATGGATAAGTCGGATGGAGGAATGTTGCTTTTCAGTGGGATGGAGTTCCGGATTAGCATAAGGGAGACATGGAGGTTTCGACGGCGTCATTGTGCCCGTTATGAGAAGCATAGTAGACAATAAGCCGCTATATCGATGCTTCAGTCTGGGAGGTATAGAGGATAAGTCAACACGGGATATCAGCGTAATCCAATCTCACAGGGATGGGGTCAGATTCAGCATGGTGTTTAATCCGAGCGTACACCAGGCATATCAAAGGCGCTCTACATTTGTGTTAATGAATAATGGATTAATTTTCCCCTCAGCCGGGTGGTCCAAGATCTAGTTCTCAACGTCCACTTGAAATGGTTCGCAGCCGGTGCAACGAGAAGTGTCCGTTCGGACGTTCGATCCAGGCTTGTATTTCCTCACTCTGTCCAATATTCCACATAACTAACTAACAGCCAAGAAATGTGCGTCGCTCCTCTAGAACCTCTCAACGACAGCAGGCGGCTTGTTCCCTAGGATTTCATCAATCTTGGCCATAATTTCCGGTGTCAGCTTCTCTACAGCCTCAACGGCCCGCACGTTCTCGTAGACCTGCTCAGGATTACTCGCGCCCGTAATGGCTGAGCTCACATTAGGATTCTTGAGAACCCAGGCCAGGGCAAGCTGGCTCTGCTTGATGCCTAGCTGATTCGCAATGGGCTCCAATTTGTTCACCTGCTCAATTATACCCTCCCACTTCTCCTTTCCTGTCCGCTTCCAGAACCCGGCAATGAACTCTACCGATTCCTGGGCGAACCGCGAGTCAGGGGGGACACCATTCTTGTATTTGCCGGAGAGAATTCCTGCTTTCATGGGTGAAAACACCGTCAGTCCAAGGCCGACTTCCCGGTACAGGTGCGCAAACTCCTTCTCCACCTTCTCGCGGTCCAACATATTGTAGAGCGGTTGCTCCATAACAGGGCCGACTAGGCCGAGTTTATCGGCGTAGCGCCACGCCTGCGCAATTTCGTCGGCGTTCCACTCCGATGTGCCCCAGTAAAACGCCATTCCGGCGTCAAGCAAGTAGTTGAAGGCCCGCACCGTCTCTTCTATCGGCGTGAGTCTGTCGGGGCGGTGCGCGTAGACTAGGTCTACGTACTCGAGCTCTAGACGAGATAGCGAGGCAGTCATGCCCTCGACGATGTGCTTTCGGCTCAAGCCCTTGTTGTTCACGGGGTTGTCACCAAAGGCGGCACCCGAGTAAAGCTACATAGATGCAGTTGCGTAAGAAGCATATTTCGAAGAGTCAGAGTACCACCGGTGAAATTGTCACTATACCTTAGTTGAGATTACGAGATCGTTACGCTTCCAACCGTATTTCCTAACCGCCTCGCCCATCACTTCTTCAGACTTGCCATCTAAAGCATCGTCATGTAAGCGCGTGTACTTTAGCTGGTAATCACCTCCCTTATCTGACAATTCCCTTACCTGCATATCCCTCGGCACAATCGAAGAAGTTAATACCGCTGTCATAAGCAGCCTTCATGCATGCGAATGTATTTTCTAAGCGCCATGTCAGGAACATACCAGAATACCCGCGTGCCTTGGCAACCCACCCTTGTCGACGTGTCCGCCGTAAGTAAGCCAGCCGCCCAGGGAGATGACGGAGACCTGTAGGCCGGACCGACCCAGGAATCGGTAAGTCATCTTCGGTAGGTCAGAAGGGACCGACATCTTGGCTGAATATACCTCGCTGTCGTTTGAATATTGGTGAAAGTGAATTCAATTGCTAAGAGGCCCTCTTGGAGTGAGAGCGGGAGAGTAAGTTGCCAATAACGGGGAATTTCTGCTCTTTCTCGTAGCTTATGCTGTGTAATGTTCCGTACTACCAGATGTCGTACATTACGCGTTTATACCTTCAGGTTATTCAACATCTGATTGATCGATTCGTTGGATAGCTCTCCCCGCAACGGCATAGGACAGGATGCATATGCAGTGACCCCCGCTCTATACAGCTATTATTAAGCTATCACTTGTCGCTGATGCCGTTCTTTGGGGGGCGTTTCGCCAATTTTCGGTAATATTTTAAGCGAACCTGTCTGACGGTCGATCAGGTTCAACGGTAGTAAGCATTGGGCTATAAGTTTCTACTCGCTATGTTTCAAGCCTAGTGTCCTATGAGGTTCTTGTATGGTGTATTGAATAATACGTACTGAACACTAGAAACTCCTCCTTAGGTACCTTCCTTTCATTGTTATGAATATGATTACTCTCGTCGTCTCAACCTAGGTCTAATTGTCGTCGTAGATTAGATATATCATGAAGAGATACACATAACGGGCTGCAATTCTTAACAGGTGATACAACTTGTCATAAGAAGTAAGACTGGTACTGAGTATACATTTATATTGATATAAGCCCTGTGATGTTATCCAGTCCCTAAGTTATGTAGCCATTTTCCCATTAGTTTCTTTCCTCCTTATTACACCCCATCTTCTCGTGGGTAAATATAGTCTTCAGTCTGAATGTGATTACCACTATGAAGCCAGAGCGGGAAGCTCTAGGGGTTGGGATAAAGGTCTTATTTGAAGCCTGACCGCTTCAAAAAAAAAAAAAAAAAGCTCTACGCTCCAGCCCTCATACGCCATTATCCTGGTCATGGGCTGCGGTTCGAATGAATATGGTCCTGAATTGCTAAGATAAGTGGTGGTTGAGAACGTGATGCTGGTATGGGCGTAGGCCATGCCGCAAGTTATACAGTGTGTCATGTGATGCCCCCCCTAAATGCCCTGCCCCAACTCACTATAAAGATCGATAAGTCCATTACCCCTTTAATATCTCAGGTGTGCTGGTTGCTGTATAGCTTCTAACTTCCTGTTATGTTATGGGCATCGAATTAGACAGGCATTACTGGGGATCATAACCAGAGTTTGAACTACCCCTTGACGTCGGATAGAGTACATGTAGGTATATTAATTCGATATTTTTAACTTATCAAACCTACAAAAAGCTATCACGTAGCTGTTTTTGTAGTGTGACCGCTACGTACTGTCATACACATTATCGTCTTCACTCTAATGCCAAATACAAACTATGAGGTGCCTTTTAGCGGAATTAACACTAGGTATGTAATACATATCCAGAAAACCCGCGTTAACGTGTAAGAATATCCCTTGTATTTCTGCATTCTCGAGAAGAAATTCAGTGCTACGGCGGCAATTTGATCAATGGATATAATGTTACTAAAGGCATATGATCATCCAGCCGTCTCTCGATCCCGCACCGAGAGACAATTCTTATTACCACCAAGTCTCCGATTTAAACATAGGAGGTAGGAAAAGGCTTAGAACTGTAGCCTATTACGTCTACTATCATAGCCTCTAAATGCTTCCTTTATGCGGCTGTCTTAGAATATGACATGAACAGGAGACAACTTGACCATGGTGATAGAACAAGGACATCTCACTCCGCGGTGCATTGAACAGTATATTTTCACTGGGCATTGGTTCTATTTTGATATATTTAAAATGCCTGATATTGGAATACACAAAACTACATATTCTCTTGCATACCCGTAAGATACGTTAGTGGATTCATGTGCTTCAAAGGTTCTTGTCTTATAAATGTATCTGATCATAGCTTTCGACCTGCTTTAGGAACATGAATAACGTCCACGGGTGAATTTTACGCGTGCATGTGGCACTCATCTAGGCATCTATCTGATATAACGCCCGTGTGTTAGGTGTACCTACCCATGTGTAGTAGGTGGGCAGTCTGGGGATCTGGGAAGATATTTAATGATATCTACTATGTAAATAGGGGGATGTGGGCTTAGTATGGCCGTGTCTGCCTACTCCCAGTAGATCTAAAGGTGAACGGGTAGACTATTCCGGGGCTTTCCGCCTACATTAGGTGAAGGCTAACTGTCAATAATTGCGGGTGGCAGATCACACTGGGTATAGACGCATCGTTCCTGGCGATATTTGTAAGCGTGGATACATAGTGGTCTGAGCAATAAGGGGGAGAGGAAAGTGCTCTGGAGAAGTGCCTTCCCCCATTGTATCACATTATGCAGCTGACTTCGGCATATGAGGTATATAAGTGCGTGTTAGCCGCGCTGGTCTGGCGCGTAACCCTAGGAACATACACTATATATGCGGTTTCCAGATAATCCCATGCCCTTAAAATTTTCATGCTTGCCGTCGCTATGTGTGTATGTACCTAAGTACGTAAACAGTGAATACCCAGCCTCCAGGCTATATATATGTAGGTACCTTTCCATCCTACTATGTACCTTCCCGTCCTTGAGATCTTACCAAAGCATTGATCTTGCAACCCTACTTCCCTTTTCTTTTCTGTTTTCTTCAACCCAAACCTTTCTCTCCCTCTTCATACTTCTTCCTCAATACAACCAACATTGGCATTACCAGCCTCCTCTACTCTGCTGCTGGTAACCTCGGGATTTACCAAGGTCAACAGGCCTTCCTGCAAGAACCTATTTGTGTAGGTTCATCACACGCCTGGCATTGCCACCCTTTCCTTGACCGAATTTGCGCCATCTACTTAGGTAGCCTATTCCTGAACAACCCGAAGTCCTCAGGTAAGTAATTGGAGCTGTTTCCTTACTGAATACATCCATACCTTCGTACCTTCCCCCAAACATTGTATAATCTGCAACCTCCGTCCCCTCCGTCCCCTCCGTCGCGCCTCGTTATTTACCCTCGCGTTCCCTTCTATTCTTCTCATGTTTGGCCGTTACGCCTAACAAACACCCGTGGGCAAATCCTCTTAGGCATACTTGCCATCTATTTGACGCAAGCAATATTTCTGTGAGGACAACTGAAATCTCAACTACACCTTTCCTTTCCTTCGGTTCGCCAACCTGTCGTACTCCATGGTAGATAAAGTCCAGTGGTATTTACGAACTTTGGTAAGCTGCGAAACCATCCTCTCTGCCTGGCCTCATATTTATTTTTCCCAATCTTCCCATCACCTCATTGCGTTTGACACACCGACAATACCAGACGACTCTGGTCAACACAGGTGCCCTTCCAACATTTGTTATTGTCGACTCAACCGCACCACTCTTGCAGTCTCTGCGGTCAAACTGATCAATCGTTTCAGGAACTATCAGAAGCAGTCAGAATGTCTGACTGGGCCATTACCGATCCCGCTACCGCGGGCGACGACACCCGTTGGGACGATGGCGGTGGCTTTCAGCCTGCTGCTGATGACTTCCAGCCCGCTGCTGGCGACGATATCGCGGGCCGGGATGCCGCCAACGCCCATGGAGGTGGAGGTAATCGAGTCTGCTACAACTGTGGCCAGGAGGGGTAAGCCAACTCAATCATCGTGAGCCTTGAATTTACTAACTCCGTGCTTAAGTCACAACAAGGCGGATTGCCCGAACCCTCACGTGGTCAAGTGCCGCCACTGCGGTGAGGAGGGCCATGCGATTCGCGATTGCCCTACCGCTCCTCCTCGCGAGTTTGTTGGAGAGTGCCGCTACTGCAAAAAGGGCGGCCATGTGATTAAGGACTGTCCGGAGAAGCCTCCCATGGTCTGCAAGAACTGCAAGCAAGAAGGTAACACGGGAAGCGGGTTGAGGCCTCGAAACTCCTAGACAACCGAAACTAATTTTTAATGACAGGACATACGGCAGTTGACTGCAAGAGTGCCCGAAAGATCGACCGTACCGG
This sequence comes from Hypomontagnella submonticulosa, assembly GCA_022984865.1. Taxonomy (NCBI): domain Eukaryota; kingdom Fungi; phylum Ascomycota; class Sordariomycetes; order Xylariales; family Hypoxylaceae; genus Hypomontagnella; species Hypomontagnella submonticulosa. Next base: position 701,342 of record JAJKLF010000004.1, on the reverse strand, counting down.
TTATGCTGTGGTAGACGGCGAGGTCGCTTGGGAGAAGATCAAGGATGGAGCCAAGACGAAAGACTTCGACCTTGTTAAAGAAGGTATCCAGGAGTACCTCAAGGCAGCGCCCGATGTTACATACGCCAATTTGGAGTGTGCGTTCCGTGCCCAGGACATTAACCTGTACTTGATTGCTCTCGAGAATCCGGCGCTGCTCGCCACCCACACCCACATGGATCTTCAGGGAAATCTTGACAAGAAGTATCGTGTCCACTTTCGCTGGAACGATAAGCCACTTCGTCCTAAAGAGAAAGACCTGTGGCCTCAATCAGCTAAGGAGAACCTGCAGCGCCTGGAGGACGCCGGCGAGACGGTTGAACGCGGATTGCCGCGATGCTCCAACTGCGGCGAGGTTGGCCACACGGCCAGAAAGTGTTCTCGGGAGAAGGTCGAGAAACAGCACGTAGTCATTATGTGCTACAACTGCCAGGAGGAGGGTCACCGTATTCGTGATTGTAAGTTCAGCCTAGACTATCCGGGCCAATTGTTTACTAACAGCGACAAGGCACCAAACCGCGCCGGAACGATTTCTCTTGCCGTAACTGCCTGTAAGTCTTTACGCCACCAAACCTTACGGTAGCCTATTGCTAACCGCACGCCTAACTATAGTCAGCCTGGACACAAGGCTGCAGACTGTAAGTAATCTAATTCGTCAGCCTCAAACTTGTTACTAATATTTTCCATAGGTACCGAGCCTCGTCGTGCCGGTGACGACGTGGAGTGTCATAAGTGTGGAGAAAGTGAGTTTCCTTGTCTTCGTATAACGAGTTACGAGTGCGACTAACCGGATACCCAAGCTGGCCACTTCGGCAAGGACTGCCCCCAGCGAGGAGGTGATCGTAACCGCGCGTGCTTCAACTGCCATGAGGAGGGCCACGACGCCAAAGACTGTCCCAACCCGAAGAAGATACAATGCCGCAACTGCGATGAGTTCGGACACATGTCGAAGGAGTGCCCTAAGCCCCGCGACTGTGAGTATAATCGAAATGCATACATTTACATTACGAGTGCACAACTGACAATTTAAAAGGGAGTCGCGTCAAGTGCAACAACTGTGGAGAAATGGGCCACACTACTGTTCGCTGCAAGCAGCCTGCACCAACCTTCGACGACTTTGTTGGCGATACTGCCAGTGCTGCCGTAATCGGCGCCGATGATGAACCCGGCTTCGGCCGTCCCCAGGCCGGCATGATTGCTGATGCCGGCGATGACGCGTGGGGTTTTGGAGGTGGTGACACTCCCAAGCTTGGCGGCGACAGCTTCCAGGCGGGCAACTCCGAATGGTGAGTAGTTCGTCGTCGAGAAGTTGGCTCGTCGCTGGTGTACACATGATTTTTCTTTCTTCTATCCTTTTGATGCCGAGACTCTGGAGGGTTCCGTCTCGCATCATGATTTGTCGATGGGGGAACAGTACGAATGATTTCACGTCTCCTGAAGCTTTGGCATCCTGATTACCTCATACCAACACATACCAACACATACCAACACATACCAATGGCTGAGTGGGAGTGGTGGTCTTGTAATCGGAGCCTAATTTGTACCTTATGAACTTAATACAGATAATACAGATGCCTCTGAACCCCTAATTACTTGACGCGTGGCGTTTCAGCCACATGAGTGAACCCTGTACAGAAGTACTGCCCCTACAGCTGACTGCAGACTAGGGGGGTAGACATAATCTTGGCAAACGATCTGACGTCTAACTTGGGCTGCCCCGCAACAATAATAAGAGGGTCGATTGCCCCTCCATAAACAATGCGCAGTCACAAGCTTCCTTAAGTGAAGCTCAAAAGTAGACCTTTTTTTTGTACGCTCTTTCGGGCTGTGACAGACAATCTTTATACTATCTGCCTATCTCATGGTAACAGTCAAGACTCAACAATAATCAAGAGTCGGAATGTCGATAACGATCGAGAAAATACTCGCTGCCTCTCCAGCGACAGCTCGAGGGCAGCCGACACATCTGTCGACTGACGCTAAAGGGGAAAGGATAGCTTATAGTGTAGGTGCTCCGAAGCTCTATCATAGCTCTATTAGGTGCCGACATACGAGTCCTACACATGTCTAACCTTTTGCTAGTCTGGGAAGTCAGTCTTTGTCCGATCCATCGACGATCCCTCTATTAGCAAGCAGTATACCGGCCACACGGCCCAGACGACAGTCGCCAAGTTCTCGCCGAGCGGATTCTATATTGCGAGCGGCGACGTATCCGGATCAGTCCGCGTATGGGACTCGATAGAAGCTGAGAACACTAAAGGTACCAGCTTCTAAGCCGGGATGGCGTTGATAGGTTGGAAATCCAACTAACTCGGCGCTCTGTTTTAGGCGAATATCACATCATTTCGGGGCGCATCAATGATATAGCTTGGGACGGCGACTCGCAGCGTATCATCGCTGTCGGCGATGGACGAGATCGGTTTGGACATTGTATTACTGCGGATAGCGGCAACAGCGTGGGCGAGGTATCGGGACACTCCAAGGTTATCAACGCAGTCGCCGTGAGGCAGATGAGACCCCTCCGAGCCGCAACCGTTAGTGATGATATGGCCATGTGCTTCCTTCACGGCGCTCCATTCAAATTTAACTCGAAAGCTGCTGGACTTCATAAGGGTTTTGTGCTGGGCACCGCCTTCTCGCCGGACGGAAATACTCTTGTTACGGTGGGCGCCGATAAGCGAATCCAATTATACGATGGAAAGACCGGAGAACCGACGAAATCTATCGGCGAGGGCGAGCATACCGGTAGTATTTTCGCTGTTAGCTGGTCCAAGGACTCGAAACGATTCGTCACGGCCAGCGCTGACCAGACTGTGAAGCTATGGGACGTCGAGGCAGAGAAAGTCTTACAAACGTGGAAATTTGGGAATGGCGAGGTCAGCATTCCTGACCAGCAAGTTGGTGTAGTGTGGCCACACGGCCGCAGCGACGGTCTGATTATCAGCCTCAGTCTTGGTGGGGATCTTAGCTATCTCGTGGAAGGGAAGTCGGAACCTATCAAAGTCGTCCAGGGACATAATAAGAGCATCACGGCTCTAGGAGTGGGATCAGACGGCAAAGGACAGACATTATGGACTGGAAGCTTTGACGGCCGGGTTTGCAATTGGGATATCATGTCAGGAGTTGCTACCGTAGTAGATGGCCAGACTCACACAAACCAAGTAACACAGTTTACGTCTAGCGCTGGGCGGGCCTACAGCGTCGGATGGGATGACACTCTCCGCATAGTCGACGAGTCAGCTAACACCTTTGCCGGGGAGAGTCTAAAGTTGTCGGCGCAGCCTAAAGGTGTCGCTGCAGCAGACGGGCGAGTGTACGTGGCCACGGCCGCCGGCATCGAGATCTACGTCAAGGACCAACTCGCCGGCAAGCTCGACACCGGCGCCGCTCAGCCCACAGCCATCGCCGCACAAGGGCCCCTAGTCGCCGTGGGCCTGAGCAACAACGCGGTGCGCCTGTACAATGCGGACGGGAGCAACGGGCTCACCCAAGCCCACGAGGCCACTAACGGCACGGCGCAGATCTCCGCGCTGGCGTTCTCGAAGGACGGCTCGCTCCTGGCCGCGGGCAACTCGGCGGGCAAGATCTTCGCGTACCGCACGGCGTCGGCCCTGGAGCTGGCGACGGACCGGTGGTCCGCGCACACAGGCCGAGTGACGAGCATCGCGTGGAACGACGCCGGCACGCACGCCGTCAGCGGCGCGCTGGACACGAATGTGTTTGTGTGGAGCCTCGCGAAGCCCGGGGCGAGAGTCAAGGCGCTTAATGCGCATAAGGACGGCGTTAATGGCGTTGCTTGGGCTGGTGGGAATGCGGATAAGGTCGTTAGTGTGGGGGGCGATGCGGCCGTTAAGATTTGGGGTGTTTCTGGTCTGCAGTGAGTAATGGAGCGAGGGAAAGTAGGAATGGTGGCTTATTATGTCCGTTATGGAGCCTACGAAGCTTATGAAGGGGTGTTGGCGATGGGGATGGTGTGGATGTTGAAGAGGACGGGCGAGAGAGATACTATGCCTAGCAGTTATAGCATCTATGGATGCTCTAGTAAATATTATAGTGAATAAGTTTCTCCTATTCAAGTTGGCCTATGTGGTAATAAGTCCCTATACTAGGTGCCCCTATTGGTTAGTATATACGGCGTAGTGACCGCGGTTGCCCAGGTCAACTGTTATTCATGGATGCGGCTGTTTGCCTTGGTGCCGTGCACCCAATCACCAATCTGCTAGCAATCTTGTCTTGCTTAGGCTTATAGTTCCTAAAAAGAGGTCGGTTATCAACAGGCGCAATCAGCGCAACTCCTGGTGCAAGTAGTAAGAGCTGTACTGCTATGTACATGGTGCAAGTGGTAAAGCTACGCTTCGACCACTGGAGATACGCAGGCCTGTGGGTTCGATCCCTGTGGACACCATTATCCTTTGGGCGCCTTGATCGAACTCGTCGACACCGCAAAGTTGTGGCTGGGACGTGATTGCTTTTTTTTTTTTTTTTTCTATTGTTTAATCCCTTTTTTTTTCTTAATCGGTACCATGTGTCTTAGGATATGGTTGATGCGCATACTGGTGATGCATGCTCTGGGTGACTTCACCGCAATCGTCGCCAGAAAACATCATAAAATTTCGTTGACTTTTCTATCTAAACTACTTAAGTATTCCCTCACGATACTAGATGCGGGGTATTTTACTTAATGAGATATGAGACTGGGAGAGCGGTAGATTCAGACCTAAAGCTATCGACAGAGGCTGCAATTGAGGAGATAGGCGCATTGAAGAAATCACTGGGTAATCACAAGGAGTCTGGAGAGCGATGGATAAGTGAAATATGTATTCATACGCACATATCGCCTATCTAGCTACACTTATATTCCTGTTTTTGACTGGGGTATCTTGCCTACCCATCCGTAAACGCCGAAACCAACCGATCCGCTGGAGGATCAAAGGATCTACCTCCTCAGAAAGTAACTCTTCCCCGTCGAAAGCGCCGAACGGGCCCGTGGTTTAGGCCGTGCCGCCCTAGACTATGCGCATGGGCATCAGGATGTCGATGACTTGATACAGACCACCCGGATACGCCGAGGCCGGGTCGGGAGACGGGGGCCACTTCGTCTTGGATTTATTCAGCAGGTCCTCCGTGAGAATTTCGGCTAGGGAGCTGTTTCCTCCCGAAAAGGGGTGTTGTTAGTATGTGTCTATATGTAGCGTGTACGAACACGGGATGAAGGATGAGGAGTACCCGAGCTCGCCGTGGGTACAGAACCCCTTTTTGTCCATTTCCTTAGCAATCTCTTCCTGGTGGTTGCCCATGAGCGTCGGATTGGGCACCGCGATGATGGTTGAGTCGAAGTTCAGCGCCTCTAGGATACTTCCGGAGCCTGTCGTATATCAGCGAGGGAGTTAGAAGATCAAAAATGGAACTCGGTGTTGGGATAGACTGAGGCGGATTAGCTGGCGGTCTTCCAGACGTACCCGCATGGGTGATAATGAGCCCGCGGCTGCGCATCTCAGCCTCGGGATCAGCTGCGGCGAGGGCGAAGAACTGCTTGAGGTCCTTCGTGTACGCGAAACCGCTGACATCTAGACCTTCAGGGTCGTTGGCGCCTAGCTTCGGCCGGGCAGACTCAAAGTAATCGTAGTCCGGCCCGCATTGGACAATGAGCTGGGAGAAGTGCAGCGCCCTTAGCTTGGCGAGGAAGGGCTCCGAAATGACCTCGTCAATGAGCGACTTGAAGCTGGCGCTAGCTCCGACGGTCACAAAGGCGATCCTCGAGCGGCGATGACCTCTTTCCGCCGTGCTCCGGGCGCGTATGGTTGATATTTCCATGACCAGCAGATAGTTGAAGTCTTTGTCCCGAAGTGCTATCTTCGAGAGTAGACGGATAAAATTAGCACACGCGGGAAAAGGGACAGGAATTCGTTGATGGGCACAATTAGAATAACCGATGTCTAAGATACCTAAACTCACATGCAAAGTGTATGGGGTGGAGTTCTTGGCCACGGTGCCTTCAGCCAAGAGTTAAGTTGTAGGTCAACTGGCAGGACGTTATTCAGAGAGCGTCGCCTAGACAGATAACAAGTTGCACAAAATACAAATGGAAAAGTTGATTGGATGGCTAGCTAGCTGCTTACCGAATTGAGACCCTGCAGATTTTAGCGGCCGCTAGCGTAGTCTCGGGCCTAGAGCACGTGCACAGCCGGTAGCGGGGTTCCGTGGCAACATCACACCCCCGCGGTATCGGTCCGAAGTGGGGCTTATCCGGCTTCCACCTCATGATAGTAGTGCAAAACTTCGGGGACCACCCATTTGCTAGGAGACGTTCACGATATTAATGGCTGATGCTCCGTATTGGATCTCTAGGAGGACGTATACTAGGGGAATTGAGTAGGCTAGTTACACGTATCCGTCTTCGAAGACAGTTTCACATCCCCCCATCCTCAACGCCTAGCCAGAGCGCCACCTCTGCGCGCCACCTCTCCAAGCTTCCATATTCCGCATAAAAGAGGCCCCTATATTCCAAACGTAGCGGATTAGTTGCTCTTGTTGCGCAGCTTGGCCTTTGCCTTGCTCCAAGCACGCGTGATGTTGGCAACTTTGTTGGCCAGCTTCTCATTCTCATCCTCGAGCTCTTTGGTCTTGTCTTTGGCTTCGGCAAGCTCGTCCTTAAAGTTGGAGATGTTGCGCTTGAACTCTTTGGCATCGAGCTTCAGTTCAACATTTTGGTCCTTGTATTTGAGGGCCTTATCCTTCCAAAAGGCAATCTTAGCGGCAACAGGTCCGTCCTCCTCGGTCTTGCGCAGGGACTGAGCCTTAAGGGACTCAATGGTGTTCTTGAGGTCCTTTATCTCGACATTGCTGGCCTTCTGAAGATCCTTGATCTGCTTTTTAAGGATCAAATTGTCGTTGCGCGCATCTTGCTTATCGCGCTTGGCGTCTCGGACGACATTCTCAGACTGCTTAATCTTCTTGGTCAACTCCTGGATGATTTTCTCTGCATCGACGGAGCCCTTGGCGGCGTCCTTTCCTACGGGGGACTCGGTAACCTCCATGTCGATTTCAAGTCGGCTAGAAATCAAATATCCAGAGTTAGTAAGTGCAAATGCTGACAATTCGCAAAAACGTGATAGTAGATATGATACCTTCAGGGTGCTTCGTTGAAGAGGGCAAGGCTACCTGAGGTAAGTTGGGAATCGTGGCAAAGTGGGGTGATCACAGCCGCAGCATTCAAGTAACGAAGGAGAAAAGATGTGGAAGATTTTAGGAATTGACAAGGGAAGCCCAATGAACCCAGAGTAATCAATGTAGGATAGGGGAGTGGTGGAGACAGCATTTGGGTGAGGGCATCGGAGGGAGAGAGAGAGGGTTTGTAGGGCAGGAATTCGTGATGCTGAAGGGAATGAAAATCATGCGAATCTGCATACGTGAGCTCAAATAAACATACACGTACCTGTGACGAGTTGGGGATATGGTAGAACACAAAACCTTGGTGCTAGCACTGTCTCGGCAGTGGAAGTTGTTGTGATCAAAATCAGAAGGAAATTTTTGCAGTGGTTGGAAGTAGTCAAGCCTGTTCACTTCAGTGCGGAATAGCAGGTTTCGTAGTAGACCCTGCAGGAAAAAATATGGAAGGGGTAGAGTCTCTTAGACTAATGCTGACCTTGGGGGTTTTGGGTGACTGGAACTTTGGGAAACTTGAGTATCTAAGTACCTAGGTAGGTAACCAGGTAGGTACAGTAGCCACTGGGCATGAGGTACGGGTAGCGGGTACTACTAGGTAGGTAGGTACTACTAGGTAGGTACCAAGAGGTAGGTACCTAGTATTGGGCCAATAAGGAAATGCATGAACAAGAGGCTTATAAATTATTATTACCAGGTTATCGATCACAATAACCCATATGGCGCAGTGGTTGATGTGTAAGATGTGGGGACTGGGGCTTGTCGGTTCTGGGGGGGTTCGAGAGGTGCATGGTTCGAGTCGCTCTAAGAGCATTTTATCTCCCTGCCTCTCACCGAGCATTGATCAACCAACCGCCCCGGATCGGGGATACTGCGGGTCTCACGGTGCCGGAGGGGGCTTCGGGGGGATGGTTTGGTCCTAGCTGCATTTTGTGCACTGCAGCCTAGGATTTCACCGCGAGGTTAAAAGTCACTGTCGAAGCCAGACGCCAAAACTTACACGCCGCCTTGCTCGTTCTTTTTGCCGTTTGGCAACGGAACAACCTCTTAAAACCTGTTAGGGTACTAATTTTTCCCTACCCTTTTTCATGTGATTTGGCTTACTAGAATCCTACTCGGATTTGGCTTACTCTATAGGCCAGGCCTGCCTTGGTTCCACCCACCGTAAATCTTAGATTCTCCTCTCTTCTCTCTCTTATATATTGTCACGGTATATATAGCGTAATCGCAGCATAGCGGTTACGGCGTCGTTTTTGCAACGCGACATATATTCAATTAATCATAACCATATTTCCACACTCACCACGTAATTACGTGACACATATACTAGCCATATGGCTACCTTCCAGTCCACCCAACACATGCTGTCATGCCACAAAATTCAATAATTCTTTTCTTCTAGAAGCAGCCTCTTCCTTTTACTTAGATCCTATGGATAGGTCCAGTACTTGGTACTCACCTAGTACCTACTGTACCTGGTACCTATCTGACTTCCGAATTGGGACTCCAGTTTGTCACCACCAAGCCAAACACAGCCATGCTACTGTTGGCCGGTATTTATATCTAATACAAAGCTCCCCAGACCCAATTTCCTCGGAAACTCATACTACATTTTTCAATTTTTCATCGCGACTTGTGCCAGAGGCGTCTAGCATCAAGACTTGGGCCCAGCCGCACCTCTAGGTCCGCACAGGTATGTCAATATTTAATTGAACTTCACACACATCATATGCATCCCCATCCATGGATACTGTTGCCTTCCCTCCCTCCTGCCTAACTTTCTTAAATATCCTCTCTTGGATGCCATGACTGTGACCTTTACCACCCTACCTACATGTGTGCCTAATTCATAGAGCATAGTAGCACCAGACCTCCCTGGCTCGATCACATTCTCGTAACATCCTCGCTTCCATAGTGCGGGTATGAGCATCCCGTTTCGTCTCACTCCCCATCACCTTTCATCCTTCAACATCATAGCCTGAAGGTTGGTTATTGGCTGCTGCTTGTTCTCGTTGTTCTTGGTTATCTACTAATCGCGAGTTGTTCAGCAGAGGTTGTTTGCACGATGGAGGACTCGGGGGAACTGGCCGCGCAGCTCCGTAATGCCAAGAGAGACAAGCCGGCAGCCCGAATGGAGGTTCTCGTGAAGAACAAGACCATTGGGGACTTACAGAAGGAAATCAGAGATGCCCGGTCCAATCTCGCCGACATGGAAGCCCAGAGGTCGCGAGGGCTTGAGGCCGCCAAGGAACTCTAAAAATAACTCTAAAAGGAACTCCAAAAGGAACTCTAGAAAGGTGGAGCCGACGACCTCCACCAGACCGGCAAGATAGTTCGTAACCTCAAGAAGAAAATTGCGAACTACAAGGACCGAATCGATGATAAGAATGCGCGGATTTCAGACCTTGAGGACTTGGCTGCTAACTACCGGGATTGTGCCGTCCATAATAAGGCCCTCGCTGAGAAGCGCGCGACAACAATCCGGAAGAACCTCAACCGAATCACCGAACTGGAAGTCCAAGTCACCAATCTGGAGGGCAAGCTCGCCGAGCGAGATGCAGAGACCGCCAGGCTGCATGGAACCACGGCTGAGTTGAAGGAGCAAATCGTGGACTTTGAGGTCGAGGTTAACAGCCTCTATGCCGAACTCTATACAACGCAGAGTATTTTATTTTTTTAAAAAAAATTGCCTCAAGTAAAAGATAGGGCTCTCTAAATCCTTGGCTCTGGATAGAGATCATCTACTTTGTCTTTCTCCTGGGATAGGAGTGGACATAGGAGACAAAAGCCTTCGACAAAAGCATTGCCAAAGATATAAATTGCTATACCTAAAATTATACCAATAAGTCATAGAAACCCGATCAATTGGCAACCGTACAACACTAGCTCTGTTCAATATGTTATGATGGGTGAATTGGTTTAATTACATGTGTCCATGGATATATAATGAGATCGTCGGATCAGTCAGTTGATGTAGTCATATTGCTTAGGTAAGTAGCATTTGAAGCTGTGGGACCAAGCATGTGGCTGAAGCCCCGAGACGTTCCAGTGGGTCAGTGGGCCAATCAAACCGACGCCTAGGATTACTCAAGGACCCACCGAAATTTTACCTAAATCAATCTTTTATCAGTTAATCTTTTTGCGCATGCGATTGATTGCAGCTCTAGTATTTCGGAACTCGATCAGATGCTGTGGCATAGGTAGCCACTGATAACTATGGCTTCGGCAGTCCAACCGATGCGATTGTGTCTGCGGGCTCTTCGTCATGCCCCAGCCTCAACTCCGGCTCGCCGAGGAGTTGGAGTCCGGACATATATTGCAAGACGAGCCTTCTCGACCACACCCAGGCAATGGGGCCCCGCAGCGAAAAAGGATGAAGGGGACGAGTTAGATGCAGAGGAGGGCGATGGCGGCATAGACATGGCTGATTTAGAAAAGTCCTACCACGCTGCGTTGAATGATCCGGACATCGACTTAGAGGGGTCAACGCGACGCCAGGAGCAAATCTTGGGAGACGCTTCTGCCATCTTATCGAGAGCCCAGAGTGTACCCAAGATTCGGCAGAACAGGACTTTTTGGCATGAGGATGAGGAAGATCCCGATTTGTTGACCGACGAGCGCGATGAAGACGAGTTCGATGAGGATGATATTATGAGCATGGCACATGGAAAATTAGAGGAGCACCGCGAATACAGAGAGTATGCTCGCATTACCGCCTGGGAGATGCCCTTGCTGTCCAGTAAGTGAACCCGTACGCCGAATGTCTTAGAGGTCGCCTAATTGACTGTTGGACTTAGAACTGGCCAGACCTTTTGAACCACCTTCTGCTCAAGAGCCGCTCCGATTCCGATACACGAGCTATATGGGGGAATTCCACCCGGCGGAGAACAAAGTGGTCGTCGAGTTCTCGCCTAGAGATTTGCCCCTAAACGAAGCTCAACAATCAAAGTTGAAGAAGTTACTCGGCCCTCGTTATAATCCAGAAACCGACGTCGCCAAGATGAGCTGCGAACAGTTCGAACACCAGGCCCAAAACAAGCGATATCTCGGCGACTTAGTCGAAACTCTGGTCGCGCAAGCAAAGGTATATCTCAATTACGTTCTCCGTATTTTTTAATATCGGTTTGCTTACTATGCCCTCAAGGATCCTCACGATATGTTCGAAGATATCCCACTCGATACTAGACATCATACCCCTAAAGTCAAACCTAAATTTCCTAGGGAATGGAGGATGAGCGAGGAACGACGAAAGTTTATCAATGACACGAGGGAGAAGTCCTTATTACTTGACCAGACGAAAGAGCAAGCCGGTGCGTTGATCGACGGCAAGGAAAAGATAGACGAGTTCTTCAGCGCTCCTCAATTACAAGTCAAGGTCCCCGAATTTATCAAGGCAAGATTAAGTAGGCCGTTGCCAAGGGGGGGACCACAGCCGCCGTCTAAGCGCGTCTGATGTGTATATTGCCATGTAGACAACAAGGACCGGCTCTGAGGAGCTTCTTGTATAAATATAAAAATGCAAGCAATAGCAAGCCAAATGGATCCTGAGGGCTCTCATGCGATGCAGTATCAAAATGTGAGGCTAGCCTGCTTTAATTCTCTCTTTAACTCCCCCTAATCCTAGCTCCACAGTATGCTGTCATGATCCCATGGCTTGCCGTCGTCTACTTTCATGTCTCTAGCAGCCCCCCCTTCTTTTTTTTTTTTTTAAAAAAAAAACGAGCCTGAGAATTTTCTGACCCTGGATTTCGAGCAGGGCAGATATGTCATTAGAGTATCACAAGAGAGGACGACGTCAAGATTATTAAAAGCTGACTACAATCGCGGCCGATATCGTTTCAAGGAAACTAGTCCCTCAACCTTGCGACGTCACTCATATTTTGCAACCCTTCTCTTACTTATTAACCTCACCTCATCAGCTGTCCATCCCGTTCACACCGATAAATGGCGTACGACTACTATAACACTAGATGTACGGGACGCCGCAGCCGTGCTTCCACTCCTTTCGGCGTGTAGCCGTCGGAACGCCCTATTTCGCGGTAATTAGGGGGTACAAGGGCCCGTTGTCAAGGGCCTCGCGAGGCGGGGTGCATAATGAGGCAGGCCGAAGACCTAGTTTGAAACTCAACGCCCGTGGGACAGGGGAAATAAAACCCAATAATGGTTCAAGGACACAATATTAATCAAGGCTAAGGTACGCCTCCTCGACTCAGACGATGGTTCACGACAAATGGCTAGGGAAAACACGTTGTACTAATAGGTAGGTAGTTTGGGGCCGTAATCAAAATTTACGTTGATCGATATGTATGTATTCTCAAGTGCGGCGATACGGCAGTGATTTTAGTTACCAGAAATCTTTTCGTTGGAAGATGGTGTCGGTCTTTGAAATTGATATCGTGTATTCTCTAGGGGCTAGCCATGCCCACGCAATTTTCTTAAGGGTTCCAATTACAACAGGACTACTTTATGTTTTACACAAAAGTTGCCCTCAGCAATTCCCATGTCTGTGCGTGGTCCTGAGCTGCCGCTGCTCCAGCCCAGTTTTGGTGCCTCGGCTAAAGTTGCCATCCGCCAAAAGTGGAAATATTCCGGGAACGGCCCAAATTCGGGCACACGCATCACGGCCACCATTCCAGTGCGTCCCCGATCGTTGAATGTCTGCTTGCCATACAGTACATACAAGTGCGACAGATATCAAAACCTTCTGGAGTCAATGGTGCTGAACATTCACAGGGGGAAATGAGAACAGGCAACGAGAAGCTAGATCCGCCGGGCGGGATCACGATGGTGATGGTGGAGGGGCCTCAGATGACGGACCACGTGAATCCTTCTCAACCCTGTCTGGCCGGCCAGACGAACAGCAGCCAGTGGGCTGGAAGTCTTCGGTTGTCGACAAACGAAGGACGCGGACGTTAATCCCCATGGTCTTCTCACCGCGAGTAGGAACGGGGCGTCCCTGGCTAGGGGTGGCAGGCAGACATCCTGAACTCTCAGGGATCACAGCGGTCTTGGGGTTCATTTCTGGGCATTCAGGGGCTGGGGAAGATGCATGATGCCCTTCACCGCTCGTTCCACTAGCCACACCTCCAACTCGCGAGGTGGCCGGGCCTCCGGGTGAGGAGGCGATGTCTTCGCGGTTCGCCACACCGCTTCCGCCGATTGAACGAGTCTCCGGTCGGTCGGGCGCATACACGAGAGCGCCGCGATCGTACAAGCAGACGTACTGCAAACGCGTCGTAGTCGTAGTCATACCGCGTATATCGTAGTCGAGCCGCGACCGTAGTCCCGTTCGAATGCCTGACTGCCTTTTGCCGCCGCTCTCAACGAGAGCGACGTTTCCAGGACACACCACGAGGAGGCGACAGCCAGGACTTGTGCGTCCCGGTTGTTAGATAAGTTCCTTGCCGAATACTCGATTCCCGTATCTATTCTCCAAGAAGCGCCGTCTGACGCTAGAGGATTCGTTCTTGGTATTAATACTCCACTTGGACTGCGCCCCGCGGATCCGGGTAGGCATCATGGCATCCGGGAGCCGGGATCGCTTCAACCGAGCCGTGTTGGTGAGCAGCGGCATGGTGCTGCTGTGCCGGAACCGTTGCGCCATGGCTCTTCCTGTCGCAGTTCAATGTTGCTACGGATGTTACCGCGAATCTCGCCACCTGTCTGCCGACAAGAGGGATATCCACAGAAGGTCGCTCCCGACAGCACGGCGCTGGAGAGACGCCCGGCCCCAGCCTTCATTGTTCTTCGTCACCGTGCCAACCTCAGATGCCGCTTCCCGCTCTGACCCACGTCCGCTCCGGTCCCGGCAGCGGTCAGACCAACTAGTTCACCTTCCCGGCAGACGGCCGTATTCGCTCCATTAAGTGTGACTCCTGAGTGCAATTGATGCTGGTGATGGAAGCTGTTGCACCCGCGATATGGGATACAGCGTCCTGAAAAGCGGATGCACCTGGCACGCTTTGAAGCCAGCCAATATACTACAAAAGTTATGTGACGATAGGAAAGCTTGTAGGTCAACGGAGACGCATTACAGGGGGTCTTAATTCCGTAATAGCCATCGTTTGATTATTGTCGGAACGGTAGTATATCGACGATACCTCTTACGAAGTAGTTCATCTTCTAATTACCAAGCAAGCTGAAACCACCACAATGGCCAGCTCTGGCACACCCCGCTCTCTGCCAATCAGAGCCGACTCGGCTGTCGTTGTTAACACCTTGCGGACCGCTTGCCCGAGGTCGCATGTATGTCGTCGCAAAAAAGGATTAATCTCCTGCCTTGTCATTGACTTCACCAAGCAGGATCGGGCTGAGCTGCCCAATCAGCGGAAGACGACACTCCTTCGAGCCTCGCAGCGAACAAGGCAAGCCGGGCTGAGCTCGACGCGCCTAGCAAAGGCGTTAGCCGAGTAGTATTATAAACCTAAATCTGGTTTTGAAGGCGACCTTAATATGCGACATTATGCAGCTGAAGGCGTAAAGCCTCCATCGCCATACTTTTCCAGCGCCTCCCTGTGCCACATATCCCAATCGAATACTTGTTCCCCCGTAGCGGCCTTCCACCATCCGCCGAAAACTCCAACAAATTGTTTCCAATCCTCGGGATTCGTCTCTATCACTTGGTCGACTCTGAAGTGTAGCTTCTGCGTAACCAATGCAGAAAGCTGGTACGATTCGGTCTCTTCCTGAAGGATCGTAGCAAGGCGCTTTTCCCCCTCGCTTGGTGTGGAGAGACCCTTGTGGTACAGCTCTCCCAAATCGTATAGTAATAGAGGCGACTGGAAAGCCGCGCCTTTGGCTGTGACAATGGCCAGCTCCAAGTCTATGATTCCAGTGATATTGTAGTCAAGATCAACCAGGAAATTGGCGTCTCTAGAGTCAACGTGGCGCAAGAAGAAAGGACCTTGCTCGTTTCGGGGGAGACGGTCAAGGAGACTCCTATAGACAAGGTATTGGTCGAGGGGCGCAGAAGGTGCAATCTCCCCCGTCTTGATGAGCCCGATTTTGTGCTGGATTAAGGCCTTGTAGTAGTCGTTCATGTCATCGAACGGGCCAAACGGTACTAAGCGCCCGATCGAGTTGTAGTCGAAAAATGCTGGACCGACTTCCGGCTGGCCTGTCGACGATGGCTGTAGGCGTCCAAGCGCTCCGAGGGGGTGCTTCTCCAGCTGGGCATAAATGCCGGCCAACTGACGAATGAACTTGTCCCGCTGTGCTTGATTCGCTTCTTGCCAAGCCAGCGGCTTCCCCGCAAGCTTTTCAACCAGAATATATCCAGCACCAACAGCGTTGGATGGATCCTCGTCATCGGCACAGTCGTAAACGCGCGGGACCGGGATAGCGGCTTCGGCCAGAAAGCGATATGTAGCGAATTCGCTGCGTCGATCAAAGTTTCTCTCCTCCACTGGAGGTGAGTTGTGGTTGGGCAGCCGGAATCGTGCGAGCCAGGTTTTTCCGTCTTCAAACACAATTGAGCCATGGTAGTTGCGTCCCCCGACGACGTCCATGTTGAAGTACGCCTGGTTGGCTGACGGAAGACTGACGGTGCATTTCATTCCGTCCCGTAGAGTCTCGGCACGCTCGCGAAGGGCATTGCCGTCAATGCTGTCTATCAGGACAGAGATCATCTTTTCGCCTGCCGTCCGTCGGGATGCATTGAGCTCTCGGAGCTTGGACTGGTCGCCAGACATATAGATGGTGTAGATTTCCTATCATACGAAAGAGGTAGGGGTCGTGTTAGCTTTTGATCGGCCTCGCTCAATCACTTATTCTTTCTATACGAACCTCTGTCGTCAGACACGTGTGTGAAGTTGAGACGGAATGCTCTCCGCAGAAATGTCGGTAGCATTGTTCGCACTGCCCGAGAAGCGACCACAAAGCGGGTCGGCGACATGCCTCAGCCGCGCAGGGCCACTTCATGATGGACTTAATTATCAACTCCTTGATGGTTGTTTCTGCCAGGATAGACGCAAATGCCGCCCGACTGAGATTCTTGATCTGTAGCTTAGGGCAGGTGATGCAAATGAATCGATATAAAACCAACACTGGTCGCGGCTCAACGGATATGTAAAAGCAAATCAGCATCTATCCCTTGAGGCCCCAAACAAGGGTCTTTTTAGCCACTTAATTACCAGCCTCCTAAATTCAACATTAGTGATGGCGACGTACTCCTCCCTCTGCCTTAACTCGTCCTGTATCTTTGCGGGCAATGACAGACAGAACTCCGGATTTCTTTTCACTGTCATAGATCGGAAGTCCTCGTCTTGATCATTCCGAGGAGGTAGTTTGAGGAAACTCGCCAGACCATCTACAACCGCTATTGAGCTCAGATAGTCTCTAGTCATGGTCATTTGGTTTGTATGTCCGGCATACTTCATCAACTCCTCTTTAGAATAGCCATTACCTAGACTCTGATTAGCTAACTGGAGTATGGAAGAAACGAGCGAAGGTCATACGGGTGGCTTGGATGAGCGCTTCCCTGCGGCCGCCGTGGATTGTCACGGGTATTTCCATTCCCGCTCATAATGATAGATCTCTGATCTGTGTGCAGAACGCAGATGCCGTCTGTATCTTCTGGGTCGGTCCGTCTGGCGACATCTCTGGGAAGACAGGGAGATCTAGAATGTGATCGGCCCATTCAAGCTCCCAATACTGTTGATCAGCCGGCGGTTTGACTGCCAAGACCTGTTCAACCATGCTGTACTTTTTAAATGCCCCAACCGCAAGGAATATAGCGAGCATGAAAAGCATTGGATTGATGATGAGAGGTTGACCAGGCAAAAGCTCATATAAGATGTGCGTCGGCCTGTGTCCAGCGGATGATTAGCGTCCATGCTAGGTACACTTGTCAAGATATGTCTAAGCTCACCTTTGCAGTTCCTTATCATACATTCCCTTCGCAAACTCTCTCTTCAGACTCCAACGCAATTCTGGCTCGCCGTCCTTCCATGCGACCAGCATCACCGTATCCTATGGCACGTCAGCTGAGGTCCCCGAAGCTCACTAGAGTACTGACCTTGTACCGCAACCCTTTGCCGGTTCCCCTCCGTGACTCCCCCTCGCTAATCTCGCCCACTCTGGCTGATGTGAAAACGTGACACTTTAGTTTGCCACTAATGAGCACCCGGGAGCCGTCGTGGACATATTCATGCCCGTCATTCTGCCAGAGCTGTCTCTCCATGTACATGTGGTTCTCGAGTGTGAGGTAGGTCCTTGGCCGCGTGGCCGTTGACAAGCCGAGTTTCTTCTTCAATGGACCTTTGATATACTACCCACAGTCAGTATCGCAGATGGTGCTGGAGATAGGAAACCTACATTGGTAATGGAATCGGTATGATCTCTTGAGATCAAGGACTTGGCATTGTCTATGTTCCAGCCGGAGACAAAACATCGGAAGTAATTCCGCACGGTTTGGACAGTTGGCATCCCGTTTGGGTCGAGTACCCCTTTGATGGACTTGGCCATGAACTCGGCGAAATGTCTCAAAGTTTTCAGCTTGTGCGGAGTGGCCTCGGGATGTGTCTTTTTGTATCTTACAGGTTGTTAGCTAATTCTGCTCGAATTAGAAGGCTAGGAAGGTAACTCACTCAAACCACAGTTCCATTTGCACATCGTATTTTTCCTTGGTGTAATCCAAGACATCCCGTGGGACGGGATTGTCATCAACATCCGTGTCGTCATCATCGAAGCCATTCTCCTTAGCATACCTCCTTCTCTCCTCTGCCGTCCTTTTCTTGCCCATTTCCAGAGTCGGCCACCACTAGGATGATGTGGGAGGGTCGAACAATTGGTAACGGGTAGGATGGATAAAATCGAAGCGATGCGCTATGGGAGCGTCTCAAGCCAATGGGTTGACAGATGGTGGGATTTACCCACTCTCGTAGTAGACATAGAGGAACTGGGAGAGGAAAGGCTCAGAGGACAGAGAAATGAAGACTGAGTGAGGGGTCGTGAAGGTTTTTATGAGAATCCTGGGGGAAAGAGGAAGAGAAGGGGGCGGAGACTGGGTGGTCCCTATTTTGGGACACAGGTGGCCCGAAACTGTTCCCTCGCGAAAAGTTGACATTTTGAATTTTCACAAATCCATTGAGTCGCAGAGCACTGCCCACTTGTCTAAACCAGGTTTGGCGGCTTCCCTGATCATGTCCTGAGTAGCGCCTGAGCAGCGCCTGAGCAAGGCGGTAAGGGGTGGTGTGGGTGACTGGGGGTTGGTGAGGGCAACTCGTGCGTAAAACAACAGATGATGTTGATAGCTACATGTATATAGAATAGGTTTGGCACAAGATTAAGATGATTGAAATAGAATTGGAATTACGTCGGGTGGATATGGAAAATCCCCCATAAGTACTCATATAAGTGATGGAGGCCTATTAGATTTTTATATTAGATTTTTTAAATAAAAAAACGAGCAAGGCGGCGTGTAAGCTTTGGCGTCTGCTGCCCCACGGTGATTTTTAAAGGCCCTAGTCCTTCGAAATCCTAGCTGCAGTGCACAAAATGCGGCTAGGACCAAACCAATCCCCAGGAGGTGCATCCCCAACACGTACAGCCCGCAGACTGCAGCTTGAAGAAGAAGGTTGATCAATGCTCGGCGAGAGGCCCGGTGAGTGACTCGAACCGTAGACCCCTCTGGCCCATCCCCGAACCAACAAGTTTGCCCCGGTGCCCACATCTTACACATCAACCACTGCGCCGTATGGGTTATTGGTGATTCATAGTGATAATAATAATTATGAACCTTTAGTTCGTTGCTTTTTGCTCATTGGCTCTTGCTTATCTTCTTGACACATGACCACACAGGTACACAGTACCCAGTATTTACATCCATTATGTTCCTAATACGTGTGTGCCATACGGTGTTTACATGGAATTATTTTCTCTACCTAGGAATGACATCCACGGATACCTTTCAGCACCTAACTACACAAATTTACTACCACAACCTATATAGTGCCTACAACATAGGCAATTAACCATCTATCCAAAGCGTTCGTACACAACCATCTGTCTTGTCAGGCCACAATACCAACCATTCGTAAAGCATCAATTCAAAATAATATACAGCGAATAATACGAGTTATCATCCTCTGGGACAACTTACCAGTGGAACATAGGTCAGTACCTTCCACTTAAACATGGCATTTGAGACTTGGGTCCAAGTTTTATTGTTCAATTCGATAGTCCTAAAAACTTGATAAACTTCTATTGTCTTTTGGAATAAAGCTGAGGTCTCGGCTTCGAGAGCATGGCCATCATCTTTTCTACCGTAGGGGCTGCAGATGCTAAGGGGTTAGTAGCTCAGGGGCTCGCGAATACAAACCGACATTAACTAAGAGTTGGTATCTATTAGGCGAACCACTCGTTATACATTTACGTGATACACGTCTTAGGAATGGGTCTATGTTTGATACCTGTTACATTAGAACTGACTGGTCAATCCACTCAGCCTTTTGTGATAGCCTTAGAGGCTCATGATATTGGAAGTCATATAAGCGACCCTAGCTTATGTAACTATGGGGTAAAGTTTTGAGTTATGGAAACTAAGTACTAGGTACTATGTAGGGCAGCAATCGCCGGGACAAGCTCCGAGTTCGTCACCGAATACTCGGATGTAGCTAAGGCTTTAAGCCAACCCACCAACTTACTACGGGATGACTCTCCGGCTAGGACGACAACTACCTAATCTGTGAAATCCTTCCATTATCACGGCTCGATATTCGGACGACCAGCCGGCCACCCCCGTTGATTGTTGGTTGTCAGCCCCATACATTGGATGCATGAAAAAGCTTGCCAAGACGGCATTCGGCAACAATGCAGGGTAATAAGATGTCCTGCGATTAAGAACCCAGCGCGGAAGATCGGCTTGCGAATGACTCCTACGGTGATACCCGTTGTTCGGCAAGTAAGCGGTACCAGTCGACCCGTCATACGCGGACGTGGGTGTATTATCTTCACGCTAGGTAACGGAAATGCGTTGCTGAATACATATATCATACATGATGGATTGCGACTAAGGGAGGGACACCTGCAAGTAGGTAGGCTCACGATGCTTAAGAATGGTATGATACCGGGGCTTATGGAGGTCACGGCTATTGCGGGTTCAGCAGGTCGTTGACGGCTATGTCGAAGAGATTCGTGTGTTCCAAGGTTGTCAGCTTGACATCGTCGGTCGCGGTCATGCGCCACACTTAAAGCGGACAGATACCGGATCCAGACCACGCGGCGCAGAACTTGGCAAATGGGGCGACTTAGCGCTGGAAATTTTTAGAAAACTTGGCGCAGGTAGTGCGTCAAGCCACAATCATAGTGGAGCACACGCTAGTCCACTGCCGTTTCACGCCACATGGTCTGACGTCAACGCTGTTCTAGGATGTATATCTTCACAACTCGTGACGGCGGATGAATCAACTTACGTATTATGGCGAATAGGTACCTACCTAGCATCTAGGTGTATGGGGGTGCATACTTTGGTAAATTAAAATACCAAGGGCATTTTTTCTATCAGGAAATGGTACTTGAATCTCTGAGACATTATTCGATCAATTGATGTTTCTAATTGAAGGTCTTACCTACATAGGTTTAATAGGTAATTCTGATGTGGCTTGTACGTAGGCATCGAAAGTGGAAGCTGCGAATGATCGTTGGTGGGGAGTAGGTACACGTATACTCGTAACTGCCAATGTTAACGTCGTACTAAAGTGTGCTTTGCCGGGTCCAGACTCCAGAAATGTATGACGCAGCTTCTCAAAGGGAATTGGGTTCTTGTTTCGTTGAAAATGCATCATAGCTCCAGGGGCCCGCAGCCAGGTAATTCAAGGAACGGCACCCGCTTTCCGTGCACAAAGGCAAAATCATCCTGGGCATTTGCTACACGAAATCGATACCTAGCCTGCTAGCTTATTAGATGGTGACTCGATACCCCTTCCCGATCCATTAAACAAGAACTTTGTGGATAACCAGTTGGCACATATTTAAGTTGTTACCCCCCTCATCATCATTGACGTGTTGATTCTCGTTCTACTGCACTATTTCTACAACTCAACGCCATACCAACATCGAAATCACCCAAGCACAAACATACAAAGCCACCTATCGGTATCAGTACCCATACATACCAACGAAGAAGCAAATATTTACAGGCGATTGATCCGATCGAAACCACAAGTTTACACAATCCACAATGCCTTTCACCGCAAGGTAAATAACACCCTTCAAACACCTACCTGGTGCTTGTATTGTAAAAGCCGTATGCTAACTTAACTCGTTTGCGCGTAGCGACATCTGCAAGATCATTCTTGCCGTCGTCCTCCCGCCTCTTGGTGTTTTCCTCGAGCGAGGATGTGGTGCCGACTTCTGCATCAACGTCCTGCTCACCATCCTGGGTTACATTCCGGGTATCATCCACGCGCTGTACGTTTCTTACCAAACCAAGTCTACCTCTCTTCTCCGACACTACTAACACGCATCCCTGCAGGTACATTATTCTAAAATACTAAGACGTCTCGAATAATACCCCACGGCTTTCCTTCCGCATCTTTTCGGCACCGCGCATGCAGCGACAGCATAGCAACTTGCAAGATTCAACCATAGACGGCGCACAAAAGGTTGGACCAATCGCATGGCGGCATAGGAGTTCGTGATCCCTGGAGGTGTCTGCGTGGATCCAGCCATGGACCTTCTAAGTGGGGTGGTCAATGTGGCGCCGGTTCTTGGGTCTTCTTGGGTCTGACCGACGTCACCCAACATTCCCGCCCACGTTCCAGCCCAGTTCTTTTTTAATCTCGGCAAGAACGACGTCTTCTTTTCTATTTCTTTCGATAATTCATAATCGACGACTCCTCGCAGCCATGCGCGCGACGGACAACCTGGCGGTGGTAGGGGGACGATTCGGGGTTTAGTTTCGGCATCGGTGGTTATGTGTATTCACGACGGCTCTAGATTTGCAACCTGCAGTAATGATCATGAATTTCGATACCCCATAACTTTATTTGTTCTCGCGTTACCTCGAGCCTGATTCCATGTGGTGACATATTTCGATCCGTTGCCCGTAATGCAATAAGCGATGACAAATACGCAATGGGAGGAAATCTTCAAATTATTTTGACTTTTCCGATTGCATTAATAGGTTCAATGCTCTTTACAGGACATCCATACCAATGAAGCTTTAAGGCACCGAAGAAGTATCTACCTAGGTACTTATAGTACTTGTATGTACGCTTCTAAGATCAACCATTTTCTTATTAAGTCGTTTACTCAGTCTATACGACCGCGGAAGTATACTAAATCCACCTACGCCCATTTCATCCCTATTCCAGATACAGGCAAGTCCGATATACATACTTAGGTAGTAGATGGTATGGTTCACCTCACTGCTTAGTAATTCGAACCTGGCGTGGTCCCCCTTTTCGTACGCTCCTATCAATGATATCGATCCATCATGTTGTCCTAACAAGTGTCTTTGTTACCATTTACACTTATACCGTAAACTCATTCATTAATTGAATACATTTCACAATGTCTTTCAGGGCCATTGCATATAGTATAGCTTGAAGCTCAATTTATTGTTCTATCTACTAGCTAAGAAACATAATTTTTCTGGGATTTATTTTCTTTCAAAATTTTTTTCTACGATTTTATGTTACGAAATTTTCCGGTTTTTTTTTGGTATGATTTAGTGAGCGCTATGCGAGCGTTGGCGGTGTCTCCGGTCGTCCTACAACCACGACTTAGCAATAGATAGTAAGTACGGAAACAACTTTGATATCATTATGCCTCACTCATATCCCCTTTACAGAGTATCAGGCCTAACGAGCGCCTCAAAGGTCGCATACTCTGGAGTGTTTCTCCGAAGAAGGCCTCTCTCCTCAAGAGTAAAAATGATGTAGTGGTGCACTGGAGCCCCACGAGCCGAGAGCCACAAGGGAGGATCAATACTTGGCGCAAAGGCGGCGGCTTCCCACATTACCCCCTCACCGGTTTCCTCCAAGGGTCTCTCGATGCCCATGTCGAGTAGCAGCTGGAATATTTCCATGTGGTTGCACTCGAAAACGTAGAAACGTAGGGGATGTATATACGTAGGGGGTTGTAGATAAAATCCAGGTTCATTCATAAACATTACGGGGAAAACCTCACGATAAACCTCGATGGCCCGGCGCACAACGTCGACGGGTTGGTGGGTGCGGATCAGCCAGGACAGAATCACTCCGTTGGGATGGTTCTGCAAGAAGTCATTCCACCTCGGGAGCATATCCGCCCAGCTTCGACCCTCCATACTGCGCTCCAACCGCCTGCGGAATAAAGATGCGTCGAGGGCGTACCACTTCTCCGGCGATCTCAGTTTCTCCCATAGGGCCTTGCACATAATGGAAAAGTGAAAGTAATCTTGAGGGCGCTGAATTTTATCCACGATCATGTCGAAAAGCTCCTGCGGTAGCGTGAAAAGTCCAGATTGGGACGCCATTTTGATACGTTGTATTCGGTAAGAGGGTATGCGTGTATGAGGTTCGATTGGATCTCGGTCGAAATGAGTTCAAGCTTCTCTTGTTGGTAATCGGTAATCGTCTTCTATGACTGATATCGAGCTGAAATTACTGGATTATCGAGCGTTATTTCGTCGCACTTATATACACATTGCGAATAGCTACTTGTAGTAAAACAGTCTCATCGTTTTCTAACAAGTTGAGTCCATATTGACACTTGTTAAGAAACGTATCAATTGATATCAATGGTTGCCGCCGTGGGTCGAAACGGTATGGTACTAGCAATTATGTGAGCCTATCCACGCAAAGGGGGAGATCGAGGAGAGATGACCTAACGGGATTTGGCATGGGAGAATAGTTAAAATAACCTTGCGAACAAGGTCAGTCCTCTCCGGGTATGGAACCATGTACAATGATGGTCACGGATTAAGGTGGATGCTCTGACAATGATGAACCCGGAATCACCCTAATCTCAGAACAGATACCAACCGTGTTCAAGGTAATTCTAAATAATATCAGGTTGGCTATAGATCTATCACAGCGAGTTCAATGCCATGTAGCCATGTGGAAAACTGCAGGGGCGCATTCATGAGAGAAGCTAGGTTACCGATTAGAAGATTTTATTTACTACGCTCGCCCTATTTTAAAGGATAGAACCTGAATACCAATGTGAGAAATAGTTCCAAAGGAGTTGGATATAAACTTACGTCGTTCTTGCCTACCGACACGATGGCATCTTCCGAGACTCGTACGCCTCCGACCCCTTCGACATAGGCAACTGGCGCGTCACCCATCACCTTTCTCGCGACATCGCCAACGGTCATGTTCTTCTTTACGAGAACACAGTCCCGGAATGCCACCTTGGTATCTGATCCGGAACTAAAGGTCGATACATTTCGCACGGGGAAGACGGGGACGAGGCCGAGTATTTCGGCCGCTTTGGAGAGGACTTGAACAACACCGGTGGATCCGTATCGGAATAGGATCATATCCCTATACTCCTCGATGATGCTCTTGTTCTTTTCGTCCAGCTCCTTTAATCCCCCGCCGTCTGGGTCACCATCCGCGATTAGGTCTTCGCGTGTATCCACGAACTCGGTCCCCTCTGTGTATCTTATGTAGCCTTGTTGGGCCATTTTCCTAAGGAACAGCTCGGCTTTCGCCGAACAGGCCACCACCATGTTAGGATCCTGCATCTTGGTTATTTTCATGAGGTTCTTATATGCGTCGGGATCGTCGATCTTATTCAACGCGATCACTGTAGGGAACTTCTCATCCGTGAACGCGCTGACGACTCGGTCTACCGTTTCCTCGCTCCAGTTCTCCAGAGGCTCTTTCAAGCCCATGCGGTCCAGTGTTCGAGCGACTACTGCTGCTGTGCTTCCATACCCCGAGAATTGTCCTTGTAAGGTCTCAACAGCAGTAGCCTTCGTAGCAACGTGCCGCCTTTTTACCGAACCCCATTTCTCCCACAAGTTCCCTTTGATCCAAGCAACGATCTCGCCACGGAGCCATGCTATGTCTTGAGAAGGGTCGTATCCCCGCGTATTCTCGCCCTCCGCATTCGTTCTCCCACTAGCATCCACGACGTGGATCAGCGCATCTGCGTGTCGAAGATCGTCCAAGAACTTATTACCTAGACCTCTGCCCTGATGCGCACCGGGAACGAGTCCGGCTACGTCGAGAAGCTCTATCGGGACAGAGCGGCGACCGTCGACACACGAACCGTAGTTAGGCTTGCATTTATCCGTTACACCGAAGCGCTCACAGGCGCATGTTATTTGGAGATAACCGATGGCGCGTTGCGGGTCGATTGTGGTGAAACTAGGAAGTGAGCGATATTAGTAATGAGCCTGCAGGTACTTCGGGTTCTGGACTGTTGTATGGAGGTCATAGTCAGGGAATCAGGCATACGGATAGTTTCCTGTGTACCAATATCTATATATCAGCGCCGCAGTTCGGGTCGACGATGTATGTACATAATGTTGGCTAGGTTCGACCCACCAACTTTGGATGTCGCATCGGTTAAGCTATTCAATGTCGTACTCTTGCCAGCAGAGGGTTTGCCGACAAGGCCGATTAACGGGTCTCGGGGCATCTCACGCGCCTTGAAAGGTATAAAAAAATTCTCTCGCAAAATGCCTGTCTGATTTCAAGTCGTTACAGTTCAATATTGCGAGTATCAAATTGAAGAAGTCGAAAGTCGGATTGCGATTGCGGGGGGAGGTTTGCGCCCACTTGCCCGAGTTGAAGAAAATTTAGATAAGGTTTCGGAGGCTGAGACCCGCCGTATCGGCACCGTAGCTTCCTTCTAGGGCTCTAAGTTTTAGGAGTTGCCGCTTGGGCCCTTGGAAAATGGGACCCCGGAGTTCCTAGGCGAGTCTCCCTCCACTACAAATAATTGACGATACCTTCTAATAAGCATCGTCAATTAACATTGCCCAATCTGTTTTTCTACCCCGAAGCTAACTACTTCCTAGGTATTCTCTTTTTTTACATATCTACCTACCAAGATGCGGCGAGGTTACTTTTCAATAAACGATTTGCCAGCCTGGTGTACCCTGAACGACGTCTTTTTCTTTGACGTTCAAGTTGCTAATATCAAGGACCGGGGTAATGGCCTGGTAGCAAAAAAGGATTTGATCAATGAAGATGATACCGCTGAGCTTCCAAGTCTTTTGACAGTCCCAAAGGAACTCGTTCTCTCTGCAGAAGGCGTGGAAGAGTATGCTAAAGAAAACGTGAGTTTTCGGCAACTCCTAGACGCGGCAGGACACAAGGTCAGTATTTATCCCATCTATCCGAGAAAAACAGCCTACTTTATACTAAGGGGAAATACTTCACAGTCGACCAGAGGAAATATTCTCCTCTTTCTTCTATTTCAATTGGTGCTGTCTTCGCCCGATTATGCTGGTGGTCAGGGCCCATCCACGCCGTGGACTCAGTACTTCAGTCTCCTGCCAACCCGGGTCCCAACTCCTACGATGTGGACTGAACTGGAGCTTTCCTTTTTAAAGGGTACTTCACTGGAGGTGAGATACCGCAATGAGTCACGAACACGGGTTGATGTTTTAGTCGAGTATGCATTAATTGGCGTATCTAAATAGAAAGCGGTACCCGCTAAACTGACTGCATTGGCGAATGAATTCGATGATCTCCGCGAAAAGGTTAATGACCTGCCCTTCTGGAACGAAATTCTGTCGGTTGATGAATCGATCACTATGAGGGATTGGATCCTCCTCGATGCGCTTTACAGGTCACGTTCGTTGGGTCTGCCTAAGTCCGGGGAGTCGATGGTACCCTGTCTCGATCTAGTCAACCATTCTAGTAAGGCTACGGCTTATTTTGACGAGAACGCCAAAGGCGGCGTTAGCCTTCACTTGAACGGGGGGTGTATGGTGCCCGCCGGCAGTGAAATCACCATCGATTATGGACGAGACAAGTCGCCAGCAGAAATGTTGTTTAGCTACGGGTTTATCGACGAAGACTCCAACGCCAGGAGACTCGTCCTACCCCTGTTACCGCTTCAGGATGACCCGCTTGCGGTAGCGAAGCTCCGTGTGTTTGGTACACAACCAAAGTTGGAGATATCAGAGGATGAGGATGGCAATCCGTGTTGGGCTGCACCGTTTGCGTATCTTATGTGTTTAAATGAAGAAGGTAAGAATTCCTCAATGGCCATATACCCCAACCCACGACCGTTGGGGTCTGGCTACACCTGGTCCGACTTTTATCGGCGAAATGTTAACGTTGGGACTCACAGATGGACTACAGTTCAGGGTACTTCAGGAGAATGATGGATCCCGTCATTTGAAAGTATTCTGGCAAGATGTTGATGCTATGCACATGTTAAGCACGATCAAGGAACTCATTCGCGATCATGAATTATACCAGATATTCGAATTACGAGCTATAACGGTTGTCCTGGATATTGTTCGGGGACAGCTTGGAGAACTTACCGGTAGCCGAGGCGAAGGATGGGGATCGGGGACGGCAGAAGTCCGGCGAGCCGTCTCCCATCTCATATCTCTCGAGACCGCCATTCTTGAGAGGACTATTCAAGTCCTAGATGATCAGGTAAGTTTAAGTTCTGTAGATGCCCTATTGTCTGGAGTTGAGTATGGGTTACTGCATTTTACTGTTTAACCTCTTTTATGGAGCTTACGGGCGTACGACCCGTTTCCACTATGATACATCATGATACTCTGCTGATACATAGCTTTCACAGAAGTCTAAACTACTTCAGGATCATAGAGTAGTGCAATACCTGAACATGATGAGCCCTGTTCAAATTAATTTTGGTGCCGAAGCCGCCAACGACGAAGAGGATTTCAGCTAAGGAACCATTCAAAATACCGAACCCGTCTCAGCCGCCCTTGGAGCCTACAACACGCTACAGCCAGCGAATTATTCTTGCATTCAGGGTGCGACCCACATCTACGCAGAGCATTTAATGTATTTGAGATGCCGCTTTGATTACTGCAGACTCGAACATCCTCTCGTCAATGTGAGATGACATCATGGGTCAAACAAGAAGTTAAGAGCAGGCTAGTTGACGCGATCGTTTAGTACCAACTCGTCAAATTGTCGGGCATTACGAGAAGCTCGTAGTTGAGCTTACATACCGTTGGTCGCTTGTGCAACGATAAGAAGCAATCTATAAAGGTGCGACTAGCGGCGCTTGAGAGCCCTTTTGGCTTATAATTCGGACCGAGAACCCTAAACCAATCCTAAGTTGCACACGTTCGGCACTGGATCTATAAGGCAATTCAATCCACGTATGGGGCTCGTCCCTTACATGACGGCCCATCGTGCTGTTGCCATGATCTCCCTCGCCGATTTATCCACGACGTGGGCGCTTTTAACCGGTGGTGACTCCCAAAGCCGCACCAGAGATGCCCCCATATGGCATCCCGATATGGAAGGAATTGGTCGCTCTCAGGTGAACCCCTAAAACGGGCCGTATCTTTTGATATTGTCTGGACGAAAATTTACCGCCTGACCCTCCCAAGCCTATCCATTGCCCTCGAGCTGGTCATGGGGATGGGCTGAGATGCCTTGATGGTCCTTGGAATGACAAGGTTCAAGTCTGACTTATTCTCGGAGTAGCTGCAGATCGACAGTAACAGAGTCTTCCGCAAAAGGATCAGATAGTCGATTAATTACACTTGTTACCCTGATAAATGAGTTTTCTGCAAGAAAAACAAGGTTGACGAAACCTCCTTGATCCGTCTGCCGATCGGGTCTAGTAAGCCAGGCACGGGTCCGGTAGTGCATTCGAGGGTAAAGGGGCAGGTTTAATGTGCTTGATATATATCTTTGCTGGGAAATTATTAAGGGACTTATGGCTGGTAGGCAATATGGTGGTTCGTTGGATTTACAATTCGCGATCATCCACTAGCAAACGGTAAGTCAGGTCTTAGGGTCGAGTTGATCTAGAGGAGGGACGAACTAGCACGATGCTTCTTAGCAAGTTTTTCTTAAATTGCGGGACGTTGTTCGTACCTAGCCTTCGAAGCCATTGTAACTAACTTTTAATACCAAGTTTTAGTGTTACAGCTGATATCGTATTGGTGCTTAAAGATAGCGCTCAGACTTGGTTGGCTAACCGGGTTTATAGCATTCGCGACATGTCTTAAGTACATTGGCGTCGACCTCGAGCGTCGCACTGCATAGGGGTTAGCATAGGAACTGGCCGGCCGCCGTCGAGAGAATTGAGCTTGGCGGCGGTCACGACGATTCCGAGCGCTGCAGCAGTTCGAGTAGTGCGACGAGAATGGCGTGGTGGGTATGTAGGACTTGGAGATGCAGCGCATACATACACACATACACACATACATACATGCATATATACATACATACATACATACATACATACATGCACATTACATAGTATTGTAGGATGCCGGGCTATACCTGCGGAAATATGCGGGTTTTTCTAGAAGCCGCATGTTCCCTCTCGGACCGGCCGCAAGAGGACCCGCGGGACATACTGTTTGGATTGGGTGTACGTAGGAAAGGGAGCCAGCCAATCCTGTGTCCTCTCGGAATTTTTCAATTGCTGATTCGCTCACCTACCGCACTTACACAACATGCCGACGCAATGCTGGGAATCTACCGAGGCTAAGAACTGTGGACCATAGGTAGCCATGTGTGAAATGGGCTTCGCGTATCTGAGAAACCTGGGGTAATCCCCAGTTGAGGGAAGGGGGATTCGAGACCATTCGGATTCCAGGAGCGTGACCGAAGAAGGCTTGGGCTTCTCGAGAAGCTAACTACAATAGTGGTATAAGTGGTGTCATGATTGAGGATGCGGTGATGACATGCCAAGTCTCAGATTGAAGGGGTTCCTTATCATGGGCTGGCCGAGCTGGGCTGCTGGGCTAGGTTAGAGATCGAAAGGTTCGTCAGTCCTCAAATGCTTAGTGTCCAAACGCATGCAGTATCCACCTAATATTGATTCGCCCTGGCCAACCATCACCGCCCTATTATTGTGCCTTGAGAGGTCAAGTGTGTGTGATGGCCATCTCGTGCATGGCTAGTGGATCATGCTAGAATAGGGAAAAGATGTGTGGAGTATATAGGATGATGTACATAGTAGGTTATGAGCGGCGATGTCCTGTCTCTCGTCTTCCTAGAGGGCTTAAAATGGCGTGGATACTTCTATACCTCTCTGCATTACGTATCCATGTATAATATACTACATGTATGTATTGATCCATTCCCGTGTGTTTAGTATTAGAGCAGTATGGTTGCCTCCCTCTGTTGACTTGAATATAAGTATCTACCTAACTGCTAAACTTCAGCTTATACATCCAATGTGAGCGTAAGCCGGAGATAGGGTCTGCATGTGCCTCCTATTTTATAGACTTCGAACGTGACAACTTGGAATTGCTCTTAGCTAAGTTGACTAAACCTCCAAAGGGTATAACAGAACAATCTATAACTCTGAATTCTCCTCTTTTTTTGTTGAGTCTCTTATAGAATAGATAGTTTCATCCCAGTACCTAGTATGGTTCTAGTTAGAATAAGGTATAGGTAACTGATGTAATGTGTTAACTTATTGGCTGATTGAATGCACCACAAGGGTATGATACTAGTAGTTCGTAGGTATACAAGGTTGTACCTCCTACCTTTCTGTCTCTCTTCTCTCTTTCTCTGAGAGGGTACCCGCCACCCCTGCCCACCCCAGATTCGTTAGTGCACCTCATTAGTATCATTCCCCGCTGATCTCTGGAAGACCATCTGGAGTAGCGGGCATTGGTGCCTCCGTTTCTCGCCATTTCCAAAGTCCAGGGTACATAGTGTCTCCACGCATTTTAAACTCACTCACCTCTTGTTTTTCAACTCTTTTTATGTCTCTCAGCCCGTTTCTCCCCGCCCACATCCGAGCAATACCAAACTACAACCTACGCAACTTTACTCGCCGATGATTGTCAAAACTTGTTAACGCAGTGTCTAATCGGTTGCCCCTTGCTACGCCCTCGGATACATTAAGTCTCTTAAATACGCGTGACTAACCAGCAAGACATGAGCAATTTTCATTGCTCCTGGTGAAGTGCTGACACGCAAATCGGCGCTGACTGGAAATCGTCCGCCATCATCACCCCCGGGAATGGGGACTCGATACATACGATAAACGGAGTCGCCTTGGATTAAAGAGATCGCTGTCAACATGCCCGGAATTTTGCCTATGAAGGTGATCAAGGTAGGCACCAGCTCACAAAGCCGCATTGCCCAAGCCTGCGACAGGTACGTATCCTAGACTGCAGAGGCAACCCCCTTTTTATATATTCCGTACTGAGAATTGTCTGGTAGATGCCGAAGCAAGAAGATTCGTTGCGATGGGATCCGCCCATGTTGTTCGCAATGCGCCAATGTCGGATTCGAATGCCGCACCAGTGACAAGCTTAGCCGACGTGCATTCCCTCGAGGCTATACCGAGTCGCTCGAGGAACGAGTGAGACAATTGGAATCGGAAGTGAGAGAACTGAAGGACTTGCTGGATGAGAAGGACGAGAAGATCGATATGCTGTCAAGGATACATGACCACCGTCAACCATCGATCGGATCCGCCGGAAGCCCAAGAGTAGTAGAACAGAGAAGGGATGCTAACTCGCCTCCGAAAGAGGATACCTTTCGCGTACAGGCGTCTCCATTGCTACTCGGTGTCGAGAACTCAGACTCCTATTTCATGGGACCTTCGAGCGGCCGCTCTCACATCGGTACGTGTATCAAAGAGCAGTATCGTTGCCTATCGCTGATCTAACCGCCCTTATAGAGTCATTCAAGCGCAAACTTCA
Organism: Hypomontagnella submonticulosa; assembly: GCA_022984865.1. Lineage (NCBI taxonomy): Eukaryota > Fungi > Ascomycota > Sordariomycetes > Xylariales > Hypoxylaceae > Hypomontagnella > Hypomontagnella submonticulosa. The sequence goes on along the minus strand of JAJKLF010000004.1, from coordinate 669,358 downwards.
GGAGAACGGGAAGCCCTGTTCCGATTTCAACCCAGAGGTCTTCCTTCACATTCAAGGATGCTATCCTCTGGTTGCCAAACCCCCTACCCAATCGATGAAAGTACCACCGAGGTTATTCTCGGACCGATGTGTGAACATCTATTTCCAGGAGTGGGCGCCGCTCTTCCCCGTGCTTCACAAACCGACCTTTCTCCGATTATACGAAGAATTCGTCGCCGATTCGGAGAAAGTAAAAAACAACCATAAACTAGCACAGCTTTATCTCGTCTTCAGCATTGCCGCCCTCTCAAGCGAGCATCCGGATTCGGAGCAGATTGCAGCCTGCGAGGCTCAATGGCAAAGGGCCCTCGACGCAGTCATCATGGATAACACAATGAACACGTTGCAGTGTCTGGTCCTCGCTCTGATGTACTGCACTATCAGGGCCGACTACAAGCGATTGCAACACTACAAAGGCGTTGCTGTTGGGTTATCTCATAGACTGGGACTGCATCAAAGTCAAAAGCGATTCTCATTCGGCGCTCTCACTATTGAGACGCGGAAGAAAGTCTTCTGGACTTTGTATACGCTGGACTGGTAAGTCATTCCGCAATTGAATCATGCCTTCTGCACCAACTAATGGCGTCAGTTTTTCCGCTGCTATGCTTGGCCTCCCCAAGCTGCTGAAGGAGGATGACATCCATGCCGAATATCCATCGGATACCGATGACGAGTATGTCACGGAAAAGGGGTTCCAACCCACCCTGCCAGGAGAATATACCAGACTGTCGAGTGCGCTGGCATTGTTCAGGGTATCTCGCATTCTTGCCAATGTGCTCGAGACAATGTATCCCGCCGCCACATCTTACGAGTTGTCGCTACAGCAAATCGCGTCCCTTGATCAAGCCCTTTCGGATTGGTACGAGAATCTGCCTGCTCACCTCAGGCTGAATTTTGTCCAAGATAAGCCATCAACGGATGTCACGGGGAGTAGATCTCCTATTCTGGTATGTTACTGCCGACGAGAGCAACAACCATGCTATTAGACTTGATACTGACCATGACAGGCGCTTGCATACTATTATATCCGGGGACTAATTCATCGTCCCGCCGTAGGTTCCAACCTGGGAGTGAAAGCCGCACCGGCCCTGATCGCTGTTGGGGAATCCAGCAAGCATATCGTACAGATCATCCAACTGCTGGAGGAGAGGAACATGTCTTTCTCCTTCTGCCTCAATATGACGGATGTTCTTGTACTGTGTGGGACGAGTTTGCTCTACCAAAGTCTTGAACTAAAACACGAGAGCAAGCTCATGAAAGACGTAGAACGGCTTATCAACGCGGTCCTCAAGTTATTATTAAAAGCAAAAGCCCCTGGCACATACGACTTGAAACGAGTTGCATCGATGCTTATTACCGTCGATGTACCGTCCCAACCTACATCAATGCGAACCAGCCCTGACACAACTATGGCTGCTCCTCCATCGAGGACGTCGCCTCTATTGAACGTCTCGAGGAAGAAGTCGCCTTATAGTGGTGGCCGACACTGTAGCGCAAGCGTGAGCGAGACAGATCTGTTATCACAGCAAGAAAAGCTGCGGCGTATGACTCTACCAAATAACCAGGTTGCCCGACCAGAACTACATCGTGCGCAATCGCGCGCATCTCTCGACATCAACGCGGAACAGGCAGTGCCGCGACAAAACCACCGCTTCTCAATATCTCAGATTCAGCAAACGATGATGCGTATGTCGCCGTCGCACAGAGCGAAGCAGCGGAATCTCGATTATCTCTCGCTGAACGATGCGCCGACCGACGCCTCGGGCTTACCGGCGTCCTTACCACCCCAACTTCGGAATTCGCAGCCGATGACGAATGGCCAACAACAACAACCACACTTGTATCCCCAAAATCAAACAGCCAACAAGGGCGGCTCGGGTGGTGGAGTATCGATGTCTGAATGGGAGGCGCTGCTGGGCGCAATGGACGGCGGCCAGATTAATGTGTACGATGCGATATATGGGGGCCCTTCCTTATCACTCACGGAGACCCAAACCAATACGGCGACTGCTATGAGTGAATGGTCACCCGATTCATGGGACCTTTCCAGCTTCAACGTTGGAGATTTAACGGCGAATCCAGGTGCACCACAAAGCGTACTCAGCATCAGCGATGACAGCCTTAGCTCCGGGGACGACGTGACATCAAACGATATGTATCTTAGAATGGGGAGCGAAGACTACCAAAATATGCCACCACCACTACGAACAAGCCACGATGGAAACCTAGTCCTAGACGGTCTCGACTTAAACATAGCGCTCTAAGTATTTACAAGACCGAAGACTGGCGGTGGTGCATTTGGCTCCAACGACGAGGATAGCGACGAGTAATTATTTTGTCACACACAATCTACAACATCTTTTTCATTGGTTTGCGGCGTCGATATAGAGACGGGCTTGTATTCACGCGGTGGGACTGGTTACTAGCTGTGTGACTTGGAAAGTCCGTAGTATTGGTAGGACTCTGGGTTTAGGTGTTGGGGTGATTATGACGCTTCTAGCACGGCTCGATATGAGATCTTCTTGGGTATTTTATATTCAAGCTTTTGGCTACGAGATACCAGCCATTATTGACGGTATCTCAGAAAATATGAAAAATGATGGATAGGTGGGTCAACAGACAGCGCTATTAGGGATCGAACCTAAACCACTATATCACCAACTGTCTCTTCACGCATATACCTTTTTTTCTATGTACGTTTTGTATTCGATGTAAAAAAAACTACATCCGTCTAGGTAGGTATGGATAGGGGTACAATATGTACGTCTCCGCGGCGCGAATGCAGGGAATGCAGGTTGATTAGGCAGAAGAGAAAAACTCAAAGATGTTCCAAGCATTCGGATATTTGATCCATGTGGTGATATGTGGCATACAGCTTCCGGCATGCCTACATGTAGTAATGACAACGTCCACGCCCACGAGGTGGAAGCGGGAACGCCACGTGTCGGAGCAACATCTTACGCTTCTTTTCACTTGGCTGAATTCAGGCTGAATGATGACGAAGACACCTGGAATAGATTGCACCGCTAATATACCATGGAGTCGGAGAAGGCCCTCTTTTAGAGATATATATACTACTATGTAGGTACGTAGTATACTCTGCATATCGTGGCTTGTTTCGTACGGGCACACCGGGGCTTGCGGCGGGCAGGTCTAGACTTTATCCAAGTCTGGTCAAGTACGTACACTTGCGGGTCCATACATGCGTATTGTCATCGGCTTAGGTAATAGGGGGTGGCTTTTCAGGGTTTCGAGGACTCCGAGGCCCCGAGATAGACCTTCTAATCGCCGGTTAACTCCAGCCGCTTGCATTGGTTTGGACGAGCTGCTTACCACCCACTCCTTCATTCCTCTGGTATAGGATAGGTAGACAGACAGACGGCCCCATACATACCATACTATAGTACTTACATTCGCTCCCCGCCTATCCGTGCCGCACGCGGGCGTACCATTGCTCGGATAGCCTGGAAGTTATCCCCGGAATCGTGCATGCTACTGCGGCGAATTGGCCGCGATTCGCTTCTACCTGCTATATTGCGTGCGCAGCTGAATTGAATGGGACTGCACTGGATGCCGGGCTTGTCCGTTAGCTACCTAATGACCGGATTACTTTTATAGCTCTATACCTACTTGCTCACTGTCTATTTCCATACCTCCGTGTACTCACCTTTGTATGTTCTCGCCATGTCGGTCCTGTGATAGACGTTTAAACCTTTCTCCTTCGTCTTTGCTTCTCCTTACCGAGTCTACGTCTGGGGTTGCCGTTGCGGTTATTCGTGGGAGTGCGGACAATTAGCTACGCCCCTAATCCTGTCCTGCTAGATAGGGATAAGAAGCTACCTACTCTGATCGCGATGGCCGGCGAGCAGACGCCGCTGTTGAAGAGCGACGAAGCGATCATGGGGAGTGAGACGCCGGGTGAGTTTGTATTTCCCGTCCCGGGGATTCTAACGTCGCGACGGCGCGCTCCGCCCGATCCCGTACGCATGTTCGTAGCCAAGTCCTGATAATCCCGAGCAGCAGGTATTCCGGGCCTCCCCCATACCTTCACAACAACCCCTCTTCCTTCTTCCTCCGGCGCCCCCTCCTCCTCCTCGCCTCGCCGCCTCCCTCAAGCCATTGCGCACCGCGGGTACAAAGCCGCCGCGCCCGAGAACAGCATGCTGGCCTTCCGCGCGGCCGTCGAAGCCGGCGCCCACGCCATCGAGACGGATCTGCACTTAAGCAAGGACGGCGTCGTGGTATTGTCGCACGACCCTTCGTTAAAACGGTGTTTTGGGCAGGACGCTAAGGTGCGCGACTGCGAGTGGGGTTACTTAAAAGAGCTTAAGACGCTGCGGGAGCCGACGCAAGGGATGGCTTGTTTGAGGGATTTGCTGGAGTATTTGAATGTGGCTGGGCGGGAGCATGTGTGGATTATGCTAGATATAAAGGTTGGTACCCCGTGGTGAACCCGTGGGTTGTTGGGAAGAAAAGAGCGTTGAAGAAGGGAACTGATGGGTTTTGGCTTTGGCTGCAGCGCGGAGTCGGGGGCCAATGAGGTCGGTTAACGGGCTTATGACTGACATTGAATCGGCAGAGAGACGATGATGCCACCGAGATGATGCGGAGGACCGCCGAAACGATTGCTTCGGTCCCGGGGACTCGGCCTTGGCACGAGAGGATATTGCCGTGCTGCTGGACTGTAAGTGCCGTTCTACCTTGTCTCACCTTGTCATACGTATTCCCCCAATAGACATACCCTTTGTACTAGATACTAACCTGCAGTAGGCGGAATACATCAAACTAAGCATGGAACTCCTGCCCGACTTCCCCGTCGCACACGTAGGTCTCTCCAGCACGTACGCGCGCGCGCTCGCCCAACACGTGCCCAGCCTGTCCATCAGTATGCTGTACGCGACGCTCGCACTCCCCTTCTTCGGTCAGCGCTTCATCCGGGACATGAAGCGCGCGGGCCACCCCGTGCACGTCTGGACCGTCAACGACGAGGACTGGATGCAGTGGGCCATCGGCCGCGAGCTCGACGGCGTCGTCACGGACGACCCGAAGCTATTCCTCGAGGTGTGCCGGCGCGTTGCGGACGAGGGGAAGGAGGGGGGTGCTTTACGAAAGAAGGGGATCAGGGTGAGGATACCGCTGAGACGACGGCTGCGGAGGGTTTTTGATTGGGGTAGATATTTTGTGTTTATGACGATTATTACTACGATTTACCTGTATAAGTGGGGGTTACCGCAGAGGTCGGTTAGGAGGATGTTTGGGAAGTGAACGACTGCTATATGATATATCCTAGCGTTTTGGTTACTTTTTACCTAGAGCATGGGATATATGGACGTTATGATGGAAGCATAGAGGGATTATGGTAATCTGAGGCTACGAATATCTAAGGAAATGTGATGAGCAAATAGGTATAATTCGGTCCAGGCTAGTTTCTTTCTTGTCCCCTCTCATGGCCAGGATCAGATTAGACTGCGAGAGTATAACGACTTGAATAGACTTGGGAAGCAAGGGAGAAGACTACAATAGCTTTATGCTTGGCGTTCTTGAACGCGATCGGAACTAGTACAATTAAAGTGAAGGGTCTATCCCAGGAGTGGTTTCTCATCGAGTACTTTCCGTAATTAGTATTCGCTACCAAATACTACAGGTACCAGGCTAACGGATCTTCTACATGAATCACACACATGAATCTTCAATGATGGCATGTTTACGAGACCCCCAAGAGTCTGGGCCGGGTAGGAACGGGGCAGGCGATCGGCAGGTTCCGATTCGCCCTATATGCCGTTGTATAAGCTGAAGAAACTAGCGTGAGTAGTAGTCGCAGTATAATCAAGGAGTTTATTTGCTACGGCGCGATCCCCATCGTGTGATGTTGGTTCTAGACCGCGATCCTACGGGATCATCGCCATGTACGTACACTACACATTGATACGTATCTCCTAACTAATTCCGCGTTGCTTTTTTACAGACCATGCAAGGCGTACATGTATGTATCATTGGGTTTGGGGGGGAGGGAACAGTTTTCGCAGTCGGTGCCTCACAGGCGAGTAGTTGTGTGCCTCCATACCACACGAGGGTGTTGTCAGAGATCCTCCATCCAATAATACATGTCGTCGCATCCGCCTAAAATTCGTCATCACTATCAATGACAGTGTACTTGAGGCGCTTTGAGGGTCGGCGGGAGCGGGGGGGACTGGGGGTGCTAGGAGCCTCGGAAGCAGCAGCTTCGGCTTCGGCAGCGGCAGCGGCGGTGGCCTTCTCCTCCTCACCGGCCTTGTCCTCACCGGCCTTCTCGTCACCAGCCTCCTCGTCACCGGCCTTCTCCTTGGCAGCGCCCTCGGGGTCGGCCTCCTTGAGCTCCTCCTTGAAAGCTTTGAGGAGGATCTTTAGATACCGTTGGCTGCAAGTGAAGAGAGGGGGTCAGCGATAGGACTCATAGAAAATGAGAAGAGTAGGAGGGAGCGCTATCTGGGGGTCGTAACGAACACCCAAAGTTAAGGAATAAACGACATGAAGATGATTAGAAAAATACCCACTTCACGGCATCCTTGGATACGACGTATCCAAGCTTCATCATGGTATCTGCGACATCTTGCCAGGCTACCTTGTCCTTCGTCTTAGACTCATTTGCGCCATTGGCACAGACTTGGCTCAACATCACCATCAGCAAACAGGCATCGGCCTTTGCATCCCATCTGATAGGCATCGTGACAAGCTAGTAATGAGTGATGACTGTTAGTTACGGCTCCAGAAAAATGCCTGGGATGGAGGGGGGTGTCCACGGGTGTTTGAATAGAATGGGGAGGCCGGCAAGGACAGGAGGGCTGGCGAGGCCCAGGGAATCAAGAATGGCGGAGAGGATGGGGGCACAATGGCAAAACAATAGTAAACGAGAGAGCAGCGTTAAGTATGCCAGAAACTTACCTAGGACGAAATGCTTTGCGAGATGAACAGAAAGGGCGAGCTCGAGCAAAAATATCGAGATCACAGAAGATGTCAAGGTTGGATGAATGTCGAAGTGGTTGTGGATGGGAAGAAAAGAAAAGTAGGAAGCTTTAGTGCTTCTCTGTGAATTAGGAACGAGCAGTTGCACATTGACAAGCGTGGGTCAGGTGTGCAAAGAGGGTACCCGCGCCGGCGGGAGTTGAGATGGGAGTGCTCCGCTTATTGTAAGTTTGTACTGTTAGTAACTGAAGTAAGTCTCTAGTGCTAGATTACAGCACCGGCCGCATTACCTCCGGTCAGGTGTCAGTCAAGCCGAGATCCAAGCCGCACTCCAAAAGCCAATGTGCCCCCCAAGACCTTGCCGGCCAGGTAACCAGCATAAACCCCACAAAGTATCGTCACTGGCCACTTTTGCCATTCACGATCCCAGTCCAGAGGAATCGGTACCGCACCAAGCCAAGCTCCCACACAAGCACCCATTAAGCCTCCGAATGCCTCATCGATAGGCGCCCTCGCACTTAGAATCTCGAGCCAATCCTTACTCGACACACCACGCGTGTAGAACAACGGGAACAGTCCTAGAAGAGCTAGATGCGTCGAGCAGAAGAACGTCTGAGTCACGTGCGTCAAGAAAGGGGCCCCGAAGAGAACAAGAACAGCATGCAATGCCAGTGCTGAAATAGCTGATAATATCAGAGCAACAAGGGTCGTCTGAGAACATTGTTAGCCTTGAACAAAAAAAACAAGAGGAGGGAATACAGACGACTGCAATGTTTGGCCCCGTGCCCTCCGATCCGGGCTTTTTCTTCTCCCCGGGCCGAAGTTTCTTGGCCGGCTTTGCGATCTGAGAGCCGGCCGCTGGAAGGCACGTGATGGCATACGTGACTTGGACGACCACAACTACGGGAATGGCGCTGGACATAGTCGAGACAGGATCCGCTACGAGAGTGCTGAACCGTGCAAGAAATAGGGAGGCGAGCAACACTGGGTGCAAGTGTCTGACAACTTGAGCCTGTGAAGATTCCATGATCCGAACAGCTTGGGTGGGAGTCTCGCCATCCTTTGGTTTTGAGGTATCACTGGCCTTGGCTTTGCCAGCTGGGGAAGACATGGTCACCGGATCCAGCAAAGCCATACTAGATGTAGCTCAGGACAACAACAGGGTAAAGGGGGTTGTTGATAGCTCACAAGCTTCGGGCGTGGGTTTTGCCGATTGGTGATAAGTCCTTGTTGATACAAGGAGTAAGCAAAATTGATGTACGTTACTGGATCTTCGATTAATTACAGCCCCTGAACGGACGTGCGGATAGAGGCGCTAGCGCAAAATGCACGGTCTCCCATATCACGTGCAGCCGATAAACGTGCTATCGGATTTACTATTCTCCCAGTGATTACAAGGAAAAGCTGAAATAAGTAACAATGCCATGGTCAATAGAGCATACGAGAGGATTTCGAAGGCCATAAGATCCTTATATATCAGTAGAGTAGAGTAGCCTACAATTTACACAAGATATAAAACTAGTAGAATCATGCTTCTGCATAACGCTCAGGTTGGTGAAGTAATTAGGCATTGTCTAGCTGTTTACGATATGCTTTTGCGGAGGTCCATTCAAGAGTTGAGTACTTAGATAATCCCTCCGCAATGCCTAGGCCCTACCTAGCAATTGATGCTATCTACACCTAGCAACTTGTATATTCGTGTTGCAATGAAGTCTTCATGCTGCCAAATTACGAGCTTGCCTCGCCATTGGGGATCAAGTTACGGAGAGACAGATCGTAGATAACGTCCTCAACCTTCTTAACATGATACTTGACGGCGTCGACTCGCTTTCGAACAATATCATTCTTGAGGTTGAGCAACTGAAAACCGGCAAACAAATCCTTGATGAAGGCACTGATTCGAACGGTGAGGCCAATATTACCCAACGTTACAGAGTTCATGGCAAGGCGGCTAAGCTCCTCGGTGATGTCGGTCAGCGCTAGAATGTACTCTTCGACAGAGATGTGGAACGCATCCTTATCCTTCAGATTGACGGGTACTTGATATGGAGAATTAGCATCCCAGACGATATGGGAGGTAGGGGATAAACGCACCGTTCAATATCTGTCCGACCTCGTTGATAGTGAGCAGACGGCCAAGTTCGCCCGGGCGAGATTCAGTTCCCACACCGCCCAACCAACCTGTTAACAGGAGAGTGCTGACAACGTTCTGAATGCTTCGAGACCATTTACCGTTGTACCTATTCTCTGTCAACTTGAGGCCATATCGAGAATAAACGAAGGCTTACTTGTAGTAGGGGTACTGTGAGGCGAATTGGGCTAGCTTGCCAACATGCTCAATCTCGGGCTTGATGCCATCATCCTCTATTTGCTTTAGGAGAGGCGACACTACAACACGCGTTAGAAATACACGACAGCAAATCGCACAACATCTGGCGCTCTGTACGCACGCTTGGAGGTGGGGGTGGAGTGGATGCGGCTCAGCAGCCCTTGACAGGTTGAGACGGAACGATTCAGAGTGGCAATCAACTGATGGAGCTTGTCACCAACCTCGAGCTCCTCCTCGCCGTGGGCCTTCAGGTACGCGATAAGCGAAGGGTCGATCGCAGCTGAGGGTCCGTCGCTGGCCATCTTGAGATAAGGATCGGTAAGGCGTTTGTTTTGTAAAAGTAGAAGAAATCAGAGTTTTCAGATTAGACTATTGAACATGAGGGGTGGTACAAGCAGCAGGACCCGATGGTGCCTAGCTACACCTTCCAGAGCTACAAGTCAGCGCAACTGCCGTGAATGGTACACTAACAGTCATATCGCTTGTACGAAGCAAACGTTTACAATTTACGTGTCTTATTATTATGAATATATACTGTAGGTACGCTTAAGAAGCGATGCGAGCGTCATATCGCGTATATTATGATAGGTATTCGCATAGAGAAAACAATGGTACTTCCGACATGTCATTAGGCACCTGGATTCCCAATGTCGTGGCCGAATACCTCCACCGTCTACATACGAATGAAGCCTGGAACACACTATAAACATGAAGACGATACAGTATAAGCTCGGGAATAGAATATCGCAGCGGAAGGTAGGCTTCGACGGCCTGAGTTCAGCTCTTCTTCACATCTCTAGACACGCTAGAGATCGCGATGAAAAATTGGAGGTTCGCATCACCTGGAGGCAGTGTAATACCAGGGACACGGTGGGAGCGATCATGGGCAAGCCCAGAGGATGCGCTCCCTGAATGCAAAAATTAGAATAATCACGATTGAGTTCAAGTAGAACTCTTTCAGAGATTAAACTGAAAAGAACAGATACTACACTTGATCTAAGCCAAAAGGCAAAGAGAGCTAAAGAAGAAAGGAAGAAAAGTTGAAAGCGCGTGGGGGATTCCGGGTTTATATAGAAAAAATTCAGGCGGTCAGAGGTGGCAGAATTCTAGGCCCACTATAGGCAACAGTACGCACTGTACTAAGGCAAGCACTGACCACTGTGTCAATTGACGGTAGGTGCCCACAGTGGAGTGGCTCATGCTTCAGGCTCTCAACTGATTATTAATAATACAGTGCTTCAATGTTCTTTTATCATTATTCCCTCGATTCGAGTGGCCAACCAGTTATCTCGACTCATTTTATGTGTATACATACTGTAATCCACGCCAATAACACATTCAACGAAATCAATTGATGCAATACGCAAATGATCTGCTCTTGTGACGCGATTTTTGACCATGACGAGCTCGCCCATTTGCAATGGCTAGCCATTAGCTCCGCGTACCTTTACATCCACCCGCTTACGCCGGAAGTTCCCTAATCTCATACCCTGATGATAATTCAGGCTTCACGTCATCTGGTGGCAGTTCATGGGGAATAAGCTGGGCTGGTGGACCCAGTGTAGTCTCATCAAGGCCTCCCTGTTGTAGCTGCCTTTCATTTCGCTGCTGCTTTTGCTTGGAACGCGAAATCACGAACCAGATGCCTCCGATGATAATGGCCGCCACTGGTAATCCCGCCCCAAGGCCTGCGCCTAGTGCTATTGAGGTAGTCGAATTATTGGAATCGGTTGCGGGACTCGCGCTCCCCGTTGACGTGGCGTTGATGGGTGTAGACATTTCGCTTGTTGGTCTGGGGGTCTCATTGGCGATCGTGGCGTTGTTTGGAATGGTCGCTGTAGTTATCGCCAGATTCTCCCTAACGGGAATCGTAGCGAGTATCGTTGGTAACACAGTCAGATTGTTGTACTGGAAAATTTGGGACTCGTCATTGCAGCATGCAAAAGACCCGAGTCCTGTTGTTCCGTTGTCACAACAGTATCGAATACCGATATCTATGCCATCGCATGGCCGAACTCCTACAGCCCTGCGACCGTCGATTGGTCTTCCAAGGACTGATATCACTGTTAGCCTCTAGATCTCATAGCAAGACCTTCAATCGGCACATACACCATGGACAAACGTCAAAACAGGCCAGGTCTTCCCAAGTAGGGTCAGTACAGCCCTCCCGTAGCCAGTCCTCGGCGCCGTTATTTATGACGTGGCAGACTCCGTTGGACCAACAGACTTCTCCTTGACTGCAGCAAGCCGAGTGGCCTATCGTGCCGTTGTCGCATCTAAAGGAATCCTCTTGAACCGTGCCGTCGATTTTAAAGCAAGTCTGGTAGTTGCTGGTGGCCGGTACCGTCTGTTTAGTAATATTTACCGACATTTCCATGTTCAATGACTCGGACACCAATCTGATTATATTGAGTCATCCGGTTAGTGTTCTGCAAGAAACTGGCGCAAACGACCTACTAACGATAAAGACAACAACACATGAATCGAAATAATAGTTTGGGAGTTCGACAGGATCTTGCAAACTACGAACTGGATAGCTACGACGAACGCCTCTAGTTTGTCCGGCGCAACCACCGTGCCTACCCCATCATCTGGTGGACGGCTAAGACGCCGGTGGCTGCCGGATACGTACCTAGGTAGGTAGGTACCTGACTGATTTCTCTTTTCGCAGCGCAGGCGTTCTTGGCCGGTTGACCATAGCGAATAAGGATACCACCCATGGACGAGGACTCCCAACTCGAAACAGTTAAATGAGTGGTAAATATAGGCCTGTCTTGCGTTTCTTTTGTAAGCTGCCCCCAATACTCGGTTGGGGTTTCGGAGGGGAAAGGGGTAAGGTTGACATGGAATTTAACATTCAGGGGCTACGAGTCGTCACCCCTCCTACAAGCAGAGTGACCTTGGGGCCAAGAAGGAATCGCATCTTCTAATGGCCTGAGGTCGGGACCGAGCCTTAATCCAAGCCAATAAAATCGTGTTACACGGCGTCACCTACCTACCTCCCTACTAAATGTAGGTATGAGCGCGACAGCCACCGACTTAACATGCAATCAGCTTCAAACGCGAGGCGCAAGCTCTAAGTCAAGATTACTGTACTCTTATTAGGAATTCAGTATATTGCTAATCCAAATGTCAGTACGTGGACAGCGCCATTTCCATGCGCGATTTCTATTACACCTGGGTCGATATCTGTAGTTTAACAGGCATTTGTATCGCCTTCCAGCTCGGCAATAAATTTCTCATATGTAAGATCTAGAGCGCCCCTTCCTCCTACTGCCTTGTTTGCTGCTCTCCACGGAACGCCACTCTTCCGTCTCGAGCGATGTGACCAGCCCCGTTGCAAATGTGGCAGATGATGCTGGCTGTTGCTAGGCTGTTGCTGTTAGTGTTAGTACGGCCGTGAAGTCCTTCGTCGTCGCAGAAGGTCCCATTCGCAACAGCAAGGTCACGAAGCTGCTGGCGTTTTCTGTCGTTAGCACGCTCTGGCGTGGTAATGGTAGTCTCGATGACTTCTTGGATGGACTCTTTAGCCCTATCGACACTGTACTGCGTATCCGCAGTAACCAGACAATGGAGAGGCTCGTACTGGTAATCGTCAGTACCGATTCGCCTATGGCCGCGGCCGTGGCCCTCCACTCCTGCCGTCTTTAACTGAGCCTTTGCCACGGATTGTGATAACGGGGCCAGATTCGGCGTTCATTTCTGAGTTCTGGGGTAATCTCTTCGATCCGCAGATGAAGAGCATATGCTTCTATTTGTTCGCTTGTCATAGGCGACGTAATTGCAGTCGGGTAGCCCATAAGTTTCGCAGTTACGCGTCCTGGCCCCCAACTGCTTTTTCGCCTGCTTGATAAAGTCATGGGGAAGTGCTGGATGCTTGATGCGCGAGCGTAATCTGTTTGGAACTGTTAGGGTAAGCCATAACTTGCAGGATACTAAGATAGTAAGAGATCTATTGGTTAATGAGGATTGGAAGTAGAGGGAAAACTTTCAACTTGTGATCGGAGGGGTGATCAGTTTTAAGTAGAGGCTCTTGCGGGCTTTCGTTTTTCAAGAATAAGGTTAGAGTTAAGCTTACTATTATTTTGATGTGTAGGCGTTTTATCATGCGTATAAGTTAGTCTGCCATACATTTTCAAGGTTCAGCCCCTTATTTAGATATCTCGATTGCCCGTACTAAGTCTCGGAATAGGGGGGTCGCAAATTTGTAAGTCACCACCAGCTATTACTTTGAACCGACTCATACGGAGATCCATCCCTCCTCTTCTATCATCCGTACCTAGTGATACAATGCTCGCGAGAGAGTAATCACAGAGTATCCCGTTCTCGGAAGGCCCCTTTATACAATGGAGTCCTGCCAGGTGGCAAGGAGACTGGCAGCTGTCAGAACCCGCAATTCGTAAGCAACTATGTACATCTACTTGGATATGGCGCAATTCGGAGGTTCGATCTTACTCTTGTACGCTTTCGCTACCCCGGTCGCGTTGGTCACTTCAATTATACAAGATTCCGGCTCTTGGAAACAATGCCTTCCCCATCGCCAGACTTCGTCTACAAGATCGTGCCTTCGGCGCCTCCATCGCCGATACCGTCCGAGTACCCACTTTCGGAACTTGATCAAAAGGATGGGTTCGTGCACTTAAGCACCAGCAATCAGGTGAGTCTCGAGGTTGCCCGTCAAGGGTCACCCACCATGCGTCTAAGAGGTGATAGCTAACTCACGGCGACAAGATTCCAATAACGGCTGGCCTCTTCTTTAAGGAGGCGACGAGCATCTGGGTGATTAAGATCCGCTATGCGCCCAAGTTTCACGCTGCGACGAATTGGGATGTTCCAGGATGTCCTCATTTGTATGGGAACTTCGGCGCTGACGACGTCGTTGACACGAAGGAGTTCTCGCGTTCGGATGGCGAGAGCTGGGAGGAGGCGTTTAAGAAGCAGAGTGGCTGGCTCGTCTAGGCCACTTTTGGGACGAATTCTAGCTTTCGTGTAGCCGGAATACGGTCACTTCCCGATACTGATGCTCGTGTTTCGGCCTTAACGACATTTCAGGGGAAAGTTGCATTTACAACTCAATTGTTCCTTCAACAGCAGCAAGTCTTAGCACATTTAGCATATTGTCCTTTTTAACACAGATTCACGTCTATTACTATGCTAACTATCTCATTTCTGTGACGAGACTACAGGACTACAACGCAGCCAGGAGGATAGGAAGAATATAATCCTCGGTAAACTGCCACAGAATACTCGAGTCCTGTGTGTGCCAGGCCGCGCCATTATAAAACGTATTGCGCTGGCCCTGCAGAGCAAACAGCTTCTCGTAGAACCCATCCCTGATCGCCTCGTTCGATACCATGAGGTTGAAGGGCGCATGGTTGGCGAACGCCAGCCACTCCGGTGTAGTTATAGGGAGGCCCCTTGCTTCCTGGACCCGTCGCACCGTCGCTAGGATGTCGGCCTTGACGTCTTCCTCCGGGAGGACCTTGGGGCTGCCGTAGTAGACTTGCGTCAGCCCTTGGTTAACGTTGATTGTGTACAGTCCCGGCAGCTGCGGTACGGCGTATGGTCGGTCAGGCGCGACGGAGGACATGCCGATGTCGAAACCTGTGTTGTTTAGGACACCGCTGTAGTAACCGTTGGCGGAGAATTGACCGAACAATACTTTCTCGTCGTCGGAGAGATCGTAGCTCCCTAGGTTGTCAATCAGTGGGGGAACCGTAGAAACGACTTTCTTCGCGAGAATGAGCTTCTGGCCTGCTGGTGTCCGGATGGCGACTCGGACGTCGTCCGGTAGGGATCTGTCCATCGATATCACGGTAGAGCCAAGTTGCGCATCGTAACCGAGGTAGGCCGTTGCCTTTTGGTACACCTCTTGGGCATTGTGGTTGACCGTTGTCAGAAAGCCTTGCGCGAAGCTATTGAGCTGGTCCGAGTTGAGGTACTTGAATATATACAACATGCTGATATCGAGCAGCGGGGCGTAGCCCTGATTGAAGATGAAGATTGTGGGCACAATATCCTGGAGGTTGTACTTGGTGACGAATTCGCCGAAGCTAAGTAGAAGATCTTCCGGAACGGGATATGTTAAGTTGAAGCTTCCTTGGATAGCTGGGTACTTCTGGAGCTGAGTGGAATAGGCACTCAATGCGGCACCGAAGGCTTCTTGGCTTGGCGGCGTGTAGTTGACGGCTTTTCCCGTCGAGAAGTCGACATATTCGTATTGTCCCCACGAACCAGCTGTGGTAAGAGGGACATTGAATCGAGCGAAGTAGTCTGTCACTACTTTGAGATGGGCGAAGACCGTCACGCCAACGTCGATGGTATGGCCAGTGCCAGGATCGACATAAGTCTCAGTATGACCACCCAATGCATCCTTCTTCTCAACGACTACCACCGTCTTGTTGTAGTCTTTAAGTCTAACTGCGGTGTACGTTCCTGCCGAACCTCCTCCGATAACGAGAACATCTCGATACAAGACGTCGCTGGGGCTATAAGACGCTGGGTCCAAGCTGGGGTTTATACTGCTCTCTGTCAATGCCAGTTGCGAGGAGCTAGCCAAGGCGAGACACTTCCCCAAGAGGGCCTGTAAATGCATTGTGGCTAGATCTCCCAGGCGCGACACGAGGAATCAGCTGAGTTTCATTTAAGAACGAGAAGACAGGAAAGAAGTGGTGGAATGACGAGGTCATGGAATGTACCTAGGGAGGGGTAGTTCTGTTCAACTACCTTCATAGAGATATCTACAAAGAGGTACGCCTTAGCCAAGACAAGCTCTTAGGTTGTGATCCCATGGCACATGTGAGAGGATGCACGTTAGATTTGGACGAACGAATCGAGTCTAAGTTTGCTCCTTCAAGTCTGTTAGTTTGCCCTTTTTCAATCTAAACTACTAGGGATGGGTGCTATTTCATGTTACACGGACACTTGGAATGATGTTAGATCGGCTGAAAGAATCACGGTTTATACTATGTAAGGGATCAGAGGCCGCGAAGGATCGGGACTGCCTATATAACGGACCTAGGATGTTGGTTCATGATTAAGAACACGAAATATACCTAGCAACGACATTCACGATTCCATATCTTTCCGATATGTGGATTTAACTCTCTTTATTCATTGCCCAGGACCTATACGAACCTCGCAAAGTATTAACAACCCCTTCGCAACTTAAACCTTCGCGATATACGTGGCGTCTCTGCGTATTTCATGAATGCCCGTACGATCTTGTGTTGACGTCCTTAACTTGTCGGCGATCTGGTACTGTGTATGATCATCTTCCAGCATCCTTCTTAACGAACTTGGACGCACTACCACGCAATTCCCCCCTTCTTACTAGATGCGTAGCTTTTCTAGCTTATCCTCAAGCGTGACTGCGACTTCACTGCGGTATATACTAAGCATGTATCATGTGTTTCAAGACCTCGCCGCGACAGTTCTTCAGGCCTGAGCCGACGATGACGCACTTGATGCCTTTGCCGTCCAAGTCCTTCCAACAGTTGAGAAAGGCCTCCATTGATCCCCGCTTCCAATTCTCTTGGCGCTCGAAGTTCTGTGCGGCCCAGGATATACAGCATCTGTTTCGTGCTCTACGGGGCATACTGGGGAATACTTCCTTGGCGCGCTCCCGGAGTATCCTCGAGTACCCTTGCTCGAAGCTGCCGATGTCGTCCCATTTGAACTTGATCTCCCCATTGCGTATCTCGGTCAGTTCGACGAAGTCTCTGTCATAGGCGTAGGGCTGGTAGTCCTTTTCCCCTTGGGACGTAGTGACGGTGGACTGAAGATCAACGTATACCGTCTTCAGGTTTGGGAGGCGCAATAGTAGCTCTCGGCATGCCTTCGAAACATCAGGGTGCTGTTGTGGACGCTCATTTACAAATCCGCGTGGCCTCGGAGCATCGGGGCTATGGAATAGCTCGTACGGGACCACTAAGTTCGTAACTGACGCTATGTCATCGAGTTGTTGTTGGTAATTGGCCATGATGGGTAGAGGGAACGGGGGTGTGAGTTCTGCGCCTACGAGGGTTCTTAGGTTCTCATCCGAATACTTCGTGTGGACGATGAGTTGCTTCAATGTCAGGGAGTTTACCGCGAACATGTCGACGAACTTGAGTGTTAGTCCACATAGTCGTCCCCGTTCGTGCATCATGGAGACGCAAGCGATAGTGAGATCATGGCTGAACTTATTCGCCCAAAAGAGCCCACGAAAAAGCTCCTTAACAGCCTGCAAAACGAGGGGAGGAAGGTCGGGTACGTGGTACTTCAAGTAGGGAGTTCGGTGGCTTGTGAGCCAGACACGAGCGTACGCCGGGAAACGAGACTTGAATTCGGCGATAGCTTGCTCGAGTGCCAGACCCCAGATTATGACACGGAGTTCCGGCGGCAGTCTGCAGAATGGCTGGAAGTCCGCCGCTAGTGAAAACGCGGCCGCAGCATTAACGGGAGGATGGCCGTTATCCATGATGGTTGGTTCGTGAATTACTCGACGATTAATGCAAGAATGACGGGGCAAGGACAATTTTGACGTAAACGAGGGCCTTCCAGCAAGCTGGACCTTCTAGCCGGGAAGGAAATGGATTCGTTTGTCGTTGTTGCTGTAGTTGTTGTGTCGGCGATAGTTGTAGTGGGTCGAGGGTCAACGAGGTTAGAAGGTAGATGGGATGAGTCCTGCAGCGAATTGTGCGCCGAAATAAATAGGGTAACATGTACGTGGACTGAAAAGTGCGCGACCGTGGTGACAGTATGCAAAGAAAACAAACAGTATGTAGACGCACCCGTGCCTATTGACTAGGTAAGATAATTGAATACGTGCTCGTGACAACGCTATCTGTATATAAAAGGGCGGCTCCACCGTAGAAAGAAGTATCGTAGTTACCATACCGTTTCCAAGGTCGTCTCTTATCGCTGACCTTTCACTGGCAAGACACTCGCAAAAGGCGATGACTGTTAATTTTTTTCTCCCACTGAACTCCTTCCCTAATTGCGATTCGCCAAATCCCTATGATCCAGTGATGAACCAGACTCCGTGCTGAAAAATCAATCTCTTGATGGGCCTTGGATATTAGGTTTCAAAATCCCAAGTCCTTAAGACCAAAAGCACCCAATTACCCAACAATGCTATTTTCTCTGGTAACCCAGGTGCCACTCTACCCATAATCTAATTGCCGTAGTCTATCATCGACTATTCGGGTCAGCTCCCTTAGTTCTTCTGAATGCGCCATTTTCGGAAGAGCTTGATTCTTTGGTGCCCGTCGTCAGTGAGATCATCATCGGTCCCTGTAGTAGGGGAGGGCGGAGAGTAGTCCCCGTCGAGAGATACCTCGACACGGTTGATGCTCCCTGTTCCGTCCTTAGACGAATGCCCGATGCTACCGTTCGTATCCGTGGGCTTCAGATCGCCCACGTCAACGGCACTATCAATCGTGGGCAGAGCCGACGCCGAGCGGTTTGACAGGCGGTCCGTGTCATGAGTTATCACGCCATGACTTATCGTGCGCTTATTTTTCGCCAGGAACGATCTACGAGTCCGTTGTAATGTTTTTGCCGGGTCAATATCTTCTGCTGAAATGCAAGCCCCCGGGCTGACATTTGCTTCCGGGTGACGCAAAGACGTAGTGTATTCAGCAAATGCTTCTGGAAATCCAGTATCATAATTACGGCTTGTCCGCCGACTGCCGCTCGAGGTCGACATGACAATATGTTTTCTGCCGTTTCTTAGTTCGGACTTTCGTAGAGGACGAAACCTAATATTAAAAAAAAAATTTAAAAAAGGAAAAATCACGATGCAGTTGCGAAAATATAGAAAATACTTGATACTGCACGGATACCCCGTTTTAAGCTTTATACCGTGATGACGGGGAGGCCGGAAGGTTTCCTAGGAAGCGAGGCAGTTAAAGTGTGGCGCAAGGGCGCGCGAGTTGAGTATGAGGAAGAAAATCGGTGTGTATTAGGTATATTTAAATGGAGGTTGTAGGTAAGAAATGACTAGATTCTTCGAAGGACGGTGATGATAAATATCATGAAGATGTCTGCCTACCTGGGTACGTATGTAGTCTATGTAGTCTTCTGCATCGGTTCTGCCCCCTGGCCGTTTTCCACTCGGAACGGACGGGGGGTTGTAGTGAATTATGTCCATATGGGACGAGGTTTAATAGGCCAACTTGGAGTAAATTGCCTCATTTGTGGATTTGATTGGACATTGTCACTCGACGAAGCTGAAGACTGTGGGCGGCTTTGTCTCCCGGCAGACATAACTGCGCCCCAGCTGACGAATTGTTGTTGAGGCAGCGAACAAAATTCATTTGCTTACCTGAAAGCGGTGCTAAAAATCAGTCTCCAAAGAAACCCAAGCCCGGGGGGAGGATTGTTTCAATGCCAAGAATACTGAACCGGGGCCGGCTCTGGTGCTAAGAAATGCTTGGCAAAAAGCCAACCGCGCGCTTGAATGGTTCCAGAAGCCAGAGAAAGTCGGGTCTTATTAATCTAGTGCCGTTTTCCGTTCAACGTCGTCTCGATAGGAGTTGGGAGGATTAGGTTGAGAGGTAAGTCTTGTTACTATTAGGGTGGTACAGGGGGATCCGGCGGATTTTGGAGGGAAAGTTGCAAAGTCGGTAAGAGAAAAGCCAGGAAGCGGACGATGTGGGATGTAGAAGATTATATGCAGGTTAGACGGAAGAGGTTATTCTTAAACCTAGCGAATAAATAATCATCGTTTGGTGACAGGACAGGGCAAAGCATGAGCATGCAGAGAGAGATGCGTGTGCTTTAAGCTCGGAATCTGACTGGTTAGGTGCGTCCTGGCAGGTGACTGACGCAGGCTTATTCGCTAATGATGGTTGATCGTTGGAATGTCTCAGACTCCGAGGCCTTGAAGGTTTTATTGGGAAAAGTCGTGCCGGCTCCCGTCTGAGGAGGCAACTGAGGCTGCGACTCGGCCATGACGAATTACGTTAACCATGTGGCAATCATGAATGTGCATCCATGGATACAACTAGAATTCCGATGTTGTGGTACGGATAATCGGAACTTAGTGGCCCTCCCGCCTCATTGCGTAGAAGAATCTAGCCATAGTTCGGCTAGTAATAGTATTAAGTACATGTAGTACAGGTGGTTAGTCTTACAATACAATAAGTACCTATGTACGTACGTACATAGTAATAATCGTTAAAGTCCGAGTCCGCGGATATAATATGCCGACCGAGAAAGAGAGAGAGGCGATGCTAGCCATAAGTGACTGATGGTATGCTGATTATGTGCATAGCGCATGGCGCACAGCTCCCACGGGAAGCACGGCAAGATAGCGGTGGTCATGTCCGACAGATAGGTCCTGAGTCCATAGCAACATTGAACATTCCTGGCAGGGTCTTTACCTACATGTAGGTAGGTGGTTATTACACTACTCCTGTAGGCGGCAACTTTACCGTGGAACCCATCCTGTCACGGTTATCCACGCCATTAGAACTTTCTGTGTGTCTCGGTGACGATGCAATCAAACAGCATGGATTCACTCTGCTCTTTCTGTCGGCACTGACGTAATTGGTTAGTATGAAGACCTATAACTCGCAAGGGAGTTGTTAGCACGAGCTAGTAGGACTCAGTTGACTGGTTGACGACTTCTGCATCTTCAACGTCTAGTCGATTCAAGGAGTCAAGGGCGCTTTGCCAAACGTCATGTCTAATACTGACGGTAAGTAATAAGACATAAAATATCGAATGGGGCAGATGGAACGATGGAACTTAAACAGATTGGAAGAAACGCCCCATCTGTCCCCCCATCGATCCAAACAACCAGTTGACAGGAAATTGCAAAAACGATGGGGCAAGAAATACAGGGGTACCAAAAAAAACAACCTCCAAGCGCTTGAGGTGCCTCTCGCTTATCTTCAGATAAGCGCCACAACTTCCAAGCTTTAGGCTTAATTTTTACCCGTCAAAAGCGGAACTTCGTACTAAGTATTATTCCGACCCCTTTCATGCTTGTACTTATGTACTTAGTACCGCTTTGGAACATGGGGGAAAAACATCCGTGGATTTCACATTCGAACATACAACCCATTAGGTGATTATGTTGCCGGTTGGGAATATGGTACCGTTGAAATGTTGGGTTTGGAATATCCTATCCATGACTCCCTACTACATGTTCACATATCGAGTGACTACCGTGTAACCCTTGGGGCGAGGGTAGAGTCTACCTCGTGACCTAGGTTAAAGGGGTTAGCTTCTCCAGCTCCTGGTCCCAAATGGGACGGCTCTGCCTCTCACTCTCCAGAAAGGGTGACAAATAGTAAGGATATGGGTGCGAGCAATAACGTTGTAACGCGAGGAAGCTCAACTCCTACCTAGCCTCGACTACGAACCTTGGTATCGTAGGTATCCTTTGTCTTCTGCGAATACCCCTGTCTTAGGAGGAGATACCTCCTGTACAGGGCAAAGGAGCAAAAAGGCCATCTTCCCTACTCGGAGTCCAGAGTCTAGCCTTCTGATAGGATGGCCATTGGTCCCCAACAGAGAGACCTAATACCCAGACGTGGCCAGCCATCAGCCACGAGCTCAACGACCCCGTGACAGATGCGGTCGTTCCTCTTGAGGTATACCCCATGTCCCTGTGGTAACCTAGGACGGTGCGATGAAAGCATAAACTACTAGATACTGTTAGAGTCTGAGTACAGGCCTCTAAAGTGAGGTCTAATATATAGAGTAGGTATTTCCGATTAGAAGTAGAACGAGATGACTACTAGAAATGAATGCTCGGCTCTCCGTAAGACAAGGGGGGCAGGGCCGCCTTCTTATACATAGCGAACAGCAGCGAGCTAGCTGCGAGTTTCAATTCCACTTTGGACTTGGGTAATCGTTATTCATGCATGTTACCATTACTTTGACCATTAAAATCATGGTAATATTGCTTTAGTAGGCAATCATTACTCATTACGCTTGTTATTTACCTAGTATTATTGCTTGGGTGGTTTGCTCTTACTTTATGAGTGTCGTTTCTTATCATTTGACTTGTTTGTTATTGTTTTGCAAGTTTTTTTTTCCTATTATTTAGAGTATTTGTTATCTCTTAAAAATCAAGTGACTTGTTGTTTGGTTGGTTGGACATAATGTTTATTAAGTACATGTAGGTAAGTAGTATGAGTCGTTCAAAAGACGGGAGTGAACATTAATATTGGGGCAGTATGTGTGATACGTATCATAAACTCTAACACTTATAATTGATTGTCTCATCTTCGTGATTAGCTGCCACCGTTTCTGTTCCCCTTTCAAGAAAATTTGGGATATATTCGCGTTCTCTTGTCATATCGTTGACGCATACGACTGAAAATTTCATAAGCAATGTATTCAAGGCAAAGCTAGGTCGCCAATGTGGGTATGAGGAAGGCCATTATCAGTCAGAACAATTCTTATTGAAAATATCATATCACATCAATACTATGAAGGCTGTGGTTTTAAGCGGTTAGTAGCTCTGATATGATAAGTACTGGATAGGTACCTGTTACTTCCTTCAGCTCCGCCGAGGTGAACAAACTCGAATCGCCGAATCGGCTATTCTACATAAGTATGCGATGTTTTCCTAAACATTATACATGCCGAAATAAGAGATCTCAACCGAGTTGTATTTATCATTCTGCTTGTTCAAGTGAAGGGCCCCGGCCTCGTGCTTTGAAAGATGGATTGGTTTCTCCGACACTCCGGTCCCTGCTAGCTACTTCAGGCTCTTCGCATAACGACACAGTTGTTTATGATTTGTGTTTGATTCTGCTATACAGTACCGCCTAGAGGTCAGGGGGGTTAATAACTTATTAATGCCCACCTAGGATACGTATTCTTAGAGACTAACTTCCCGCGTCCGGAGGTGTATTGGTCTGGCGGACAGGTGGCTGTAGCTATATTAAATCCCCTTTGACCAATAGGCTCTCTTCCATGATAATATACCTCACATATCGTCTCATATGCTGTCGATATTTGCCGGGTACCTAATTCTGTATGAGAGATACATAAGTCAGCGAATCGCAAATTATTGCAGAATAGTATAGGCGTGCCTGGGATAACCCGCAGGATACACTATGGGGTCGCACTGTTCTTGCAACATAAAATCGCTAAGGATAGGTAGTGTTACGGGGGGGAGCATGACGAGGCTTGTTTTTATATAGCACGTGGCGGGCGAGAATGCCAGTTCTGAACCATAAGGCTTCCGGTGAAGGTTCTATACTGCGGGCCACAACATATGATTTGCATGTAACTTAATCCCTGCATTACTGGTAAATCCCAATACTGATAGCTTATATGACTTCTTGAACAAAGATGAATGCATGGAATCTCGAATTGGGGTTTCTACGCACAGATTAGGATAGCATGGCATATGTACATACATACCTGCGGACACGAGTTGACGCAAAAGGCGAAGCACTCCTATACCGGAGTAGCTAGCACGTTTTTACTATCCACGAAGGAGCCTATCACGGACAGTCTGACACTAGATCTTACCTCGCTTCATCTTTCCTATATAATATACGAATATATGGATCATCTAAGTGCTTATTATAAAATTGCCAAGAGGCAGGATTTCGGAAGTCATATTTGCCGATCAAAGTATTCGGTTTCACAAGGTATCAGTGAATAAATTCCACTTGGGACGGCAGCCAGGCTTATTCGTTAATCGGTGAGACAAGTCAGTTATATCAATAGGGCCCTTTGCGTAGGCCAACGGAATATTTGCGGACAGACAAAATCAAGCTGCCCTATATCAAAATATTACCCGTCCTTACGATAAATGTCACAGTTGCATACTAGGCATTACAGCGTCACACTGGAGCTGCATCAATGGAATGCGAGTGTGAGGCTGTCTGCCGAAGGTCAGATTTAGGAATCACGTCACACGCCTACAATATGCAGTATGACACGAAGCCAGCTCAGATCAAAATTACGCTAGGCCAGGGGATAAAGGGTCCAAACCAATCAACGAGCAGCCTAGAACTTCATTTCGTGCAATTATTCAAACGCCGAATCTAGTTTAGACATCACGGAATCCACAAGCTATCTTTTCATATCCATACAACAGTAGAGCCCGTTGGGGTAATATAGACCGATCTATGAGATGCCGTAATACAGGAGATCCAGGCTGTAGAGAAGACAGCATAAGCAACCAAGCACATTGGGGGAGCAGATGTCTTCCGCATACCCGCATACACAGTTGAGGAGATATTGTGTGATAGGATACTCCATGCTTACCGAACGATCAAGATAATGGCCCGAAGCTCGCTATCAAGATTCCGTCTCTCTCAAATGAAGGTAACGGTCTGAGTGAACGCCGATCTTACCCGCCGTTTTGAACATAAGAAAGACACGACGGAAATCAAGGGCCCAAAGGTGCTGCTTCCCCGTTCATGTGACTCAAATACGGAAGCCATCCATAGCAAGTCTATACGAATGTGCTCCAGATCAGCGTCATCTTTCCTAGGTAGGAACGATTTTCCATCTTTTACGAGAATCTAAACTCGCTATGAGACCGGCTGCGAAGCATATTGGAATGACTCTGCGAAGCTCCTTCTGTATATTATATATACATCTAAGGCTGCTTACTTCAGTAATATTGTATTATTTTAAGTCTCGGGCTAGCGTCGCGGTAAGATAATTAGTTGAGCCCCGGAGCCGTATAGGAGTATACTATAGCGTGGCAATGTTGCCATGTGAATTTACATAGGTAGGACCCTAGGGCCATATTACAACCTCCCCTTCAATGTGGCGCCTCAGGTGGAACATATCTAATGTCTTACTACATTGACCGTTCTATGGGATTCCAATTTTGCATAGGATTGCTCTTGCTGGCAATCATGTATCACCATGCTTGGTGCTTACATCTAAGAGCATTGCTACCGTGTTTATATCTGATAATTGTGACACCATTACTGGGCCCTATAAATATTACACCCGATGATTGCCATGTAGGTATTTGACGGTGATCCGCCTGGTGAACCCAAGCTCATTGACTTATAATAACTGAAATATCTAAGCTGAAGAACTGATTTATGCTATCACTTAGCTACTACTAGTTCCGTAACGAATATTCCCTGTTTTACGATCAGTTTTCCTCATAAATGCCCATTCATTCCAAGCCCCCGCAGAAGTTGTCCCGACGCTGTGGTTCGACGGATAGTGTCTGCAAAAGGGTTTGAGACTTAGGGCAGATCCTGCGAGTCGATACCGATTCTAAATTGCGTGAACACCCGCTAATAACTTCCCCTTCCCTAAGCCGTAGGGACTAGGGCCAATATCAGGGTCAGGATGTAGTTTACATGTCCTTGGGCTAGTGGCAGGCTCTATACCATAAACAGTAATAGGAACTTCATGGGTAGTATCTCAAGAGCAGCCTTTCGGGATGACGATAGACCCCGTCACAAGTTTCTTACCCATCACGATCAAGCTTAGGAAATATAAATAGGGGCTACAATCCAGTATGGTTGCTTATAGCTGGCCACCATGCTTATTGTCCCTGTTCAAAATTCCTATACACTCCCATCCTACTCAGTTAAACAAGAGCCTTTATCCCAAATCGCCATGGCTACAGCCGTCCAAGAAGTAGTCGCAACACTCCAGGATGTCCAGTCCATACCCCTCCCAGTCAGCTCTCGGGACGAACTGCTGGCGTTTATACGAGGGTCCCGTGTTACCATACCCGATCTGCAGTCCATGATAAGCCATTGGCCCCAGACCATTCACCCAGAGATAGGCAAGTTAGAGAAATACGTGCAGGACAGCCTTGACTCGTAAGCCTTCTGTTACTGTCAATTTATTCACCCACTCACTGCTTGTAGTATTATGCCCTCTGCGAAGGACCAGAACCGAATCCGCGCACTGAAAAAGACAAATATAGCTTTCTTTGGAGCGTCATGGTGGCCATTTGCGCCATACGACGCGTTGCGAGTTGGTACACACCTGGGGATGTGGGTAAGTACAATAGCAATACGACTATAATAGTTCCAACTGTCTGACATTTTATCATCAAGCTCTTTGCTTGGGACGACGGTATGCCATTGCCACCAATAGAATCTAGCCCACCGCTCTTCGCTTACCGAACTCGCCGCAGAAACGGACTCTGTCGAGTATTCTACAGTCATAAATGACTGGGATACCGCTTCCACCTTCCGACAGCAAACCGCTGAGTATCTGCGGCAGAGCCTATCCAAAGACCCAAACCCGAAGCTCTCAGAAATATCCAAAGATCCTATCATCACTTTCTTCCGGCCGATAGGAGAGGCTTTCGCGAAGGCTTGCAATGATCGTACGCCCCTTAACATATGTTTAATCAAGAAAATACGTGAGGATCTAACCAAGCTGTAGGTCAGATAGCCAGGTTCCTACACGAGTTGCTCTTCTACATGGATATGTGTGGTGAGGAGCAGAGGATCCAGCTCACAGATCGTCTCCCTACTATCGAGGAATACATACGAATCCGCATGGGCTCCGGCGGCGCACGAGTCTGTATGGCTACTATTGAGTATGTAAACCGCCCTCTATCACCTTTCTCCTGGTAATCAAGCTGTTAAACTCTCACAGGTATGCTTACGGAATATCACTGCCTGAGGGAGTGATGGAAGACGAGGTGATGGAACAGATTTGGCACGAAGCGAGTCTTGTCATCTGCGCGTGAGTATTAACGACTGCGTACATGCCAATAATACCATACTGACCGTATCTCAAGTGCAAACGACATCTTTTCCGTCAAGAAGGAAGTGGTTAGTCTGCAGTCTCCCGCCGTGCTAGTTGTTCCTAGCTTGCTAACCTGACATATTGTAGGAACAATCACAAGTCGACTCACTGGTTCCGCTACTCTGCATACAGCTCGGATCCGTCCAAGAGGCTATGAACCGTGCTGTAGAAATTGTGAGGTCGGCAATCGAACGATTTGACACGGCGGAAAAGCAGATCCTCGACCGGTACTCTGCCACACCCGAAGTCCAGAATGATATCCGTAAATTCATTGACGGCTGTAAATATGCTTGTACGGCAAACATCAATTGGAGGTGGGTGCTAGTAACTGTCCTTGGCCAAGATATTGCTAATAGATGACTGCAATTTAGTTTGGTCTCGGGAAGATATAAACTGAACTGTCAGTCTATGGCTGATGGATTAGACGTCACCCTTTGATGGGTGCGCCGGGACCTAGGAGTATCAGGCTGAGAACAACTGTTCATTAATTTGAAATATGTCCATGGTTATACACGCCTAAGAACATAAAGGGCGATTGATGGCGGTGTGAAGTGTCTGCTAGTTGGCGTTAGAGCCATGATCTGAAACTTCCAATAAGTGATCTAGTTTTAAGTAATAGCGGTGGGAACCCGTTCAGTTTTAAGGTCTCGTTGTGGAACTTGTCTGATGTTACAACGATTGACAAAGAAAATAGCTCTTCACCAAATTGACCACTCTGCAAGACATAGGAAGAGGTCTGGGGAAGAGCAGGGCAAATTCTGCATAAAATGGATGCTCCCTGGGTCAAAATATCGTGATATCTTTCTCAGCCCCCTACTTTCATTTTAAATATCCACTTTCCGAAGCTCTCCTTCCCACCTTTCTCTCTCGACTACCTTATGGCATCCCCAGAAGCTCAAGGCTCAGAGCAAAAAGAAGGGCTTCCTTGTCCTCCAAACAGTCCATTCCACATCCGTGACGTAGGTCCGATCCGTTTCCTCGGGTGCTGTGCGACGGACTCGGACTCCGCCGGCAGCGTATGTGGGATCGAAGTTTTTCATCCTCCCTATTTCTGGCTGGCTACGAGTATGGAACTCGAATTTAAGGTCGGCGATGAGGTTATTCCTCCCGAGTTCATTCCAGTGTTATTGGGCGGCGATCGCTAACTTTTGTCTATTAGCGTTCCGAGGAACCGCGCAACGGACCCGTGAGTCTCGACGATGACATCGTTATGTCTCCTTTCCTGTCTCTACCGACGCCTACTGGTGGCGTTGAGCCAACAAACGGATTGCAAAACAACTCGTCATTAAACTCGATCGGGCCGGCAGTCGGGCTGAGTATAATAGGTGTGGTGATACTACTCGTCGTCATCTGGATCAAGTCCTTGCGGAGCAAAAGACGAAATATATAGGGCTTTTTTCATAGGAAACATAATAAATCTGCCTTGGCTGTCAATAGAAATAGTGGGAAAAAGGAGAGGAAATGACAAAGGATGGGATGCTACGATGTGTCGATGCCACTGAATATTAGGTAGTGATGAGGAAAGTATGCGTTGGGGATAGGGGCTGGGTAAAGCTTTCCGGAAGTAAATAAGGTATAATAGAGGGAAAACAAAATAACCAAAAAAAGATAAAAGAAGAGCAAAAAGGTGATCGTGTCCCAGCCACAACTTTGCGGTGTCGACGAGTTCGATCAAGGCGCCCAAAGGATAATGGTGTCCACAGGGATCGAACCCACAGGTTAGTGTTCCTCCTGTTGCCCGTAGCACTTACTACTTGCACCATGAAGGAACCCCGATCGCACCTGTTGAAAAACCGGCCGCTTTTTAGGAACTATAAGCCTAAGCAAGCAAATACCAGTTGATTGGCACGTGGTCGTTCGCCGTAGTCGAATCACCAAGGCGACAACCGCATAATACCCGACTTTGGCAACCGCGACCATCGCGCCTTCCGTATGTATCAACCAATAGGGGTAGGTACCTAGGTACCTACCCAGTTTCCCACTGTGCAGTCACCTTGGAAGCCTCTACGGAATTATCCCCTTTAGCACTGTAGCGCTAGTTATATCTGAGATATCCTACTAGATTAATAGTTATATCATAATATAGTATACCTTAAGTCAATACTACTTCGATGTGCTCACGCTTGGCGGCACATCATCCTCACCAGTACCCCAAGTAGTGCTCTCCTTATCTCCCAGCGTGAGCTCCAACGTGCCACCGTTCAGGAAGAAACTGTGAGTGAGGTAGTTCTTGGTGTAATCTTCCCCATCTAATTTCGCGCTCTGGATATAGATGTTCTTGTACGCGGTGTCGAAGTTGACGGTCTTGATGGTGGCTGTTTTCCCCGTCATGCCATTGGTGATCGAGACAGACGAGAAGAAGGGCGCCGTGATGAAATAGATGTCCTGGCCCGGGTTCGGGAAAATGCCCATCATAGCTAGCGCCACGAAAGACCCCATAGCACCCGAGTCGTCATTGCCTGGTATTCCTGCTGTCGTTGTGTTGAACTGACTGGGTATATAATAATGAACGCGCTCGACGGATTTACCGGGGCGGCCCGCATAATGGTATTGGAATATCGTCAAGAAGGCTTGTTCATCACCAACATAGAGAATACCGCTCTCGTGTAGGTAGTCCAAGCGGCTGACAAAGGTTTCGGGTCCACCAAGAGTAGTAATCAGAGCTGCCATGTCGTGGGGTGCAAAGAAGGTGTAGAGCCAAGGACTTCCCTCGTAAGTCTCGTGGCCGCCCGGGTTAAGATAACAAGAATCAAACTCCATGACAGAAGAACATAGGGTCGGATCCTGATACCCCCAAGTACCATTTAGGTATTTCGGCTGCAAGAACCCGGTGAACCCGGTGTCGACACCTTTGATATCTGACTTCTGATCAGCTTTATATAGATTTATCCAATTCCCTGATCGTTCCGTGTACTTCTCGTAATCGTCTTGCTTGCCAAGTGCCTTTGACATTTCAGAGATACAGAAGTCGTTGTAAGCATACTCCACGGTTCGAGAAATGCTCCTCGTGAACAGGCCGGTTCCATATGGGTCATAATCATCAGCTGGGATGTATCCATACTTCTTCCAGCTGTATAAGCCGCCACGGCCTTCGTAATCCCATACCGGAGGTTCGTCTTCTGCATCTTTGATCAAAGCTTCATACCCGGTCTCCCAGTCTACATCTTGTGTGATGTTCTTGAGATATGCGTCCACCAACACGATGTCAGCATTGGAACCTCCTTGAGTCCATCCCTTAGAGAGGGACATTCGACAGTCCGGCAGCCACCCCTCGTGTCGATAGATATCGATGAGAGAGCGGATCATGAGAGTTTGCGAATATGGATCCACAAGCGTGATGAAGGGATGAATGGACCGAAACGAGTCCCAAATACAATAATAGGAATCGTAATACGGCTCGTCACTTTCCCAAAGATAATTTTCACCGGTATAGTCCTGGGGACTCAACATTGCCCTATACACGCCACTCCAGAAGATGGTCTGCATGCTTGTATCTTCGAAGCCAGTCGCGTCAACGCTAAGGACGGCGAGCTTGTCTTTCCAGATTTCTTCCGCGGTGGCTAAAGTCTTTGAGAAATCAAAATCTGGTATCTCTGTCTCAGCATTCTTGCAAGCTTGGTCGACGCTCTTGAAAGAGAGCCCAACACGGATCGTGATTGTGGAACCCGGCTCAACCTCGTTAAACCGAACATAGGTGCCCGCGGGGAGTGGCGGGGAGTTATTGTCTTTTCCCACTACGATGCTCGTCGGTTCGCTATCAGCCCTAGTGTTAGTGAACACGCCGGTTTCGCGTATGGAGTTGCCCGCGGGAAAATCGGCACAATAATGTAGGTTATATGAGCCGGTTCCAAAACTGGGCTGAAAAGTACCACTCCCCGACATTCGACCATTGTCTTTGCGTACGGACGCACTGCCGTTCTGGCGCGTGTCTGGCAGATCAGTTAGGTCTACGATGAACAGGGGGCTCAATGGCGCGTCCACAGTGGCATTTCCAGTGGCGTTGCCGAAGAATGTGAATTGGTAAAGCGCAGTGTGATTCGCGGCCGTGATTTCTGCCCTTATGCCGGATTGGAGATCGATGGTGAAATAACCAGGACGAGCGGAAACGCTCCCATCAACGACCTGGACGCTGCGTTTAGTTTTAGGAAAAACGCAACCATTGACCTCGTCGTCCTTGCAACCCGGATAGGCAAAGATTGGGAAGTTGGCCAGCGATGAGGCGCCACCTGTGCCCGAATCGTGCATATGAGAGAAGCCAGTGACTGGGCTCCCATTCGAGGCATACCCTCCTTGGTTGTCGCTTGTGACGTCCGCAACAGCTTTCGCCATACCTGTAAGGTTGTTAGCGATACTTCATATTCGCATTGATAGTTGTCGGACTTACCGAATGGCAAAGTTGCTCCAGCGAAGACGTGACCTATTGTTGTGATGAGTCAATCTTCAAAGATTAATAAGTGTCCATAAGAGACATACCGCCATTGCGGGTGCCAATGAGAGGGTCTACGAAATCATAGGGACCAGGGGAGTTGTCGTCCCGTCGAAGTACGCTCGCGGAAGACGCCTGCCACGATGTAGCCGCAACGAAATACAATAAGAATGATCGAGCAGCCATCTTGCCTGAATATTCTTGACTGAGGCTAATAAAAAACCAGAGCTATGACGAGTACAAGCCCCCGTCACCTATATATAAGCGGGAAAGCATGGAGAACAAACTACAAATACAAAGAGGAGAAGCTCGTGGTACGAAAAAGGCAAGTCCCAAGGCACAGTACAGTGGCATTGCATATCAAGGCGGGGTTCCAAGGTTGTAAATACCCCGGATTCTTGATGGCATCTCATATGCTCGGCCATTTAAGAGCAGAGATCCTTCGGTGAAGGTGGAAGGGGCATTGCCGGATCGTCATTCCTTCAGAGGAACTAAGCCTTCTTCTGCTGACTAGCAAACCGGGTTGACGTAGATGAATTTGGGGGCGGATATGGGTGGTAATATCATGGGCCATCGGATATTCCCCCTTGCATTTCTAGTACATAGAGGAATATGAGAGAAATCCTAAGACATATTGAAAGCACGAGGCCGAAATAAGAAGATAGCTTTGCCATTGCGGTACAAGCCAGCCGGGGAGCACATTGACAAGACAATTGTCCGGATTGTAAGACTTCGACTGTATTACCATGTTACATAAAGGCTTTGGGGTCACACTACCTTCAAAAGCAGGGGGGATAAAACCCGAGAAGAGAACTTTGGAAGCATCAGTATACTTAGTTGATGGGAATATGGTCTGAGTCCGTAGTGCTGTATATGAATCTATAAATGATAGATTTAGATGTAGGTTAAGATTAGGTACTATGTAGTATGGTATGGTAAGGTTGGTTCCTGCGTTCTGAATCGTTTATGGTGTGCGAATGGAACCCGCCGGAGGAATTAAAAATAAAGGTGAAGGTTCAACTTTGGAAGCTGTCCGCCGCTAGACTAAAGGGGGAACTACCCCATCACGCCGCTCCTCTGATTGGTCCATACTCCCCCGCAAAAAGCTGCTATCCGCTATCTGCTATCGGCGAGTAGAAAAATTTCCAAGGTCGAATTAATTTTTATTTATCGGTCAATTGGTAGAGCTTCACAGAATCAAGCCATTGAAATCCAACATACGCCGACGACCACGCGATATCCACACCAAATTCGCCGTGTTATACGTCCTACTGACCTGACATAACATATACTCACTCAGCAAATAAATAAAAGGAGAGGCAAAATGGGGTCGACAAAACCAGAGAAGAAGGAGAAAAAGGACAAGAAGGACAAGAAGCGTAGCGAGGCAGATGGCGTGACGAAGACCAAGAAGGATAAGAAAGAGAAGAAGGAAAAGAAAGAGAAGCTCAAGAGCGCCGTCAACGCCGCCCTCGAAGACCAAGCAGAGGCCAACACCACCGATACCCCTGTCACCATTCAGGATGCCGAGGAGAAGGCTGGCAAGGTCATGGAACCCGTCGTCGGTGCCCTGGTGCCCTTCGCGCTCCCGCTGGCAGATGAGAAGGCTACTAAGAAGGTCATGAAGACCGTACGGAAAGGTATGTCCA
Organism: Hypomontagnella submonticulosa; assembly: GCA_022984865.1. Lineage (NCBI taxonomy): Eukaryota > Fungi > Ascomycota > Sordariomycetes > Xylariales > Hypoxylaceae > Hypomontagnella > Hypomontagnella submonticulosa. The sequence goes on along the minus strand of JAJKLF010000004.1, from coordinate 636,267 downwards.
CATCGAATATTTTGAATCCGGGCTTTGGCCTATTAAGACCACCTACCCATTCGTTGTTTATTCTCCTATTATCTGGCACAGCTTCAAGATGAAAAAAAAAAAAAAAATTCAAGCGCTAACACCTCTCCCCAACCCCAGCGGCGAAACACAAGGCCCTCAAGCGCGGCGTAAAAGAAGTCGTCAAAGCCCTGCGCAAGTCGCCGGCCAGCGGGCCCGGCAACACGTCCTTCCCGGGCGTGGTGGTGCTCGCGGGGGACATCAGCCCCATGGACGTCATCAGCCACATCCCCGTGCTGTGCGAGGACGTCAACGTGCCGTACATCTTCGTAGCCTCGCGCGCCGAGCTCGGCGCCGCGGGAAGCACCAAGAGGCCCACGAGCGTGGTCATGGTGACGGAGAAGCGCGCCGGCGCGAAGAAGGACAAGGAGGAGAAGATTGACGAGGAGGACGCGAAGGAGTTCTCCGAGGCGTATAAGGATCTGGTTAAGCTGGTGGAGAAGGAGGCTAAGCAGCTTAAGTTCACATAAGCGGTGGCTCTTTTTGCGACGGCCTTCTCTCGCCCTCTCTAAAGAATCTTATGCGAGGCAATATGGCTTGGCGTGTAACCTATATGGGAGAGCCCAAGAGTATGGACCTTGATCGTGGCTCACACATAGCTGCCAGGCGTTTCTCATCATCGTCCTTTCGAATATCCAAGGGTACCTTCGGATCACTGTATGTACTGCTTCGGTCGGCTACACAGGCGTGGCCTCTGGCGTTGGGGGGAAACATTCGGTTTTATTTACATTGGGGATCAATCGAATTTGATTCGTACGAACTTTTACTTGCCATCAAATCGCATCCGGTGACGGTTCGGCACATTAGGACAACGTGATACTAATCGTAGCATTTCATAATTCTGATACGGGACAGCAGACACATGATTCATTACGTTTACTTCAATTTACTATACAGCTAAAAAAACGTACGGACTCCATCCTGCTTCCTAACGCCTCTCTGGCGATTTCAGGTTTAACATGTAGGGAAGCTCACATACGCAGGTCCTTCGAAGCCAGCCTTTAATCCCTAGTCAAAGGGGTTGGTGCGGGTGCCCCACCAGGTGAGGAATAGAGACAGGCCGACTGTCTCTAGGATCTTTGACGTTGCGCCGACTGCGACGGTGTCAATCGGTCGCTTCTCGGTGAAGAGCTGAGCGAGATACTGCGAGGGATGTTAGAGTTATATGCCGATGGATTCTCCCAAATGGGGACCTGGAGATATGATGGGATACATACTGTAGGAGCAGACGTGGCGGCGAAAATCAGAGCGCCGAGGTAAGCAGCGCCCTTATAACTGAGAGTGCCGGTGGCGTTGATGAGAGCGCCGACACCGTAAGCTTGCAGCGCGGAACCGACGAGAGAGGTACCGACTGCGACGGCCGCCGACGAGGCTTCCCTTGATCGGACGAACTCTTCCTTGGTGTTGGCGGCTTTGGCTCGCTGGTAGGTCTGGCCGAATAGAGGGCTGAGGACTGCGAGCTCAATGCCGTGGTTGAATGCGGTGCCTAGGGCGATGGCCGAAGGCTTGACCGGGGGAAGGTCTGGGAGAAGGACGTCTGTTAGTTTACAATTCATGTACAAATAGCGACGACAAAGATCTCGTTTGCCGATATTTCCAAGTTGCGGACGACTTTCAATTACATATTGGTGCAAATGACCGTCTTCTGCCGAGATCGAAGAATAAATTGTGGTAGGTGATTACTTACAGTGAAGAGACATGATGGCTGGAGTATTTCTGAGATACGCCTGATAGTATGAGTGGTGACGAGCAAGGTTTCTACTTTGGATTGGTGTAGGAATCGCTGTAATACTTTGTAATAGTTTGAGGATAAAGGAAGGAATCAACTTTGAGAAGAGCTGCCTCTTATAACGTCAAGCTACGGCACCGATGACGAAAACAACATTGAGACCATGCAGCCTAGGAGAATACTTTGATCCGAGACATCTAGTTTGACGTACCTTACGTACATGTACCTACCTACATCCGGTACTTAAAAAAATGCTCAAGGGCTACATGGATCCGGGTAACCAAGTTTCGTCCGTTACTGCCCAGTGTTTTTCCAAACTATAGCTCTGGTCTGTTCTAGCCTCTTCAGCATCGAAGTCCTTGGTTCGAAGCTCAGAGTGACGTAATAGATGTCCTTAGATGTCACAAGATCTATGATTGGGCCGTGGGGCGGGGTGGAGCATGAATCGTCGACCTAAAATGACGGGATCTACTAAATTGTGGCTGAAGCTCGTTACACAGCTACCTAGCTCCGTAATGTATCGATGCTTTGAGAAAGACTTGCCCATGTTTTGAGTCTGTATTTGGTATATTATAAAGAGGCAAACTCATCAATGAGTGTCTCAAGCTACATCACGGTAAGCTAGATGCTGAATGCACATAACTCAATTGGAAGCTCTGATGAAACCTGGGCCCCGGCAAAGTCACATTCCAAATGCTTGGACCGGAGCACCAACTCCTACATAGACTTCGGATTGGCCCGCTTTCTCCTCGGCTGTGGCTTGATCGTTACCGGAAACAACTCTATTCTCAGCTCAACCCATCATAACTAGCACCGTACTTAAGTAGCTCCAAAAGCTCGCGAAATGATGACGACGTGAAGTAGATGAGTATCCATTGGACCCGTTCCGCAATACCGAACGAGACCGAAAACCAAGAATATACTCCTAGGTACCTAGTAATTATTGATGCAATTCTCACCAATTTGTTGTACCCCGCCAGATTTGTCGTAAATGGATAAGACTAGGATTACGAAGGGCGAAAAAGTCCCTTATGATGCTTTACTACATGACCGACTGACCTCTTGTCGATGTCGGAGTCCATGGAAATGTACACTTGTTATATTAACGCCTTAGACCTTGTACAACGCGGCACGTACTCATAGGAAGTTCCTTGAATGCAAACCCTCGGTGTATCAATTCAATCAATCCTCTCCCCCCTTGTCAGTACCGATTAACACCCGCTATGTTGTTTGTCTTTGAAATGTTAGACTCGTCTTTTTATTGTTTTTATTGTCTTCACGTCGTCATATGCTGTCCGTCCTCTCCGCCCCGCAATGCAAGTAATGCCCTGACATCCGAAACGTACTGCATCCCTTCTAGAAGGGGCACTAGATGCAGCAAGTCATTATCCGTGGGGTCATTGATCCAGCCTTGAATGGGAATCGCATTATCTGCACGAATTCTCTGGTTAGCATGCTAATGGCAAACTTTGAAACAAAATCGATAGCTAGATCCAGCGGGTGATCCTACCTTGATGGAACATGTAGCTTAGGGGACTGTTGTCTAGAATCATAACCTTGCTTAGGTCTGGTTCTATCGAGCTTAGATCCTTGATAAATGCGCCGTGCCTGAACGTGCAATGCTGCCGGTAGAATCTGCCTGAAAAGAACTTCCTCTCGGATTCCAACCAGTCGATGACGGGATCGGCATATTCTTGTACGGACGCCGTGAAGACGACGAGATTGAACCATTTGCACACCTTTTCGCAGCCTGGGTTAGCTTGGTAATATATCTAAGGGCGTCAACTTCTCACCTTCCGAAGAAATTCGTCGCAGTGCGGTCGCTTGTGAACATAGTACAGAATGGGATGCTGAGGCCCAAGAGCCTGTTGACCCCCACTTCCGACGTACGTCGTATTCAACCGCACTTCGACCATGTGTCCCGAGCCCATTCGACCGCCTTTGGACATGCTGTGTATCAAAGTCTCATCCAGGTCTAATATCAATGTTTTCAGGTGTTTCGGATCGAGAGGCTCGTAGGGGAGATAGGAAGGTTGTCGCCGGGGTATTAAGGGCCTGGGAGGAGCTGGAGTTTTGGGGTATCTAGTCAAAGCTCCAATAGGTGAAGTAGGAGACTTGAGCTGCGCTGATACATCTGTCGAAGATTCGCCGCTGTTAGTAGTGCTAGCTGCGCTCGCGGATTGTGCTTTTTTGTGTTTCCGCTGTCGCATAGTCTCATCGTTGTTTAGCTTGATTCGGATCGATCTTCTAGTCGGAGCGGATTCTTCGTTGGGATCAAGGGATTTGGACCGCGCATGATGACCGGAAGAACCGGAAACACGACGAGTACTCTTCGTCCTGCTACCCATCTCTGATTCCGAGTCCGACGAGAGGCCAGATGAGGAGGTCCCCGACGAAGGTATCGGTCGGGATGCCATGAAGGTCTGTTTCCCTCTCACATTTTGACTGGAACGTCGCGATGAAGCTTGCTTCTCGTCTTTTATCACGAAGTTCTCCTTGTAGTCAGCTGCAATTTTGCGCGTATCACCACCGTAGATGCCAAGCAGGCTTCTGAGTTGTCGCAACGGAACGAAGTTTCCTTCTTCATCGTAGAAGCAGGCGGCCAAGTAGACTCCAGGTGCAGCAATAGTAGACAGAACCCAGCGTAGGGAGTTGACGAGACCAGTTACTATGCGCCCGGGAATAGCGTGCCACGGATAGGATCGGATATTCGTGCCCTTAGTATCACCCTTCTCTAGTAAGGGCGTCTTCTCGTCCGCGCCCTGAAAATCGCCTACGTCGCCGTCGTTACTGGGCATGATTTGTTCCGGTTCGGATGTTATCGCGCCTTTCTCACTGGGCGGCGTTTCCCCTGAAGGCGCTGGGTTGTCATCGGATTGGGCGACAGCTAGACCGAGGTGGCCTAGGGAGTTGGATCGCGAAGGGGCGGGACTCGAGGTCGGGGAGACGCGCGAGGATATTATATTGAGGGAGTTCATCTTCTGGTAGATTTGCAAGCCATGAAGAATCGATCGTGCCCGCCGAAGAACAAGCAATATTATGAAAGACGATTAAGATATCTGGTGGAGGCGGACCGATGGAAAAGGTGGATAATACAATTGAGATCGATCGGCCGGGCTGACTTGCCCGAGTCGTGTTTGTTCCCCGTCCCGTCCCGAAGTTGAAGTTTTGGAAAACGCGAAACTGAAAGGTGTAGTTGTCTATGTGGAAAGCTGGTGGCGTATACAAGTCCCGTGTTATTGTTGTATGTACTTTAAAACAAGAGATCGGGTTTCTCTTTTTCAAACCTCGGTTGAAGTGCGATTGCTGACAGCTACGAACAACAATGACGATAAGGTTTACTTGGGCCTTCCAAACGTTTCATTCCTCGTTATTATCAAGTTATGCAGTTGAGGCGTGAGAGGTTCAAGAAAAAAGAAAGGAAAATTAAAAAACAATTAAAAACACGCTGTCGCGAAAAAGTCTTTCGTGTCGCCAGTAGTTTTTGTTCTACCAAAAAAACAGCTGCTGGAGCGTCACTCGAACTTTAGATAGGTTCAGGTGAGTTAGCATAACCAGACAGGGAGTTTATTGCGGTAGATGTTGCTGAGCGGATAGCAGCACAGGGCTCAACAGAATGGATTAATTGGAGCCAAGAACTACCCAAGACCACCGAGACCACCGAGACCACCACAGTGACCATCACCGTACTACTGGAAATTAGCGGCGTTGTGTCCCGCTCTTACCACTGCTGGGCCGCTAGTATGGATCGTATTGTACAGAGTTAATTACCCATCACGTGCTAAATACCCGTGCGCAAAATGCAACCGACCCCGCCATCAATACAGCGTACCCATGTACTTTGAATTAAGTTCGTCATTTATGTACCCTTTTTTCTGGCAGCCGCCAAACGTTTGAGTCACAATTGCGAATTCTCATAGAAAAAAGTTCCGTATGAACTTCCACTAACCTTTTCCACTAACTATTATCACGAAGAAAGCCAAACGACACTGGGAGATTTATGACACCCTCCCTTACCAGTTATCTTTCCCAAAATAGAGACATTCGAATTCTAAAGTCTTGTTGTACAGCAAGAGCTACAAATTGCCGATTGCGCTCCATTTTGCGCCAACCAACTCCATACCTGATCGTTGTACCCTAAGCTACCAGAGCTCTCCATATAGTTATAGATCCTCAAGGAGATTCTAGTCGATCGAAACATGGCTCCTAAGGGGGCCCATGCGCCCGACCTGGAGAAATTCCTCGACACATTGAAGAGTAGGCCTGTTGATGCGTCTGTGGATTTTCTCATATCGTAAGTGCCGGCTCCCTTACAATGTTCCTGAGGTCCGTAATTAACATATGTGGTGTAGTCTCCTCAAGCGACGACAGATTCGAGGCGCCGAGTCTTGCGCGATCGCTACGGCACACATCCTCCTCCAAGTTGTCGCCAAGGATAAATGGATCGATGTCGACCAGCTCATTGGACGAGTTCAACTAATTGGCAGGAGACTTGTGACAGCGCAGCCTCATGAGCTAGTCATTGGCAATATTGTGAAGAGAGTTCTGGGGTTGATACGAGATGAGGCGGAACAAGATAGAAATGACAATGGTGTCGACACGCCTCCCAACGCGACCCCTTCCCTCCCGCCTGCTTCCCTCCCGCCCGCGATCAGTACCCCCGAAAGACTAGTTCGCCCGCTCTCGTTGACTACCGCCGGGTCGTTTGCTCGTACGCAGTCTATGTTCACCCTACTCTCGGATCCGGATTTCGACTCTTCACCTACCTCCACACCTAGGCTCGGCTCAGGAGCATCAACACCGCAACGGCACCCTGTATCTACGAATGTTCATGCGCTGAGATCCGAGGTTATCGACGGAATCGAAGAGATTATGGACGAGATCAGGCAGGTCGACGAGCAGGTTCAAGCCTACGCCGAGATTGTTATTCACCCGGGAGACTATATATTGGTTCACCAACCCTCGAGAACGGTCCAGAAGTTCCTCATGCGAGCTGCAACTAAGAGAAAATTTACTCTATTCCTTGTCGTCGATCCATCCGAGGCGGCTACTGCCGACGATGCGTATGCCTCTTTACGAAAGTCGCTGTCATCTGGAGGATCGACCGTAGTCAATATCATGAACGTGGGCCTCATGGCTTACATGTCGAAAGTTAACAAGGTCATACTCGGAGCCCGAGCAATTACTAGGAAGGGTGGAGTCGTTGTCGATGCCGGCGCTGCGGTTATCGCGCGTGCCGCACGCGAACAAGGCAGAACAGTCATCGTGTTGGGCGGCGTCTATAAGCTCAATCCTGATAGTCGGTATCATGACGAGGCGTTCATTGAATGGGGCGACCCCTCCAAATACGTCAACTTCGCAGACGGTGAGATGGTTGAGCAAGTAAGAGTAAAAAATGCCCTCGCCGAGTTCGTCCCTACCGAGCTCGTCAACACCTACATTACGAATTTGTGAGTTATTTATGTGGTAGCATGCATTGCCGAGTCTGGGGATCGCTAACTTCTTATAGGGGCGCACACTCTAAAGATCACTTGCATGGCATCATTGCTGATCATTACAAGGAAGAAGACATCAACTTCGACCTATTTGGCAAGATCCAAAGATGATTCCTGAGCGTCGCCACGTCATGTCTAAATTGCGACAGGTCGGGGCAGTAATGTAATGAGACAGAAGAGGTGGGGATATCCTCAAATCTAGTTGGGCTGCCTCCATATGTGTAGGATTTATGCTGCAGGCTACAAGAGCTCACTCGAATATCCCGCCAGTTTGACTCATTTTTCGAATGCAGCCTTGTGCGGGCACGCGTGATGGTCATGGTGGCCGCGTCACCTAGTAGCTAGCTCGACATGCACATGCAGGGGTTTTCGCATACCAACACAGCCGAGGAATCGCTAGAACGTGGGGTGGGCTGACTGACAGAAGCTTGGTACGAGCTTGGTACTCCTCCACCGGGTTTGAGCGAATCTCGTTGAGGGATGGTCTGGCCGATTAATCGAGGGCTGAGTAGCTCGGCCTCCAATGAAACCGTTTCTTCGGGGAGGACGCGGCCCCGATACATCGTAGAGATAGGATCGAATAGGCCTCGCTGTAGACTGTGGGACAAATGAAATAAAATAAAATGCCTCCGAAGCTCATCGGGCACCAGCTTTCGTGATACCATACGTAACATATTGTATACCACTGGACAGTAAATAATCGTTGTGGTACTTAAGAGTCACAATTCCAAGCATTGACTGTCAAACAGGTCAAACAATCCCAACGCCACCAACCACCTAGTAACTCTCTTACAAGCATCTCAGCTCTACATACCTAATTTTTCTATTGTAATCGTGTCAGCGGTAATATTCTGCTCCTAAAAATCGGTATCATTTACATGATCATCACTTCACGATGGACGACGTTCCTCCGCCGCCATATACCGAAACTGACATCTATTCACACTCAGGACGGTCGCCAGCCGCTCGTCCCGGGTCGAATGATGACGATGCCTCAGTTACTGCGTCGTCATCTCACAGCGTCATCTACACCCCACCAGAAACACCAAGAGAATCACATTATAACTTCACGGGTGCTGATGACCACCGCACAGTAACCTCTGTCCACTCTTACTTCGAGTCTCGCCCTGCGCTGAGACGACAATCTTCCCAGAACCTCGCGATCATGTTGGCGGTCACGGATGACGCTTCTCCTAATGACTTCCCCTACCCCAGCTGGGCAAGCGAACATGACACCACCGAGCAAGACTGGCAGACTTTTCTGAACTATCTCTTACCTAACCATTCCTCGCGAGCTAATTCGCACATCGCCGATCGCAAGCTTCGCGCTGAGGTCGACTCGCAATCGCCCCCCTCTCCTACCGGGAGAAGCATCGCCGAAGCGCAGCTCGGCCAGATCAAGTCGCCAACAGATTCTCAGCACGATGTGGACACCATGATTCGCGAGTGGAATGACGGCTTCTTCGGGCCCAGAGGCGTGACTATTCATCGAGCTCCGTCACAGACCCGCTCTCCTGACGCAGCTCAGACGCCCGGCCAGCAGACTCCTACTGCCGAATCCCAACGCGAGGCTCAGCCTCAGACTCAGGAGCAGGGCAGCAGATCGAGATGGAATCCATTTAGACCACTGAACGCAGACGGCCGAGGTCTCCGCATCGGACGCCTCACTATTGACGGCGACCGTGTGTCATTCGGCGACTCCTTCGAAGTTGATCGTAATGGCGTGCGCTGGAATGGCCAACCCGTAGAAGGTTGTCCATCAGCACCCGGCCCCGGGTCCCCAGGTAACTTTCCACCAGGACTCGGCCCTTGGGGCGGTTTCCAACGTGGCCGTGGATTCGGTGACCGCGGAAATTTCCGTGGCGGTCGCCGAGGACGCTGGTGGAAATCAGGCCACGACCATCACCATGGACATGGACATGGACGTGGGCGCGGACGATCACCTAGTTCATCCTCCAGCTCGTCATCAGATTCAGGCTCCTCATCCGACTCCGACGACTCCAGCATCGGCAGCCTGCCAGACTGGGACTCGCTCAAGGACAACCAGCTCCCCACCACCAAGCAGTCCGTATCCGCATGGCTCGCGCACCCCGAACAGCCCGTCACCAAAGCCATGTTGAAGTCCCTTAAAGCAGACATCAAAGCCTCCCGCAACGCACCCGCCCCCGCTGCCAACAACAACAACAGCAGCAGCAACAGCATCCTCGATACCAAGGAACCCGTCGCCCGCGAGCAACTACGCCAAGAAGTCCGCGCCCTGCTCGCACGCTTCAAAGACCTCAAACGCGAGCAAAAACGCGCCGCCCGGCTCCTGCGCAAGGAGCGCCGCGAACAAAAACGCAGTCTCCGCCGCGACCGCCGCGACCGCCGCCGCGCCGAGCGCCGCGAACAACGCTCCCTCGAGCGGGACTTCCGGCGCGCCGAGCGCGAAGCCGAACGCAGCGCCCGGCGAGGCCCCGGATCCGGATCTGGTTTCGGATTAGGACGAGGAATGGGGGGAAGCAACACCTTCCCCTTCGGGCCCGGCGGCATGCCGCTCCCGCGCGTCCCCCCGCCACACATACCCACCGGCCTGGTTGGGGACCCGCACATGGCGAGCATATCCCCCGGCAACCTCCCCGGCATGCTGGGCACCGCGAACGTGAATGGGCCTTTCCCCTTCAACCACGGGGCCCATCGACCCTGGAAGGCTACCGTGGCGCACGCGCAGCAGCACGCGGAGCAGGTGCGTCTGCAGGCCCAGGGGCAAGCGGAGCAGGCGCGCGCGCACGCGCGGGAGACGTCGGAGCGCGCGGTCGCGCAGGCCAATGCTACGGCGAAGCTGGCGCAGGAACACGCCGCGCTGGCGCGGGACCAGGCGTTGAGGGCTGCGGACGAGGCGACTAGGGGTTGGTCGCGGCCGCTGCCGTTCGGGGTGCAAGGTTCGTTCCCGTTTGCGCCACCGTCGGGGGTATCTGCAGCGCCGTCGCAGTCGGAGGGCGTGATGGATGCGGTGGAGAATAAGTACGAAAAGGCGGATGCCCTGGAAGCGCGCATTGTGGCGCACGCGGGCAAGCTGATAGAACTGCGGGATGAGATTGCGCGGGAGGAGGAGAGGGACGGGGAGAAAGTGAAGACTGAGAAGGGTGGCCAGGATGAGAAGAAGAAGGCCGTTGGTAAGTCGGAGGCGTATAAGGAGGCTGAGGCGCTCGAGCGCGAGATCGAAGCTATGGGACGGGATGTGGAGAGGTTGAGACTGGAGGCGGATGAGGAGCTTGCGAGGAAGATGGCTGAGGAGGAGGAGGAGCAACGAGGGAGATAATTCGTAATTTGGATCCGAACAGAACCAGCTATTGGGACTATGGTAATTACGAAATGGTGTGTTGGTGCAAGGAGTTAGGGATTTACAAGGCATATCTACACGAACGAGGGAAATGAGATAATGAGTTTACGCCCAAGGAATAAAAATGCGTAGCATAGATTCGAGCAGCTATCACGTAAATAAGTAGTCGTACTGGGGATCGCAATGCTTTTTCTTCCCATTCCAGATCTATCCCATGCGTGAAAATAAGGTGTCTAGATGTGCCATGCCAGGTACGCACAGCATGCCTCAACTTCGTAGACGAATACCCCTGTGCTAGGCAACTTTTCCCCATCCCGTATCAAGATCAGATGCTATTCAACCCATACCTCCTCATGCCGAAGATAGTCACTTGGGTCTATAAGCGGGAGCGGAAGTGGTCTTCATGGCCTTGGACCTCAAAAGACCTCGACCCTACAGCTGGTTCAACGCTCCCCCCTTCTTAGAGACCATCTTCCCTTTCGACGCAGGACCTCTACAATGGCGCCAACTTTTCTCACACTCTCCCTAAGAATGCTTACTCTCATCCTTCTCAACCAGCGCCGAAACCCCCAGCGCGCGGCCGACCTTCACCTTGCGCATAGTCTCCTTAGGACGGTTCGCAAGCGCCTTCTTATTACTATCCTTATCCTCGGACTTCCCCGCGTCGCCCACGGGCTCGCCCTCGTCCACGCCTTCGCTTCCCGTTCCCTCCTCGGCCTCGAGCTGCGCGTCCCGGATCTGCTCCCGGATGGCGGACAGGTCGAGCCGCATGCAGTGCGCGTCTTCGCCGTCGGCGTAGTACTTGGCTTCTGTCTTCTCTTGGTCGAAGCCTAGGGTTTTGGTGTACAGGTGGATGGCGGCTTTGTTGGAGACGCGCACGTGTAGGCTGACGTACTGCGCGCCGAAGGTTTCGACCATGGCCAGTTCTGGTTTGTGCTTATTAGTATTACCGTTGCATTGTAGTGCTCGGGGCGTGGTTTGGTATGCTTGGGAGACTCACGGCTCTGTCGCATAAGCTTCTCGGCGATCCCTAAACGGCGGTGTGTTCGCATGACGGACAGCGAGGTGATGTGGCCATGTTGGACACCGTCGGTGGGTTCTTCCTCCATCTTAGCTAAGACGTAGCCGACGATCTTGGGATAGTCATAAGGGGTTTTCTTAGGGCGGGATACATCGACGGCGACGTAGCTGAGTTGGGGCCATGATAGGGCGTGGTAAAGGTAGTATTTCATGAAGTAATTCTCGGGCAGGTTCTCGAGGTTGGCATGCTGGATTAGCGGGATGTCCCGCGGCTCGAGGCGTCTAATATCCATTTTGTGCTTCTGTGTGCGTTTCTTCCTACGCCTCCAGGCTGCTTATCTGAATCGACGATCAAGGTATCCCAGCCGTTATTTGGTAGGAGATTTGGAGATTAGGTATAGAGTTAAGCCTCACTTCTGCATAATACGGATTTGGTACTCGGCATGTAATGTCTACGGGTATCAAAGTAGCTCGAAGCTTATTGGAAATTATGACCGCTTTTGACTTTCAGCATCGCACGAGCACCACTTCTTTCAATTCACTATCGATAAAAGACTTAGTTCAGCTAGGTCGGTACTTCTATTTGTATGAAAGCCCCTTACAATATGAAGTATAAGTACCATTCGCCATGGATTGAATTATAAATTTACCCCACGTCTGCAGCGCCCCTCCATCTCCATTCCGAGAAGTAGATTTATGCCTGCTGAACCTTGAAGCCTTGGAGAGGACAGTGTCGAATATTACCAGCTACTCGGAATCACGGGAACACCACTCATAATACAGTATTTGAAACATTAGGCCGGCGAAAAGACCTATTGAAAATCAGTAATAATAATTTCTCCATTTTCAACATATATACACCAATACACTCCTTCAAAAGATGCCCTCGGACGATCTGTTCGACGATCCATTCGATGACCTCCTAAACCTTGAGGAGCAATACTACAAGGAAGGCTACGAAGAGGGCTTCAAGGATGGCACCGAAGCCGGCCGAATCGAAGGGCGCTCCGTCGGTATGAAGAAGGGGTTCGAAAAGTTCCTCGAGGCCGGTCGCATGCAGAGCAGAGCGATAGTATGGGCGAATCGAATACCCAACTTGAAGAAGCAGTCAGAAGCCAGCAAAAGCCATGCGCAACAAGATTCACAACAGCAACCGTCAGAGGAAGCCCCCTCAAGTTCTCAGGACAAGGATGAACCGGAACAGAAGAGCTTGCCCACTCTCAACAGTAACTCGCGATTAGAGAAGAACGTCACCCTGCTGTACGGTTTATTGGAGCCCGGCACGTTTTCCACTAAGAATGATGACGAGTCGGTCAATGATTTCGACAGCAGGATAAAGGGTGCTCAGGGAAGGGTCAAAATGATCGAGAGAGCCGTCGGTGAAGGTGACAAATCCGCTGGGCGCCGCCGAGAACCTCCGGTAGGTCAGAAGAACGAGAATATCGAAGACATCGGGAGGATAACCCGAAGGACGGAGACGGAGACCAAGGAGTGAGAACTGATGTCAATCTTCGAATAGGGGGAGGATAGTGGAAATAGCGCATCGTCTTCGATTAGATGGTTCGACTAAACTCTCAATAAGATACCCAACTTAGAAATAATTCCTGCAATCAAAGCAGCTTTCGCAAATCAGAATACCAGACAAATTAGTAATTCAAGAAACACCGTAACTGTCGTAAAACTTCTAACCGCAAGGGAATCTAATTGTAGGGCTAGTTTCTGTCATATGTACAATTGCTTCCTTCCTCTTACACAACGCTAGGTCTATTTGAAGGACCGGCAGGGATTTTGGTGTCTGTGTCTGTATTAGCATTCGCGGACCTCTTATGTTGCTTCTTCCACTCGCGGGCGATACTCACACATCTGGATACGAGTTCTCGGACAAGGCATAGTCGTACGCCTTCCAGTTGCCATCGGTCCGCTGTTTCAGACCACTCGGGAACGGCGGCAGCCCGTTAACTAGCAGTGTCTCCTTCGCCGCATCCTTGCTCTTCTCGAAGAACGTCGCTAAGCCGGTGGTCTTGCCTTCTTCTTGCGCGGCGACGAGCGCCTTCTGCCCGACCTCGCCGATGAGTTCTTGCTTCGGGGCCACGGCGCTGCCTACGGTCAGTAGCGCCACGGCATCGCCCTGTGTGACGAAGCTCAGCTTCGGGTACGCGCGCCGCGTGTCGCGCTTCCAGTACGGGTTGTCGGCGATGTCGCCGGCGGGAATGGTGACGGGGTCGTCGTAGCCCAGCGGGTCTTGGCCGCCTGGCGTCGGGTTACGGAAGTATGGGTTCAGCGGTACACCGTTGGATCGGTTGGGGTCGACGGCGAAGGCGCGGCGGATGACCTCCCATATGCCGGTGGATTGGACGGTTTGTTTCTGTAGACGGATGGATTCGTTAGCAAGTCTAGTACGTTCGAGGAGGAACGGAGAAAGTCCGCCGTCAATTGATGGCTCGATTTGGATGGAAGGAGGTTGCTGCGAACCTGGCTGATGCTCATGACGTCCCCCGCAGCTTTTGCAACTGCGCCAACTGCTTTGGAGGCCATTGTGGCGGATTTAGGAGAGGAGATTGCTGCTCGAATGTTGTCGTCGAAGTTGTTAAGGTGAGCTTATTTCGAGGCGAGAGATGGACTGGCAGACTGGGTAGGATTTGCCGGAGAAACTCCGAGGCGGTTACTTTACGTCAACTCTGCTTGGTTTAAGGTTCCTTCCATAGGTACTTAGGTACTTACTGGAACATTAAACATTGAATCGTTCGATGCTAAAATTGTAGAATGGGAAATTCAATGAAATGAGTGTGTAATTTAGAGAAATACTGAGATTTACCAATTTACTATGTATTCAAGGATTAGGTATTCGCCGTGTCATTAGGTTAGGAGATGTCTATGTACATATCAATGTATATAGGATATACTGCATGTCTGTTCACTGTGGTATTCATTCCCGGACGTTGATTTACGGTGTATATTTAAATGACAATAAACCTTAGATGTATTGGCCGATTCTATATTGGCGAACCGCCAGATGCTGGCTGGCTCCCTGACTACGATCTCCAAGCATCGATCTTCTATGCACTCGCTGTATGGTGGTAAAACTCGGGATTCTCGGGAGGGCGGTCAATAGACCACGTAACAGAGAGAAGAACGAACGGCCTTAGATAGTTGGACATAATAAATGCTTGGTATTGGCTTCTTGCGCGCCAGTCTATTGATCGGGATGTATTGATGTACAGGGTTTTGTCTACACACGGTTATCCGGCCCCCAACCTGAATTGTCTATAGTCACTCATCCCATTTATTCGTCGAATTCCGCACGACCGGCCTTGGAGTTGAGGTAGTGGTTTCTGTTCGCCGTTAGTCCAATTCCTGCACAACTGTATTCGCAGTTGCTGAGTATCTGGAGGATAACATACCGGTCGGTAGCCCACGACATGGCGTAGTAGAAGAAGACCATGGGGGGAGCGACGTAGAGGATCTGGGCGCTGACTCGTCGCCATGTGTTGAAGATAGCGGCGTTCGCAGCGCCGGCGAGAGGGTTCTGCCTGTTCGCGCTGAGGGTGTACTGAACGATTCCCTTCTGCGGCATGCCGCCTGTGATCCATATCGTTAGTAAAACATCTCGATATACACCGTCTGTAGTTTTCCGTTGCGCAATCGTCGCTCCAACAGCTTCCTCTATCCTCTTTGCAAATCTATCTCATCTTTCCTCGTATCTTGCGCCATTCGTAACCCAGAGTCGAATAGAGTGCACGTACCGAAGCCACCCCAGCCACCGAGGAACCTATAATTAGAGCGTTAGCAGAGACTCGGCCGACAGGTTGCCTAGCTTGAGCTTGCGCGGCTCGAGATGGGACAAGACTCGGGCAACAGAAAAAGACGCAGCTTCGTTCCGAGGAAACTCACTTTCCATATTTGCCGACAGGGCTCTCGCCGCCGCCCATAAGGACCTGAGTAGGACGCATCGTGAGGGAGAAGATCAATTGATGTGTCTGGTTCAATTGAGGGTTGTAGAGAAAGTGAGGATTAAGAGCTCGGTAGAAGCTCGCGACGTCAAAATTGAAGATGGATTGGAAGTTGCCGGACCTTGATTGGCAGCTAAAGAAAGGGTACGTACCAGCTGACCTTCCACTAGCCCCGCCGCCCTATGTGGCTTGATTGATTCAATTAACCCACATTAACGCACAAGCCACATCCGTCCTTTGGCCCTCTAATCGATTGATCCTTGTACAGCTTCAAGCTTGAACGATTTCTTAAGCCCGGGAGCTCCGTCTACAAATCCACCGATAGCCAGCACACATCGGGAGCTAAGACCAAGCTCACCACAACCTCACAACAATGGAAACCGGACTCAGACAACTATCGCGGTGGGCGGTCCCCGCCTTCGGCGTCGCGGCACTAGTCCAGGCCTCGATCTACGACGTGCGCGGCGGCTCAAGAGCGGTCATCTTCGACCGGCTGCAGGGAGTCAAAGAGGACGTCATCAACGAGGGCACGCACTTCCTGGTCCCCTGGCTGCAGCGCAGCATCGTCTTCGACGTCCGGACCAAACCCCGCAATATCGCTACGACCACGGGTAGCAAGGACTTGCAGATGGTCAGCTTGACCCTGAGGGTGCTGCATAGGCCCGAGGTCAAGGCCCTGCCTAGGATCTACCAGGTGGGTTTCTTCTTCTCCCGAGCTACTATAATATGTGAAGGACTTGTAATAAATGGGATTTAGAAGTAGCTAACACAACAACCCAGAACCTCGGCCAAGACTACGACGAGCGCGTGCTCCCCTCCATCGGCAACGAAGTGCTCAAGTCCATCGTGGCGCAGTTCGACGCGGCGGAGCTCATCACGCAGCGCGAGGCCGTGTCGCAGCGCATCCGCGCGGACCTGATGAAGCGGGCGTCGGAATTCAACATCGCGCTGGAGGACGTGTCGATCACGCACATGACCTTCGGCAAGGAGTTCACCAAGGCCGTGGAGCAGAAGCAGATCGCCCAGCAGGACGCCGAGCGCGCGCGCTTCATCGTCGAGAAGGCCGAGCAGGAGCGCCAGGCCAACGTCATCCGTGCCGAGGGCGAGGCCGAGAGTGCGGACGCCATCGGCAAGGCCATCGCCAAGTCTGGTGATGGGTTGATCCAGATCCGAAAGATTGAGGCTAGCCGTGACATTGCGCAGACGCTCGCTTCGAATCCGAATGTGTCATACCTCCCGGGTGGTGGCAAGCAAGGGAACAACGGGCAGTTCTTACTTTCGGTGGGCAGGGCGTAAAAAAAGGAGTTTCTCTACCGGAAGGTAAAGGGGCTTGCCTAAAATGCTGGGCATGTGTATAACAGTCATGAACAAGCCCGATTCTCCACTTCGGGATATGAATAATATGTGTCAATATCAGTAAAGTCCGGTGTTCTCGGTGAAATCAACGTTTATTTATGAGTACCCTCTTGGCCTTGTCTCTTCCGGATGCGTCGTAATAACACGCAGGCATCAGAACTATCTAGACCACATAGCCTATAGTCTTTCCATAGAATAGGTCAACCCTTTGCCAACGCAACGTAACCGTAGAGCAACTCAACGACCCTCGACCGAAAGAGTTGTTTGGCCCCCTATAGCCTCCCTTATGGAACAATCCATGGATATGACAGAATTATCAACGCAATGCAATGCAGTGCGGGTAAGCAGCCTATCTTCGGGATATCATCCACGATTCACCATAGGTAACCTTCTCTTTCCCTTCCATTAGGTAGAGTGCGCCTTAAGCTCGTTTGCTGCCATTACCTGCCATCCTGCACTCGGTGGAACAACCACGCCGTTCTCGATGGCCCAACCCTTCACTCGAAGATCCTTCCACTCGTCACGCACCTTCAGTCGAACCAGATCACCGGCAGCCTTGGCATCCTCTGCACTGTCGTGTCCCTCCGGGGCATTTTCATCGGTCTCCTGCTGGATCTTCTGGTTCAGCAGCGTGTCCATCAGCATTCTAAGGCCGTTTCGGTGGGGCAGTCCACGCCTGTGGGGGAAGAGCAGGATGGTATCAACGCAGGTAGGGTGGATGATTCGCGCTGCGTTGAGATCATTCTCGAGACCATGGCCGATAAGAGGAGTGTCAGGGGATATAAGTGAGAAGAGAAGGTCTCGTGCTGCTTTGGGATCCGGCACAATCTTGAGTTTCGGCTTCTGTCGCCCCCCAAAAACATTTGCTGGATTAGTGACGGGGGCGATAGTCGGGCTGGGATCGTCTCCTGGGGACCATCGTTCAGCTGATACCATGTCCTCAGGTGCAACGCCCGAATAACGGGTATTGAGATCCAGGACTTCTCCAAACGGTCGGACGAGAACGTCGAGCAGCATCGTGTAGTCGGGCCAAGTTAATGCGGTTATCCGGATCAGCTCAAGGCCATTGGTAGTGTATCCCATCTCACAGTCGAAGCACACAGCCCTGTCTGCAGGAACGTTCGGATTTGGTGGGGTCTCGGCGAAGTTGAGCAGACCAGCCAATCGATTGACGTCCGTCGTCTTGAAAACATGAGTACGCGCCGTAGCACATCCACCCGATTCGTCGTCGACGTTCTTGTGACAACATCTATACTTCTTCTGACTCTTCGACAATTTATCAGGTCCTCGTTCTGTGAAGTACGTCTTGCCGGGATGATAGGTGCAAGAGCCATTGGTCGTCAGCGCACCATCTTCCTCCCTTCGACCCGGGAAGACCTGGAAGCGTCGTGTGCATCTGTCGCAAACTTCAACGTTACCAGAAGTTTGAACGCTCAGTTGGGCTTTATAGATATCCTCGACGGAGGGAATGGAACATACGTAGCCGAACCTCTCAAGCGCGTCCAGAGGTCCCGCGAATCGACGCACGAATTCGACTTCTTGATATGGAGTGAGCCCTGTGATGATTGCCAAGGGGGGAGTTGGCGTAGTTCCAGCATCTTGCGGCTTGCTAGCCTCATATGCGGCCATCCGCTCCTCCATCCACTGGGAAATGCCCATCCGCTTATACGTCATGATCCTGTTTCTGATTGCGTTACCATATATGGCGAATTTTCGGGTGGCAATGTACTGCTCGTCGTCAAGCGTTTTTACAATCAGTTCTTGGTCTGACAGTATCAACTTCTTCTTTTCCTTATCGTTACCAGCGTCTTTCTTCAGACCAGAATTCAGGCGGACATATTGTTCGTGTAGAGCTTTAACGAGTTTTACGCGCGTGTCGTGCTTAGCCGGCGCCTTTTGTAGTAGGCGAGGGTTGAGCGCCTCCGGTTTCTGAGAGGCTGCCTTAGGTTTTGTACTAGAACTGAGTTGTGATTGTGGCGCAGAAGGAGAGTTTGAGGGTGGTCTTGAGTTCTTGTGTATTGGGGTACTGGTAGAGGTTGTGCTGCTGCGTGGATGAGTAGTGGAATATGTTGAGATATTTCCTGATTGTGCAGAAGAAGGTTGTACTTCAAGTTTGGAAAGGGAGCTGCTGTGTGGGGTGTGCCAGCCTACAGTTTTGCTATCCTGGATGCTATCGGCGAGGTTGTCGTCACTCAATGTCCCATTGCTCTTTTTATTATGAGCTTCAAGACCTACGCGCAGAGTGATTCCACCCGCAGCGTGCTCGCCTAAGATGCTCTCGTCTTCATCACGACGCATTTTGTCGTCGTCCTGGTTCGACCCTCCCGCTGAAAGGACACGCTTCCGGCCTACGGGAAGCATAGAGTTGGATTTCGCGCTACTTCCGGCTTCACTCTGAAGAGACGTAGATCCCTGGTCTTTCTTCGCCCAAGTTGGTTCAGACGCCGGTTTCTCCGCTACCACTTGGGCCGCAGGTTGTCGACGAGATACTGTAGCCATCTCGGCGTCTAACTTAATTCGTTTCGCTGGTGGGTCCTGGTTCACCGATGTTGTGCCAGCCTGAGTGCTTAACTGTCCTTGGCTTTTGATAGTAGAGACTGTGTCGTCATCATTATCGTGCTTAAAGAGGCACTGAAAGGCGGTACATGTATTCCCTGCGGGACACGGCAGGTTCTTGAGTGCTGCAAGAGAACCGGCCATTATAAAAACATGCAATATGTTTAATATGTTTGCACAGTAGGATCGAATAAGAGGCTTAGAGTTGCACAGCTATATAATCCAGCCGACTAACCAGAGGCTAGAAATGGAATGGCTGGGTTTAATGATGGCCGTGTATGGTTTGCTACTTTAGAGTGACCAGTGAGCACAGTACTGTCATTTGCGGTTTGTTGTCCAGAATCCCTTTTGTCAAGGTGGACTGATGTAGAGTGAAGGTTCGATATGTTTATAACCGACCAGAAGTAAGTAGGCTGTGTCCGGTTTCCTGTCTATCGTCAATGGAACAGTCAGCCTGCTCCAAGGATTTTAGAGCTTTTAAGAAATTAAGACGGAGGTGTTTATTTGCACGTGGCTTCTACTGAGAATTAAGAATAGAGTATTTACCATGAGGCCATGAAGTGAGGTAGTGGAACGCCACTGCTTTTAAAGGACATAGGTAACAATGATTGCCCCTACCTTCGTCTCACAGTAAGACGTTGAGATGGAAATCCCGAAGATGAGCCGTGACCAATAAAACTTGATTCACAACTTTGTGAATACCTTCATAAAGTGTTGGTTGTCACTTATGTACCGTGCATTGCAATTTTTATACGACTAGATACAGTCAATATATACAGTACGCTATGCGACGCTCAGACTCTACTAGCTATTATGTATCGCATCAATTGACGCTACTATGTAACAACATTGAACCTTGAAAGCTTAAAGTGTAATTTACATTTAACTTTATGTTTCTATTGTATAAATTTAGCAAATGAGTATAGCTGACAAGCGATTCCATAATCTATGGGAATCAATTTAATAGTAAAGCAAGCTTATCTACTAATTCCTCGATAGCTGTACGTTAAGCGACAACGCAGCGAAATATTGAAATTTTTGTAGATTTATAATAAGCTCATAGTTTCATGAATCGTTTCACTCCTAATCAAGTGATTCCTTCTAAACAACATTCAAATATACATATGTAGTAATTATTAAAAAATGTCTTCTATTTAAATCATAAGGACCCTTCATATGCGCTTAGTCGTCATCAGATCTGATAAGGAAAGTCTACGTCAGCACCTGAAGTCTCCCTGCTTAGTACCACGTTCTAGCCCACGGCCCGCGTTCAGCTGCGATCCACCCTACAGTTTTAGCAGAGGGACAAGCCCATAGCTTCTTGTTTAGGCCACGCGGACTGTCACAGATGACCGACACGGATTCTCGGCTTGCTTCGTTGCTTAACTCCAGCCTAGATTTTTTGAAAACATTTAAAATACAACATTCGTCAAACGGCCATTACATATCGCAAGAACTCGAAAATAGAAATTTATTGATTATTCATTGTTCACTATGGAATATACTGGTGGTAGTGTAGAGGCAAATCACCTCTGCGTTCTTGTTCATGGGGTATGTATGGTACCGCTGCAATCCCCTATCCTTGGGCCTTGGCTGCAACCCGGAACTCTCGCTCCATGTTGGCATATAAATGTAATAGAAATGCACGACATTTACTAACATATTTACCAACCACAGCTTTGGGGTAACCCAAATCATATGAAATCGGTTGCGAAAGCGCTACGAGAACAATATCCCGAAGAAAAACTTTACCTCCTAGTCGCCAAGCGAAATAGCGGAAGCTTTACTTACGATGGCATCGAAAGAGGTGGCGAGCGTGTCTGCCTTGAGATCGAGGAGGAACTCGAAAGCATCCAGAAAAGAGGTGGTAAAATAAAGAAGCTTAGCATTGTTGGATATTCCTTGGGAGGTTTAGTGGCCCGTTATGCCGTCGGACTGCTCGAGATGAGAGGAGTGTTCCAACAAGTCGAGCCAGTGGTACGTAAAATAGTGCATATCCCAACTGATCGGAACTAGGTACATACTGACCGTATTAGAATTTTACGACTTTCGCTTCGCCGCACCTTGGCGTCAGAACACCTCTGCGAGGATGGCATAATAACATGTGGAATGTCCTTGGCGCGCGCACGCTGTCTATGTCCGGAAAGCAGCTATTTCTAGTCGATGACTATCGCGATACCGGCCGACCACTCCTTGAAGTGCTTGCTGACCCCGAATCGGTCTTCATATCGGGGCTGAGGAGATTCAAGAGACGGACGCTTTATGCCAACGTGGTCAACGATAGAAGTGCGGTCTACTATACTACGTATATAACCAAGACGGACCCATATACGGATACCAGCAAAATCAAGGCGAACTATGTTAAAGGCTACGAAGATATCATTCTGGACCCTTTACATCCGGTCTCGCCCTTAACTGCGAAACCTAGTGATAGGACGATGGCCGATCTCAGCCTAAGTTACATACGGAACGCACCATTGATGCTTGCGCTCGCCATCTTCATTCCGGTGGGCGTTACAGCGTTTTTATTCAACTCGGTAGTGCAGACATTCCGCAGCTCAAAGCGCATTCGATTACACGAATCAGGACTTGCAGGTATACAAATAGAGAACTACCGAAGTCCTATATGGATCAAGGATATCCGGGGCACGGTCGAAGACGTCTACGAGAACCTTAACAGCTGGCAAGGGGAGTCGTACCTACGGGCTTCAGACGACGAGAATGACGATGGCAACCTAACCAAAGCCGACAACCAGATTCTGGCCCTGGAACGAAAAAAGTCGCATCCACAATTCCCAACTCTAGCATTGGCGCCCTGTCAGTTTACTATGGTCGATGAGCTAGATAAAGTTGGTTGGCGCAAATATCCTGTGTGGATACACGATGTTCGGCACAGTCATGCCGCTATCATTGTTCGAAGCGACACACCGAGGTTTAAGGAAGGCCTTGTTGTACTTCGACACTGGATTAACGAAGAGTTCCTTATTTGATTTGAGATGTATGATGCGAATAGACGTATATCGGGGCGTTCGATGGCGGTAGAAGGAGTTATATTGTATTGATGTTTATTTTGGAAAGGGCTTCTTTTCTCGATACCCTTAGCTTGAAGACTTCATTCAGATCATGTATATGTATAAATCTCTAGTAGAATTGTATACTTCCGTCTTAATTGTACCAACGGCAATATAATGACCATAGAAGTGACTGTTAATGCTTTTCATTTTGTATATCTCGTCGGCAGACTGAGTTGCTTCCCCTCAGATTATTTCCATCCGATGATAATAATCCTTCGCGTACTTTCACGATGGGGTAAGTCCTCGTAGATTAACACTCTGCTTTTACCCCTGGGGGAATCGGCCCTATCCAGAATCGAGATATTTCACTCAGATCCTAGTATACCGCAAATATGGCTTGACCTCCCTCACATCACCGAACTTCTTCTTGGCATCCTCCGTACTCACGCTCGGCGGCACAATAACATCGTCCTCAAGGTGCCAATCCACGGGCGTCGCAACACTCTTACTATCCACAGTCTGCAGCGAATCGATCACCCGCAGGACCTCCGCCGTATTCCGTCCTGTGCTCGCCGGGTACATCATCGTAAGCCGGATCTTCCTATCCGGATCGATCACGAACACCGACCGGATCGTAAACGCGATGCCCTTCTCGTCGATATTGCTCAGGTCCTGCGCGTCCACCATGTCGTACAGATACGCGACCTTGCGGTCCGCATCGGCGATAATGGGGAACTCGAGCGCGGTCGAGGATACCTCCTCGATGTCCTCGATCCATCGTTTGTGCGAGGAGAGGTCGTTGGCGCTCAGCCCGATCATCTTCACGCCCCGCCGCGCGAAGTCTGGTGCGAGACGCGCGAAGGCGCCGAGTTCGGTCGTGCACACGGGGGTGAAGTCTGCGGGGTGCGAGAAGAGGATCGCCCAGGAACCGCCGAGCCACGAGTGGAAGTCGATGTCGCCGTGGGTCGTCTTCGCTTGGAAGTTCGGCGCTTCGCTGCCTAGGCGTAGGCGTGGCTGCTCTGAGGGGATCGACGAGGAGGCTAGGTGGCGTCGCGGAACTAAGGGCGATGGCTTGGCCCACGACCTCGAGGTGGATAGCGGTGAGGTAATCGTAGCTTTAGGAAAAGCTAGGCGTGGGGCCTGTGTAGCAGCGCGGGCGGCGCTTCGGGCAAAGAGCGCAGCCATGATATGATGCTTGCGGTACTATTTTCTTGGTGGCTAACTGACGTAGTGAAAGGAAGAGTTGAGTTGCAAGCACTAAGCTAGCGGTAAGTTAGAGTGTACCCAGCCTAAGTAGAGGATTAGGTACCCCTTTTTCGCCATCATTATGTACTGCCGCCAAAAATTTTACGGACGTAGGTCATCAAGAGCGTTTTGTGACTTCATATCCAGATAGAGGGACCCCTGTTACGCAATGGGGGGGTTGTGGGGTTGATCGAAACCTTGAAAGGGGCATCAAGCTATAGTGGGTCTACACTTGGCCTAATGGAGATTAGCAACCGACCCAGATGCAGGGACCAGCCTGCGAGCCGCAAGGAGCTGGGAAACCTCGACATGGGATAGTAATCGGAATCAGAGATCCATTGCTGTCAGCTTCTTAATCAATCTACCTTAGACAAAGATTAAAGAGGAATTCAACCCCTTTGGTGATCAGGGGCTAGTAGGTAGCTATCGGCATGGGAAATCGTCGAGCCTCTCAAGGAACATCCTCAAATTTTCCGGCACAATGCCTCCTCGACCGGTAGCGCCGCCACCGCAACGCGTACCGCGCATTACCCGATCCTCGCTCGCGCGCTTCCGATATGGCGACGATGGTTCTAGTACCAAGGAGAACTCGACACCTCCACCCACTACGGATATCGAGGACGCAATTCCGGACTCGACAGCTACACGGAAGCGAAAGCGCACCACGACCATCCTGAAAACCTCTCCGCAGCGGACTGTCAAGAAAGAGATCAAAGAGGAGGCTGAGGCGAAGGCGGCAGCGCCCAAACGCCAGCGCAAACCCGCTCGGAAAGCCGTCGACGCGGATACGGGTGAGTCCACGGTAGAACCGCCCTCCGACTGGCAGGAGATATACGATGCCGTCAAAGCGATGCGCGGCCCGGGCGGCGTGGCAGAGAACGCGGCCGTGGACACCATGGGCTGTGAGCGACTCGCCGAGAACAACGCCAGTCCGCGGGACAAGCGATTTCAGACGCTCATCGCACTCATGCTCTCGTCGCAAACCAAAGACACCACCAACGCAGTAGCCATGCGCCGCCTGCAAACCGAACTCCCCGCCCACGCCCCCGGCGCGCCGAAAGGCTTGAACTTGGAGAACGTGCTCGCGGCGGAGCCGGAGCAGATCAACACGCTGATCTGGGCCGTTGGCTTCCATAATAACAAGACCAAGTACATTAAGCAAGCCGCTGTCATCTGCCGCGATCAATGGGGGGGCGATATCCCGAGCACATACGAGGGTCTTGTCGCGCTCCCCGGCGTGGGCCCCAAGATGGCGCATTTGTGCCTCTCGGCGGCCTGGGACCGCACCGAGGGCATCGGTGTTGATGTCCATGTGCACCGCATTACGAATATGTGGGGGTGGCACGCGACGAAGAATCCCGAGGAGACGCGGCATGCGCTGCAGTCTTGGCTGCCGCGCGACCGCTGGCGCGAGATCAATTGGTTGCTGGTCGGCTTTGGGCAGACGGTGTGTCTGCCCGTCGGCCGGCGCTGCGGCGAGTGCGATTTAGGTTTGCGAGGCTTGTGTCGGGCGGCGGAGCGGAAGAAGGTTTTGGAAGGGAGGAAGGTGAGGGGAAGTTTGAAGGTTGAGAAGCGGGAGGAGGACGGGTTAGTGCGGGTCAAGGAGGAGATTAAGGAGGAAGAAGACGTGATCGAGAAGAACGTCGTCGTCAACGAGGAGGTTGAAGGTGTAGTAAAGGAAGAATCGGATACTCCTGATAAGCTTAAGAATGAGCTGGAGTCTGCTCCGCAACAAAGAGAAGCTTCGTCGAAAAGGTCGCGAAGGTCAAAGAAAACATAGCACGAATCACTGTGTATACTGGTCCGGTAAATTGTACAATTGTGGGATATCACGAAGCACGGAAGGTTGACGGAAGGATGGGTGTGGAAATCAGAATGTCTTCACGGAGCTCTTCTCCGTAAACGGGGGGAAAGCCTCGCAACTAGCTAATCATGTATGTGTGTATGTACAATGGCATCGCAGATCCCAGTCGGCTCTATCGCGATAGGCCCCTCAGATTTCCGGATCTCGTAGAAGCCAAGTCATTCTGATGTAGCCGGCCAAATGCCAACTCTCTCTCAGGGGAAAAAAAAGAAATGTAACTCAGAGCTCCCCGACTCGATTTGGTTATCCCGCCTGCAATGCGCCGTCGCAGGCTGAAATAACGACGATTATGAATACAAATGTGGCCCTAAGCCAATATGCCCGGACGCCATGCTCGTAGAAGAGTAGTAGTAATCGTGGAAAGTAGATGTTGATGCAGACCTCGCCAAACTGCCGGCCGCTCTTATCGCTCACTCGCTCGCGTGCAGCCGACTAGCTTACATTCTTTCGTCTTAAGTAGCAAAACGACGGGGTTCGGGGGAAGAAGCGAAGATAGGGACGCAGCAGCGTCGCGGTCGTCGGTTTCCCGGTCGAGAGCGACGGTGCTTGTGTCTGTGTGCTGAGCGCGCGGGTCCAGCGGGTCGGGCGTATCGCCGTTTATACGCCGCGGATGACTTGTGTCCGCTCGGCCTCGAGCTGTGCGGCATTGCGCTCGTGCGACTCCTTCTTGCACTAGATTCGGGGGCCGGAGTTAGCATGCTCGAACCACCACAACATTCCTCCTGATCAAGTCCAGCCTCGACGAGGTAATCAGCAAGTCCGACGAGCCACCATCGTGAGGGTGGCCAGTCGGGCCCGCCGCGAGACATGGAAGGGGTCGGGTTCATGCTTACGTCTTCTAATCCGCTGCACTTGTGGTCCTCTAGCAACCGGTGCTTCGCGCAGAAGTGTCCATCGCAGAATCCGCAGTCGCCGACGATCCGCTGGGCGGCGGACTTGCATTCCTTGAAGGTGCAGCGAGGCTTCTGAGGCGCCATGATGATTTATTGATTCGGAAATACGTTCGTTGGGTTGATTTCGTTGGTGGTAGAGTGAGGTTGCGGTGAGCACGAGACAGAGAATGTTGGTGTTCGTCCTCGTCTTTGTGGTGAAAGTAGAATGTTGCCTCCGGAATAGGTAGAATGAGAATCAAGAGAAAGGTCTCGAAAGCGGCTGCGTCGAATGTCAGAAGACAACCTTTTTAAATGAATAGGAAAGCTCGGGAAATGGGCAAGCTGGTGGAGAAGACGCCTTGACCAGGCAAAAGGAGGATTAAATAGAGGCTGAATTGGGATGGGTCGTTCGTGTACACTGCAGTGGACTGCACACTGGACACTGCGCACTGCGCACTGCACAGTTGGGCCTCGGGCCGTATGGGATGGTGGATGACTTACAGGATCAAGGCTCAGATCACGCAGCTTGGCGCCTATCAAGGCTGATTATTGTCCAATGCTATTGTTCCCTTGAAAATTAAAGTGACTGGACCGAGTTACTGTAAGAAGTATTGAGGCAGGAAGGGAAGGAGAAGTTGAATATGACGATGACAAGGGAATAAAAGGGAGGATTTCCGAATGGATGACCCTTCCCCTAAGACTGAGTAATTCCTCACGTTGTTTTGGCGGCGAAGATGGAACCGTTTAGAATAGGTTAGTTAGGTGAGGTGGGAAAAAAAAGAAAGGATGAGGCGAACGGGATCCTCGTTGGGATTTGTGATCACCGGTTTACCTGGTTCAATGGTCATAAGCCAACGAACCAGGGCCCTTCTAGTCACTAGTGCAGGTATCACTTCTGATGACGACGATTCCGCGCAAGGCTCCGAAAACGGGAGGCGAGCCGATTAGGTGTAAACGGGGGAACATTTGAATCTAATGGGACCGTAAAATGGGATATGCCGTAGGGGGGGATGCACGTATCAGTGAAAAGCCGGGGACAGGGATACGGACAAGGAACAAGGACAGCGCGGACAGGGACCGGGGGGGCTTATTTTGGAGATGGAGATGGAGATGGACTTGGATATGGAGACAATAGATACAATACTTACACACTTAGACAAATATAATACATACATCCATGATACATACCACAGTAGTGTATTTCTCCTATTCAAGTTAAAACAATAGATAAACAAGTCATCCGGGAACCATTCTTCGGGAAAAGTCACCCCTTACGACTTATCTATCTCCAGTACACATACGTGTAAGTGTCATGTAAGTGAGACTACGGATGTACTGATAGGTAATAAGTTGAAAACAAAAACTGGTGACCACCGGGATACGGCGAACAGCTTACGGATAATGTGATTAAGGACTGTGCCGAGTGGCTCACTTCTATATTACGAGGTATTTAGTCTCATTTTTACATTTTACACTTTGGAGGCGAGGGAGATAATCCCACATACAGTAAATAAGTATCATATTCAAGGCCCGGCTTGTCCACTTCATACGGGCGAAGACTAACCGAAGTCACCCGGTATATTTCGGGCAACTTCGCGCGCGCCAGGCGGCTGCGTTATCCCAGCGTCGCACGCCGCCTCCGGATCTACCTGCACAAAACAGAGATAGGCGGGTACCGCTATCTTGAGGACCGCGCCTACGTTGATCATCTTAGATGAGCAATGGATAAATAAATGCATCCCTTCCGCCGCAAAATGCTTACTAGGGACATTTGGAGTTGGAGCAAAATCCAGCGCTATTCGCCGACCTGCCCCGGAAAGATTGCCTCTCAGACTGCCACATGTCCGTCCGGATGTCTGTCTACTTCATTCCCATTTACTTATCACTTATACCTACCTCAGCATGGTACGGGCTGTCGTGTCAGAGTGGAATATGCAATGCGGCTTGATCAACTTGGCAACTGAAACCTGGCGAGACGATTACCAACGTTTACAATGACTCGACTAGTGGAGAGCGCAAGGACATTCGACCGTTGGGCGGTGGCGTTGGGGTTTGATTTTTGATTTTTTAACTCTATCGACTCGTGTCGTGTTCAGGGGTTGAGGCTGGAATACCGACTTGTTGTCCTTTCGGTGTTCCCTTTTTTTCCCTTACTACCCGATACGAACGTTCGACGCTAATAATTCGTATCGCGGACTGCAGTGCTGTTATCGTCTGTGGAACTAGTAATCATGCCATGGCTGCGATGAGGGACCTTGGGACCTTTTCACGCTACAGTAGCTACAGTAGCTACCACAGATTCTTGGACTGAAAGACCTTGCTGACTGACTCGACTATCTCGTACTATATATGTATGCGTAAAGCGCCGATCCAGATCATCCCGGTCGGTCTAGCTCAGAGGTCAGGCCATTGGGCGGCGAGGCGTTTACCTATCGGTCTAGCGATTGGAAAGTTCGCTTCTATTTGTATGCGCTTTCTTCACTCCCCACGTAGTATCTGCAAGCTAGGCGCTTTCTGCGGGAACCCATCGATCATGTGGTGGATATTTGCGGAGAACCGGAACCATTCTGTGATGCAAGCAGGGTCTCGAATGATCATGGCCAGGGCTCTGCAGGGGGGCGCTCTCTTACATATACATGCATATGTGCATCCGGCACTATACCGGCGCTTAATGAATATCAACTGCCAGACATGGCTCCAAGCGCATGCATAGCATATAAATATTTTTTCCCTTATTCTACGAGCACTCGCTTCTAGGATCTAGACCGCCTATATCGACCTATCCGAGAACGACGTATATACTATATACCAGTCAACTCCTAACATCGGTCTCTTAGATTTCTTCTTAGATTTGTGATTTATCAGTCATCCGTGATGGTTTCTCAACAGGACGCATGCATGGCGCAGCAACCGTCTCGTTTAAGGATTGTTAGTGTTGATCAAGAGCGCGTAGCGCGTTTGGGGTATCGGAGTAGCTTTGATTTATTAGTGACTTCCACATGCTCTTTTATTCGCTCTGTCGTGAGGAAGACCGCCGTCAATTGGCTTGTCGGTAACGCGAACGCCTCGAGCTGTAGATATAGGTCGGCGATAGGCTTATGGCCCGGAAAGTAGGATATGAACGAGCCCGATAAGACCCCTCGATTATAGGTATCGCAAGGTCCTTCACATGCTGAGAGCCACATGCAGATGTCAATTGAGCAAGAAGACAGTGAGATGTCCAAAATCAGAGATTCGGAATATCCTTGTGGTGCTTATTTTGCGAAATTTACGCTACAGTTTGCGATTTAGTCTCATAACTCGTCCAATCCATCCATTTACATAAAACCCAACATTGCACTACAGAAAGAAGAATACTTGACAAGGTGCCCAAATTTTCGATTTTTTATTCCTTCATAGTCACAACACAACGAATGCAGTCTCCCGCCTTCATCGTCTCGAAAGCTGTGTTGATTTGATCCAGGGTTTCACGGTGAGTGATGAACTCATCCACCTTCAGCTTACCTTCCAGGTAGTCGCCGACAAGGCCGGGAAGTTGGGATCGGCCCTTGACACCGCCAAAAGCACAACCCTTCCATACACGGCCAGTGACAAGTTGGAATGCTGCTCATAGTTTTAGCTTCTCACTTAAAGTATCGGTACGAAAGAGTTCAGACTTACGTCGGGTGGAAATCTCTTGACCAGCGGCGGCGACACCGATGATGATACTCTGACCCCAGCCCTTGTGGCAGGCCTCGAGGGCCGCTCGCATTACACCGACGTTACCAGTGCAGTCGAACGTGTAGTCGCAGCCGCCATCGGTCATCTCAATGAGCTTGTCCTGAATCTTCTGGCCGTCCAACTTCGTGGGGTTGACAAAGTCAGTGGCTCCGAATTTCTTGGCCCATTCTTCCTTGGTCGGGTTAACATCCACGACGATGATCTTGCCCGCCTTCTGCGCCACGGCACCCTGGACAACTGAGAGACCGACACAGCCGGCTCCAAAGACAGCGACGTTGGAACCCTCCTCGACATTAGCGGTAATTCGCGCAGCACCGTAGCCGGTGGTAATACCACAACCTAGGAGACAGGTTCGGTCCATGGGAGCATCTTGTTGGACGGCGACGACAGAGATGTCGGCTACGACTGTATATTGAGAGAAAGTAGACGTTCCCATGAAGTGGAGGAGCTCCTTGCCCTTGCAGGTGAATCGTGAGGTACCATCCGGCATGACACCCCGGCCCTGGGTGGCTCGAATCTTCCCGCAGAGGTTGGTCTTGCCGGATATGCAGAACTTGCATTCCTTACATTCGGGAGTGCTTTTGACCGATATTAGCCGGAGGGAAGACGAATACACGGAAGGTTAGACGTAGTCTTACTATAGCGCGACAACGTGGTCACCAGGCTTCACGTTGGTGACTCCCTCGCCGACTGACTCAACGAGACCAGCTCCTTCGTGCCCCAAGACGACGGGGAATGCGCCTTCTGGATCCTTACCCGATAACGTGTAGGCATCTGCTCCACTGTTTAGTAGGGCATTCGGACTTGATTCGGGATCAAGACGGGGCTTGGCAAGTTGTACCTGTGTGGCAGACACCAGTGTAGTAGATCTGGATTCGAACCTCGTGGGCTTTCGGGGGCGCGACCTCGACCTCCTCGATACTCAAAGGCTTGCCAGCTTCCCAGGCGACAGCGGCCTTACACTTAATGGGCTATCGGATAAGAGTGGCGACACAGTCAGCTTCATGACATAACCAACATTTGGACCAGGTAGGCAATATAGGGGTGTAATATCATATGTATGGCGATTCATAGTATAGTATAAGCTACTACACTACGTATGCGCGGGGTAATGCGTAATGGGAGCTCGGAATGGATATAGGGAGAATACCAACCTTGCCAACGGTGTCAGCCATAATGATGTTAGATAATTAGGAATAAATATAGAAAGGTGTCAAAACTGTAGATTGGAGAATATGAGACAAGAAAAAAACCTTGAGCTATCAACTTTTATAATGAATTGCTCAGACGGTCTTGGTTGCTTGTTTGATGCGGAGTTTTCGCAAGCCTCTTCGACCCCACCACTGGTTATTCTTCAGGTGGGGGAGCCGGCACGGCAGTGAGGAGAGTTGACTAACCCGGGGATACTTAGTAGAAGATAAAGAAGGCCCCAAGGATAAAACTGAGTCCCGTTGCTGCCACCTTGCCGAGCTTGCGTCTTGATGTCACTCCTGCGTTTTTCTCTCACTGATGACCGGCAAGCACCAAGCAGCGCTCCTGCATCTCCTGTGCACGTGTATTCCTAGTGCATTGGATCAAGGAAGGATTGAACCTCGAGGCTGTTGAAACGTTAAGATGTCCGATGTTACCGGCATCAATGATCTGGAGTTGTTCCAATTTATTCCGTGTCACTAAGAGACTGCGATATCGTCAATCGGCATTTTGCGCCACGGGAAAATTATGGACAAAACTCGGGATGTGCATCATAGATAGGAGGAAAGACGTTAGTCTGTTTTACACCATTTCTTGGTGTAAGCAATTTCTGTCCTCTGCTCTGGCATGTTGAATCTCTCGTCAAGACGTGCTGCATTGCTCGAAGGACTGCAATGCCCAGCGAACCTCGGGGAATGCATTAAATTGGATGTTAGGTAGGTGTTGGTGTACATACACAATAACACCTTGACACCATGGTTTGATTTAGAGGTGTTTCAGCATTCAATATATTTCAATATCAGCAAGGCTGAATAAAAGCAGAGCAGGTGAACGTAAGAACATGTAGTATGGAAGACTGCCATTTATATCCAGTCATTTCAAATAAGAACCCGGAGGACTCAGTTCAGTCAGTACATACTGTAGGTACTGTGCATACCTAGATGTACCGTACCGACTTTTTTGAAGACCCACCTGCCTGATCATGGTACTTAGTTGAGGTACCTCTTTCCGTAGCAGAAATGGCCCGTGCACATTGACCGGGCAGCTACAGTACGAAGTTTAGATGCGCTAAACGCTAAACAACCGCGTGCCTTTCAAAGTGGAAGCTTCAGTATCGCGACGTAAATTTTTGTTTAATCACAACAGGACGGTTCAACGCTTGAGCACCGTCCTTTTACAACACCCACTCTGATACCTAGCTGTTATTTCTCATGGTATTTCTCATCAAAACCTGGTGGTTCTTGTGGTTTAATTTTGAAAGCTCTTTGAGCTTCTAATTGGCAACAATCGAACCAACCGAAGGAGCTAGGAAGCTCCCTAACCGCGAATATGTCGTACCGTTTTTCACAAATGAGCTCTTCGCCGTCCACTCCGGACAGGAGCTCGAAGAAACCTTCGGGATTCGGTTTCACGGCAGACCATCCTCCCACCACACCGATTGGCCCGCCTCCCTCCTCCGCACCCTCATTTACCCCAGCCGGCGATCCATCTCCTTCGTACTTACAAAGCTCCATCGGCATGATGGCAGGCAATATCAAGACACCAAACTTTGGACGGCCGAATCTGAATTCATCCAAATCAGGCTCTGGAAAACGCAGCAATGGTCCGCTAGGAAGATCGATTCGAGGCGCTAGTTCGAGGGGACCGTCTGGTCTGAGTAGAGAATACCACGGAGAGGATGACGAAGATGAGGAGGAGGAGGATGATGATGATGATGAAGGTGCAGAGGTGCAGCCAAACCGAGCAGGGACCTATGGCATACCGTATGACGACACGACCGAAGGCGAAGATACCGAAGCCGATAGTACAAACCCATTGGACGATGACGATGAGAGAGACGACGACGAAGATCCTGACGCCAATATGGAAGCTATGGTAGAAGACGACGCCGACTATGATGTAGAGGAGGATCTACTAAGGGAACTAGCTGGTACTGAGTCTTATGGTGATCAGTATGCTGACGATGCAGACCTGATGATGCTCACGACGGCTGCTGCAGATGAACGGGTAAGCAAGGAAGCTGAAGACATCTTCCGTGCATCGTCCATGCGTTCTACTCTGGGCCGGAAGCGCGACTTGAAGTATGCGGCTCTTGCGAAAGACCTGTACGGCCACTTACCATTTGCGGAAGTATCCGAACCGGACAAAATCATAATCCAGACCGAGGAACTCGTTAACCGACTTTACGATGAGGGCGTAGGCCCTGAAGACGATGAGGAGAAACTGGACGATACGTTGGCACAGGCTTGTGTTAGACTTACCAATGAGATATGGGGTCCCTATCTCGAAGAGCTCCCCAAGGCTGACGAGGAGCATGCCGCCAAGGTGGGACCGACTTCTGACGCCCCGGACTTCGAAAAGGCTTTCTATGTGGCCGCCCTTGCCCTCCGCATCCACCACACTCCCGAAGGACCGGATGACTTTGGCGGAATCAGAGATCTGTCTTTACCCGCCGTCCTTTTCGACTGGCAGAACGCCGAGCATAATATCGATCGAGATCAGATGCGTGTTATCTTACAACACCGCCCTTCCCCGGCTTCTCACGGGTTATACTGGCAGGCAGTCTACAATGCCCTCGTGCGTGGTAACATACCCGGTACTGTACAACTCCTCAGAAAGGCTGGTTGGGAGTTCGTCAGAAAATCTACTCGTGGCGAACCGATTTACAGTGGCCAAGCACTCGCAAATATCAGACGTGTTGTGGAAGATCTGTGTGTAATCATGGAGATGTGTCCCGCGGTGATCAATAACAGCTGGGATATCTATAGCAGCGATTGGACCTTGTTTCGTCTGAAGGCCAAGGCAGCCAAGGAGGGACTAATCAATTTCACGGAAGGAAAGGAGAGAGCTCACATGTCGTCTAACCGCTTCGGCGAATCTGACTTTGCTGACTCGGTGGATGGTCGTCCGTCACTAGCGGGTCTCGCTCGAAAGGCGGAGAGTAGAGTCCCCTGGGAAATCTATGAAAGTCTTCAGTCTCTCTATGCTATTCTCATCGGAGAGCCAGAGGCCATTCTAGCTGCAGCCCAGGATTGGTGTGAAGCCACGGTTGGCTTGTTTGGATGGTGGGACAACGGCCACAATAAGCGGAATCCTGGCTTGTCTCGCTCAGGACTGCTTGCGCTGGGTAACCAAACTAGAGGAGATGATGATTTCCTAGATCGCCTTGCCCTTGCTCTTCAAACGGCTACGGAAGCCGATTTCCATTTCAATTCGGCCGACCCCGTCGAGGTCGCAGTTGCTTCTACATTTGAAGGCAACGTTGAAGGCGTCATCGGATTCCTGAGGTTGTGGTCGCTTCCGATTGCGTCAACAGTAGCTGAGATCGCCTCGCTAGGGCGATGGTTGCCTCCCCAGGAACCTCAGAACTTGATAAATATGAATGATTTCGACATGGAAGAGCTAGAGGTGTTGGGGATGAACCAGAGCACAGCAGTTGACGAGAAGGACGGAATCAAGGATACGACTCTTATCCACTATGCCCGCAGTCTGAGAGACCGCAAGCATATATCAGGCCCCGGTCTACATGGCAAAGTTTCCCGCGATGGGTGGGAGATGGCGGTTCAAGTCGTCGGGCGAATGGACTCTCCCGAACGCTCCGAGCAGTTAGTGCAAGAATTACTACAGGGAGTCCTTAGTGTTATTAGTGAGGATTCTCGTGAGACAGTCGACAAGATGTGGAAGCTGCTAAATGAACTTGGCATGATAAATTTTGCCGAGGACACAGCTGAGGTACGTACACACCAATATTTAGATGGTGGTCCTATACTGACATTAGATAGACTTTCGGTGACATTTTAGCGAAGGACACCTTCCGTTTTGGGGAATCTCTGTGGTATTACGCTTTAGCCCATCGCCCCGGCAAGGTTCGAGATGTCCTGAACACTCTTATGTCCATCTCACTCGTGGAGTCTACTGTATATCCCCCGGAGAGGGAGCTCGATAGTACGCTTAGGCAATTACTAAAGGAGCGTACGTCCGCACTAGAGCAGTTCGCTAAGCAAGACCTTGAGGCGGCAGAACTCCTCGGTAAGATGCTAAGCGGCTATGCCACACTCAGAAAGTTCTTCGAGCTTCGTGATAGAGAGAGTAAAACAACGAACAAATCTCTTCTACGCCGACAACAAGCTGCTACGGCCCTGGTAGCTGTTATCGCTAGTGCCGATGACAATATCAGGGGCGGTCTCTACGACGATACACGGGACGCAGTTGTTAGTGAGGATTTCCTACTAGCATTACTTGGAGAGGCATCCGTCTTTGTGGGTCAGCCACAGCCGGTAATTACTCTGGATCAAATCGACACACTACTCAAAGCCGTTGAGGATATCCAAACCGTCGGATCTCGAGTATACGATGCCTCTGATGAGTTCTATAAACTGGTTCTCGCGTCGGGACAGGGGAAAGGCTCCACACCAGCGGATCTTCTTAAGCAGTCTACCTCTTCCTTGGGCGGCAGTTTTATGATGACGGGTAGCTCCATGATTGCGTCCCAACTCCATCAGTCCGTGGTCAAGAGTGGCGTCATTAAGGGTCCTATCAAGAGAGCGTGGGATTGGAGAACCGGCGTCCTCTCGAATAGCACCTCTAGTGATCTCTTGAAGCAGGTCCGATTGGGCTTAACTAGGGACTTGGCCAACCTCTGGCTAGAACAGGCGGACAGTGTCATCTTGTAACGGTTTGCGGGTGATCTATCATGGATAGAGATGGTGATAATTGGCAAGGCATTCGAGTTGGCGTTCTGTGGCGTTTGCGAGGATACCGGCCGGCCACCCGAACAGGGGCTGTAATACCTAGGTAGCATCACGAAAATACAAGGGAAATGAGAAACTAATCGACCGTGTGGATCAAATTGTGTTGGATAGTCTTAGAAATCTTGAGGGAGGTGCAGATATTACTCTATCCCCACCTCTCTCCCAGAGCAGTAATGAGTGACATGGGCAAACAAAAGGAGAAAGATAATTGGACCTAACCCCTACCCATTGCAACCTTGGCCTGCCGGCTTCGAAGAGGGGGGATGATATGATGACACACCTGGCGCAGCCTCGATATATTTTACACCGTCTTCCCTTGGTGTGCTTGTTGGGTTCGATAGCTTCCTACTTTGTGTGTCGGCGGTTCGCGACTTCTTTGCTGGGAGGTTAAACGTACCGGCTTGATTTTACCTTGGCTAGGCTGCACATAGAGGGTTAGGAGGGATACCAAGCTGATAAGCCCCTAAAGCTTGAAATAGAGGGAATCAAATCAAGCAAACCACTGAGAGAATCTATATCGTAGTTGTGATATACTAAAGAGCCATGAAATTCTCAGAAGAGGCTCTTTCTGAGCTCCGTTCCCTCGTGGAGCAGACTATCGTCCGGGGCGAGGATGCGATATCGACCACCATTCCCGGCGCGACGGTCGTTGTCGTGGGGAAAGACGGCACGGAGCTGTTCGCGCACGCGGCGGGGAGGCGCGGTATCCGGTCCCAGGAGCCTACGACCCTAGACAGCGTCTACTTCATGGCGAGTTGTACGAAGGTGGTGACTGGCATCGCCGTCATGCAGCTCGTTGAAAAAGGAGAGCTGAGGCTCGACGACGCGGAACAAGTCGAGGAGCTATGCCCCGAGTTGAAGGAGCTCAAGGTGTTGAGGGATGATGGGACATTGGAGGATAAGAAGAATGGGATCACGCTACGGATGCTGTTATGCCATATGGCGGGTTTCACGTACTCGTTCTCTGATGAGATCTTGAGAGATTGGAGTTGTCCGGAAGGCATTGATGAGTTCTCGGGAGATATAAAGGATATTCTGAAGATGCCACTGCGGTTCCAACCTGGTGAGAAGTGGAAATACGGGGTAAGTATGCCCTCTTATTGGGCCTTGAGTTTTGTGAGTACGAGAGTACATGGAAGCTAATGGTGCTCAGATCAGCATAGATTGGGCCGGCATAGTGGTTGAACGGAAAACAGGAATCTCCCTGAACGAGTACATCCAAAAGAATATCTGCCAGCCCCTAGGTCTGGAAAACGTCAGCTTTATTCCGACGCAGGCCATGAAAAGGAATCTAGTTCACGCGGACGCCCGAGAACACGATGGAAAGCTCATCCCGCTTGATCCCGTACTCCGACGAGCACTGGTCGTGTCCAGTCCCGAGGAAATCGCCGGTTTCTTTAACAGCGGCGGGGCCGGTCTCTTTGCCAAACCCCAGGAATATGCCCGTAAGTACACCCGTATCTCCCTTATCTCTACCTACGTCGCGAACCCTTGCTCTGTTAGAGGGAACAAGGGAATAGAAGTATTCAAAACTCACCACTTTACCAGGCATCCTAGCAGTCCTCCTCAACGACGGCACCTCCCCACACACCGGCGCGCAACTCCTGTCCAAAGAGACGCTGGATCTGATGTTCACGAACCAAGTACCACAATGGCCCGACTTCGCGCGCAGCGGGTTCCGCGCCGCGAAGCCGCGCCTCACGAACCCGGGGTCGGAAGTATACCCGATAGCGGGGAACCCGCCGCAGGGCTGGGGGCTGACGTTCATGCTCACGGGGGCGAACCCGGCGACGGGGCGGTCGGCGCAGACGGCCAGTTGGGCGGGCCTGCCGAACCTGTACTGGTGGGCCGACCGCGAGCACGGCGTTGCGGGCGTCGTGTGCAGCCAGATCCTGCCTGCGTTCGACCCGGCGGTTATGGGGCTCTGGAATGATGTCGAGAGGGTGGTTTACAAGCACTTGGATGCTGCTAAGAAGGCGTAAGACAGCAGTTTTAATTTTTTTCTCTTTACCGTATACCTTTGATTTCTCCATTCCCTTTACACTTTACGTAGTAGAAGCGCTAGGCTTGGAGTTTACGGCTGAATATGAGATACCTAAGGGGCCGGGTAGAGGAGGTACTTAGAGACGGCTGCAAAATAGAGTAAAGGTGCTGTTCGGCTTGCGTATCAACACCAAGCTAGAACGCTCGTTAATGATATCCTGAAGCGGATAGAAAATGAGCTTGGGGTTGAGAAGGCAACAGTGTTTGTTTTGTTGCGGGATAGATATGGCTCATATTAGCTAGGCACCCAGTCGTAATAGAGCTGCTCTTATAAGCGACGCTAGCCGGCTTACAGCACGGAATGTGCTGTAGGTATACAAAATGTCGCCATTTTCCAAGGTTACTAATCACCACTGCCGTTATTTGGAGACCAGAAGACTTGACGTAGTAATATTGCTTGGTTTTGATTCAATAGTAAGATTTTAGACTGAGATCCTAACGAAGGTTTTCCCCCTTTGATAAGCTTTCCCGGCCAGTATTGCACCTCAATTATGGTATTCTCCGGCACACCAACGGCGAACTCCTGTAGGCAAGTGCCCTTAAGATAGGCGATTCGTCTCTTGTACCCCAGATGATATCCTACTAGAACCATATTCAGTGGCCTATGTTGGGACTTGAGAGTTATTGCCTATGCCATCCGTCTTCCACGCGGCCATTTCCCCTTTTCGGCAATATTCCGCTTAGCTTCCTCGGTAGGTGGTATAGCTGTAGGGAGATAGTAGTAGGGGTACATGGTAGTGTTGGTCCTTGGCGACAGTGAAGGTAACCAGGACTTCGGGGAACAAGGTGTTGCCCGCGCCGAAATAGCTTCCGGAGTCGAATCGTAGTGTCCAATTCGAATTGTCTCCCACTTCGCTCAACACATCGTCCAAGGTATACGTTGGTACGTCACCCGAGGAGTGGGCACCAGAATACGGCAGCCATGCCTTGATGCGGCCGTCATCGTCAGTCTGGGATTCGAAGGTCTTCAGCGGAGCATGTCCGCCTTCCAGCTTCACGCGGATTCCCTTAGCCGGCTTGCCTGCGGAAGTATCTAAGACGTGGCAGGTGATGATGTCTTTGTCGTTTGCCATTGTGCCGGTGGTAACTTGAACTTTGAGTAATGATGAGCAAAGAAGCTGTTGCCGTTGGCGTTCAAGATCCGGTGACCAGCGAAAATAAATGTACTACTTGTAGTTAGAGAGGCTTAAAGCTGGAGGTCCTATTAGACGGTGAAGCTAGTAGACTAGATGTAGGACAAACGAGGCGAAGCTTTCGGTGCTGGGGCAGTGAATGCAGCTTCTCGCCTCCGAACCGAGCAAGGAGATAAGGCACGCTGCCAATAGGGGTAAGAGGTATCCGAATACGTGAAGCGTATGTGAATGTTCAGGGGCGAATCTGGAAAGGTTAAGCTTAGTTGGGGAGATTGGAGATTGGGGAGGTCTTTCCTAGGTGTGATTCTTAGACCAGAACAGACCAGGGTTGTGAGGTGGTGAGGGGAGTGTGTAACAGCTGAAATTCCCTATTGTAGTTGTGTTTTTGGAGCTGATTGCTCTGAATGCCCAGGTGAAACCCGCTAAGTACCTACGGCCCCCACAGTGGGGCACTCTACGTATCGCCAGCCTAATGCGGGTCATGTTCTTAATATAGAAACGAAACGTAATACAGTATATGTCACAGTTTGAACACATGGCAATTATTCCCCCCTATTCATCGTTGTACGTATGCGGTTATAGTTGGCATTTCCAAGTCCCGACCCACAAATACCTTCTATTCTATGTATGTACAATATGTTCATCGCATCATTCAGGGGTCTCTAGTCGTGTCGTGCACGAGATAACATGTGGATTGAAGCCTCGGAGTACTACCTCACAGCCTCCAAATGATCCCCAAGGAAATTATCGGTGGCACGATATATGCTTGACTAGAGAATGACTATACATCGATATGATTTGATATCTAATTATAGCCCAGCGAGACATTTAAGTAGTGCGACGCAACTGCACGAAAGCATCTGTATGTAAGACATGACAGCATTCTCCTCTCGCATTAACTTGAGTTTGCCTGGTTCTCTATGTTCTAGTAGGTCTAATAGGTAACATTATAAGATGCAGATGCGGCCTAGAGAAGGCGGTGCACCGATCGAGACACTACATAGATCAAGCGGTGAGGAGTATAACCTTCTTTGGACGCATAGTTGAGCGAACGAGGGGGCGAGATTACAGTGAACCATTGACTGCCTCGCCTCTATTGTCAATTTAGTTAAACAACTCATGCCAAGCAACACTCGATAATTCCTAAGATGCTACGGCAATCCCACACTTTGACCATCTTCAGTCCTGCCAACTCAAATAAGCTGCGGAATTCCGAAGGTGTTCGTTCCTTGCCGTTCATCAAAGACATCATGGCTATGTCGAGGGAGAATCCGTGATGTCCATGGATACCATAATTGGCCAGTAACGGCTTGGGTGCTGCCTTAACATACGGATCTCCTAATGTTTCAGTCAGAGTGATATCGGCGACAAGCAGCCGTGAATTTGGACCCATGGCATCGGCAGTGTTCAGGAGAATCTTGACGCAGTCTTCGTCTTTCCAATCATGCCTACTCGGAGTTAGTCGTAAAATTCAGCCTATAGGGTTTTCTGGGGGGCACACTACAACTTACAAGACGTGTCGCATCCAGTATACATCGACCCCCTTTACGGGGTTTGGTTTAAAGAAGTCATGCGTTACGAATTGCATCCGCCCCGACTCTAGAGCTTCGGGGAACTCCCTTTGCCACATCGAGATACCTTGCTCCGTCATCACCGCTTGGTCCTGCACGACAAAGCGTAGCTCTGGATACAACCGAGCTAGTTGGAGGTCAAAACTACCTGGATATGCTTTGTTAGCTCCACCCGAGTTTCGAGACAAGCAAGAGGCTTTGGTTTTCAATAAAAATCTTACCGACACCGCCCCCAACATCGACGACCAATCCGCTACCTAACTCCTTCCATGGGAAATCATACAGATGAGCACTACCCAGACTTTTACTGTTGCCAGCAAGATATAGGTTGTAGATTCTGGCATCCTCCTTGGGGACCAACTCTTCGCCCGGCGTTGCTTCTACTTCTTTGTATAGACCCCTAGCGGCGCCGGGACTTGCCTTCTCTACTGCTGCTCGTGAGCGA
Source organism: Hypomontagnella submonticulosa (assembly GCA_022984865.1). Lineage (NCBI taxonomy): Eukaryota > Fungi > Ascomycota > Sordariomycetes > Xylariales > Hypoxylaceae > Hypomontagnella > Hypomontagnella submonticulosa. The sequence continues at coordinate 594,933 of JAJKLF010000004.1, read as the reverse complement.
GGGACCTTTTGGTTCATCCAGTCGAAGAAGGGGAGTTCTGTCCCAACAGCTAACGTCCAAGCCGCGTCCTTGGGCTCATGACTTGGTCCTCGAATGGGGTCGTTCAGCGCCTCCGGGAGTGCTGACGAGGCCGCGTATCCCATAGAGCTACAAATTGTTAACTAACCATCTCGAGGAATAGCTAGTTCTGTTAGTCAGAAAGAACCCACCTGCACTTTACTTGCGCCCGTAACTTCTCGTCGTTGACCAGAGCTTGCGAGATCCTATTGTTTGCGAATCTCCCCGGCGCGACCTCACGAAAAACGTGCTGTGTGGTTAGAAGCCGCAAGATACGCTCTATCTCCTGTCAGTAACGTTTGCTAAGGATGTTATTTTCGAGGAGGAAGAGTACTCACGTAGCTTGCTCTTCTCAAGCTTCGTTGCCTTCGCCAGCTCCTCGACAGAAACACCCTCCGCGCCGCCCTCAGACAAGAGGATGGCAATGTCGTGCTCAATTGCTATATGCAGCGCTCGAACTTCGAAATACAACTCGGCGAAGTCTACAAGTCGTAGATGGGGCTCAGCTACAAGCTCCTCGATCGAGCCCAGAGACGCGATAATAGTTCTCTGTGCATCGTATGCCTTGCGGCCGGCTATCGCGAAGCTTGTCTCTGACTCTGGTACGGCGTCCGGCGAAGGATTCTCCCATTCCGAAATCAGTGTTTCCGACGCATCTTGAATAAGCTTTACTACTTGTCGAAGGGCCGTGGCCCGCGATGATACATCCTCATAGGACATTGCAAAGGTATCTCGAGGTCTGCTGTAGCCGCCCTATTAAAATGGCATTCAAGACCGTGAGGAAGAGATACTATGATAGCATTCACTCGATCCAGATAATGACTACATAAGAATCCTACTCCTCTGCGCCGCGGTTGGAGCTCGGATATAGTTTATTTACCAGCGTCTAGTCTAGAATGCCGCGGAGAGCTACCCTTACATTTGCCGGCAGAGATGATTGCATCTGTTCGCATATTACGACCCCGGCATCGAGATATCAGAGCCGGGAGACGAACCACATTGGGGGGTTACCTTGGTGTGCCCGCTTTAGATGGGCTGGCCTACGCCCCTGGAGATAACAAGATGCGGAGAAACCCTGCCGACAGGGGAGAGTATAAAAGTCATAATAGGGAGACGTATTTCGTCCGTCAACTGTCCCTTATATGTCTGCTATGCTTGCAATCGCGGATGTAACATCCTATCGGCTAGCTGCTGCTACGCAATAACGATGATACTGTGTAGTGATTTTATTTTGTTCAGATCGTTTAAGTTGTCGGTAGGAAGAACCTTTCCCCTATTACTAGTATTCAATGAATATGGACGTATTTTGGACCCTGGCTCTATGCAATTAGCCTAGATACTAGCGAGGAAGGGCGGCGTATAAATGAACATACATGTATATACTTAAAGGGGCCAGGTACATGTTCTCGAGAAAGAATTGTTTAACACCTGGGTATGATATAGAAAATAAGCCCCGTAGAAGGGCATAGATATGAAACTACTAGTAATACTAGGAATGAAGATGGATACGATGCTTCAATATGAGTAAAGCTAAGCAAAGAAGATCATACTACTCCATGATTATACCATGTAGCTGGAACTAAAGGATAAGCTTATGCATATTCGAATTTTCGAGCATATACTTTTCATTTTCTAAAATATTCGGTATATAAATATCCCTTACTACGGAATGTCCCCCTAACTTCCTTCCGGCAGGAATGTTTATTCATCATCGAAGATGAATAACCTTTAGGAGGCAGGTAGGTAATTGGCCGCAGCTTGGGATCCTCCTTACAGACTCTGGGATAATAGTTGCTAATATAAACACTAGAATCCACGTCATATCAACACTGCCTAAACGAAGAAAACTCTTTGTATTGAGTCCCTCCGTCATATCTCCGTCATATCGAACTCCACATCTCCTATCATCCAAAGAGGACCGTTGGCTTTTGGGTTGAGAAAATATTATCATCGCGCCTATGAAGAATTCCTTCTTAGTCCTCGCGAATCTAACATCTCTAGACAGTATATGAGTTGAGTGATGGCAAATCGCATAGAACGTCAAAGATAGACTGGCGGCGGCGCGCTAGTCAGCGCTTCTCCGGGACTCCTAAGTTCTGATGATGACGGTCGCGGCTCGGGGATGCCCAGCATCTCGTTGAGTAGACTGTTACCAATGCGCCTATCAATATACAACTTTGTTTTGCTCCCGTCCCGAAATTTCCACAATAACAGGGTCTTCTGCCACTCGGATGCGAGTTGCTCATCGCTAAAGTGGATATAGAAACCGCCGCAGGAAGAGCTGGATACTATCTCGGTAACTCTTGACGGCAGCCGGAGCGAGACGGAGCGGTTCGATACCTGGCTGTTCAGGTCCATGTCCCTTACAAACGGCTCTTTCGACATGAGTTGATGGTATCGATTTGCTTGGATGTTGTTTCTGAAGCCGATTGTTATCTTGCGAGGTTCGAATTTTATTGAGACATCGAGATATCGGTGGTCGGGTTGTGTAGTTATAATCGTCATTGGTCCTCCCCTTTCCGACATTTTCTATATCCTCGTATATGAGTTTGATATCTGGGAAAGTACGCCGTATCCGGGCCACAACGTGGGTAATTCTTTGATTTCCCTTTATGTAGTCTGATTCTCCTGGAGCCATGCTAAGACAAAGTATCCCCTCCGCACGAATGTGAGATTAATAAGATTTTGAAAGATTTCCATTCCAGGTGCTCGGCTGATGTGATACTCACAGAATTTTAGCTATCCCATTGACACGTACTATTGATTTATTGTTACCTAAGCGCCGGCCATGGGATCTACCTAATACTTCTAACAAAACCGATATATTGAAATGCACTAAGATATCACCGTAGCACCGTACCATCTCTAATGGTGGTGGCTGTGTCAGATGCTGTGCTACTAGGCAAGATTGTTATCCTCAAGTTGCATGGTAGCTGGTTGGGTTATGAGCGAGAGGATTCTGGAGGATGTACCGTATCACGAGGTACCGTGCTCTGAACTCTTCTATTGACCCGGAACACCTATTGTGGACGGACAGGAGTTAGTAATTTCTGCTACAGCGTTCAAGATGCAGAGGAATGGTTTTTATAACTCCCAAGATGGAGGCGCCACTGATGAGGTTCCCATTGACGGCGTTGCTGGCCTAGACGCCGACCAAATAACACAAGGTGGGTTTTGACCCTTTAAAACTATCCACTGACTGGCTGACCGAGACCATTTACTACTGAAGAGCTTAAGATTGCCAGCTTCACAAGTGATGATCCTGCGGCGAATAACTGTAAAATCTCGACTGTGGGGTCCATGGATTCCGACAGAGTAGTCTGTAAATCATCGGTTAGAGATTTTGACGCGGATGTCGCTATTCATATATCCCGTAATGGCTCAACGACTACTGGAAGTTTTGCTGGATCATTCGAAGATACTACTGCTATGCAATCCAGCATCAGGGCTAATATGTTTATGCAAGGCCGGCCTGAGTCATTCAACAGCGTCGACAGCCACCTTATAGGCCGGAGTGAAGAAGGTGTAGGGTTAGGACGTCACAAGACAAGTGCTTTGAGATCTGCTATCACCGCAAGCGATACTCCTCTTAGAGAGCTGGACGATCCTAGCTCCTGGGTTGTTAGACACCACGAAGCTGGGCTTATTAATCGCATAGAGAGGAAGCAGAGCACTTACTCCCACCTTTTTGGTGGAAGAAAACGAGATCAAAAGGCCGACGATGTAGAGGCGCCGGACAGTCAGTGGAGAAGACCTGATGAGAACAGTGACTTCAGAATCAGTTTTGCGGAACTGCAGCGAATGAAACTACGGAAGATACAGTGCAAGCTGGTCAAACACGTGGCGGATATGAGGAAAACTGGCGGAGAGCCAAGAGGCTGGGAGGAAGACCTCGAGGCCTACAGTAAGTACTAAGCTCCTAGATGCCCCTGACTCGTGTAATCTTCTAACACGAATGATAGTTAAAGCTGTACAGGACTACGATTATATGATCAAATGTAGCCAGAATCCGAGAGACCCCTTTCTGGTTACGGGAGAGCGGAAGATCGACTCCTACGTTATCCACTCAATTCTGGGCGATGTACTGGAAGGCGGCTTTGGACGTCCCATACGAGTTGACGGTCCATGGGAGGACGAAAATCGCCCAATTGGCGGCACGAGAAATGACAATGTGGCGAGGTCCTGGATTACCAGATTCAAGGAACGGCTTTTGATAGCTACAGTGGGCGGCTGCTTCTTGATCGGACCGATGTGGCTCATGATGATACATAGAACGCTATACACGTCTCTCGGTTCTACTACGGGTTTTGTTGTTGCGTTTGGAATAGTGATGGCATGGTTCTTAGATAAACCAAAGGAAGTTATGTCGGGAACTGCTGCTTATGCAGCCGTTCTTGTTGTCTTCGTTGGCTTAGCCCAGTAATGTACATTGTCCTAGTAGACGCCGCGTGCGATTAGGATACCATTTCCTTGGTGGACACCGATGAGGGTATAGACTTAATAGAACTCGGCATATGCATGGGTTTTTCGCGTCCTGACATGAATCAAGGTGACTCTAAATTCAACTCGATGAATCTCATCGACTGACCTAATTCTAAAGCCTGAATTCGTTACTTGTCGTTTTTAAACAACGCGTTTCCTTTGGCGCGTTCATTTTTCCTACAGCGCAGCCCAGTCACTTTACTCTTACAATTTTAGATTAATGGGCGAACCTAAAGTCTTTTCTCTTGCTTCCCTCATCTGTCGTCGTGTCCAGGTAATGTATTTGTTCCTGTAAGTGTATTAGTCTTCGCGTCATGTAGGACTCATATGTGCGATTCTTACCTCTCGAGTCATCGCATTCCATTCTCTGTCCCTCTGCTTATTACGCCAAATGTAATATAGCTTAATAAGAATATATACGACTATATTTGCTGAGCATATTGCCACAAGTTGCTTATTTCCGCGGCGGTCTGTCAATGTTCATATAAGCTTGATGATGATACCTTAGGGGGGAGTAGGGAAGCATACATTCGGGCTTGTCATCGGCGCGGTAAATGTTAGAATACGCAATTCCAGAGATCTGGACGAACATACTATTGATGCGTCAGCTTCGATATTTCCAATATGGGAAAGATTACTCACTTGTAGGCTGCGGCAGAGACGGTTCGTGCTCTGACTGTATTCGAGTTGCGGCTACACCAAGCAACTTGAATAGCGTGGGCTGTCGGGCTATTAGCTAGGTACCATACATTACAATGCGAATTTCCACATACGGTAAGGGTATGAAAGTAAAACTGTCACTACAGCATATTTAACCCATGGCGAGATTCCGCTAGGTAGTAGAGCTAGGGCGATGATGTTAGGCAAGATCCAAATCTGCGCGAACATGCCCATCAAAGCCCTTTCGTTCCACACTTCGGATAGGTATGTTACGGTAAGCATCTTGATCATGGTTAGTTGCTATATTAGTAGGGAGGGAGCGTTATCAACAGCTTACCGTAACAACGCCAAGTGCTTGGCTTGGGATTGAGAGTAAATTGGAGTTGAAGGTATCGAACCCGAGATTTCGAAGTGTCAATGTTAAGTACTGGTCAGGAGGGCCGACTGGTATTCCAAAGACAAGTCCTGCAGCGTAGATTGGCCAGATATCGTAATCACATAAAGATCGCCACAACCTCTTGAAATCGACCGCCTGGCGGTTATGCATATCGCCCTTGGATGGATCGTCCCTCAAGATACGATTAACCATAATGACTTCTTCGCGTTCGTTGAACCATCCCTTTGGCCGATGCCACGATCTGGTTTGGGTGGGTGACGGTGCCATCATAAACCAAGACCAAACACCAACGCAGAGGGTGAAGAGACCTTCTATTAGGAAAAGCCATCTCCACCCTTCCTGGCCGTGGTGACCTCGGAGCCGAAGAATACCAAAAGCGAGGATTGGTGCGATAATATCAACTATCTTCAATGTCGTCCAGAAAAGAGCTAAACGAAAAGGCAGTTCGCTACCCTTAAAGAAATATGACTTTAAACAGGAGCGTGTTAACCTCTTGTTATGATGGCTTAATGCAGGATCTTAGGGAGTCAACTCACAAGATATAAGACGATGTCCGGGATAAAACCGCCTTGTAACAACCCAAGTAGAACACGACAAGCGAGAAAGGTCTCTCTACTGTTCAGCCAGAACTGTGAGGCAGCCACAACGCTCCATAAGCACATGATTGTAGGTATCCATCGATCCGGACCTACAGCACATATTAAAAAAGAGAGTCCAATATTAGGGCGTTATTTGTACCTACCAACTTTCTTACTAACTAGCTGTGAGGGCAGCTCGGCGCATAGGAATGCCAACCTGAAAACTGTATTTCCCAAATTGTAGTCTATAAGGCCCACACATCAGCATAAATCCGAATCATGTCCGGTGATTGTTTTACGTACCATTCGTGGAAAGACCCAGGTCTTCTAAGAAATTGTCTGTGTTGGCTTGGGACAGGTTCCCTCGGTCTAAATCTAAAGCGAAGAATGCAATGCAGGCCCACAGCGTGATCTTCCAATCGAGCTTGTTGATGAGCGGTAACTCCTCGGCCCACGTCCATCTTGCGCTCGGGTCGAACCGATGTAAATTCTCATACTTCTCAGTAGGCTGGAAATACCGCGCTGTCTCCGGGTCGTCAAATACGGAGGGCTGCGTCGCGATCTCGTCTAAGTTACGCTGCTGCTTCCGGCGAAATAGGGTCATAATAGGAAGAACCGGAGGCTCCGTCTTCTGCAGTTCTTGCCGCCGAAGAATCTGCTCCTTCACCACGGCCGCCTCTTCGTCATGCTTCTTCTCGGACTCCGTCAGGGAGTCAGGCCGCACCACGACCGTGTCCTTCGGATCCGCCATATTTCTGAAAGCTCAGGTATATGAATTGGCTCTGGATCGGCGAGGTCTTAGAAAAGCTGGCTTGTTACATGTTAAGGTGCATCGTAGACGATAACCATTCTTATATCAATAGCCATGCTTGAGGCTAGCCCATGGGCGGCATCTTGGCGCAAGCTCGCCATTCACCGTATTCCTCTATTAGGAATTCCTGGCCGTTGTCTTGGCCAGTTGGTTGGCATATTGCGACGCAATAACAGGACTTTTGTCGACAGATGAGGAAAGTCCCCAGGGAAAAGATTTGGAAACGCTGAGCACGTCATTCGTGAGCTCCGATCACGAATGTGGCTAAAAGTTATCACCACGACTATAGTTCTTGTGCAATGCATGGCACAATGGCGGAATTGCCAACCACACCCCTCACGGGCCCTGCCAAGGGTCCATCCGTATGTGACATCTCCGGGCTTCTGGCATTTCCGGCTCCCTGGTATCGGGTTCTTGGGTAACTTAAGTCGAAGAAAGCGAATAAAAATATCCCCGATCTCATTCGCCATATCCACATGCTCTAATAAAGATCGATGGTTTCCACATCCCCATTCAGCTCATGGCGCGCTCGTGAGACCATACCTGTCGAGTAAGGGATGTCAAGACGGTGATTAGCGATTAATATGCAGCGGGCATGCATCACCAAGAACCCCACGCCGTGGGGGCTTAGAGTCATTGGTTATATAGGGCATATATACTATCCCATCATGATACGTACATATAAGTAAAGTGGCCTGGCAGACGAGACCAAGCGCAATAGATCACATAGCCACTAATGCTTCAGACACCGACGAAGAACATGAGCCATAGTAGGAAGACGCGTATGCTAAAAATGAGAATAAACTATGTCCTTTGCCTCTTACCGCGATGCGCATCTTCGCGTGTTACGTACATGTACCTATGTGTGTACATACTTCCTGTTATTCTTACCTCACGTCACAAAGTGTGATGTTGGGATAGGGTTGCAGCTGTTAGGTGGTGATGCTGTGCAAGGCACGGAGGCGCCGTTACCTGTCAATCTTGTACCTCATAAGATGCATCATCATGGTGTGTGACACGAGAGATGCTACATTCATAAATGTCAGTAGTACGAGGCATCCATTTACGTTTTCTACCGAGGATCGTAAATCTACCGCTGATATCTACGACCCAGATAGACCTTATAAGCTAGGATTACTTCAAAGGCATATCTGCTCATGTAGGATAGTAAGAGGTTAACATTCTAAGGTTAAGAACCTGGCTGGGTCGATCTCAGATGACTGAATAGCATGTTCGATGTTCAAAAAAAAAACTATGTGGGAAGGTATGATAACCAGAGTACTATTGCTACATTTCCCAATCTAAACTTGGCTGGTATAGCGGCACAACGCACCATTGTTATCAGCCATATTAGTACCACCCGCCCAGTATTCGTAGTTCCCCATTCGGGCTCTTGCTAGTTGAGCATAAGTAAGAGGCGCCAGATGAGCAGGGGCAAGTTGATTGGTGACGACAATATCTTCCTCCCTCACGATCCGGCTCCTCCCCAGAATGGGTTCTCGGCTATTCCTACTCGCTATATCATGAGTATCGTTCATTTCTGGCTCGCAGAGACTATCTATAGAAGGGTTCAATTGTTTTTCGATCTTATACCGTCTTGTGGTGTTTGAGGCTGGAGAGGTTCTCCACGATAAACCTCGCGCGCCCTCGCTGGGCACGTTTTGTTTTTGTCTGAACAGCGGAGAGAGTACGGGCACGCAAGCAACGATTACACCTAAATTCGTCTCAACTGTTGACCAAAGAATAACCGTACCGGAATTAAGGGGTTCGACGAGACTCTTCATGTATTGGATCCGGATAATCTGTATAACAGTGATAAAAAAGCCAATGGCAAAGAGGCCGAGCAGCACAACTTTCTTTTTTGTTGGTATCTTGGTTTTTATGAGCACGGGGAAGGGAAGAAACATACTTGCGGTGGATAAAGGTCAGCTAAATCTATCGAGGAAGCCTGGAGTACTTACACAGCAAAATCAAACACAATAGTTAATGCCGCCTCGCTTGTATAGTACGAAAGTATGTTGACGCATTTGCCCGTGATTCTTGGATCCCACTGCGCGGCAACCTGGCTGTGGTTTAGTCTCATCACTATTCGGCGGGGAGGTTCTTTGGCGTACAGGCTGGCACAGAAGTAGGTGGACTATTAGACATGCCAAATGGAATACCGTACAAGTGACCAGTACACAGGTTACACCATACTTGCACATTCCCTGAGGAACGAAGCGGAAGTAGGATACCAGTAAGCTGAGTTTAAAGCCGAGGACGGCCAGGATGTATCTAGGCCATGTTAGTTAGGCTTCGAGTATGGCAGCACTCTAACGCGTCGAAGCACCTACAAGGGTGAACTTGCGTATTCCAACTACTTCGTGTCAGATAGATGTTAGGACAGATGCGAATTGGGATCTTACAATTCCGAATGGGGTGATATTTTGATCGGGTATGTCCCCTATGTTCTTTATCCCTAAACCCCATGTGGTTTCTACCAAAACCATATTAGTTACAAGATAGGGTGCTGGGCAAGCGGTACGTACGTATCGCCACAACGATGGTAAGGCTGCATGATAGTATCTGGAGGCTTCAATTAGGAACCAGCCGCATAAGTACATTGTGTAGCGCGTACCCAGGTAATAAATATAGTCCAGTCATCTAAGAACATTAGCCGTTAAACGTCCGTCTCTTTTGTAGGATTTTCTATCCTGACGTACCTATTCCCAACTTGTGGATCAGATGGCCGCGAACATAAATCCGAAGACATATGAAGACAAGGGATAGTCCTGTTAGGATGCTCGAAACAGCTACGATCATCGGTCCATCTGTGGCAGTATCGTCCGGAGTATTTCGAATGAAGCCCATCTTCTCGTGTGTGTTTCGAATGCTGGGCTATACGAGACTAAGAAAAGGGTCGGCCGACGCTCGCTCACAATCGTATCGATGCGGGCCGACGTGGAAAGCTGTAGGTTATCTAACCCCACTGAAATTCTGTGAATCTTTTCTCCCTAAAGTCTCTAGATCCTGTAATTATCGGGTTCTATACGTCTATGGTCGGTCGGTATTGTATGAATTATGTCGAGGGAAACTCGAACTAGAAAGAGTAAATCGTTAAACAAGACCAGACACGGAGTAATTAAGAGTTGAAAAGTCAAGAATAAGCGGCCTCGCTGCAAATATTTGCTTCGGCAGGCTCTTATTATCAATTACAGCCATTGACCAGCACTCTCTCCGGGCGGGCGCTCAGCCCGATACCACTTTGAAGATGTGCGCGAATTACATAGCAACGTTGGGGTAGGAACTTTCATTTAGGTAGGCTCTGCGGCTGCATAGGATGAGACCTTTCGTCGCCTAGGACTCAGATACCTAATTACTGCACATGCCTTTGGGATGTCTGGTTCCGAATCAAAGAAGACTTCGGGTCGCATATCGACATCCAACTATGTCTCACTTATCACACGGCCTAGCATATTCCTACGGGCCCGGCGAGACTGCCGGCTTGGCCATGTGGCAATTGCAATTGATACAGTGTAGTACAATTACTGCTGATTGGCGCTGGCTTCTGTCTTATAGGAGGTAGTAAGCACGCCGCTGTGCGACGTCTTCGGTACAGGACTCGGCTCTACTGCGTAGTATTTACCTACCGCATTCTGCTGCCCATTGTAAGTGATATAATTAGAAGGGCCACTCCCTACATCGGTCCCGTGAAGGATTCTCTCTATACTACTAATGTCAAAAGTCTCTCCTGCTGATCTACATTGAGGCTACTTAACCGAATTAAATTGTCACTCATCGCATCGTAATTCGTCACTTTATTTCGGTGACGACGCCGGCAATCCGCTTTGGGCTGGACGCAAATGTGATATATGACAGATTGTGTAACGCCTAAATCAGAACGGTTTTCATTAATACTACTGCATCGAATCCCACAATGATACCTCCAATCCTTCCAGCCTCGCCATCCAGACTTAATAATACTCGATAACATAAACTATATATTTATTGAATAGATATGCGAGGGTAATTATGTAATCGTAGTTTCATTAACAGTCTTCTTCAGTTCGTTGCAGCGTATTATGAGGGTGTTGCCCCTTTAGGGAGAGGCTGGACTGTTTCAAGGCACGTAGTACATACAACATGTCAGCGAGCTCGATAGTGATGAATTGATTTAAAATCAAATCAAAGACAAGAGGAATCTGTACATATATACATGTATACAGTGTAATAGTCGTTTCGACGGGAATATACAAGTGTGTTTTGTTCAGGTGGAGAAACTTATTTTCGCCCCCCTTTAGGGCTGGAGAGGGATTCAAGCCGTGGCGTTCAGGTTGACGGGTATCATACTGTAGGTCGCTTTCACAGCCCCCGCCTTGACAGGTTTAGAAAACACAGCGTATTCCCAGTTCAGCCGATGATTTCGTCCACACAAGCCATAGTTCATTAAGACAGTGATGCTCGCACGTAAATACGGTGAGGACTTCATTATCGGTTTCTCTCGTAATTCATCGCTCTCGATTCATATAACATCTTCAAATCTTTCTAGTAGGAATCAACCGTCGCCTCCAGGGCTGGCAGACACGAAAACTACCATAACGGCGGCACAGGCTGCAGTGGCTAGAATGATGTCGGTCCTCCTCCCATCCGTCAGCACGGCTAAACTTGCCGCAAATAAAGACGTGAATATCGCGATCATGCCAAGCCGTATATGTTCGTCCTTGACGACGTATAGGAGAACGATGGCGACGTTGATGACTAGCGATGCTAAGACCACAGTAAGAATCGTAGCGAGTCGGGAGACATGCTCTGCGGAGTAGTACTTGACTTCAGCCGTCGTCTCGTGTCTCACTCCCTAATTGGATCTAAGTCAGCAGGTGTATGGAGGGCAATATATATGAAAGCATACCGGAAACAGCCTTCCAGCTATGTATTGGAGTGATGTCGTCAGGAAGTCATGGTCGGGCGACGGCTGCAGGGCAACGAAGTCTCCCTCTTGCTTCAGAAGATCGTTCCCATAACCAGCCAAAGGCCGTTCGTTATCAAACCAGCCCTGAAATGCGCGAAAGGCGCGCTTTTGGGGTCTAGGCAATCCAAGGATATGTTTTTGGAGCAGGAGAGTCTCATCTGGACATCAGCATCAGCCGCTAGGTACCAGGGAATTGTATTAGGGGCATGTCTCAGAAATAACTCACGGTACTCCTTCAATCTGGTCTGCAATTCCCTAATAGTTTTCATCCGCCTTTTTTCTCTTACCTCTCCATCCGCTGCCTTACCAGCGAACGTCTCCCAGCATGTAGAAGAGAGAAGGACGTAGATATCCGCGCCGCTCTTACTATCATCTTCGTCGAATTCTCTAAATTTGTGTTCCAAGGCTAAAAGCTCAGACTGTTGATACAGGAGATTCCGCGAAGTGAGCGCCAGGAAGGAGCGGTAGATTGATAATTCGGGGTCTGAGGCGATGAACTCAGAGAAAGTTGCGTAGCCTGGGCCCTGAGTATCTAGAATCTGACATCGCGGGGACGGCGGGCGAGGGGTAGAAATCACCGCCCGCCCGGAATGGTCGGCGGCTGGGTTTATGTATCGCCAGAATTCAGCAGCGTCTACACACACTCCATAGCTCACTAAGTACGAAGCGTTAGGCTGACTTTTCCCCAGTGGAAGTCGCCTCCCTGGGTAATTTGCTAGCTGGCCTATGATGATGCACCAAGTGCTGAGGCATCTTGTGGTGGTGATTCGGTAGCGGGGCTATGTTGGGGGCTATGCTGGGGGCCGTGCAGGCGACCAAGATACAAGAGACCTTGAATGGTCCAGCTGAGAATCGACGTCAAACTCCTCGATGCTTCGCGAGCCGAGTTCGAACTTATCTATGTGTTTTTTTTGTTTTGTTTTCGTCGTTTAAACCTATTAGGATCGTTGCGGTGTGTAGCGGCACTCCTAGTTAAGAATGGTAGACTCTGGCCTTCCACCCGACCCTTACAATGTGCTAGGTGTGAAGCCAGACGCTGAGCTGCCTGAAATAAGATCGGCGCACCGCAAGCTAGTGCTGAAATGCCACCCTGACAAGTTCACAGACCCCATTCTCAAAGCGTACCAGCAAGACAAATTTCAAAAAGTCCAGCAGGCGTATAAATTACTCAGTAACGAGTGGGAGAGGGAAAAATATGACGAACGTGTGCGATTAGCCACCTTAGAGAATGAGATGGAGGAGAAGCGGAGACCACGAAAAGGAGCGCCGGTGCCACACAACAACAAGAAGCGGCCAGGAATCCTCGTTGTTCACGGTCGGATCAATAACCGAGATATTCATGCGATCCCAGATACTGGCGCGGAATACAATATTATCGCTGCGTCTTTCGCCTCCACGCTTGGTCTCGAGGTGCGAAATCACAGCGAGGGCACCGAGAAGCAGCTCCGAATGGCAAATGGGAAGCATATCCAGACGCGTGGTACCGTCGAGGCTGATTGGTGCTTCTCGGCTCCAGTGAGTCAGAATGACGATGGTAACAAGTATGAATCCTCAGCGCCCGAGAAGGGAAAGGGGACTTGGCGCCTTGTCTTCCACGTGCTAAGCGACTTTGTATACGACCTCGTTCTCGGCCATAGCTTCCTCATGGAAACGGAGACCATGTCGCGGTTTAAAGAACGACTATCACGAATTCCTAGGCCACATAGCGCGCTTTCGGTGATGCGGGTCAACTTGATGGGGGTGCCGAGCCAACGTGTGCGTGGGGTTCTCGGTAAGGATAAATCAATCTTGGCGCTACCTGACTCCGGTTCCGAGCCGAATCTCCTTTCCTGGGACTATGTAAAACGACAGGGATGGGCGGTTACATCAATGGATATGCGAGATCAGCGATTACTTCAGTTCGCGGATGGTAGCGTTGGCAGAACAGAGGGCTCGATCACAGCACGATGGGCATTCGCACCTGGGAAAGGCGGTAGCAAATCATCCCAGGCAGCCCGAGAAGGCTTACTAGTTGAGTTACATGTCTTGCGCGACTGTCCTTACGATATGATCTTAGGACAGGACGTGCTCGAGGAGACGGATGCATTTCTTAAGTACCACGACGCATTTGAATATGTCGAGTCTGATACGGCGGCCTCGGCGACAAACTTGGTAATCTTCGCCAGAAAGAAGACAAAGAATAACCAGGCTCGTGAGACCAATACCACGGCAGCCGACCTTAATCACAGATCTGCACTCCACGAGGAGTTGCAGCGCCGCGCTGAAAGTGATCGCCAGCGACGGCGAGACGCCAGTGATAACCAGGAGCGCCGCCAACGTCAACATCAAGGTCCAGAAGGGGGGAGAGACAATTATCAGTATTCATATCGGGATTACAGGCCTCAGCGAAGACTCTCGCGGAGACCGCCCTTTTTCGCGCGCCTTTTCGACCAACTTGATAATCACTCGGTGGGAGACTCTACCTCAACATTCTATAGCAGCAGAAGTAGTACCAGTTCTCAAATACCCAAGTCAAGTGCCAGTAGTACAATCACCGCTAATATTACGGTCTCGAAAGGGGAAAAGGGTAAGAACGAACGTCATACGTCTTTTCTTGAGCAGGAAATCAAATCCGAAGCCAAATTCAACAGCCGTATAACCCCTCAACACGCCCACGATACCAATGTGCCTAAAATACCGGTGACGACTTATGTTGTATAAGTGCCGGTATAATGTTCATTGGAACCGATGAAACGAATTCCCTACTTTAAGAACAGCACTCTATCGAATACTACGGGAGGAGAGAGCACTCTGATATGAGCGCCAACATGATACCTTCGTCGTTTCTTTACTTGTAACGTTGGATAATTTAGGCGTTTATATTATTTATGAATGAGCATACTAAAGATGTCCGTCATTTACTGGAATTTATACACAAGCCAATGGATATCCTCATCAAGTTACGTCGGTTCGGGCTGATGAATGCGGGCTGGATTTCTAATTTTATATGAAGGTTGATGAGGAAGGGGATCACTGTGATAAAATCTAGGGATTTTAAACATCACTGGTCAAGGAACAAATCTTATAGGTGGCTGTTAGGACGACAGCGAATTCCACACTTTTTAGGTTCATGGGAAGCGTGCCAATATAATATGGCAAACTTCGGCCCAACTACGGACCGGCAAGCCCCGACTTCTTTGGTTTGAGTTTCGGTGTAGTAAGGGCTTTAACATCAGCAAGAACGATTCCGCCTCAAAGTGCTTCCTCGTTACGTTGTTTATGCATAACGTGATGTGTCGAAGGGGCGGGGAAAGGGGGTTCTATACCTGCTCCACCAACCATGATTGTAATTTATTGGGAATATCCATGAATTCGTATTGGTATACACCTGCCTAAGGATAGAAACGATGTCCTAAGCAGTAGGCGGCCATGGAGGTTAGTGATGAAGACTAGGATGTGAGATTGGGTCGGTATTTGGTGGGCTTGAGAGGAGAAGAATCAGCATTGGTATGGAATAAGATCAAACAAAAACTCATCACGTGAAAGTTTACGGCGTCATAACTACTGTTAATGAGTAACGAAAGGTTATATTGGAAAGGAAGAAGTTATAGTCTTTCGGATTTAAACACCTAATACCATCCCTGGTGCCCGACACGGGTTATGTACGTACACATCACATCGTCATACTATGTACTATGTACGGTGTAATAGAGTTTGAATTTGTGTCGTTTACTAGTATCGAAGCGTCTCCCTCATAACATCAAGCCCACGATCTTAATGCGACATGGAGATTCGTCATGAGCCCCCACATAAAATAATATTTAACCATCATACATTCCGGAGTTCCTAGGGTGGTGAATCATCTTGAGGGAAGCATATAAAGCTTATGAATGTTTGGTAATCTAGGAGATATCGAGTATAAGTTCAACCTTTAATTCCCAGAGCACAATATTTTTTTTCAATAACACGATGTACTTGCAATCTATTCGAACCCTCAAGACCCAAGCTTCAAGACAGGTCATATTTACTACTCGAGCAGTTCCGTCGATCTTCGCAAGAATGTCTAGCACTGACCAGTCGCACGCCACAGGACCGTCTAAGGTCCCCGGCAAGGTCCAAGAGAAAGCACCTAAGGGATTGGAAGATACCCTTCCAGACTCTGTGAGTCTTCGCTTGGTCGTTGAAGAGGCTTACAGTTTCTAATATTTGCGTAAGATTCATCCCACGGGAAAGAACCCCGGCCAATCCACCAACAAGACTCACGCAAAGGGCGGAGGCGAGGAGTCGATCCTGCCTAAGAAGGTTCAAGAGAAAGTGCCGGAGAGCATCGAAAGAGCTGTGCCGAATGCACTCCATAACACTGGAGACAAGTGAGGGTATCAGCGTCATAGACGTATGGGTGTACGTTATAAAAGACGATATACTTGAATGGTATTGATAGTTATATGGTTATAAGAATTAACTCAGGAAGAGACATATTTGAAGCTATTCTGAGATTCATGGTGCACGTTATAATTAGACCCATGTAACCCAAGTTAAAGGAATTATCCGCGCAGAATACACGAATTTAAGAAATTCCTGTCTTCATTTATATTGAATAACTGAAATGCGCCGGAGTGTATTTAGTTACCTCTAGGCATCATCCAGGAGTAAATGAAGCTCTGGTTGAGGCAGGTTGTATGGATATGTCCAAGAATCAGTTGAGGTCAAGCCCATGTCCCCCTTTTCATGCACTTAGTAGCCGCACGGACCATATGCCAGCCAGCCTACCCTGTAACAAACCCTCCCCCCCAATCGATACGTATCTCCTCGTCATTGGAGATTGCGGGGCATTTTTGATTTGTTCGGAGCTCGACTTGATTCCATCCTAGTCTTCCAGAACCTACCTCCAGATTTGTGCCACGACAACTTATTGCATTTCCGCCGGTAGCGCGTATAGAGGCTTCATCTTTCACGTTCATTACCTTCTCCTCGAGTCTTTTCCGTCATACACTATTCTATTCGACCTTCATACCCTATCCTCGCGCCCCGCCATGTCTACCGCCGTAGTCTCCCCGGACGACGGCCTCGAGCCGACACTTCAGTCCATCCTGGACCAGAAGACTTTGCGATGGATTTTCGTTGGTGGTAAGGGAGGTGTAGGAAAAACGACAACCTCTTGCTCTCTTGCCATACAGCTCGCTAAAGTCCGACGCTCGGTCCTTCTCATCTCCACCGATCCTGCGCATAACTTATCCGATGCCTTTTCGCAAAAGTTCGGAAAGGAGGCTCGATTAGTAGAAGGATTTTCGAACTTGAGCGCTATGGAGATAGATCCGAACGGAAGCATCCAGGAGTTAATAGCGGGGCAGGGCGACGATGCGAACAGTGATCCGCTCGGAGGCATGGGAGGTATGATGCAGGACTTGGCGTTTGCAGTAAGTAGAATCATAGTCTAGGATGTCTCGCGAGGGGCCAAGCTAATATTCTATTCTAGATTCCTGGTATAGACGAGGCCATGTCCTTCGCGGAGGTCCTCAAGCAAGTCAAGTCGCTCTCCTACGAGGTCATCATCTTCGATACCGCGCCCACGGGCCACACGCTCCGCTTCCTACAGTTCCCCTCCGTCCTCGAGAAAGCTCTCGCCAAAATCTCGCAACTCTCTTCGCAATACGGACCGCTACTAAACGGTTTCCTTGGTAGCCAAGGCACGCTTCCGAACGGGCAGAACCTGAACGAGATGATGGAGAAGCTGGAGAGTCTTCGCCAGACAATCTCCGAGGTCAACACCCAGTTCAAGGACGAGAACTTGACGACGTTTGTGTGCGTCTGCATAGCTGAGTTCTTGAGTCTGTACGAGACGGAGCGTATGATCCAGGAGTTGGCAAGCTACGGCATCGACACACACTGCATTGTGGTAAATCAACTACTGTTCCCCAGACAAGGCAGCAACTGCGAGCAGTGTAACGCCCGAAGGAAGATGCAGAAGAAGTACCTCGATCAGATCGAGGAGTTATACGACGAATTCAATGTGGTTCGAATGCCCCTGCTAGTGGAGGAGGTCCGCGGAAAGGAGAAGTTAGAACGGTTCAGTGAAATGCTGATTCACCCTTACGTGCCCCCGGAGTAGCGCGCATATATGGAGTCGTTGGGTTTGGAGCTGGGTAGCGTGGCGTTTGAATGCCTTTGGGCTATGTCAATGGTGCGGACCGAGGGGACCCGAAGCTATCATCAAGAGGCACGGCACTTCCAGCATACGGTCTTAGTAGATATGGAACTATGCATGTTGATTGTCCCGCTGGTATACGGTCCTGGTATCGACAAAAAGGAGGTAATGCAATAAAATAGATTTTGCGAGGCTCGTAACTGATACCTTGGATAAAGGGGCGTAAATGAGTTACTTCTCTCGCGTTGACGAATGTATTGGATCAACCAACCTCTAATCATTCTTACGGCAACCATGCCAGAGGAGCTACATAGTAGCAGTGATTCTGGATACTTAGAAGTTCATCGCGGGCCTACCTTTCCCCTACACCTATTTGATTACCTAACATACCAGATACAGAAACTGACTCATCGGCGTTTGATAGCGGATAGGACGCTTATACGACCGATTCCGCCCAATACTATCACCTTACTTAATACAGGGTCTACTTTAACACGCTTTCAGATGCGAATAGTCCATCCTTGACTGTAGGTAGCTGAGGTGGATTGGAACTAGCGCCGACGAATTTGCTCGCTGTATTACAAATTTACCCGGGCGAACATCGGACTGCAGTTATTCCCTCCCTACTAGGACCACTTGCACCAACGCAAGCAAGTTGTTCAGAGCTATTCAGTCATGCCGCTCCACCGAGATGCGACGCTCTCGTATATACTTTAATTGTTGGCCATACTCTCCGCGGGATTTACATACTTCCCCGGGCTTTGCGGATTTTACTGATCCTACGAGCGGGTTCATGCTCGGGCTCAGGAGATATGGATGAGGGACTGGAAGTCCGCTCGTCGATAAAAGCCATGGCGATCTCCTTAGCTAAGGTACGATATACACTGGCATCCATCCGCTGGCCATCACAAGGAATCGTTATCTCTCACTATGCAGCCCATTAAGGTCTACAATGCGCCCCAGGGCCGAGGGCCCAACCCCTGGAAAGTCAACATCGTGCTCGAAGAGCTGGGCCTGCCACACGAGACCGTATGGGTTCCATATGGCGAGATCAAGTCGGAACCATACACCTCGCTGAACCCGAACGGACGGGTACCTGCCATGGTTGATCCGAACAAGAATGTGACACTCTGGGAATCTGGGGCCATCGTCAACTATCTCATCGCTACGTACGATAAAGACCTGAAGCTTACGTACGGAGACGACAGACTCCAAGAGAAGTGGCAACTCCAAAGCTGGCTCATGTTTCAGATGAGCGGCCAGGGCCCGATGTTTGGACAGAAAGGTATGTGCTTGGAGACTTGGGGGGGTTTTCAGTCCCGGCTTCATACCTATCTCTCGAACTCACTCGTTCATCGAATCTATTGTTGGAATCATTCTGTGATTTTACGAGTCGGGATTTAGTTACTTTGTAATAGATCTTCGGCTAACTCGAGTTGCTGAATAGTGTGGTTCACCCACTTGCACGTAGAGCAGAACCTAACAACCGCCATCGATCGCTACGGCACCGAAGCCAAGCGCATCATCGGCATGATAGACGGCGTTCTGAGCAAGCAAAGGAAATCGCAGGGTCTAGGCCCCGATGCCCCCGTCTGGCTCGTTGGCGACAAGTGCACTTATGCGGATCTCTCGTTCGTCCCGTGGAACACTTTCCTCAATACAATGTTCCCCGACGGCGACCTGAACCTCGAGCAAGACTACCCTGAGTACTTCCGCTGGCACATGAACGCGGCCAATCGCCCTGCTACGAAAAAGGTGTTGGCGTATAGGGAGGAGTGCATTCGGACGTTGACGGATACCGCCAACTCAGTGGTTTCGCGCCAGAAGGATGCCCGTGGGTTGCCAAAGTATGAGCCCTCTGTTGGTGTTGACAAGTCTTGAAAGAGGATTTGCTTTATGCCAGGGTACAAACTCGACCCCGAGAACATATATGCCTTTCTTATCTACATCGCCTTTGGTACATTATCTTAATATTTACATCTACCTATCCATGGATGAGAGATGTGAAGATTAGCGTGACGTTGTGTCTTTCTAAAAAGCAAAGTTGAATTATGTTAACTTGCCTAATCGAGTAATTGCTAGAATCTGCCTAACGATTTAGAGTTTGGCTACAGTAAGATACGGTGCAGCCAGCACATGGACAGGGGAGCGGTTGGTGGGATCTTACCGCCATTCATACTGTGTTGGGTCTTCCCATTGGAGGAACAGTTCGTTCTATCCATTCATCACAATCGAAGGGAAGCAATGTTCATCCATCTTTACAATACCACCTCTTCGACCGTTTACGGACTACTTAGAAGATAGTACTGGTTTTCGGGCGAATGACGTTTAACTTTGAAGTGGCAGGTGGGGCCGCTATGCATGGCAATCCAGGCCATTTCAGGGGAAATAGTGGACATCTGGTAGGGGTTATGGCGGGGTAGGAGGCAGATAGCTCTGGGATACAGCAGGTTTGTGAAGCTTCAGATGAGCTTGCTGGTCGTATCTTCACCGTTTCATACTTGCCATTCTATCCGCTGTCATTGCGATCCTTTCTCTTAAAATTAGTCTACCTAAGAAGACACCAAAGCGAAAAGAACTACAGATAATCATAATAGCAAGGTATTCGAGTCTTCAACATGGCTACCGATATCCCCATTATCGACGCCCACATCCACCTCTTCCCCGAATCAGAGCTCTCAACATTGGCGTGGTGCTCGCCGGAGAATCCCTTACACAAACAGCACTCCATAGAGGAGTACAGAGCTGCGACTGAGGGATCTACGCCCAAGGGCTTCATCTTCTTAGAGACAGACCGCAAGAATGATCTCGCAGCCGGCGAGAAAGACGGCAGCGGCTGGAAGTACCCGCTAATGGAGGTCTCCTGGCTTAAGCGTATCATTACAGGTCAACCGAAGCCCGGTGAGGGCCACACTGCGGAGGACGCTTCACTGTGCGCCGCCTTCATCCCGTGGGCCCCTTTGCCGAGCGGCGCGGCCGTCATGGAAAAGTACATCGACCTCGTAAAGCAGGAGGCGGGCGAGAGCTGGCCCAAGGTTAGAGGCTTCCGATACCTGCTACAGGACAAGCCGGACGGGACCATGCTGCAGGACGGCTTCATCGAGAGTCTGAAGCTGCTGGGCCGCAAGGGCCTCGTATTCGATCTAGGCGTGGACCAGCACAACCGCGGCCGGGGACAACTCGAAGAGGTCGTCGAGATGATCGACCGCGCGCACGAGGGCGTGCCGGAAGATGAGAAGGTCACATTCATAATTAGTACGTGCCTCTCCCAAACCTACCCCCATCTACCTACCTACCTACCTACCTACCTACTTAATCCCTACTAGACCGGGAAGGCTAACATCGTACAGACCACATGTGCAAGCCGGACCTGGCAATCTACAACACGCAAACCTCGCCGTCCTTCATCGCCTGGCGCACCGCCATCTTCACGCTGAGCAAGTGCAGCCGCACGTACATGAAGCTCTCGGGCGGCTTCCCGGAGATGCCCGAGGCGCTGCGGCGGCGCTCCGCCGCGGACATCTTCGAGGCCATCAGCCCGTGGCTCAGCGTCGTGCTGGCCGCCTTCGGCGCGTCGCGCATCATGTTCGCGAGCGACTGGCCCGTGTGCACCGTCGGCGTGGGCGACGGCGCCTGGAAGAAGTGGAAGGCGATCGTGGATCGCCTGTGCTATATGGCGACGCTTGGGGACGAGGAGAAGCGCATGATTTGGGGCGGCACGGCGCTGAGAGCGTATGGGATTGAGGGGGCTTGAGGATGGGAAAAATAGCGGTGGGCAGCTTGCTGTTAATGGGCGAGTGGGAATATTGTGGCCTTTTGCTCGCATCTGGGGTACGTGCGGTATGGTATATACATGCTTAAAATCAATGGAGAAATGATATGCGAACCTTAAGGTCTATCTCCTATAAGTTTATAACTTGCTATGTGATGGGGACATCATTAAGGCGGTCGGTCTATTGAAGTATACCTATAAGAGGACACAAGTTTTCGGGATCTTAATGGCCTACTAGGCCTTGTTTGAGCCGTGTGGCGTTCATACATGTACATGTAGAGCTGTCTTGGCCACTGGATGGTAATTTCAAGGCCGGACTCTCATTGCTATGAAACTTGGGGTCCCTAAATAGTGAAACCCGTGGCACTGCTACTTAACTTGCGATTACTACCACGATGATATGTGTATATAGGTATATATGCACAAGATTTTCATTAGTATTGATCTATTTACTTGAGGCCCTAATAGGCGCGTCCTTTCCAATTAACCGAAATGTCTATATACCACATGCTGTACGCTCCGTCTAAGAAAACGCCGCCAACGCAATGAACCGCCCGTGGACGCCACAATTGCTATTCCAGATAGGTACCTACTTATTTAGCATAGAACCGTCCAGAACATCGTGGCCATAACTAATGAGAATACGAATCCACCGCTGAGCAGCTTTTCCGCTCCGCTCGTATTCATACCGCAGCATGGACGGTTGTACGTAACATTGTTCATCTGGGCCGCGACTTCGAAGACGGAACCAGGGAAGCCTCCTATATTATAGTAGTCTACGTTCAGGAAGTTAGGGGCCCGTCCCCAATCGCTACGGCAGTTGTTCGCCGAAAGGCCGAGACTGCCGGGTCCTGTGACGTTGTTCGTTACGTTCAGTTCGGTCCGAGCCGGAACTAACATATCAGCCCCGAGAATCGAGAGCTCAATGTTTAGGTTATGGTTGATCATGTAAAGTCGATTCTTCGCATCTTTTTCGGCTAGATTCGGTGGCCGCTGCACAGTACATGGGAATTTCTGGTCGACTGGGTCGAACGGTGTTTCCCACAACTGTGAGAACTCGTCCAAGAGCCACGGATATTCCGTCTGGTTCGCCATATAATCCATAAACATCACGACTCTTTGACCTTTCAAGACCATTTCGCTTAACGTCGGCCAGTCGTCTAGAGCCATAGGGACTACTGGCGGCGTATATACGTATCGTAAAATACCAGTTTGCTCGATATATGGTACATATAAGCTAGGAACAGAACTGTAATCACTAGTTAGCTAATGACTACATTTGGCGAGATATAAGAATACTTACTAATTCCCATTCCCTAGGAGGATCGTAACAACGTCGTACGGATGACTCGCGACCCAGCCCTTGACCTGACTAAGCCAATCGGTGATCGGTCCAGCGTCCAAAACATCACAGCTCGTGTGACAGAAATGCGGCTCTTTGCCTCCAGCCGGCCACTGTATCTGAGCTTGGAGAAATCGTACGCCGTCGTTCAGCTGTGATATGACATCGTACTGTTGATTCGCCGCTAGGTTGTTGGGTGTAATAAACGGGGAGTTGTGGCAAGCGACGTGTGTGATGTTACTATATTTCCGGCTGCAGAATTCCGGATAGTTGTTACATGGTTGCGTATTAGTCACCGCCGGTGTAGGTGATGTAGTGGTACTAGAAAAGTTCCCAGACAGCGCGGTCGTCGATGCTGCAGAACCGGTCAGGAATGTCACCGTATCGCTCGTTGAAGAACTAATCGTGGTCCTGGTCATATTATCGGCGCCTATAGACGTAGCTCCATTGTCGATCGACCCTAGGCTTGTACCCAATGTTATCTGGGAAGTGAGCGACTGATACGGATCCGTTGGAGTCGCGGCTTCAGTGAAGGTGATTGTTGAGTCGGTTGCCGTAGTTCTATCATCACTGATAGTACTCTGCCCTAACACACCAGCAACCACTGCCAGCAACGACAGGCTTCCGAGTCGCGGCGCCATGGTTTGCTAGAAGGGTAGGAAGGGAATTAAGCGTGGCCAGACATGAACGAATTAGCTAAAGAGTATCAACGCCAACAATGCGAAAGTATAAGTTATTACACTTGAAGAGAAAAAAAAAGTGTCTATGATCTATGGCCATATGACGAGCGAGCCTATGGGATGACTTGGTCTACCTTGACATCGGTCAAACCCACCTGTCATCCCTGTGTTTGCACAATCCATGGATGTGGTGGGTACATGTAGGTTGAATAAATGGTACTGTACGTTCGAGTACATAGTATCTACTTGCATGTGGATTTCTTAATTATGAAAATAGAAGGCTGAGTTACGGTACATAATGATGATTACAGTTTAAGTGGAGGGTGATGAGCGAATTCAAAAGCAGATTGCAGGGAAGTTGTAAGTTTCCACGCGACTGTGGCTGGTTCCGTCATTGAGTTGGCGCAAGGATATGATGTCAGAAACTGTCGTATATTATGGGTCGATTCTATAAAATCCGACCGAACGCTATAAGTTCCGATCTTCATTACTAAATAGTTGATCGGTATCAAACCATTCTTTAGCTTCTGTCTCTAGTTTCAGGGGATTGTCTGTTGTATCTAGGCATGTATATAAGCCTTCCATCTTGTCTAAGAATAAAGAATATTGGTGTGAAGCTATAGCGTGTATGATCAATGTTGCCCATGCGCCATGGACGGTCGTAACTGAATTCAAGTCTTATTGGTCTGGCCCTTTCCCAGCTGATTAAGTTGGGTCTCTCGTTTCAAAACGTGGGCGGAACACGGGATGGAAGGTTCCCAATGCTTGGTTCAGTGTTACAGTACGCTCTTGGCATAGTGGCAGTGAGATCGTTGCCCGGCAGTCGGCAGGGAATTATAGGGGACTACAGGGGTTATTAGCGCTTTGCAGCAGTTCCCAGTGGGGAGCTTGAAAGCTTGTGCTTCAACCAACCTTGAGCTTCAAGACAATACGAAGTACTGTACCTGATAGGTACCTTGTGATATTCGTTATTAGACCCAATGAATGAATAGAAATGGGATGATCGCTCTTTTCAAAGATCAAGATTTCACCTTTAATCCTGGCTGCTGGTCGTTGATCTTTAAGTCAACTCCCCGAGAAGCCAGGCTTTGTACTGTTTTTTGCTTGGTTTTTTTCCCCATGCTTTCATGTGCATGTTCCTGGTGAAAGCTTTGAAGCTTGAAGTCGTTGTCAACGACTAACTGGATTTGAATCAAACGGCATTTTGTCCAACTCACGGAATCTGCGGATAGCTACGTCTGAGTTGCAGAGGTCGAACGCTAGGTCGTTGAAGATTCGAAGCTTTCCTAACATATAATACCTTTCGAACTCCAAGGCTGGCGAAATATGGCTTTAGGGTCCCTGCCTAGATTTCGAAGACGAGTAACGGCGTCTTCTTCTTCCCACGAAACCCATAAGCAGAGCCCTCAACCAAGTATCGAAGACTCTGCCACGTTGAAGAGAGCGACGAAGACTCGACGAAATGCGATCGCAATCTCATGCTTTTGCTATGTTGTCGCTGCTATATTCTTAATTCTCGTAGGTTTTATTTACCAGCTGTATAAACCTATCTAACCGCTTGGTTACACTCCAGGTCGAGATCGGCAACACGAGAGCCGCCCCAGTTCTAGATGACATCTACTTCTTTAAACTTGACCTTTCCGATATTCTCCCCCAGTCAGCGCCAACGAGTCTGACCTTGCAAAATTCGATCGCGCGGACTCTGGGTCTGCACGACTTTTATCAGGTCGGTCTTTGGAATTTTTGCGAAGGATATAACACTGAGTATGTAGGAAAACCGAACATCTTGCTAGGAGTCTTCGCTGATAAACACATTAGTGGGATCACATATTGCTCGACTCCGACCAATCTCTACTGGTTTAACCCAGTTGAGATTCTCCTGAAGGAGCTCTTTGCTGGAGCTTCGATTGCCCTACCTTCGGAGGTGAACGACATTTTGAACATTCTGCGCATCGCTTCGAATATTATGTTCGGCTTTTTTATATCCGGTCTAGTTCTAAGCTTCGTCATGATCTTTGTTTCCCCTATTGTTCTAAAATCACGATGGTGGAGCCTTCCTGTTAGCTTCTTCGCCTTACTTGCAACACTACTGGTTCTCATAGCCTCGGCTCTTGGCACAGCAATGTCTCTGATTTTCAAATACGCTTTAACATCGCAAACTGATCTGAATGTCAGTGCTGATGTTGGCACGAAGATGCTCGCGTTCTCGTGGATAGCAACCGGGTTCACAGCCCTCGCCTTCATTATTCATGCTGGTCTAGGTTGTTGCTGCACTTCGCGTCGAGATATACGTACGGGACGGAAGAGTTTGAGGCAGGTCAATCAGACTTCCACTAACGAGAAGAAGGGGATCAATATGCCTAAATTTGGTAAGACAGCAGCGACAGCAGAGTAGTGGCGAGGACTTGAGGCAACAAAGGCAAGGACATTTACGAGATAACCCCTGGCAAGCAAAGGCCTCACTATATAGACGGGATCATTTGAAGTCCAATTCATAGATTAGGTATTAACATCAATAGAATACATCAGGAATAATTCAATTGTATTGCATTGTTGTTGGGCGTACCCATTCGAATTTAGTTAGATTGTTTTTTGGCAATTAATTGATGTTCTTTGTTCCAATTATCTATATAAGGGGCACCATCGCGACTGGTGTGATAAGGTTTACGGGCTTGAGGTAAAATTCGGCCGATGTTCGGGAACTGTCTGTGACTCCGCTACCTGCATGTGCCTGCGTAAGTGCCTAAGTACGTACCTACTGTGACATAAGTGGAGCAGGAACCAACTGTATTACTAGGTAGTCACGTGCACCTGCCTTTAACTCTACCTTAGTGCACAGTGCATAGTATTGTGCCTAAAGTTTGCATCTGACTAATATTTGTAGCCAAGGCCACCTCCTCTTTCGCGTCCATTTTTCCGTGCTTAACATCCTTCCTTTCCGTTCCATCAACAACTCCTCAACTTCTTCCTCGCCACCAACTTTCATCATTTCTTCATCGATTTCGCACATTTCGACACCATTTTTGACATCGCCTTGTGCATCCCGCCCGCCATTACGAATTCTCGGCACTGCGCCAAATAGCCATTTGCTGTTGCCTATCCGATTTGCGACCGTAGGCTTTAGACCTCAGCAGAGTTCAATTGAACACCTTCCCTCTTCCTGATCGCGTCTCTTGAGAAACTGCCGCTTGTGTTCTTCGTGTCGCGAGATATGATCAACAAGCCCGTTTTACTAACCTCTACTCAGTGAACTCTAAGTAGGATAGGCGGGAGGTCTCGGGCTTACAGACGAGATTATTACGGTGCTCTGGAGGTGGTTTGGACATAGGGTGGAATTTTTGCCATTTCATCACTTGAGCTGAGTTGGCAACCGCCTTTGGCTTTGTACATGAATCTCCGTTTTCTTTTTACTGGAGTCTGAA
This sequence comes from Hypomontagnella submonticulosa, assembly GCA_022984865.1. Taxonomy (NCBI): domain Eukaryota; kingdom Fungi; phylum Ascomycota; class Sordariomycetes; order Xylariales; family Hypoxylaceae; genus Hypomontagnella; species Hypomontagnella submonticulosa. The sequence goes on along the minus strand of JAJKLF010000004.1, from coordinate 567,660 downwards.
CTATCATTGTTCTCTCAGGTACAGACTGAATTGATACCCGTCTATCTACTTGCCAGTTGGTCCTTGAGAAAAAAAAGAGAGAAGCAAAGAAGCGAGAGTCAATAGTCGCAAAAATCTCCGCAAAACCAACACAAATACAAATCCCCTCACTGAACTGAAGCTTGCGATCGATCAATCAATCACCTACTTCGGTACTTGCATACTATATTTCATCTAATTTTCTAGTATCTCCCATTGTTCAAGGGTTTGCGAGTTACTTCTCGCGATCTCACCCCTCTCAACTGCCCATATCCTGTAACCCAGACATACTGCTTCCACTCATCATGACTTCCTCTGTGTTCTTCAAGTTCAAGTCCCAGAAGGAGCCATCCCGTGTCGAATTTGACGGCACTGGTATCTCGGTTTTCGAACTCAAGCGTGACATAATCGTAAAGAGTGGCTTGGGTGATGGCACCGACTTCGACTTAGCAATCTACTCCGAGGATGGTAGTGAAGGTAAGATCACTTCGAAAATATTTAGCGGTGGTGCTAACTATCTTATAGAATATGACGATGACACAACCATTATTCCCCGATCAACTACGGTGATTGCACGCCGACTCCCTCCCCAGAAGCCGGGAGCTGGTCGAGCTGCCCGATATGTCTCCGGAAAGATGCCCGCGAGCGCGAGAAACTCATCACGACGAGAGAATGCCGCGAAGGCTACGAAGCCCGCCACTACTGGTATCGCTCAGATTAATTCGGCGATGACTGAGGAAGAGAAGATGAAGGCGATGTTCCAGGCACAATCAGATCAATGGACAGCCCAACAAGAAGAGATGTCTCAGTAAGTTAGATCCATCGAAATAAGTAGAGGTTTCTATATTAACATAATCATAGTCAAACTGCGGTCTACAAGCCGGGTGCCAAGAAACCCGCCAACGTTCCTGATCACGATCCCCCGAACGGTTATATCTGCTATCGTTGTGGACAGAAGGGCCACTGGATTCAAGTCTGCCCTACTAATGACAACCCGGAATTCGACAACCGCCCCCGTGTTAAGCGGACGACAGGAATTCCCCGTTCATTCTTGAAGACTGTAGACAAATCAGCGCTCCAGCAGACTGGTGCAGATGGCGAAGAAGTCAAACCCCCTGCTGGTGTCATGGTCAATGCGGACGGTGAATTCGTAATTGCAGAGCCGGACAAGGCTTCGTGGGAACAGTACCAGGCTAAGACAAAGTCGTCAGCAGCCGCTCAGAAAGCAGCATCTGCCGGAGATAAGGAACTTGAGGAGCAGGGCCTACTGTGCACCATCGACAAAAGGATGTTCATAGAGCCAATGAAGACACCATGTTGTGAGAAGACGTATTGCAATGATTGCATCACCAATGCTCTCATTGAGAGCGACTTCGTTTGTCCAGGCTGTCAGACGGAAGGAGTACTTATTGATGACCTCAAGCCAGACGATGAGACATCTACTAAGATCCAAGACTACCTTAAAGCCAAGGAATCGTCCAAAACAAAGGAACGATCAAAGAGCCCCCCTGCAGTGAAATCTCCGTCTCAGGCACCTTCTGATAAGAAAGACACGCCACAAGAAGACTCACCTAAGTCTAAGGACCAATCATCTGCTCTGGAGAAGACCGTCAAAGACCAATCAGCTTCCCCCAAAACCAAGTCGCCCACCCCGTCTTCTGCACCTGTCAAGTCCCCGCCTACGGATGCGCGCAAGAAGTCATCTACTCCTCCCTCAGAAGGTTCTAGTGATACGCCCAAACCCCAGGAGGTTGTTTCTAAAAAGCGACCAGCGGAGGACCTGCTAGAAAACCCTAAGGTTCCGAAGGGTCCCAAGGCTATGCAACGAGCACAAGAGGCCAAGGACATGCAAAATATGATGCAACAAGGTATGAACGGCATGCCAGGCATGATGCCCAATATGATGCCGTTCCCCATGAATGGTTTTAGCCAACCTAACATGAACATGGCTATGATGATGGGGATGAATCCCATGATGAACCCTATGATGGGTATGAATGGAATGAACGGAATGAACGGAATGTTCAACCCGGCCGCTTTCCAGGGTATGAACGGTAACGGGATGTATGGAGGGAACATGGCCGCCATGAACGGTGCTGGAATGGGTAACATGAACGGCATGGGCATGATGAATGGTGGATTCAATGGCCAAACCCAGCAGCCACATAGACCTAACTTCACTACACCTAACAGTGACAACGATGCTTACTTCCGTAAGCCTGTCAACCCTGGCCGACACCAGAACCGACAGCGCAGAGTCCGTCCCAGCGACTATAGGGAGTTGTAAACACACCCTTTTCACCAGTAGGATCACGTCGCCATAACCCCCATCATACGTGCGACTGCCTCATTTACGACATTTTATTCTTATGACTCATCCCACTGTTTGTGTACTTACACAACTACTAAGCATTGCATCTGAACGGCATGAATCGGTCAAAAGGCGTTGGTCAGGCTTCATTGGGGTCCACGGTTGGACACACGGGTAACGACAGGCGGGAGACAGGCAATCAAGCAAGCAAGCAGGAAGGCAGGCAGGCGCAGAGGCGTTTGGAGTTGGGCAAATTAACCACTTGGGCTGCGCGAGCAGCACGGTCAGTCATAGGTTTACGGGAAGTTTGATGTTTACTTTTGTTTTTCAGGCCCCAGATAGGCACAGGCCCTCGGGCGGCGGTGGTGCTGCTGATGTAGACACCGATTCGGGTCCTACTCCTGGTTTAGACAGGTAGACTAAAGTAGATTCGCTCATGGGAGACGAGTCACAATAAAACGTTCATCAAATATTATAGACTTGACTGATGATGATCCATTGCTATGTATGATTCGTAGGTTAAAATACGCACATGTTGCTAACCGAAGTCGACGAAATTCCGGTGTACACCTCCTTCGTCTAAGATCTTCTCGAAGCCCCCCTCTCATACCTCCCAAACACCCCAATCCTCTATATCGCAATGCCCCTTACTCGCCTAGATATACAGAATCTTTCCGTAGTCTAGCCCTGCGCCTTCACCAAGCCGTCCTTACCATCTGCGTAAGTACGACGAGGTAGTCCACGCCTCATCACAACACTACATGGAAACTATGACTACCTAGTCTAGTCGCACAACGTACCCTTCTCAAGTCACTAAGATCTCGAGTAATCTAGGCGTACCACATGCTACAGAGGTGGAATGTGTAAGATATGATACTCATTCGTTGAGCAAAAAATATATACCACTGCTCAAGTATCTCAAGACTACAACTAAGAGCTAAGTCACCATCACAATTAGAACCAAACAAGTCACTAATCAAAGAGCGGGAAGATATACGGAGTTCGATGAATAGATTCAATAGTCCTCTACCCACCATGCGGTGGCAGCTATACTTGACAAAGGGATCTGCCTCCCATACCTATCTATCTACCATGATATCTTTCCCATGCGGCAGACGAACAGCTATTTACAGTTGGCTAGCCCGGACCTTCACCGAAGTCGAGTCCGGGGCACAACAAATTTCCTCTTCTTTTTTTCAAACATCCCCAGGAGCCGCTGCCTTTCATTCGTTCGAGGCAGACGGTCTCGCTGTGTTTCGCTAAAGCTACTAGTCCAACCCCCGCTCTCACCAGTGTGAGTAGCAGTAAGGGGGTAGGCTAGTTGCTCCGGATGTATTGTCAGAAACATACGAAACGATCGCACGACCGCGTATACGGTGAGACGCGGTCGTGGGGGCCGTAGCATCGACCCAGATGGGTGGGGCGCATCGGGGCGCGGCGGAAGCGGCGCCGGCAAGAAACCAGCTTGCGAGCGCGCTCTCGCCGCAAATTAAACCCGTGCTGATGCAATGGAACAACGAGACGAGCAGAGCGGAAGAAAAGGGGGTGGGGGCGCTCGATGCCCGTAAATGAGCGAACAGCCAGGATGATGCATGGATCTGCTATCTCCGGCCTTCTGGCGTATTAAGTTAATGATGATGATGATTGATTGCTGCTTGGTGGGACACCCCGGGGGGCGCAAGTCTTCACGAGCGGACGACGATGCCGTTGCGGCGGGAGTTGCGGGGCACGTAGTTTTCCTCGTCGCCGCTGGAGCACGAGCTCTCGTCCTCGCTGTAGCCGCAGCGGGCGCCGCCGCAGTCGATCTTGACGCGGTCGCCCTTGCGCGTGATGCCGTAGCGCTCGCAGGTGCAGCTGCTGCAGTCCGAGGCGGGCGTGCTGTAGCCGGAGAGCGAAGAGCTGGGCGACGAGCTGTCTGAGCGGTAGGACAGGCTGGAGCCGGACGAGGAGACGGGAGACGTGGAGAAGTCCGAGATGACGTCGTCCTCCTCGAAGCCGGTGCTGCCGAAGCGGGCGGTGAGCTCGTCGATGCTCTCGTCGCTGTAATCAACGTCTAGGATGTGGCGGGTCGCGTGGGGCGACATGGGCTTGGGGGCCACGATCTGAGAGACGGATAGAGGTCGGCCCTTGGGGATGTCAAGAGAAGAAGGGCGCTTGGATGACCGGTGCTTGTCCTTGGACGAGGAAGAAGTGTGGCGGGACGAGCTCTTGCTGGAGCTGTGAGACTTGGAAGAAGACTTGCTGGACTTGTCCTTGGGAACATCGAGGATGTTTAGTTCCCGGCCGGTGGTGGGCTCGACAGTCGAGGGCTCGCTGGGGTTGTGAGAGACATGGTAGCCGTCGATGATGTAGTAGTACCAGTATCGTTGACCAGCCTCGAGGTTGCCCTGAAATCGGAAAGTGCCCTTCCACGAGCCGGATTTGCTGGAAGACTTGTCCTTGGAAAGGGGGATTTGACCGACGTAGTTGTCCCAAGAACCGAGCAGATGAACGGACTTGACGCCGGAAGAAACGCGGAGAGAGAAAGAGAGCTGGATGGACGCCATTTTGATTAATGCTGCTATTGCAAAGATTGTTGTTTCTTGGAAATTTCAAGGGACTTTTTTGAGCAAGGAAAGCTAGATTCTCGTTCTATTAGGGGGGTTCGGCGGTAGCGAATTAGGGGGATTAGTTGACCGGCAACTTGTGTATAGATTTTCTCGGTTTAGTTGGGTATTAAGTCGTAAGAGCACAGCTCCTACTAAATTAAGCAAATAAAAAAGATAAAAAAAAGGGATAAGAAGAAACAAGAACTAGCTTTTGGAGTTTGAATGCTTGCCGAAGAAAGAAGAGAGAAAAGGGAGGGAAGAGAGAGGCAGGCTGGGGCTGTTTATAACAATCGCGGCCGTATAGGAGGGCCAGGGTGTGGCCCAATATCTAGACCAACGACATAATCGACCTCCCAGCCTGTCTCCAGCCTGTTGTGCAAACCAGTTCCCGCTACGGCAGCTGGATGTGCGGGGCCGCGCATCTCGGATGGGATCGTGTCCTCTGTTTGGCCGGTAACACATATCTAGTGGGATGTAATGCCACTTGAGCACACATTTCCCAACCTAAACTAATCCAGTCTTCGGTGCAACTGCATACTGGCGGTTAACCAAGAGTGGAGGAGACTTGTAAAAGCATGGGTACGGAAATACAAAATCTAGACAATAAATAGTAACCGGGCGGGAAAGTAGGCCGAGCTAGTCGGGAAAAGGCGATTCGGCGTCTAAATCTCAACGTTGATTGGTTGATAGCCACATGCCGACAGCCAATACCAACGTCCGTCCATCACATATCACACGCCTAAGTGTGCAGCAGACGAATCAACGAGGCAGAAACCCTTATCCCCATCGAGATGTCCGTTGTATGCGTACACAAAAATCGTCACTAGTTGGGACGACCAACATAGTAGCTCCATGTGGACAAAAGTTGTGTAATTTTCCTGCATTCATAGGTGCAGGCCATCATGACGGCCTCATTGGCGGATGATACAATCCACTCATTCAGCTTAGGTTAGCTTGACGAAGAGATCGGACCATTTATTGGAGCTGACATTGATTTGCAATTCTAGAATTTGTGATTCGAACTTGAAGTTATTGAGTTGAGACTTGTCGCAATCCGACCAATTGGCCGAGTCGCGATTAGACGTGAGCTCCAGCTGGATAGCCTAGGGCTGCCATTGAATAGTGAGAGCAGGATGACTTCGTCTTCGGTTAACTCTCCCTCAATATGGCGTGCCCTACCTAGTCTGATATCTCGGCTCTTTCTTTCTTTGAAGGATTCCAGTTAGCTTAGAAACATGAGCGAATTGCTTCTTAGCCGGGCTACGGCGACGGAATCCCAAGTTGAAAAGCCTTATGCAGGTCATATCACTAGCTCCGGCGGGTAGGGGGAATGACGGTGCAGAATCTACCATAATACCGTGCGGCCGTGAAAGTCCGAAAGTAACGGTCCATCCCGGTCTCGTTTATCAGTCATGTCATCGTGTTTTTTCCCATGGTTGTTACCAGCCCTACTGCAAGAGAGAAAAAGAGGGATTGTGGATTCTGATGATGAGCAAGGTGAGGAGCCATTGGAAGAACCCTGTGCCGGGAAAATCCCGAATCGGGCTAATGCCATAACCTGCCTTAGCGTATGCATTATGCAATAAACGACAAGGGCCGTCCCATGCCGTCCTATGCCACCTTGGCTCCTGAATGGTCAAAATGGTCAGCTTCGGTCACATGACTAATCTTGGCTCGGCGCGTCGATGCAGAGTAGCAGAACGAGATGCATCTTGGTGATCACAAACTACCAAACGAGTTACTAGGGTAAGGTATGTATGTGGATATGCTGCCTGCCAGGACTTGGATAAATCTTGGTTTTTCAACTTCGGTATTGAGGATGTTGAGTATTCAGCATCCACACCGACAAGCCCTCCACCGGGATCGCCCATAGACTGGATCCCCTCATACTACCTAACCCTTCTCCCCCACACCCACCTAGTCAAAGTCATCGCAATCCTATTTCTCTCCTAGGAAGTTCGCTAACAGGGGAGCAAGCCTTGTACGGGCCTTGCTGCAGTTCCTAGCGTTGTTCTGGCGCTTATTAGTCTCGCAAACCCTTCTAGATCTTATCAAAAGACTCCGTCTCGGCTGCGGCAAAGTGCCTCGTGGATAAAGAATATGTACGTAGGGTATCAACAAGCGCGTATCGACATGGGCTGACGAGTCGAAGCGCAATAGCCGGGCGTACCGGTAGAAGATCATGACTACAACCGATCAGTCCGTAGACGAGAACCTCGTCAACTCGGTCACGGAATATGTCAAGTCCTACATGTCTAACTATGACGGATCTCATGACTTTAACCACATCCAGCGCGTTTTAGGACTTGCTAAACACATACACGCCCATTCACCCAAGGCAGATACCCGGGATCAACAAGTTGTGGTCCTAGGTGCTCTTCTACATGATGTAGGAGACAAGAAATATCTGAAGCCGGGCGAGGACGCCTCCACCTTAGTATACGAGCTTCTTCTCTCTTTGGGGGCTACAGAGGAACTTGCCAAGCGAGTTCAGACAATTTGTCTAGGTGTCAGCTATTCGAGCGAGATCAAAGATCCAGCTCGTGTTCAAGATCTTATTCAGTCATATCCCGAGTTAGCTGTCGTCCAGGATGCTGACCGACTCGATGCCATTGGAAGTATCGGGATCGGCAGGACCTTCACTTTCAGCGGATCACGGAACTCGCCCATGACCGATTCCATTCAGCACTTCGACGACAAGCTACTAAAGCTCGAGGGCATGATGAAGACTGACGTCGGACGAGAACTCGCTAGGGAAAGGACTGCGAGGATGAGAGAGTTCCTCAAGTGGTGGGATGAGGAAGCAGCTTTCTCAACAGGATCAACAGGGATGGCGTGAGAGCAAACCGGCAAGTTGATAACCCTACCCTTCGTGCATATACTTCATATGTGCCACTTAGTTTACACGTATGTCATTATGTCCAACTTTAGACTACAATTGAAAATCGGCACACCAGACATATACATGTACTTGCTGAGTTGTTATGAATCACAAGTTCACACACAAAACCAAATCATCAGCTCCTCGCCTTATTCTACACCATCAAGTCTGCCCCATACGATTGTGGCCATCTCCTGCAAGCACACGCACCGAGCTGACTTACGAGTAGTCATAACATAATGACGCGTCCAGTATATCCATAACCTCTCTGACCTTCACTATTCCGCCTATCTCGCCCAGGTTCAGTTCGTAATCCAAGGTGATGTTCTTATAAGGTTTATCACCAAAATAATTGTACGGATACGCCCACTGTGTGTCGGGTCCGCCTATATCCTCCTTTCTCTTCGGCCAGTCTACTCTCAGCGTTAGCAGCCAGGTTTCGGGCTCCATCCCTGATAGTGCGTACCATTTCGCTGCCAGGTATTCCATAGGCGATCCAAAGCGCTATGGTGAAGCCAAAAAAGCGGATCGACCGTTGAAGACCATGTATTCGCCATCTGAACAGTTCGCAGTAAGCCACACGAAGCAATCTCTTAGTCGGAGTATTCTTACATCGCCAAGTACCCCTCCCAACCCTAGATGGCCGCCGCCATGAACAGACACTCCCTCGATTCCAGGGGCGAGACCTTCAGTTCTATGTTCAAACTCGAAATAACTGGTCGCACTCTTTATGAAATCCGCTGTACCAGCGTCTAGTGTTCGTGACATCAACGAGGTGCTAAAGTCTCGTCGGATACAACGTGGCGTGTAGTCGGTATGATTCCCGGGTCCCATGGAAGCGTTGACACCAGCAAATGGCCCATCCGTTATACATCCTAGCACCAGTTTCGTTAGCTTAACTCAGAGGAAATATGCAAGCGACTCACCGCCTCCCGACCTTCCTGGTATATCTATATCTGTCTTCCACTCGTCTGGATAAATGCTAGGGTCTTCGACCCACTCGCCGTTGCCTTCTAATTGTTCAGCTTTCCTCTAACGAATACCAAGGCACATGTCCTTTACCTCCGAATCCTTCTTCCGTGTCAAATATTAGCGAATCCAAGATTGAACCCTCGTCGACCATATCTAGTGTCCAGTCTATCAAGCTTTCTTATCAGTCGTCTCCTTCAGGGCAGTTCGGGAGTACGACACATACCCCAGTACCTTTATCCGTTAATACACATGTATTTACGCAACCCATCCATAGGGAGATACCTACGGTACTGAGCCCGAGTATGAACATTCATCCCGGAGAACTTGTTCAAAATGCCATAAGTAGGACCGGTGCCATCTAACCCATATTAGCGAGGCTCAAAACCCGCTACGAGGGGTGAAAAGTCTCACGGTAAGAAATGCCCCTTGAACCCTATCAGTGGTGAAATCGAGACATACGCAAATTAATATGAAGACTCACAACCCAGTGGACGTAGTCCGCTTGCCATATATGCAACGCCACGAAGTCGTCGTATCGCGACTTAACTCCATCGAATATGTCGGAGGTCTCCCCTGATTTCGATAGCATGCATTGTATGGCCGAGATGAAATCGAGTCGTTGTTCGCGCGATAGCTCTCTCCTTCCGGGTTAGTCTCCTGTCAGCCATATGTCCACATAGGTCCGTGGGGCCACGTTAGCTGGTAGGTACCAGTCATACCATTCCTCCCTAACCCTCGGTGTCTCGCATGACTCTTCCGACCGTCTCCCCCATGGTCGACTCGAGGCGATACTCGCAGTTGCGAGAAACATAGAAACGAGGCGAATAAGGACCCTCATATTGCTGTAATCGGCAGTATGGCCTTTGAGAAAGATGAGAAACCGTCGGCCTAGGAATAAAGGACTAGTGACTCTATATGGACCACCACGGTCTGGCCGTATTACGTCGCCGTTTCACATTCATACGCTATAAAAACACGGCCCTGGCCTAACCAGAGATACAACCGTGCTAACTAAACGCTCGCGGAGAAATTGGTATATCGGAAGTCTGAGCGACCTATTCCAAAACACTGATCGAGATAGTCAGCGGACTCTAGTCAGTAGATTCGACTCATCATCTACTAGTGAGTAGATCATGGATTTCCCGGCCCGGTCCTAATGTGTTATAAATGGGAGTAACTACCTGCCTAGGGATGTATCCTAACGCGAAACACACTTACTCTAATCGTAATATTACTCGCCTATCTCTCATTACCGATTTACAAATTCTCGAGTCTAAGGTGCGACGAAGATGGCGATGGGCTAGGCGAGTTCATTTGCTAGGTTTTCTTCGATCCTCCAGACTTTACAGGGTTGTGCGGATAGGGGTCGTTCTTAGGGCTTCAATACTAGAGCACTCATGATGGCTAACAGTACCATACGAGGAGTCATCAAGACCGTCCTAAATAATTCAACCGACATATATGTGACGATTCATCCCCCCTCAACTACACTCCCCGCTTCGTAAATCTGCTCCGCAAGGCGATCATCGTACTTATCGTGAAGTCGTGTACCTTATTACCTCTCCGCATCCGGGTGAATCTCGAAGACGCGCAATATTGAGGTGTAACTGCTATTCCGCGCCAGGACTAATACTTCATGCAATGCTAAATTTACTCATGGTACCAAGCACGACAGATAGCGACGGCTATCAACATAACAGGACAAGCGGGCACAACAGGACGAGGGACATATACGAGTTAAGTAAGGAACGTCCTTCCGTGACTACAGAGAAAGCCGGCATATCATAGAATTCATCTTCAAATTCTCGGCGGGTTCGAGGCTTCCATCTTGAGAATTCGGAAAAGGGGTTGGGACATCATTGTCACCACTAATGCCCAATTCTATACAACGAACATTTGTCCGATAATATTCAATCAGCAGTTCAGTATTCTTAACACTTGGATATAGAACTGTGACACAATGACTACTTGTGCTCAGCCCTCATAACGTGGTATAATGCACAGCTAGGTATGCAAGCTTGGATGTCAAGTTACACTCGAGAACGTGGTAACCCCTATGTATACGACAGACACAAGTCCGAAGTCCGAGCATCCCCGGGTCACATACGTGCTCGGTGTATATTTGATGAATGATGATAAGGCACGTCAACAGACGTCAGTCTCATCTCGGCTGGGCACCCCCTTGATAGCGATACTTGGGCGGCGCTTACTGAGTAGTATGTTTGAGGTATTGATTAGTATGTTCAGTATCAAATATGAATAGTGGTGGGAACGTTGAACGATTTGGCTGTGTCCTAGGATCATCATTGTTTCATATGAACGAAACTTTGTGTTGCGGTGAAACCATGGCTTCAATGTTCGTTGGGTTGCAGCTTCCCGAAGCTTATCTTAGTACTATGTAACTTGGATGTACCGGGCCAATTATGTAAGGTCATCGACCAAAATACATAGTATCAATTGATTACCTAGTACCTACCCCTTTAATGGGTATTTCTTTTTCAACCTACATTCGTCGCCGCATGATGGCGAATGTAATCGGCAATAGAAGCCCCAGATCTCACTATTTTCGTCGTTCGCCAAGGTCGCATCATCACCGTCATCATCAATGGTTGGTTCACGTCAAATAGTCTAACCCGATCGATGTAACCATATTGCCTAATAGAGGCAGGCTGTCTTACATCACATACGAGAGCTTTCTAGCTGTTGGTGCCACCACACTCCAAATCTCACTGCTGGCCTAGCCCAATGGGCTTCTCTGCGGGACAGAATGAATCTGCAGAATCCGGGTGGGCAGGTCGCCGATAGGTAGGTTGGCTTCGAATATTGCTTTCTTCAGCCCAGCTTGGATTATGACTTGGTCGTGATCGCTGCTGACGGTTTTTGTTCGTCCATTTTTTTCCTCCTTTCGCTATATTCGTTCTCATGAGGCCATAGAAAGATGCTTCTTTCTACCTTTTAAATTCTTTAATCCTCTCAGCGTCGAATTTCCTCCACACATATGTGCATCGTGGAGCAAGTCTACCTATCCTGAATGCGCAATTCGATCACGATTTAGCAAGGCTGGCTGTCCGTTTGGCGGCCGCCCACACCGCACAATGATATTCCAACGCCCAATCGTTGTCGCTGCCATGCTTCTGATCGCGTTGCTTGTCAATGCTCCCGTGGCCGCCGGCTACGAGGAATTTGCCGCGTTTAGTGATGTGGCCATATTCTCACCGCCCGACTTCACGTACAAGCCCGGCTTCGAGCCTCGCTATTATGTGAATGGCAAGCCGCCGATCCCCGCACTGCCGCCCGACAAGGCAAAGCGGGATGATCCACCACCGGCGCAGTGCGCTCAAGGTGAGCATAGCTGTCTCGAACTTGGTCCGGTCGGGGCAACACTCTGCTGCGGTAATGACGAATACTGTTTCCTAAATTCAACTTGGGAGCCCCAGTGCTGTGGACAAGGAGCGACATGCGGTTCTCCTTGCCCCGAGAACAACTTGTTCTGCAACAATACCATCACTACAAATGTGCCAATTGCTACATCACCGACAACCGAATTCCTCGCGTCGACCAGCCTAAAACCTGCGTGCTGTGGGCGACCCTGTGACAGTTCTTCCTTCCTCTGTCAACAGGCCTTCGGCGGTCGGTGCTGTGAATACGGGGCTATCTGCCATTCCGGGGGCTCCTGCTCGTTTCCGCCCACCTCCTCCGTATCGACTCTTGTGCCCATTATTCCACCGGGCTGTACCACGTCTCAGTACGCCTGCCCTACGGGCCCCGGCTGCTGTAATATCGGCCAGATCTGTACCTCGTCTACTATCTCCGCCACGTTTGTGACGGATCTATGCGCACCTAATTTAACTGTCGTTGAGAAGAGCAGCGGGCTTCCCGAGGGCGCCAGAGTTGGTATCGGGGTAGGTGTTGCCGTGGGTGCTGCTATTATAATTGGTGCCGTGACGTGGTTTTGGATCCATCGCCGACGAAAGGCAAGATCGCGTGGCGAAGGTGCGACACTAGCGGGATCTGGAGAGGAGTATGAGTACCCGAGGGAACAGTTCGTACCCTCTACAGTTGGCGACTCGGACGTGATGAGCCCGTTGGGCATGAGGCCGCGGCTGCACGAGGACGGACTCACACGTGGCTATTATGGTCCCGATGCTGTAGTTGGTCCGTATACGGACCACGAATATAGCTCACGTGGCATGGCTCTGAGCACTGAGCCTAGATCAAGCCCTGGATTCTCTGATCATTCTGCTAGGGCTGTCCACCTTCACCCACACGACCCGAGTGATATCGTACGACCGGTTGAAATGGATGTGCCACGGCAAGGCGCGCAACGGGCTGAACTAGATGATGCGGCGTCAATCTCTTCGAAAGAAAAGGATCCATCTGTTAGTAGTCCACCGGTTAGGGAGGAGATTCCTGGACCGTTCGAATTGCCGGGTTCGCCGCCGCCGATGAACCCGGAAGAGGCGGAGTATCACAGGACTCAAGGGCAAGGAGAAAAGGGCGGACGTAAATGAGCGTTTCTTTGGATAATGGCACGGACTTTTTGGTACATCGCCTCAATGTTCATTTTAATGAGTACATAAGAACCTGGCAGGAATGAATGCGGCTGAATACCCTTAATCTATAACAAACGCCTCACCCTTGCTTTGCTTTGCTTTGCCTTCCTCGGCCCCCAACGCCAATCGTAAACATTATGTGACGCAACAGACATTAGGTGGTATGGGCGACCGTCTGCCGACTTTCCGCCGCCGTGGCCATACTTCTCTTATGGAACAAAGAGACTCGAGGCAATATCCTCCCATACCAAAATTCAGAACCCTAACGCCGACACAATGAAACAAGCGCTTTGCGACGCAACAATGCCTGAACAGCATGAAATCGAGCTTGCGCTCTATGTGTGTATGTATTAGCCCACCACGCCCCCAAACGGAGTGCTCTGCCGCAAATCCTCCACCAGCTCCTGCACACTACTCAGATGGCGGCCAAGCAGAGCCTGTTTCTCCTCCTGGGTCCTGGTATCGCCCTCTCCAGCCGATCGCGGTCGCGGGGCCCCCTCTCCTCCTCCTCCTGCTCCTGCCTTGCCTGCGAACGCGAATGCTTTGGCGAGCTTACTGGGGCTGCGTTGCAGCAGGCCAGGGACCGCGGGCTGGGCGCGGGCGCTGGGGATCGACGGCGTCTCCGGCATCAGGTAGAAGTATAGGAATTCGACTAGCTTGAGCTTTACGTCGCGGCTCGTGCAGCGGTTGCGGAAGAGCGAGGTTATGGTCAGGAGACCGTCGAGGGACTCGAAGGTTCGGGTGTTGCGCGGCGCGTCGATGAGGGCTGTGACGAGCGTCACGACGGTTGCCGATTGGATTGCCGGGCAGAAGTCCGGCTCCAGGAGGTCGAGGAGGAGCTGTAGATGGATGGTTAGTAGGGGAAGGGGATTGGGCAAAGAGGATGAAGGGGGACGTACGTTCATGTGCATCTCGCGCGAGAATAGGCCCTTGCTCGGCGGGTGCAGCAGCATGACACCCTGGACTAGGTCGAGCGCGCTCAGGATCAGCAGGTCGTTGGAGCCGTCGGCGCCACGAGCTAGCAGGCGGTCGAGAGTGTTGACAAGGCGCAAAGCGACGTTCCACTCGAAGCCATCTTGCAGCTTGAAGAACTCGTAAAAGGCCGGGTCGTCGCTGATCTCGGCAAGCGTCTTCGGGGGTAGCGGCTCTCGCTCCTCCTCGTTGTCTTCCAGTTGCATTGACTCTCTGGCCATGGTAGAGGCACGTCGGTCCTTGCTGCTCTGCGATCGCGACAGGCAGATGTTGGCGAGGAGCCCCTCGACCTGCCGCAGACCCTTTCGGATCTTGGGGCCGTCGTAGGAGGAGAGGTTGTCGAAGGCGAGGGAGAGTAGGTTTTCCATTTTTGGGTATCTGGTGTGTTTTTTTTTGTTGTGGTATAGAACAGAGAAGGCTGCTGTGGTGGCTTGCGATGCGGCGCAATGCGATACAGCACGGTGGGAGATTCGACCAAGGAGCGAAATCACAAACGATGAAAAAGGCCAAAGTGTTGCTTTGTTAGCGACGCCGGCAGACTGTTAATACAAGGGAACGAAGAGAACAACTTGGGGGGTATCACATCGGGACGATCTCCTGATCTCAGAAAGAAATCAAGAGGAGGAAAGAGAAATAGACGGCTGCATGACAACCCGACCTGTTTTTGGTTCTGTGATTCTTCATGCGATGGGCCGTTTGTTGCAAGGGTCGTGGTGTTTAAGTGGAGAATCACCGTTAACATGGCAACGGCGGGAGCTCAGGTGGCAGTGATCCCTAGCCTTGGGTACCGTGCTAGGGGCTAGCTCGGCTAGCAAGCTGCATGTAACATGCCCTACGAAAACTTAAAGCAATAACAAGCATTTTATATCAACAACTAGCTATATAATACGACCTTTAATAGATTGATCTCTTGCATGCATTGACCCATGTGTTTCCGCCTCACATGTGATCTGCGTAGGACATGTTTGTAGCTTGAAAGGTATAAGACATTTGAAGTGTGTAATTCATCTAAACAGTACCCTAAGGTCGGTACAAGGTAGATACCGGTAAGGAATTGAAGATCATAGGAATGCGGGGTAGGGACACAGATCTTTGTCGAGGACCCGGTGTACCTGATCTGTACCTTTCCTTCTTGGTCATGACGCTCGCGTTTGATTGCCCTTGCATCCCGCCGCATGTGAAAGCGGAAGCTTCGACGTGGAACGACCATCGTCCTTCCCAAATCTACTCTCTATTAATACAACTAGACAACTCAAAAGCCTCTTTGTTACTGAGTGGTACAGATCCAATTTTATTTAATCATACATAGATTCACATGCATTTGTTAAGCTTCTAACAGCATCGGACAGCTTCTCGGTCTCCAATTCGCGTTATCACTGCGCCTCATCTCTGCGGGCGGTAGCCAGTGACGATCATACATACCTAGGTATCTAGTCAGCCCGTCGCACAAAGTAGAGATCCCTCGCACGTAAGCTACATTCGCGTAATGATTCCAAGTTAGACATCACCGAATGTAACCAACGCACACTATTTTGCGTAGCCTTACTTCCCCACCGTTCCCGACGCTATCTCGATACAGTTTGCGCTTTGGCAGAGCTAGGCAACCATAAATCCAGTCGTTTCCTACCGGATTACCCGCCATTAAGTTCTTCAAAGTCCGCCGAGGCGACTCCTTCCTTTCACTAAAGGAGCTGTTGACGCAACCATGGCTCATAATTCGAACAGTAGCTCAATATCCCTACAATCTCCCAATGCCATCCCTCCCAGAACCTCTTCAACTGGCTACGTCACCCCGCTTCCTCCAGCCAAATCTGTCCTTCGACCTGTTCCGGAGTCAGACTGGCTCAGCCAGAGTAATAACCGACATCAAAGAGGCTCTTCGACTACTGCCCTTCCCTTAACAGGCATGCATGCTACCGGCTCTCAAGACCCCGCGCGCTATGAGACCGAAGACTTGAATTATACCACTAGAAAAACATGGACAGAACAGAAGGAAAAGGTACTTATGGGGCCCTTTGAGTATCTGTTTGCCCATCCGGGCAAAGACTTCCGCGCACACATGGTCAATTCCTTCAATGCTTGGCTGGAAGTACCTCAGGAAAGTCTAGACGTCATTACGAAGGTTGTGGGCATGCTACATACCGCATCGCTACTTGTTGACGATGTGGAGGATAGTTCGCTACTACGAAGAGGCCTACCCGTTGCTCATAGCATCTTCGGCACAGCGCAAACCATAAACTCAGCCAACTACGTCTACTTTTGCGCTCTACAAGAGCTACAGAAACTAAAGAATCCCAAGGCGGTCAGTGTCTACACCGAAGAGCTGATTAATCTCCACCGTGGTCAAGGGTTAGACCTCTTCTGGCGAGACACTCTAACATGTCCCACGGAAGAAGAATATCTCGAGATGGTCGGCAACAAGACCGGGGGGCTTTTCCGTCTGGCTATCAAGCTAATGCAGGCCGAGTCGGAAACTCCGATCGACTGCGTCCCGCTGGTCAATATACTAGGTATAATCTTCCAGATCCAAGACGACTACAGGAACTTGTCAAGCCCCGAGTACGGCCAGAACAAGGGACTCTGTGAGGACCTGACCGAGGGCAAATTCTCCTTCCTTATCATCCACAGCATACGCTCGAACCCTTCGAACCTACAGCTCCTCAACATTCTAAAGCAGAAGACCACAGATGAAGAGGTGAAGCGGTATGCTGTTAAATACATGGAGAGCACGGGGACCTTCGAGTACACGGAGAAGGTTGTGGCGGTCCTAGTTGAGAGGGCGAGAAAGATGGCGGAGGAGCTTGATGGGGGTCGAGGCAAGAGCGCCGGCATCCACAAGATCTTAGACAGGCTGGTGGTTTAGAGACAAGGTTAACTACAAGGAAGTCGTCTACGGCAAAGACGCGGAAATTTTGGACCGGATCACGTAGAAGGGGCGCACTTCTCGTTACATCGTTGGAGTAGGGGCTGGTATGTGTGAGCGAGCTTGGCGCGACTTAGGATACCCTCATTTCCTACTATTCAAACGCGATACGTATGACAAGCTATCTTCATAGTATCATGATTATGGCATTAACAATAACATTGATTCTTGGGATCGAACGTATGAAGTTCGGCCATATCAGAGATTCTTTCTTGAGTAGGTGAGATCTGATGAGTCTACGAAATGAGCTGCGGCGGTGATAAAGACATTGTTATGGACGATGTATAGAATGGGGTTCGGCCGCATAAAGGGCTAAGTAGTAGGTTCAGTGACTAGCTTCACATCGGTTGGTCCCGAAAAGGAAGCACAAGATTCTACCACTATGTAATTCTCATCACTTGTTAACTTAGGTATGGGGATAAAGGAGTTTCCTAGTGCTCAACACGACTTTAAGACTATTCGCAACAAAGACTTTGGGATGTTTAACTAGACTGGCTACCAAAGGGTTAGATTCATCCACGTTGACTCCGAGAACACGATTATGAGGTATGGTTTGCCGACTTCGTGCCCTTCGTTATATGTCACGTCTTCTAGAGATTCTAATGAATTACCTATTCCAAAGAAACACAGTCACTAGAAAGAAAACGGGAAAAGTTATTACAGCCCAGCCAGCCAAGCTACTTTTTTTCAATTTATTTATCTACGCTTTACAAGTTTTTATGGGGTTTTACATACGATTTACGAATTTAATATCAGCATCCTCTAACAGTTCCAGCTGTCAGGCGCCTTTAAGAGAATAATTAGTCACTAGAATACCCGTGGGTTAAGAACGCCCACTCCGCGGACCCCTTGGTAATCATGTGTCGACTTTGGAGAGTAGCCAGACCGGAGAAGCCTACCGGAACCCCCTTTTTATGGAGCCACTTCACAATCTCGAAGCTGGGGGCCAAGTCGATAGCTGTCTCCATATACGCAGCACCCATCTCTTCTACGGAAGGGATCGAGCATATGCCGATTATCTCTTGGAGCACGTCGAGGTATCCGAGCTCAATGACATGAGACCAAATCGGCCGAAGGCCGAGATCCTTAGAGCCCCGGATTGCCTCTGGGAATTCCTCCTCGTAAATATGAACGAGCCGGCGGATCAAGGGAATATCCCGGCTGCGGTTCAGTATGAAGTGCAGGAGGATCTTGTAGGGTCTATTCTCTAGGAAGTGTTGCTTTGCTTCCCGGGGCAGCTGAGCAGCATATTCTCTGACGCGAAGACCTTCAAAGTAAACACCTAGACCCACAGGTTTGCGAATCTCACCCCAGACGGCGGGACGACCCGGTGCGGCGCAAACTTCATTGACGAAAAAGTCAGAAGGATATTCCACCCACTGGATGAGTTCTTGTTTGAACTCCGCCGGGATCTCAACATCCAGCTTATTATTAATTCGGTCCATGTTGAAGTTGATTCTAAGTTGAATATTGTGGTATCTGAGAGCGATTAAGTTTATGGCGAAATTCTTCACGGAACGGGATTTCTCTCGAATGGTTTCGATGTATCTTTATCAGATGATATTGATCTGAAATTACGGATTACCGAGAGCGATTCCATCGCGTTTATATGCAAACTGTACCCAGGTAGTGGTTACAGAACAGCCTGATAGTTTCGCAGCAACTTAACTGATACTAGACACCTACGGTGTTCTCTCACAAGAATATACGTGTACTAACACGTAGAGCCCATTCATTGTTAGCTGATATGGTTTACAATTGAGATCCGTACCTATAACTTCATATTACAACTGTATGTTTGTGAACATACGATCTTTTTGTTTATAAGAGAAAATTCCTAGGTATGTTAGGCTATTGATGAATACTACTATTGTTCTAGAGCTCATCGAGACAGCTGTTAATAGGAATATCTGCTATGTTTTCTAACAAATCTACTCATTCAACTCAAACTATCATGGGATAAGGAAGTTGTTGTGTGGCTAATGGAGTATATATTGATCATGGAATTCCGTTCGAAATCTTAATATTTCATCTCGACATCAGTCACAAACGACAATCATCATCGCAGAGAAGAATATCATTGAGACAGAATTGGATTCGAGAACTCTTACAATATTAGTGCTGAAGTACATACACTCAATAATTCGACATAATCAAAATGCCGCCCAAGGAGAATCAGCAGCTGCCTCAGCCGCCGCATATGGGGCCTACTGTGCCGTCGTATCCCCTCCCTGAAGGTGCAACAGCTTACCAAGACGAGCAAAGCCAGAACCCAACGCCCCTGTATAATATGCCCCAGGAGCTCTTCGACATAATGGTGAATAACCTCGTACGCCCTGAGGACTTATTCAACCTGTCAATTGCAAGCAAGAGACTGTATGAAGCGTTGCACTCGGTCGACAGGCTCGCTTTTCTTGATGCCCATCGATTCGCCGAGCGCATCCAGACTCGGGGTACCCGTGATCCGCCACACATCTGGAGGATGTATCTAAACCGCCATCCCAATGGCCCCATTCTCTCTTGGATTATCCGTAACAACATGCCCATGGAGCAAATCCTTAAACTGACCGAGATCAATGAGACGGTATGCCGCGAAGCCCTTGTAGGTGACCTTCGGCTTGGGATACGCCCGTTGGTCCTCCACGCCATTGACTGCGGCAGATTGGACTTAACCCAAGAAATAGCTAAGACGCTGCATGAAAAATGGACTGGCCATCCTTTCCGTCTGGAGCTCGCCGAGGACTGGGTGAAGCACTGTGTTGCGAGGTCTAAAGATATTAATATCGTTAGATGGCTGGCATCCGAGGGTACGCCCCTTTATCTCAACGACCTTCTCATGCTTGAAGGAAGGGGTGTCATAGAGAGATTTGGCCAGGACTGGAATGAACTTGAACAGTACATCCCCCGGGAACAGGTCATCCAGCGTCCAGAAGGTTCAGGAGGCCAGGGAAGCGCGGGAGGCTCAGGAGGTAGCGGAGGCCTAGTCACTCCCACTCCGTCAGCTGCAAATGAGCGCTAACCACTTTAAAATTGTCGGCCGCGAATACCTGAATCTAACAAAACTACAAGTTATGTAATCCGTAGTCTAGCTTGTTTTTAGTTAAGTAAAATAAAATAAAATTGTTTCCTGTTTCACAAATGGTAGTGGCGTGTAGATATGTGTACCCTCCGTGAAATATATGATAGTACAACAAAATGAGCCAATAACGCGGTTATCTCTCGCAAGTCCGATACAATCATCATAGCGATATTTATCCGTGATTGACCACTCGTACCCTTGGTGTCTACGGTAAGGTAAGAGGTATTCTTAGGATTGGTACAGAGCTTATTCACTTATAGTCACATTTTACCAATTCATCAACAGACGTAGGTTGGGCTCACCAGGAGCATCTATTCTTCTATCTATGGATTCTATGCAGTTATGAGCTATCTATATCTTCAAGGAAAGTGGTAAGAACGCCTCATCACCCAAATAAACTAAACTACGCGCCGCCCTCAACAGCTGCAATCTGATCATCGTCGTCCCCAGGAAACTTCTTAACATCGCTCTTGGTGAGCGGTCGGTACGTCTCTTCACCTATCCGACCCAACACACTTGGGGTCAACTTGCGATCCTTCAGGCCATAGAACTCTTGAAATGACATGATCAGCGGCCGCCATTTGTCCGGGTCGACCCTGTTCGGATATCCTTCCATTCGCAAATTCTGCATGATGTGGGTCCGAAGTACTCGGACTTCAATCGCTAATATGAATCCATGCCGATCCGGTAGGTCTTTCATAAGCTTGTTGACCGAAACTAGCTGACACTCCATCTGCACTGGACACTCGGCGATTCTCGGCGGGTTGACAAAACTCGAAGGCTGCGGGTGCAATCCAGACTTCGTCCACTTGTCCTTGACGTACTTGTAGTTGGCTGCGGTCTTGAACTCGGAAACGGGGTTTGAGCCCGTTGTATCGGCCAGCTTGTTGACATAGTCCCCCATAGAGTCGCTTGGCAGATTGAGAACACACTGGTTTGCGCGTAAAATATTCTGGGTGGTCTTGGATTCGGCGGCCAGCCCGAGCATGCATGTATGGCCAAGCCACCATGCAGAAGAATTGGGCGCGATGTTGCTGGTCCCGTCCTCGTTCTCAGACGAGATCAAAACTACTGGAGTTCCCCAGTAGAAGATTGCAGGAGAGATAACGGTGTGAACGTTTTCCGACATGTTGAAAAGGATAATGAGTTGCTTGGCTATAAATTTTGAAGTTGAAGCTGGTAGACTAAAGGCAGGACGAATTTTCGCCGGAGTGTATGTAGTCTTGTTGGAATGTCTGTCTGTCTGTCTCGGTGTCAAAAGTGCTTAGACTGATTCTACTTAAAGGTTTAAGTACTAGAGGAACCAATCTCTCGCCGCGGAGTTGCTCGCCTCCATAGCTCAGCAATGAGTCAAAAGTCCCCTGATTTATCCCTCAGGAAGAATGAAAACTTTGGTAGAATCTCCACAGGTTTGAGGCTCAGTGGCCAGCCATCATGGAATTGCAGTCTGACCGCTGCCCCTTCTCGGTTCTCTTGCTATGGAAGTCGAATTGGACATATGATTGTTCACTTCGAGAGCAGTGCTAACACTTGATTGGCTACTTCTAAAGCAATACCCAGACGCTGATTGGCCACTTCTACAGCAATGCCGGCATAGTTCCACTTTTACCCGTCATAGGGCGGAGCCTCTTTCAAATCCTCTTCCCAATCCCAACGTCAGCCCTTCTTCAAGCATTATCAATTTTCTCAACAAGCGGTTGTATCTCCGAGGAACCAATCCAAGACTTATCGCTTGTGATAATTGAGAGCCGCCGACCGACTTGACGAATTTCGGCAGCAGTAACCGTCAGCTTTCACACTGCTCGCGAGCTTTCGTGTTAATAGACGAACGCTTACGCTTCTCCCTTTACGGCAACGTTGCACTATGACAACGCGACTGCCTTCGCTTATCTCATTTTAACTTACATTATCCATTGTGGCTCCCGTCACAATACTATCATGTCCAGCTCTTCATATACTTCCGATTCTTCCCGGTGGAACGCGGTGCAGGCGCGAGATCCGGCTGCCGACGGGTTGTTTGTCTACGCGGTCAAGACAACGAAGATCTACTGCAGACCAGTGTGCAAGTCTCGAAGAGCAAGAAGAGCGAACGTATCCTTCTACACCCGCTGTCACGATGCAGAACGCGAGGGATTTCGCGCCTGCAAACGCTGTAAACCGGAAGTTAGAGGGGGAATGCCCGAAGAAGCGGCGGTGGCGAGGGTCCGCTCATTGATCGAGCAGAATCTCTGGAGGCTCGCGCTGGAACCGAATGGACAGACAGAGGGTTATTCAGACACAACTGGCGATCTGGCGCAGAAAGCCCGTGTCTCTAAATGGCACTTTCATCGAATCTTCAAGGAAGTAACAGGTATGACGCCAGCAGAGTATGCGAGTCAGCAAAGAGCTCTCAGGTCAGATCATTCCACACCGGGGGACGAGATCTGGCCAAGTAACTTCGACCTGCAACTTACTCCGAATTTTACGGGAACCCCCAACAGCCAATACGAGGCGCCGACCGTAGATATCGACTGGGAAGCTCTGATCAACGACGACGTCATGATGCTACCGACCCCAGAAGGGACAAGCTTGGAGAGTCCCTTTCCGCTGATAGACGGTCTAGACTACTTAAATGTGACTGATGGGGATTGTCTGGTAGACAATAATGCGGCGTTGGGATTGCCAAGCTGATAACAGGCCTGTCAATATGTAGATACTTGGGTTAGAAGGAGTATTCTAGTACGGATATGAAAATCTGTCCTAAGAGATCAACCTTGAATAGGCAATTCAGGTAAGTGCAATACAGTTGTCAACTTGTCAGCTTATATACTGTATGTGTTCAAAAACTTACTTCGCACTCAGTCCTAGGCTGTTAATCAGGCGACAGGCGGAGGGATTAAGACATATCTATGGGCTCAGGGCATGGAATTATTCCGGCTTGGATCACTGATTCATTCTAGAGGCTATCTAAACAATTACCGACGAATGCACGAGCCGCCCTGGTCAATGTGAAAAGTATGGACGTTGACATAGACTTTCCATGGCCTCGTCGAGGAATGAGAAGAACGGGAGACTGGAGTACGGGGAGGTGAAGCAACAAGGGGTGGGGACCGGGCCTTACGATTGGGGCATCGGATCTAGACATGGGGGCCGTGGTCCTGGCCGCCAGTAGGGGTAGTTCTATAATCAATGGGATCGAAGCGAGGCTATACCTCTCTGGAAAAGAACATTTTTTGATGATAAGAGGTATTGGCTGATGGCTAAAAGCTGGGCAGATTAGGGTAGGTGCAGCTAGATGATTCCAAAAGTACATATGGGTACCTAGTCTACCATGTACAAATAAGGAATTATAATGACTGAAATTGAACTTGTAGTTAATGGTCTTTTCTCTAAGAGTCTGCGACCGCGGCGTCTCCATAGAATAAAGGGGGCACATGTGCCACCCTTAGATGCAAGCCACATCGGTGGCGCCACCCCCTGATCGAGCGAGTAGGTTAGTCGGTAGGTATTCGTGACGCCCCAGTAGTTGTCACCACATCCCCTTACAACAATATCCTGCGCCCCCCTAGACCAAAGCGTAGAATATACCGTCTCGACGATAGACGACTATTGCCTAGCATCGTTAGAGATTTTAGCTTTGCTGAAGATATTGTTAAGGTCCTCTGGTAACTACGGGTCCTTCTTTCGGCTAAGGCCACCATCCATTTAATTGCATATCGTCGTAAATGGTGTTAAGACTATATCTCGGCTCTGAGCTATCATATTTACACGGTATGTACAAACTTAAGCTAATGATATGCCATGTTGTACCAGAATTCAGCCACCTGCTACCATATTTCTTCTCTGTGAATTGCGGATGAACATTCTGTCGATAATTGAATCGCGGCGATTTGGTCCTAGGTCCGTTCGACTGTAAAACTTCGTTGCAGTGTTATGTGATCCTTGCCACTCAGGTTCTGGAAAGGGTGTCTTATCATATTCGGTAGTCTCGGGGGAGAACGCCTGTGTGTAAGCAGTGTATCCTCTGTTACTCGCAGTATAATGTTGATGGAGTGTTGTAGACTCTGAACATTGTTTGCCGCCCATTCTACTGTATGCCTTATGACTGCTCCGCCTTTTAAATAAAGGCGGAATTGTAGGTATACAGGCAGCAATGACACCGAGAGAGAGCTCAAGATCTGCAACAACCAAGAGAGGCACGATTTTATCTAAACACTATTAGCGGTGACAATAAATATGGTACGGTACTCGTACATGTCAGGTCTGATTCGGCCAAACTTGTAACAAAGGCATTCCGTAAAGCATTGGCGATTGTTGCCATCAAACCAAGGGCCATGAGGCCACAGATACCGGCTTTCTTCCTTCTGCTTATCTTGACATTCCATAAAATCATGATTGGAGAAACGGTGAAAAATAAATCCGTCAAGATTGTAAAGGCGGATTGTACATAAGAGATTGCCGGCAACATGTTTTGCGGGATGCAGTGCCCCTGGATACTCGGTGTCCAGAGTGCACTGAGAAGAATACACTGAGCAAGACTGGTGAAAATAACCACCAAAGTGGATAATGCAAGCGGCGACAGGAATATCCAAATGGCTAAACGAAGTTTGCTCGAGTTCTTAAGACGTAGAAGAAAAATACCAATGGAGATCTTCGTAAAGAATGTCCCGCTCGCATTCAAAACTTGGTAGATACCGTTCCATTTGAGAAGTCGCCAAACCGCTGCCTCTGGGTCGGATAGTTCAGTGAGATGGTGACCAGCACCTACCGCCACCATCTCAGAAATCATAACGACACTAGCGATAAGGATACCCTTGGAGACATGATTTAGAATCAAAATGTACGTCGGAGAAGTGCCTACTTACCAGCGTAAACAACATTACACTATCATCCCAGCCAATGTTTTTCGAGATAAGCAACCGGACATAGTAGCGCAAGCAAACCATTATTACTGCGGTTCCAAGCATGATGTAAGAGACCGCAATGATCGCAGCCCCGTCATTTGCGTTTCTCCGCGATAGCGGAGGTTGATTCGTGGTGGCCATCGACGACGAAGTGAGATATATCCAAGCACCTAGGCTAAAGAGCCTGAAAGAACTACCCGCGGCAAACTATTAAATAAACATAGGAAAGGAGGTATGGGCAGAGTTGCCAAAGCGGTGGTAAGGAGCCGACCCGCAACCATAACTATTTCGAGCCGGCAAGATTCGCCTGACAGCGGATACCTGGAGTACCTCATGACATACGACAGACTACATCCTGATTATGCCGCGGATACTATGATCGGACTGCCGAGCGGAGTGTCCCACCCGAAGGAGCGAACAAGTGTCGGGATGTCGTGATAGCCCCCAAGCGCCTCCGGACGTGGCTTGGCTGGGTAAAGATTAGCACTCTAGAGCTTAAAACAATTACATATTACCGGAAATAAGAGATTTGTAAGAAGCTGATTCAGCTTCACGATCCACTCCTGATAGGATGGCTTCTCACGATGCAAAAAGGTGGCGGTCTCAGAAATATGAATGGACCGGAATCAGTGGTCTTTCGGTCTCTTGCCTGTCCGAGCTTGCAACTTGTGCCAATTTTTGGTAGCTTTTTTTCGGTGCTTTCATCGATTTACCAACTACTGGCCCTGGGTTGAGGACGTAATTCGTACCGGAAGGGAAGACCGCATACCTCGAGTAGGGAGTCGGCCTCTCTAGCCCCCCTTAGGCAGTACGGTAGGACCTCCTGGGACATAGGTTCACAGTCTTGGCTAGATAGGACTTAGAGCTCCTCGTACAACAGCGTAGTCGCTCCCTAGGCTTCCTGGCCCACCACGTGACAATTCCGAGGGATTGGGGTCAGGGGGCGAAGGTACGCAAAAGTATCAACTTATAGGATTTATTTTTATAATACATATGTACATTAGGTATTTAAACCGCTCTAATGCTTTATAGACCTACAGAATGGCCGGATTTGATTCATCTATCACGGTTCCGCACATCCCCCAGCTTTTCACGTGAAGCGATATTCCTACTATGATCAAGCGCTTTACTATTTTTGATCTTAAACCAAATAGGAGAAGAAATCGATCCTGAAAGACTCGATCAACCAGCCTGGGCGACCACTACCGCTGGTAAACTAGACATGTGTCAAAGCAAGGTAGCTTCTGTTGGTCGCAATTCCTATTCTTCTCACAGTCTCTCCGTTCTGTCTAGGCACGGCGTAATCTTGTCTGATGCTCGCCTGGACGTGCAACGAGCTTTTGTCTTCTATAACATGATGAATGGTATTGTGGATTTGGTCTAGGGATATGGTACGTCGAAAGGTACGTCAGCCTGTGAGAGTGCAGGATCCAATACATCATTGTGGCTGACCATGGTTGCACACATGCTTACCACAACCACGCAAGCCCAAGGTCCGAAGGACCGGGAAAAGATAAAATCTGGTTGATGAGAAGTACAACACCCTTAGACATCGGAGATCGGGTACGTCGACTCAGTTTCATAATTAGTGTGAAACTGTGGTCAGCAGTCTACTTGGCTTACCAGTCCCGGCCTCCAGTAGTTCGCTCGCGGAATTGAGTTGGAAATAAATGGTAGAGCAGCGCGTGATTATGTTGAGTAACACCACGGGGATGCATCGACGTACAGGCTGTTCCGTCTTTTCAATATTGTAGGGTGGGGTTGAGTTGTTTCTCAGTAGTAACACGGTTCTTTTCACGAGAGTGGTGAGATTGATGTAGTTGTGTAGTTACATTATCGTATCTCCTATCACTGGGCGTATCGCTTCCTTGCGCCCGGCTCTTAGTCAGTGCTTATACCCTTCTGATTGTTTTCTACGTGATCGTGGTTAGCCTGTTGGGATATCACTGCAAAAACTCACATGTGAAGAAGTTATTTAGTGAGGACCGACAACCTCTCCATCCCCTGTTCTGCTCTATAGCTTGCGCAGTATGTGATGATACACTTGGGCTGTTGGCATACAGCGACTCCCGTTTAAAATCACCATGTTTACCAGTAGCTAAATTGCTTCGAAACAACATACTCGTCACGTAACTAGCACGTGTCTGTGATATGTATTTAAGCATGATGGAGTTTCGCTCGTTAGGTCATTTATTTTCCCCGGCATCATCCACTGGATATATTCAGCAAAATACCGTCATCAGAAAATTCCGATACAATTCTGTTACATATTCAAACCTCGAAACGACCACAAGAACCAACAATACTCAATCGCCATGGCACACCAGCAGTGTATAATCCCTGATGAACTGCATCGAGAGCTTCTTCAGTACATTTCTGACGCCGATGATTACTTCTTCCCGGTCTCGCAGGGAGATACGTTAGGGTACGTCATGAAGCCTATTGATGAGAGTATCTATTTTGAAGGTCAACGCTTCAAAGACTATGTCTCCGAAGTGCCTCCTTCTGAGCGGGAGAGCTTCCTTCAGGATAACCCCTTTAAGATGCTTTTATCGTTCTGCATTTCCACTGGCCAGCTTGATCTCATCCGGCATGTGGTAAACCTATATATGGTGCACTTTCCAGAGGCTATCGAGGGGTCTATCGAGCTCGGCCTCTTGCCTCTATGGAATTGTATAATCGAGCTCGGATATCTTGATATACTTGAGACTCTAATACACATGGGCGCATTCCCCCCTCTGTCTAAGCTCGGGCCGAATTATATGGCAATAGCCGTCAGAGCAGGCCAAGGTGGCAAGATCGCCCAATGGCTCCACGAACGAGGCATTTCGAGCTTAGTATCCTTTGATTGTATTCTGCATCCATATGCTAAGTAACTGTTGTTTGACTTTATATTGCGGTTCTAGCGCCATGCCGCGTATAACTATTAGATAGATGAAGAATAACCAAATTGAATAACAAAAGCCTTCGTTTTTTCTGGTATGATTTATAAAAAAGAATGAATCGCATTTCCACTCTCCGGATAGCTATCAATCAGGCTCGCGTGAGGTACCGGTATGAATAATTGATTGACTCGCTGCACATATTGAGCTTAGGTGGCGATATTAGAACTGCGTGTTGAGATTGGTTATGGTCTTTTGGTTGATGGGTAAAGAAAATCACCTCTCGGAAGGAAAGGTTGAATATATATGTAGTCGGCTTTGAAGATGTTGAGGGTAGGATAATGGATCTATAGTGTAGTTGAAGTCATTGATGGAAATTGTTTAAAACATGAACGAGAACCTCTCCCCTGGTATAATGCAGTCACCGAATCGATTTCATATTGGTTACGTACCTCGAAGCAGGGTTGACATCCAACTCAACTCAACCCACCAAACCCCTCGTAGAGAGGGGTTTATTTGGCATGCAAAGTTGATAGCAGCCCTACGTTGAAGGACTTAGTGAGTTTTACGATAGTCATAGATTCGCTGTCATGCTTAACCTCGCCGTCGGTGGCGGCGAGTAGCGTTAATATGGCCGATACTGTGTTACGTATCTGCATAGTCCTTCTATTAATACAGAGGGCCTACCCGCCTGCAAGAGGTTGGCGTCCGTTTTACACTAGATATAAACGGAAGAGAAGGGTTATTCATATACAATGATATCGTTCGGGAACATGCCATGTTGTCTTATATCTGTTTAGTATGTTTCGAGACAACTGAGCTGTGATGTAACTGGTTGGCGTTGGTAACGTATATATAAGTTCATATGACCCGTTATGATGGGCGTTGATCTATTCTTGAGTTAGTTATCACATTCATAACATATCTCTACTTGCCCTGAACCCATTTTAACTTACAGCAAACTTTACACAAACCAAATATCAAGATGAGTGGTCCTCACACTAGGTTCGTCGCCTACTCGCCGCCACTAATTCTTTTGGTTTACTTTGAACTCCCGGCACGTTTGCAGGATTACTTTAGAAACGAAGAACATGTGGGAAATCAGGCCGATTACTACGTCTGGAACGCTTATAGCAACGAATGGGGCAGGATGAAACCGCTGCGCGAGTGCATTGCCACCGAACGCCAGAGAATCGAAGAATACACGAGAAGGGTACGTAATGGCGAGCGTCCTGAGATGCGTAACCTGACAATCATTGAAACCTGCATTCGGAAGCACGAGGAGTGGCCTCTCATCAAACAAGTCTTGGACGAGTATATGAGGAATTTCCCCGAGATGGTCAAGGGATCGGAGCAGTTGGGCCTTCAGCCGCTCTGGGAGGTTGTAGTTAGCAGTGGCCATAACCTAGTATTCTTAAAGCTATGGTGTCTGGGAGTCATCCCTCCTGAGCAGGCCCCGAAGTGCATGACTGAAGCACTTTGGTTTGCTCCTGATCTTGCGATAGCGACATTCCTCGCGGACAGAAATGTGCCAATGTCGCGGTCCGACATGGAAAGACTTAAAGAATGGTCTGCCGTTAATGAGTCTACCTACTGGCTTGCAATACACCAAGCGTTGCACCGCCAAATGTTTAATCCTCCCGGGTTCAAGTACTGTTAATGTCGGGACGGGGTAGGGGGACAGGGTGAGTATTCCCATCCGGTGTGCGTGGATCGGGCCTTTCCCCGGCCGTAGGATAAATATTTGGAAAAAAAGGTAAAACTATGGAAATGAAGAAAAAAAAAAATCCTCCTCTGTAGTTTTTTAAAGTCTTATAAGCGAATTATGATTATATATAAAGTGACTAAATTACTTCCCCTAAGATATGGAAGTGTTGACATTGAATGATATATTTATGATGTGTGACAGAAACGTATAACTTTTATATCTTGCCTGTTCTAATGCTCCGATCGTCTCTTTGTTGCTGTTTGAGGGCCAAATCTCAATTTGCGATTGTCCTTTGTTGATAATTTGGGCGATCTCAATCGTATCGTTCCCCTGAATGCTTAGGCGTTGCCGGACATAGTTGATGCAAGCGTACACGTATCCATGCGAGAGAAAGAGGCCTACGCTCAATGTGCTAGATATGTAAGACAAACTGAGATCCATGGATGGCGAGAATCTCTCCCGGAATCTACTGATAATCGAAATCTTCTAGGATCGCACGCGATTTGGTATGTGGAACTGTTCAATTGAATTCGACTTTAAGCAGTAGTCTCAGGGATATTCTTCCTTTTCACCAACCTCACCCACCTCCTCCGTCTCCATTCGCCCCTCCTACTATCGCCGTCTTCACCTTCTTCCCAGCTTGGCTTTGGCGGTGAAGCTTTCGCTTTGTCCTTTCCCTTGACCGGGGTCGGCTGTTCGACCACACCTACCTTTTCTGTGGCTTGTTCGTCGTATATGTCGTAGACCCATCTTTCGCCCTCTGTTTCAACCTCAACACCCGTGATTATGCGCTCCTCCACCCACTCGCGGCTCCAGAGATCTAGTGCCCACTTCTTCTCGCTCCACTCCCATCCGTTGGGAGGTAAAACATCTTCAAAGAACCGTGTGCCGACTGGTCTCTCTCCGGCGATGCGTGCCTGCGACAATGGATCGTAGGGTGAAGCACTGAATAACCATGGCTCCCATTCACCAGCATTCGATAAGTGCTGTAGCTCAAAGATCTCCACTTCCCTGGTTTCTGGCGCGTTGTCAAGTATGACATCGCGCTCAACCCACTTCTCCACCCAACCCCTAGCTTTCTCCTCTTGTGGGTGTATGTGTTTCTCGTGCGCAGTCTGTATTTGTCGTTGAATAGTAGGATGTCCCATACAAGTGATTGCCCAGCCGATAGCTAGGAATATTAATCGCCATGGTAACACATTCGCTGCAATGCTCATGAAGAGACATAGAGTGAAGATGGATATGAACAAGGCACTGCTTAGAGCCTCGTCGCTGAAGTTCGTTCGCGGCACAACGAGTCTTATGATGCCGTCATGGAGTTGGCTGAAGTCCTCCATACTATTTTGTAGGTCCCTCATATTGCGGAAGAAATCCCGACTCAGCTCTTTGACTGGTTTGACTGTGATGGCAGGGGCTAGTGGAGGCCCGTGTGGTGAATAGCCTATCGCCTGTTCACTAGATAGACTGAACTCAGCGGCCGGATGCCGGGCTACAAAGCTCGGTACTAAGACGCCGATGAGGAGGATGGTCAACGGCAGAAGGGGTAGGAGATAGGGGTCCAGGCAGACAAAGGTGAATATAGCTAGGAAAGAGAGGGTATGCGTGGGGTTTCTCCAGGACAGTAATCGGATGACACGGGCTTGAAATACGAATACAACGCCTATGCGAGCGTTGAACCGGCGAAAGTTGTTGGACATAGTAGTGAGATTGAAATTGGGACGTACAACGCCCGAGCTGCCTCCCTTCTGGGGTTCATCCTGTGGAATTTGGGCATCATCAAGGGGAACAACTTGAGCTAGCAATTTCTCAACCAGCTGGTCTTGGATCCTAGCTTTCTCTTTAAAGGCTGAGATGCGTTCTCGGATCCCCTTGCGTTGCGACGGAGTCTCGTTATCGGAATGCTCCGCCGGAGTTGAAGGGGTAGGTGGCCGAGGCGGCACAGACCCATCCAGGATAACAGTCGGGATGGGATCATCCCGGTTGACGAAGATGTCCGCAGCGTAGTCGTCCATCTTGTACGTATTGAGGCGGTACTATGATGCTTGCTGTGTGTGCTCGTCGGTGTATAGAGAGTGAGGCGTCACGCTTCGCGATGACGTAAGGCGACAGGCTAGGGAGCTTCGAGGAGCTTCAAGCTTAGCCAGCTTGGCATCGTGGGCCTTAGTATGGCTGTAGCATTATCTACGGTAGTAATATACTATCACCGCGATATTTGTCCGGATAGATGCCGGTAAATGAATAGTAAAGTTCGTGAGATTTTGTGAGTGTGAGATGTAGTTGTAGTCGGACAGAATGAATCACATGCCAAAGTTGCCTAACAGGGAGTTGCCGGCACTCAGGTCGCGCCTTCCCATGGCGGCACGCTGACGTTAGTAGGTAGGATTAGCGTATCGATAAGAGACTACGGAGCCGGGGTACTGGCAAATAGCGGGGCATGCATTCGGGTTACAGGGCTAGCAGGCTGAATTACAGGGGTCAATAAGCTCCAAACAAAATTGTTTAATGATAAAACCAACATACGATCAACCTACACACCACCGCCAACACGATGCCAATCACAATACTCCAGCCGGCGCAAGCGCCAATATACAATTATAGAGATGCCAGTCATGACTCGGACTCGGACTCAGACGGCGGTGTCGATCTGGAGGGTGACATCTCCATGATGCGCCCAGCCAAGCGAGCTCGACGGACAGGCGACGACTCGATCGTCACGCCCGGTGAAGTGATAACGGAAGACCCTCAATGGATGCGGTACGACTTGAATTTCCATATCCTATAAAATCAACCTACAAGGCTAATATACCATTTTCCCAACAGCGGCCACGGCACATACACGACCTCCAACCCCCCCGCCATAGTCTCCTCCGTAGCAGGCACCCTCTCCAAAACCAACAAGCTCCTCTCCGTACGCCCCTTACGCGCGCGCTACACGCCCGAAATCGGCGACCTGGTCGTCGGCCGCATCGTCGAAGTGCAAGCCAAGCGCTGGCGCGTCGACGTCGGCGCCTCGCTGCTCGCGCAGCTGCCCCTCAGCGCCGTCAACCTGCCCGGCGGCATCCAGCGGCGCCGCACCGAGACCGACGAGCTGCAGATCCGGACCTTCTTCAGCGAGGGCGATCTCCTGGTCGCCGAGGTCCAGCAGTTGTACGGGGACGGCGGCGCCGTGCTGCACACGCGATCGCTGCGCTTCGGGAAGTTGAGGAACGGGCTGTTTATGGCTGTTAGTGGGACTGGGGGCGGTGGCGGTGTGGTTCGTGCGAAGAGGCAGACGTTCGTGCTGGATGTGGGTCGGGCTGCGGGAGGGGGCGGCGCGGCGGGGGATGATTCGGAGAAGATTGATGTGGTGCTGGGTGTCAACGGGTACGTATGGATCAGCAAGCACGTGGAAGGCGAAGGCGCGGCGGGCGAGGGCACGGGACCTGGGATCACGCGGATCGAGGAGAGCGTGGGACTGAATGTGTACTCGAGCCAGAACGACCCGATACCGGCTGGCACGATGCGGGAGATGGCGCGGGTGCGTGGAGTGGTGAATGCCCTCGTCGAGCATGGTCTGCGTGTCGATGAGGATATGGTGGTTGCGGGCTACCAAGAGGCCGTTGAGATGGCGCGCGCTGACGGTGATGGCGAGGACACGCTGTACCTTGGTGGCGAGAGAGGCCGAAGGCTAGCTGATACGTTAGTGGGACGGTAGAGTATCGCCTAGGCCAGCGGGATAGTTGAAGGTGAACATGAGCTATGCAAGCTTTTACACTGCAGAGTTTCGGTGCAGCACACCCCCGAGATGAGTAGCTTGGGATCATTCAAGACTACATAGTACTAAACAAGATACCATCAAATCTACGAATTAAAATGTTGATACAACACGCTCGAATCATAGTACGGTACGTCTACATTTAGTTAATGGTGTGCATGTATTAGGCTATAAGTATTTTACACCATTCGTCCCCCTAGTTCACCATATCCTCTCGATCTGAGCCCGACCTGAAACCCAATCACGCGCCGCCTATACGAAAACCACATTGCTCCACTCGAACCTCGTAAGGAATTCGAAGGCAAATCCTGGTTGACAACGCAATGAAATGTGCGAGAGAAGTTTATCTCGCGTTGTGGTATTGTACATATGCGGGAAAGAGATTAGCTGCACTGCAGAGAATCCAACATCATTCATTCACAGTTTTGCTCGAGGGGTGTCATCTGCTTCCACTAGTCAGCCAATCTGAGATCACTCAATGGGGGGCCCCTTGGTAGCTCACTCATCGCTTCACCACGACCGTCGATACTGGGTTAAGCCGGCGTACGCCGCGGCAAAGAGAACGAGCCACCGTACCAACGCACCTTTGGCGGAAGGTCCGCCGAGTCCGAAGATGAGCCACAGCCAGTAGCCCGGGCCGGAAAGGGGTTTGCCGTCGCGGTCGAAGTTGGGCTTCGAGCTCGTCATCCAGAGGTGGCGCTTGAAGTCGGCGGGTGCGAAGGGCGCGTATCGCACGCGGAGCAGCTTGTCCATCCAGCCTGGTACCTCGACGATTGTGCGCCGGTGCGTGAAACAGTCGAAGGACGCGCGCCCGTGGTACGATCCTGTGCCTGACTCGCCTACGCCGCCGAATGGGATTGTGGCGATCCCCCCGTGCATCCAGGCGTCGTTGATGGTGGCGCCACCGGATGTCACCTGGCTAAGGACTACAGTGTGTTATTAGTACAAGCCCAACGTATTATAAGAATCTAGTCCGGACTGGAGGCTTACTTTTTTCATTCTCCGCTTTCGATCCGAACGTGGTGAGAGATAGGGGTGTAGGGTCGACCTTGTGCATAATGCTGATGGCATCATCTAGAGTATCGTAGGGTATGATGGACCAGATGGGACCAAAAGACTCGTCCTTCATCATAGGGTCATCTGTTGAGTCGACGAGCACAACAGTTGGTGAGATGTAAAGCTCAGATCTATCCGTCTCTCCGCCCAAGACAATCTTGCCGTTGGTGCTATCCAGCATCTTCTTAATACGGTCGAACTGGCGCTCATTAATGATGCGCGCATAATCTGGGCTCGCCTTGGGGCCGTTGGGATAGAATTCCTTGTAGGCTGCATTGAGATATTTGATGAAATCCTCTACCACGTCTTTCTGGACAGCCACGTAATTTTGGGATAGACAGACCTGGCCGGCGTTGATTGTCTTACCCCACAGTAGACGTCTAGCAGCCAGTGCCAAATCGGTAGATTTGGAGATGAAAGAAGGGTTTTTGCCTCCGAGCTCGAGAACCACTGGGGTAAGAGTCTCGGCAGCCTTCTTTGCGATGATTCTGGCGACTGTGGCATTTCCGGTGTAGAAGATCTTGTCCCACTTCTCATCGAGTAAGGCAGTCGTCTCGGGTACCGCTCCATTGACGACGAAGAAGGATGACGGGTCAAGGTAGTTCTCGATCATCTCCTTCAGGACCATCGCGGTGGCGGGCGCATTCTCTGACGGCTTGACTACCGCAGTGCAACCTGCCGCGATGGCACCAATGAGTGGGGCAACATTGAGCATCAGGGGGAAATTGTAGGTGCCGATTATTAGGACGGTGCCCAGAGGTTCCTTTCTGATACGGGGCTTCATGGACGTAAAGGTCCAAGGGTAATCGAGATTCTTGTCATCCTTCACCCAGTCCTTCAACTTCTTTAAAGATAGGTTGAGATCTTGAATGGCATGGTGAATCTCGGATAAAATGGCATCATGGGGCGGTTTGTTTAGGTCCTGCTTCAAAGCGGCCTGGAACTTCTCAGTGTAGTCGGTAAGACCCCAATAGAGCTTCCGTAGCTGTACAAGTCGCCACTCAACATCCTTGGTCTTCTGCGATTGATAGGACTGGCGAGCTGTGGCAGCAATCTTGGCGATGGCATCAATTGGTGTTGCCTCAAAGGCCGGAATCTTTAATTCAGGTGCCATGGCGATGAATTAGAGTATGGAGTTGAATAGGTCGAAACCGAGGATCCCAAGGGAAAGAGAGCATAGATTACCTAGTATACTCGGCTCGGCGTTATCATAATGGGTTGTGGCGTAACAAAGCTATCAATAGTGCTATGTATGCCGTATGCTCTTTTCTATTCGTGGCTCCTTCGAGGTCTCACCTGCTTTACCAAATTCAATGTCCAGCAGAAGAGTTGATAGGGGGATTGTTTGCGCCAGCCGAGGCTTTTACCCTTTCTGTCGTAGCTATTTCGTAGGCTAGTACATGACGGCAACCACGGACGTGTGCGGGGACCCGTATGTGGAGTTGAACTGCTCACCGTACACGCACGTGGTAATTACTGTACTCCCCACCTGGGCATACAGTGAGTGAAATTGGCAACAGCTGCCCAGGTGGGCTGACGCACGAACCATCATTTGCTTGCCCTATCGGCGTGCCGAGCCCCACCGCCGGTTTTTCGATACACCAAAAAGTTCGTATCAAAATTCGGCGGACTTTTTTTTTCTTTTACTTCATTCCATCCAACCATCAACGCTTCGCAAGCAACATCTTCTCTTCCTCAACCACCTCAATCTCTAGGCGCAGGATTAAATCTCTTTGCGTTCTCTCTCACCACCAGTAACAATGGCTCCTCAGACAGTATGTATCACTTGACACCGCTTTGCTGTTGGCCCAGTCTCTCTGGCACTCAGCGAGATCATGGCGTGAAACAGTAGGCTAAGGTCAATCATCATGTAGAAGAAGTCCGGCAAGCAGGCCAAGACGACGAAGAAGGTAGACTCTCCCAAACCCCAGAAATATCTGAAGAATGCGACATATTAACAATTCGTCTCAGTTCGTCATCAACGCCGCTCAGCCCGCTAGCGACAAGATCTTCGACACCGCCGCCTTCGAGAAGTTCCTTCAGGACAAGATCAAGGTCGATGGCCGCACCGGAAACCTCGGCGACACCATTGTTATCCAGCAGGCTGGCGAGGGCAAGATCGAGGTCATCGCCCACAACGAGCTCTCTGGCCGATACCTCAAGTATCTGTAAGCAATACCCTGCCAACGATTATTACTTCGACGACGCGCAAGATACTAATAATTTACCGCTCCAGGACCAAGAAGTTCCTCAAGAAGATGCAGCTCCGTGACTGGCTCCGTGTCGTCTCCACCTCTAAGGGAGTGTACGAGCTCAAGTTCTTCAACGTCGTTAACGACGAGGCCGATGAGGATGAGGACTAAGTGCACACGCGATCATGACGGATGGAAAAGGCTGGGGCGGCTGGTGCATGGACTCGGCGTAGGACAGGCACTTCTATGCTATCGCAGATAGACTAGGATTCCCAGAAATGAAATTCGCCATTGCAAACAATTATCTTCATGTTTCCCTCTAATCTAGTGTTGAGTGGTGTCTATCCTTAGTCTAACTTTTGCTGCATAACTTCGTGAGCAAGTTAGTCTTCTATTCTATGGTAATGCCCTCATCACGCCTTCGAACGCCACAAGAGCCATTGCGTTCGCGGGGAACGCCCTCAAGAAGCACGGCACAAATCCCCGCCAATACCCCTTAACACCGCCCTCTCTATAAACAGCCTTTGCCGCCTGCAACCAATTCTTGAACCTCGGCGTCCCATCGTTGAGCCCACCACCCATAGGATCAGTCATAATGCGCTGCTTGACCACGTCGCTCGGGTAGCTCGTAATCCAGAAGATCTGGGCGCTGAGCCCACCCGCCCAGAAGTTGATCGCCGGCGCGCTGAGATTCGTGCGCTTGCTCAAGGCGCGCGAGAGCACATCGTAGGATCCCCACCAGAAGAAGAAAAACGAGCGGAATAGCAGCGTTGCGAATAACCCCTTGTACACGCCGCGCACACCGTGGGCGCCGTAGATTTTGCGCAGACAGTCCACTGGTCCTGAGTATAGTCGTGCGGATTTCTTCGCTGCGTACTGGATCTGTAAGCGTGCTTTGACGTGTTCGACCTGGTAGTGTATTAGCTGCTGGGCTTAAATCCATGGAGAGATTTTTAACTTACGGGAGCTGCTATGAAGCTCACAGTGCAACCCGCCAGTACACCCGCGAGTCCATGGCCGTACGAGGGCAGATGCGCCGCAGCGTGCGAGGTCGCCGCGATGGGGCCCTCTGTCTCGGGCGGCTTCTTAGAGGGTGACGAGGGATGCAGGTCAGGGTGGAACACATGTTCCGCGAGGAGACGCCGGTACACAGTGAGGGAGCCCAGCATCACCGAGTCCATGAACATCCATCCGACGAGCGGTGGCGACGCGCCTTTGTATAGACCCCGCACGCCTTCGTTGCGCACGGTCTGCACCACGCATTGCAGCGGTCCGCTGAAGCGCGACGCATCGGTGGTCTGGAGGCGCACTTTAATGGTGTCGAAGGGGTGGCCGACTGAGTTGTGGTCAGCACTGCTTTATTCGTATTCATTCATTCATTCATTGGTGCGCTAGGTAGGTAAAGAGACGAAGAGACTCACCCGTCAGCTTGGCGATGCCGGAGAAGACGCCAGCCACGAAACCCTTGTAGTTCTTGCTGGCCGCTGCCGGCTTCTGCTTCTGGTCGGCCGCCATGGTACATACGGGCTACCTCATTGGAATCCGGAGCGGAAAGTTTAATTAGAAAGAATTTTGGAAGGTTTCGGCTCGGAATAAGCGGTGACGTCTCACCCGGGTGGAATTTCACGCAGGAGGAAAAGCTTGAGCCGTGTGCTTAAGCTCCGGCTATATCCGAGATCGGCGACCGGGTTTAAGGAGTTGTTGCTGCAGCTTTCGGTCCGCGCCCGTAGTCTTCGTTCTCGGATGCGACAACAATATTTCACCTATTTACCCATAGGGGATGTTGAAGATATCTAGTAGACTAATCATTATTTTTCAAGGCCCAACCGTTCATGTCATATTGCGATTATGACGCCGATTCTTTCGCCAATGGACTTATATTGTCTTATCGTATTATCAGATGCGAATAGCTTCATATCAATCTATGCTAAGTCATAATCCGCATTAGCCTATCCCAGCAACAATCTCATTCATGAAGTAGATAAAACCATCTCCATAAAAACCTTGATGTTGATATATCTACACTTATGCAACTTCCATAACTCTTCTTTGATCCTATATTATCAGCTATTCTCGGCCAAGTCGCCATAGTTATCAACGCCAATGGTACTGCATACATAAACTCGTCTGTCAACGTATAAGCTTCTCTTACTTAGTTAATAAATCCCTGGTAGACTCAATCTAGCATCCGTCTTACTTGGGCTCAGTCGAAATTACCTATTCGAAACTCGGCGGGAGCTGATCTCCGGAGAAAATAAGCAAACACGCAAACCAACTAGATGAAGGCATCTGGGGAACCGTTGGTTACGACTTCCAAGCACATGGAGGAATTTGAGGCAACGAGGGCTCCCTGTGCTATTAGACCACGTCATGTGAGACAGCAGTCGTAATTAACACGATATGATGAGTCCACTCTAATATAGCAAACCTGGCCGTCAAGAGGCTTCACTTACAGATAGGATTAGACCTGGGTCGACCCGCTTGCTTTGATGCCGCGGTGATCCTACGCTTAGATTAATTGGAAGATGAAACGGAGCTTAGTGTTAGCCACACTGGAGCTGATGGAAGCCATAATTACTGGGGATCAACTAGATTCGAGGATCCTTTGTCCTGGGACACTGTAGCCATTTTAGAATTTAGAAGGTATGTTAGAAGCCCGAGACCAGACACGAGCATTACAGATATCAACTATATACGTACATATGTACATGTGGGCATTGACGGTGTTGGTACAACTAGTAGGTAATCGATTTGACATGTCAGTTGAGAGCAGCCGTCCAAGATTAAGCCCTAGGTTTATATCCGTATCGCCTCACTTTACCTAATTTCCCAGTGGGCGTTATGGTCCAAGTTATCTCTACGTTGGTGCCCGTGGTAATACATGTTGGTTACACACCAGAAAAAGCACAATCTTCAAGAAACCCCTTTGATCGAAGAGCACGTCCCTCCGAGGAACCCGCTTAGGGGTAGTTAGATCTTGACGAGCGCATTATATGATGTATATATAATCAGTCCATCTCGCCGTCAAAGTTCTCACAGTCTCTACTTCATTAAGCAAGATTAATATTCACTCCTCAAGACTACCACTACCAAATTTATTACCACTCAACCCTCAACAACATGAAGTTCCTCGCCATCCTACTCCTTGGTGTGTCCCTTGTGGCCGCATCAGATTACGAGTGCGGTAGCGACTCAGCTTGCCGCAAAGTAGGGATGATCAAGATCGCGAACTGCACCAACGGCGCTGTAAGTTGCTCGAGATAGTTCGGCGGGTGTACAATCGCAAATGATGCAGATCTACTGACACCAGTCCACAGAAATGCGTGAACGGGTGCAGCATCGACACGGACAAGACTACCAGCCAGGTTAGCGTAAGTATCAAGTTTGTTAGACCTAACGATTCTTTTACTCTGACACTCTGTAGGTCAATTGCTGGTAGATGGCGTATAGTATTCGGAGAAGATTTCAAGAGAGGAAGAGAGTTTCTAGGACGGGGTATCCACTGATTCTGACCACGCTTCTGGATGGGGTACATAGTATGATTTAAGGCTTACGATGATGTTGTATTCATTGTCCACGTCTGGAGGAGAGGTTTAGCATTCGTAAGACGGAAGCCGGTGTTTCCAACCTTTTGATATACAATTGAATCTTTCAAACTTTACACATTATTCCTTTCGAACAAGTAACCTGTAATTCAGTCCGAGCTACGCAAGGCAATGTGAGAGCCGCTGAATGGGTGACCAGACCCACACAGGGTTCGTTCTTATTGTCAACAACGAGACGCACTCTCACATAGTTAAGTTACTTAATGACAAAGTATTCATGGATGTTGGCTAGTCCGGTAATGGCTAGTTCCGGTCCCAATTTTCTTAAAATCCTCTATAATATTGCCAAGTTGTTCGTATATTGCGGCTATAATTCAGGTGAAAATACCTGCATATACCCACGAAAATTCATAACGTTCCTCCTGTGCTTTTGAGCTTCCTACCGGCGACATAATTGTAGATTCACTTTTATGTAATAGTGGATCAACAGGAACTGATAAGAGGAAAGGAAGAGGGCGAAAGTAGATTTTTCAAGTTATATAGTTAGCGCAAGGAACCATCTCCATAGCGTAGACCCTAACCCTAGACCCAATTCCATCCGCCAAAAAAATAAATATTCCAGAAGTGACCACCCTGGGGCTCGAACCCAGAATCTCCTGATAACTCATCGAATACATTTGCACATGTTCGATCGTAGTCAGACGCCTTACCATTGGGCCAAGCGGCCGGTGTTCGGTTGTGATGTGGGTTGTGGTTAAACTAGTACATCTAGAAGTGGAGGACCCTTCAACACGGAGCACCTAGGTCTCTTTCCTTGATCATAATAATAAGAAGCGAGCTTCGCTACGTGTCTACTCCGTCGCATTAATGAAGTCATCAGTGATTTGGGCACTAAACACTCATGCT
The DNA here is from genome assembly GCA_022984865.1 of Hypomontagnella submonticulosa. Classification (NCBI taxonomy): domain Eukaryota; kingdom Fungi; phylum Ascomycota; class Sordariomycetes; order Xylariales; family Hypoxylaceae; genus Hypomontagnella; species Hypomontagnella submonticulosa. The sequence goes on along the minus strand of JAJKLF010000004.1, from coordinate 526,437 downwards.
GCCTATAGATACATGTCTTGTGACCGTCCTACTTTTGGCACAAGAGTCTCTTCTATTGTGAACACTCGCTCACAAAATCAACACCCATTGCGTTCTTCAAAAACAGCTTCATTGAAACTGTTCATCATTCCTTTGTGTTTTCTTAAATACCGGATAGGTGCTTCAAGTGAACGTCGTACGCGCGAGCTTGGTTTTACTATTGAGTCATCAACAAAGAATGCCTACAGTTCTGAGCCAATTCCTAGACATATGGTGGTGAAAGGGCGGCCATACCTTCAGTACGGTCTCTGAGATATAATAGCTCATCTTTCCCCCCTCCACAATGTCACATTCATTTTCGTTTGTGAGTAGAATACTCTAATTATATATAATTACAACTCGTCAATAGGTCATGACTTTTAAGATGTTATTGAAATTAGCTCTCAAGGATTAATTTTCTTGTTATTAATCTTTTAATCTAACGGAATATACCAGTAAACACTCGCTCGAAACAACCTTAATCAAACTCCGTGATCAAACCAGTATGCCATCTACTCCTCCTCTTGGGGAAGGTAGAACACGCTATACACTTCCGGCGTTACCCTTGCCTCTGGGAAATGACGCAGGTAAACATCGAGCAAGTCCCGGAGCATCCTGTTTGACGGCCCGACATGTACGCACCACTGGAGGATGGTGAAAGGGGGAAAGCGCGGATACTCCACATTCGCCGGGTAGCCTGTTTCGGCCGCACCCATGTGGAGAGCGTGTTCCAGGGCTATCTGGCGCTCTATTCTAACGCACTCCCGCAGTGGCCTCATAACTGCGCCAAAGCCGTGGCCATTGGGAAATTGGGCCCCGTCGCCAGGAAGGAAGTAGTGTTCCGGAGTTTGTGTAGACTCTCGGAATTCACGCTGGTAATCCGCTGGAAGCGCGAACTCTTGGTTCATTGCGAATTTTTGGGGTAAGGCGGCAATTGTATTGTGCAAGCTGGCCTTGGTAAAGTCGTGTTCTTGATATCAAGTGTTTCTGGTAAGTTGAGAATATGTGTATCAGGAAACTGGTGCGGAACAGGAGAATGAGCTATTTGGCGTCAAGACGGCAGCACATTGCATACACATCACAGATGGTGATTTGTTTTGTATCAACATTCATTGTTTTCTAACTATTTTGGCTAATACGAAAAACAGGTAAAGTGTTCCGACATAACCTCCATCGTATTCCACAACTTATTCTCCTCCGCCTACCCCTTCACCTAGCGCGGTTTGATATTAGTATCTTCGTCTTCTTTGTCGGACGGCCCGGACAGCGATATATCGGGCTGTGATGATGATCCACGCTGTGGCAAGAGTTCCGGGTGAGTTACAATGCTAGACTGCTCTTTACTTAGATCCTTATCAGAGCTATCTCCACTTTGGTGAGCACCCTCATGGTGGGACGATCCTCCTGAAGTTCCAGAGAGTTGTTGAAATGTTGCTCGTTGGGATACGAGTCTCAGGCCTCCGACACGCGGATGGGTGTCCCGAGGCGTCGATCTTTCGTCGTCTGACGAGCTTTCATCGGCCTCTAGTCCGGGTATTGTATAAATGGAGTGACCGGCTATTCGGTCTGAGGACTCTTCGGTAGGCGTTGAAGTACCGGTACAAGGCGAACTGCGTGGGGAACTCCTAGCTGGACTTGTTGGGCCCTTATCCTCTCTGGAACCTGACTTGGGCTCTTTACTCTCAGAACCCCTCGAGGACATGCGCTTAGACATTGCTGAATATGATACACGATCACCATACGATACCAAAGTGTAAGTTATGACTTAGTATTCGCTGGTATTAATGAAATATGGGAGCGTGGACTAAACCTTTATAGTAGCCGCGTCCGCCAAATGATATTTGCGGGTTAGTCATCTATAGCAAAGTGTATGGCGTTACAATCTGATTGAACTGCAAACGGAATAGGCATAGAACCTCACAAATACTATATGACAGGCGAAGCTATAGTACCAGAAAAATCGCCTATGCTAGTGACGTGTAGATGGCTAGATGCTATAGATAATGATCATTCAATTTACCTTCATTTGACCAATGACGATACGGAAATATAGGAGATTTAGTAGGATGTGATCAGTACCTAAACCTAGTCTCTAGAAGTAGTGTTATTTACACGTATATACAGGCCACCCTTAGCAATCCCATGTAAGGCATTGCATTTTAGTGACTACACCTAACAGAATGCCAACTCCTTATATTGAGACCCAGGAGCAGATGGCGGAAACTCGGCATACAGAAGTAAGGTCGGATGAGAGCCTCGAAATACATCTGTGCCGCCCGGGATAAGGAGGATAATGTTCTTAGTTAGCGACGAGAGCAAACTGGAACGTGAAGGAGCTTTCATAGATGCTTTGATTATCGCCGAGAGTTATCGTGAGACATTCGTACCCAAAGACTCGTATTCGTTTAGCATCGCATTACGTCTTTCACGTTGACTTGCTACGGAATCGATCGTATATACCTACTCTGAGTCTGCTAACTTCGGGGATACTGGTTTGCACAAATATCGTAACTACCCCTGGAAATGTAAAGGAAATCCGTCACAACGCCCGTTTAGTGACTCCTTATCCAAGAAAACTCCGACGTTTCCGCCTCAACGTTGTCAATCGAGGTTTACCCACGAGACGGTAGCGCTTTTGGTAGCCTCTTCTCTTACTCTCCAAGACTCTATATCCAGCGCTGTGAAGGTAGCTCCGCCGGCAGTGAAACGCCCATAGCTTCATGCGTATTGCTCGCTGTCAACATCTCATGCGTGTTGCTCGGCGTCTGCATCTCCTGTTGGAATTGTTCCCATAGCTCCGCCGGTGGCTGCGTCGTGGGCTTCTGAGACCATGTCATTGGGGCAATCGTGTGTCCTTGTCGCCTCCTTACCGACCTACGCCTCCGCCGCCACCAGTACACAAAGCCAGCCAGGAGCACGATCAGTAGTAGACTTCCAAGTCCTGCACCTAAACCAATAGCCAGAGATGATTGGGTCCCGCCCGAGTCCGGAGTATCAGTTACTACGGGCGAAGTGCTCGTAGCACTTCCGCTTGAGACGGGAGTTGTTGAAGAAGATGAAGACGTAGAAGACGTCGGCGCAGAAGATGTAAGCGCAGAAGATGTAGGTAGAGAACTTGTCGTACTAGTGCTAGACGCGATGAAGTCGTCTCGTTGCCATCTGATGTTGACGGCTGCGGCGTTTATGAGGATTTGGGATAGCACGGTGACCCGGTATTGCTGATTGGATACATCAGGGACTGTTACTGAAATGGGCGTCCAGCAAGCCGACGAACAGGACAATGTCGACCATGTCCCTGCCGTTTGCGGATTCGTGTTGCACGTGTATCCACTGGGAAGGAATTCATGTAAGTCAGGTATCACCGCTTCTGTAATGCGCCCATGGAAATAAAACTGACGTACAGGGGACAGCATATCGCTCTAGTCTCCGTAAGACTCCCGATCACATCTACAGAGCTACAACCTGCCGACCAGCCGGACGGGCAGATCGCAGGCGAATAAAAGGCGGCAGTCGGTGCAAATCCTGGCGGATAACATTTGGACGTTTCGCTGGGCCCGAGGGTGTGATATTTATACGTTGTGATATTGCCGTCATCGAGGGTCTGCGTGTGGACGACGCCAGAGACGACCGAGTTACATTCTGATGCTGGTGCGAATGTTGTTGTTAGGGGCCCGAGCCTGCTTGACATTGCGAGCTAGTCTATCTTGCATGACACGCCGATTAGGTAGAGAAAGAGGAACGAATGTGCCTTCGCGAGTATCCGCTCACAACGACATGGCTTTGTAAGTTGAGACGGAAGGAGGCAATCATCATGGCTCATGTTCAAATATCTACGCAGACAAGAGGGGTGATATTTTACCAAGCTGCCTAACTGAGCTCAACTGTGGTGGCTTGAGGATTAAATACGACCCAAGAAGTTTGTACGACCTCATAAAACCTGTATAGACATGCAGATGCTCATCCTCAGATTGATGATTTGAATATATTTTTGCAGATGGGCGTGTATATCTGGGCTCTGATTGGCCTGCTCCTGGCTTGTACGCCCCAGCCCCCAAGCCTCAACGTTGGCGTATCTGCATGTCTCGAATTGATCGTACTCTGAAACTGTCAACCATGGGGTCCCAGAACTAATTCACGAATTACTCATCGACGAATTTGCCGCAGGTGAGCCCTTCGTAAAATCCGGGCAAAGTTAGGCACGATTCATACACATTATTTATTCTATAAGACCTGGTCCCGGCTCTGCAGCACTGCTTTCGGCCATATACTAGTCTAGTTCGTTAGCCGTGAGGCAAGAAGCTTTGGCTTCATAAACCATATCCCACTAAACAAACCAGCGCCGATATCGATCAGAACCCTACCACCTCATGCTGTAAAAGGCTGGCGATCCCGGGCAGCCTGTGAGAGGGTCGTATGTCCTCTTCAAATCCATGTAATATTGCGGCCCGTCATTTCTACGACGAGTAAGAGTTTCCGAGTTATAGAACATCGGTATATGGGGTCCCGGACGTCCAAGGCCAAGAGAGTAGCAAAGCATTCAGGCTATCCCATCAACATGGTCGCAAGGGATGCATCTCCAGAGTTCGCTGGCATTCTCGGTTTCGGACTTTTCGTTATCACTTTCCTGGTGCGAACCTAAGTCGCATTCGCAGCTTTTGGACTGAAGCTGCCTAACGGATTCAGCCTCGTACCACTCCTCGGGGAATTACTTAGGCAACGCGTATTAAAAGAGGTTGACTCCAACAAGGAGTGGAGATATTAGTACTTAGTTATATGTACTTTTTGCCAACAATGAAGCGCTTCACCCGCTGTAGATCATCAGAACGGGATTGCCCAATGACGTCCAATTCATGTCTTGATAGTAAATCAAACGAGGTGTGGTCGCCAAGTTGTCGCCCAACAACGTAAAGCCTATCGCGCGCGAAATGGAACCATGTTCGTGGGCCGCGTATACGGATGCTTCGCTGTAGAGATAGCTCTCTCTCGGAAGCTGGAAAGCTATGTCTAAGTTGTCTTCAAGCCAGCATGATGGAATCTTTAGAGTTTCTTTCGTTGGTACCATGGTTAGTGTGAAGTAGTACTTGAGGTAAATCCATATGATTCAAGACAAGTCTGCAGTGGCCGTTTTAGCTAAGAAGGTAGGCAGTCCCGCCAGTTACGAGCGAAAGGTACGAGATCAGGATATATCTTAGTTTGAAGGGGATTGATCCGGTATCACTGTTTGAACGTCGTATAGGCGTATTCGAGCTTGAAGTTCTCGTAGTCGCAGCCTGGTCCGCTCTCGTAGAAAGAGTTCAGGAATTCATCTTCATGAGCGAAATCAGGATGAGACCCGGAGCTGTTTACCTGCATTGGGCGTTCTTCGGGACGTGCGGGACATAGTCCTATGTATCTGGGAACTGAGAACTGATATCTTTTTATCAATGAAAGCTTGATGTCATCATACATGGACCAGGGCTTTTACGTTTAATGCATTAGCGAAGTGATATGAAAATGCTGTACGACGGAGTTATCATATCTCGAAAGCAAATCTTACATTTGATTTCTAAGCATCCGACTTCCCTACCAAAAACCGTCTCGGGTATAGCCAAATTGAGATAGATGAAAATAGAGCACTCATTCAGCACGATATATGTCAAGCTTTAAGGCCTCTAAAAGTACTACGTCCATGCAATCCATTATTTTAAAATATTTACTCCGTAAAATACCAATGATTGTTCGTAGTGCCAACCTTGGAACTCAAACTCAAACACCTCTTAGCAAGCATGGGCCACCCCTAAAAGTCCCCGGCTAAGGTTTCTACCGAGCCTTACTATTACTAATAGAGCCTAGTGCTTAGGCCTAATAAATCCTAATCAAGCACTGATCCTCTGTATCGCATTTGATCCAATCATTTGAAAAGTACAACAAGTACAACATCTCTCATAGAAGCAACCCAAATCTTAGGAGTCGTGGATAATTGTATGGGTGATGTGTTGGTAACGTTAATAACTTTGCATTCGTTGCGGGTGTATAATAGACCTCTTTCATATCACACAAAGTACTACTAAAAGTGCTAGGTAAGCGATAGACGCTCACCGTTGAAGACACCAACTTAAATTCAGCCCTATCGCGCTTCGCCGGTCGCGAATCACGATGCGCCTCCACCGCCGCGCTTATACAGAGGCCCTGACTTGCTGACTGCCGTGTCCGCGTGTCCAGCTGAACTCAGCCAATTTGCCCTGCAGATTCTAGAGTCTTGGCGGACCCCAAATATGGCCCATGGTCAACTGCTAGGCTCTAGCTACAGCCTACAGGTTGCTGGGGCCTCTCACTCGTCTGACCTCGACCCATTAGAAATTTGGAAATCTTGTTTCTAATTAAGATCTGACTCTCCGAGTTCTCGACCGCGAGCCTACACCGGTTCATATTACGGACTCCATAATTTCTATTGTAGCAGATCCCTTCTCAAAAAGAGGGTAGGGGGATCAGTCTACACACCGGCTACCGGATTGCATGGACGGCATTGAAAGGGAAAGGCCAGCCGCAATCAGCAGCCACATTTCAGAAGATTTCAGAAATCGGCTCTGTCAGTGTGAAGGAGCCGGAAGAGACAAGGGTCTCTCGACATCCTTGAACTCGGCGAGCAGCAGAAGACGCATTCGAAACAGTGAGATATATGCCGCCCAGACATCGCTTCTGGGCATCCAGAGTTATCATTTTATGTAATAACCATTACAGGCTCGGATCGAGTGGGACCTAGACTGCATGTAGATAACCGACACTCGTCCAATTATCCATGAATACCGAAGAGGAGGGATATTATCGTCAATATTATTCCATGGTCTTTTCGTGAGGCCTAACTCCTGGTTTAATATCAAAATATTTTGACCCAAAGGTCCCGCCTGTCCTCGTGGCATCCCAGAAAAGCGCGTGGGTCGATTTCTTCTTTCGGCCCCAGCCCAAACCTCATCCGGAGCACCAGATCCTTCGCGCCATCTCAGCCCGTCTAGTGCTGCTCCCTACTGCACCCTACTGTACAAATCTACTGCATGATGTCAAACTGTACTGTAGCGAACAAGGCTTGGGGACAAGGTTTGGATATTCGACATAAATAGAAGCAACCAATCGCAAGTCACCCAACCTTTCGTCTAGCGGATATTGAGTCTACCTGGTAAGGATCCGCCCCCAGTCCTACAGGGGATTCCTCATAAAGTAGCGCGATGGCCCACCTACGGCATATTCCCGCGCTCGAGACTCTTCTTCTGCTGCTCATCCTCCTCGCGGTCAGTTGAAACTTATACGGTGATCACATTCTGCTGGTTGTAATCGACAATGAATCGACTGCCAGAGACGAATAAGGGCGTCGTAACTTCCTGGATCCCGATCCCGACAGCGCAGCCACATCAAGCCGGGTGTGAGAAGTTACTCTGGCAATACGTCCCGCAAGTCATCGCCGCTTGGGATCCGGGCTACGGAATCGAGGTTACAAGTACTTCATGTCTTCCCAAGCCGGTGACGACTTGGTGGTTACAAGATCGACTGGGCCCTACTCAAGAGACGGTATTCAGTCTAGGGCCAGTCACTTGCCCTCAAGATTATTACACCGCCACAGAGTCCGCTAAGGACAGCACGAGCACTTTCGTGGCATGTTGCCCAATGTGCGTTTGTGACAAGGCTCCATCTAGGAATGGTATACTAACTGTCTGTTTGCAGAAATTATGGCCTAGGAAGTCTTATGGGGCCGGGGAGAACCGGCCAATGTACGTCGGAAGTTAAGAAGGGAGAGGTGCTCACATATGCTGTGCGGGACACAAACGGTTGGAAGATTACGAGCTCGTCTGTCCCATCAGATACGACCGTAGACGGCATCCAGGTGAATGGTTGGGCGTTTGCGACGCCTACGGGAACCACGAATAGTGCGGGCAATTGCGACGCGTCGGTGACGGAGGCATTAGCGAATCATATAGCAACAGGCAACGCCAGTTGTGAGGCTCCTGGCGCTGGTGGGATATCGAGTGGTGCCGCGGCTGGGATCGGTGTTGGTGTGTCCTTAGGTGTCACCGGACTGGCGGCGTTGGCTGCTGGTCTATTCATGATGTACAGGACGCGAAAGGCAGCTCGACGGATACCCGAAAAGCCCGACCCCGCGGCTGATATCGCCCACTTCGCAAGTAGCGGTGGAAAGGGTGCTATGGCTGCCAGCGCACAGGTCTACCCGACATACTCGCCCGACCCTCAAAATACACCCAGTCCATCCGAAAGACCCCAATACCAACCATTTGAAAACAGTGCCTGGGACGCATCGACATACGTACCGCCACCCTCGCAACCCGCCACACACACAAGCGCCCGAACAGTTCCTCACGGGGAGATGGAGGGCACAATGTACCAAGGTATAGGTATAGATGAAAGGACGAGAGGAAGATCAGAGATGGACGGTGGAATAATAGCAACAGGAGTTGCGGGCCACCCAGATTCAGAAGAGGAGAGGAGAAGGAGGATGGAATTAGAAGGGGAATACGACCGGAACGTCAAAGTATCGTTATCAACGCCCTGGCTAGCAAATGCCAGACCTGTACAACCACCGCCATCATCGCATTACCAACCTCCTTACTAATCTAATCGATATATATTATTACGCGCGCCATAGTCCGAGCTTCACATAAGACTACTATGCTCTATTATTAATATCGCACACAAGCGATTATCCTAACCACCTTATAGTTGGGCATTGTTCAGGTAAATGATATCATCATGTACCACCGAGAGCATCTGCTATACCTATACCTAGTACATAAAGGGGGACACATAGGGATACACATCACATAGGCACAAGTGGACACTTTGCTTCAAAACTTACAGTATTTAGGCTACTTGCCAAATTTAGTGCTACCTTCTAATAGCATCTATCGACAAGTTCAAATGTAAATAACTACTAAATCGGCAGTGTTCCTTCAAAGGAGTCTACCATGGGACTTAATACCTAAGTGACTGATAGCAAGATCGTATGCGCCAGCCCTTGGAATTATCTAACTAGGTGCCATGTTGAGGTTTACCATGTAGAAGTAATACCTATAGCACGTATAACGGAGACGTGGACGTAGCATTGCCTAATACAGATCAAAAACATGTCTCCCCATGGTTTCACTCCTCGGGGTTCGCACGGCACGACTCACATTTGGTGTTACATCAACACCATGAGAGCCGCACGTGCAACGTCGAATCCCCAAGTATTACTTAAAGAGGCACTCCCCACCGCCTGGTAGCCACCCCGGAGTTGCGCAAAAGGCTCACTCTATATTTATACGTATAATCATTGCCAAATACGACCAGGAGTTACGTCTCACGGTACTTCACCACAGCAACTTATGTCGTCATGAGTACCTAGATAGTATACGGGTAAAGCGGTGGAGTGAATGCGGACGAGCCCACAAGTATAATCGTGTTTCACAGCCGCACTACAGCACAAGATGGATCATTCTATGAGATCAGTTTGCTAAGTCCAGTGTTGGCCGAGGATCAGGAGTAACACATCCTTGAAGGAGCCGGCACTACCAACTGGGAGCAACAATTGCCTTTTTCGTCCCTCGGTTTTCCTATTTGGCTCAAGCTGCTAGATTCACGTCCAAGCCCTATAGCGTATGGGAACGTTGGCCAGGCCACCACCTCGAAGCAGCGTCATGGCGGTAGCAAACTCCTCAAGGGCTACTTCTTAGTATAACGTTCCCTAATCCCCCCGGCCCTCGCGAAGCACGAAGTCGACTATCACGACACGGCCGTCCCACGATCCCGGAACCGCCCTATTCAAGCCACTAAATATCTTTGCAGAATTGTAGATACGGGCGAACCCACTCTTTTCGAGGACATATAGTGAATTACCAAGCCCGGAAAGCTAACCGAGGGATCGATCTCGATGGCCAGAGCTGTGCGGTTTGATACTCGAACTGCTTCGCTACCTCGCGATCGTCTTCGACACTGTACTACTTGCTTAGGCGGGCGGTATACAAGCCGCCAAGCTGTAACGGCAACCTCGGTGATGCTACCGAGCCCAAAGACGCAACAACTGGGATGGCGTCAATCCGATCGAGGAATCCTAATACACAAGTAGTTACCTCTTACTATGAAGATCGGGCAAGGATCAACCGTAGAAACGCCCATTGAAGTTACAAACATACATACATTATCCTCTTACAAGGCGAAGCGATATAAATACCCACATATCCCAACCCTCAAGCACTAACGAATCCTGAACCAGCTCACATCCCATCACCACCAGACATCAACAGCTCTTACCCAAACCCAACTCCACGCCAAACCAGAGCACCCCGGCACCCCAGCAACCACCACAATGCTCACCATCGCATACGTAGCAACCACCCTCCTATCCCTAACCAACGCCTCCCCCCTCTTCTCAAGCTCCATCTCCATCCCACTCGTAACGGACCCCACAGCGCAGGGCACGGACGTCCCAACCATCAGCAACTCCGCTGTCCCTCTCCCCCTCACCTTCTCCACCCCTGCCTTTCCGACAGGTCTCCTAGGGCGGGGTGTCACATGGGCGGACGTCAAGAAAGGCGAGGAGGACATTACAGAGAAGGGAGAGAAGGAGAAAGGGAAAGGGAAGGGGGATACTACAGGTAAAGGGAAGGAGAAGGGGAAGGGAGATGCTACAGAGAAGGGGAAGAAGGAGGGAGACAGTATAGGGAAGGAGAAGGAGAAGGGGAAGGGGAACACTACAAGTAAAGGGAACGAGAAAGAGAAGGGGAAGGGGGCCGTTACAGATAAGGGAAACGAAAAGGAGAAAGGAAAAGAGGATACTGTAGGCAAAGGAAACGAGAAAGAAAAAGGGCACGAGAAGGGGAAAGGAAAGGGGGACATTACAGGTAAAGGTAACGAGAAGGAGAAGGAGAACACCACAGGTAAAGGGAATGAGAAAGAGAAAGGAAATGGGGATGCTGTAGGTAAAGGAAACGAGAAGGAGAAGGGACATGAGAAGGAGAAAGGAAAGGGAGATATTACAGGTAAATGGAATGAGAAGGAAAAGGGGCATGAGAAGGGAAACGATAAGGAGAAGGGAAAGGGGGAGGAAGACATTACGGCGACGGACTAAAGCCGCGGGGGAGGCAAGTACGCGGACGATGTTGAGTGATGCGTGCATGTACGTCAACGCCATGACGAGCTCCGCGTCGCGTCCGGGCGGGACGACGCCGGGGAGTTTTGTTGCGCCGACGGGTGGCCTTTCCTATGTTGTGATTGGAAGTGTGAGATAGGAGAAATAGCCCTGGAGGGAAAAGGGTTTAAGGGAATAGGGGGTGGCTTTGGGTGGCTTTTCAAGGCTTCGATCATTTTCGGGGAAACGCGATGTGGCTTGGGACTAAGGGTACAGACTTCATGAGACACGGGAGATTATGACGTCTATATATTGGACTGGCGGTGTACCTTGGAGGCTTAATCGGGTGATGGCAGACATTCTTTTGCTTTTAATAGCCAACGCGGCTTTGACGTTCCCCATCGTCTGAGAAGGGGTTAGGGTACATTACTATCTTTGAAGTCATTTCAATTACACTTGAACCAGTACTAAGCAAAGTCGCCATGGATAAAAGTAGATGTGCTATTGGCTCTCATCTTTGCCTCCAGAGACAGGTCTATCGCATAAGCATAGATCCTAATGGTTTAGTGCTCGGAATCTCTGATGGTTTGAATGCGCGGGGGAAGCGAATTGCTAAGAGGTTAGCCGATATCTCGAATAATAACAAGATCGATGTTTAGTAAGAGGCAAGTCGAAGGGATTCGTCATCGGTTAGCTAAGAACCCAGGTATATGCTGTGACTTCTAGCTTCATACTGATGAATCCATCACACGTGAAATCATCGACTACAACAGCCAACAAGCAGCGCCCAAATGGCGCGTCCCACACATCGATAACGTTCACTTCAAAGCATCATGCGAACAGGGTATTCGAGTAGCGGAGATCGGCCTGAGCAGACGCCCCAAAAGCCAAAAATGAAAGTCCATTAATGCCATCCGCGGACCTTAATTCTAGAAGCAGCGCCAGATTATGGCCTGCGGAAAATGAATCCCGTCCCAAATTTCTATGACTGTCGCCTCCCGTGCAAGTTTTATGTGTGTGTGTGTGTGTGTGTGTGTATCCATGCCAAATACATCAAAGGATGCAGAGCGACAATGAAAAAGGAAAGGGGCGAGAGGAGAGAAAAGCGGGGTCCCCCTTGGGGGTCAATTGGTACTGTCTTCCCATTACACTGGTATAACCATCATGATAATCTTCATGCTAACTCCTTCGTCGCCCTTATCGTTACTCCTGCCAGTTTGCCAGCTGGCCAGCTTCCATAACGCCGATGATCTCCCCATTTTCTATAACCGCAAGAATCGAGTTTTCATTAAAAGCCGCCTCGTCATAATCAGGCGACATGACAGGCTTTCGAAGCCATTCTGCCGCCTGCGATATTCGCGTATCGGCATGTATGCTGATCCACTCGCCCCTCTCGACCAAGAGGTTCGGGATGGTAGATACAGGCCACGTCATATGGGCTGTACTGAGCGCCTTGATACACCCTGGTGAGGCAATGGCGTCACCAGCGCGAACCCATCCGGATGGTGAGTCGTAGCCCAGCTTGAGGATATCCGCACCGCAAGCCACGTTGTTTGATTCCCATGCGGGGATCTCGCAAAGGGGAACTATGAGGTCGCGTAGTTCACGAGGTTTGAGGAATGCTTGACCGATGGCCCCGCCAGGATGGTTCTTCGCGAAAACGGATGTTACTGTGGAATGCAACTCTTGAGACGCTACTACTGCGAGCGCATCTCCTAGCGCAAGAGCCACGGTGGTCGACGTCGTAGGCGCGGAAACTCCGAAAGATACCACCTCGGACTCATGAATTGGGGCCGGGAGGAGTATAGTGCCTTGCCGCCGGCGGATGAGTTCACAGTCCTCTGGTCGTGTGTGTGACGTAAGTGCGATCACCGGCAACGCTGTATCAAGATGTGGTAGTAGGGCAAGCAGTTCGGGAGTCTTGCCCGAGAATGTGATAAAGAGAACGGTATCATGTTTGCCAATCTTCCCAAGATCGCCGTGTAGAGCTTCGGTGGGATGGAGGAACGTCGCGTGCACACCAAGGCTATTGAAGGTCGCAACCAGCTTTTTTCCAATATGGCCCGACTTGCCAACTCCAATGATCACAATTTTACCTCCTTCACCCTTGCCTCTCGTTATAGCGCCAACTGCGGCATTGAAACCCTGCGTGGCCGTCGCATCGTTCCTGTATAGATGAGTAAGGGCTCGGAGAGCTGTCGCTTCGGTATTTAGCACGTGAATAGCACCCGAAATTCTCTCTTTAGCAAGCGAATTCTTCTCTACAGGGACCTCGAAGCTTTCAGGATCGTCTAGACATAGCTCTTCGATAGCACTGCTGGGCCCGGCTTCCCTCGGCGTCGACGGGGACGGTGGAGAAGGGGGTGGAACAGTAGGTCGCGGCGCTAATCCTAGCAGGTAGACCTCGCTATTATGGACGGGGTGATGTTCAACCATGGTAACATATATACCAATATCCAACGTTGATAGGTTGCTTGATTAATAAGGCCAAGGGTCGATAAACACGTCAACAGCAGTGCTTACACCTTTGCACAACGAAATCGCCCGATTTGAAGACTCCGGGGTGCTCATAGCACGAGACCAGAGAATATCAAATCAGCCGTCCATAGCGGAAACTGTCGTGGATATTGCGAGAAGGAACGGAGCACTGAATATACCCTTCGAATATTTATCCAAATTTAAGTCTTCTAGTGGCGTTCGTTGATGAAATTCTCCACTCCGAATAGGCGTCAAGGAATAGACGCCACAACGTCCAGGGGCTAGGTTGTTGCTCGACCAGGCCAAGTCATCCGGATAAGGGAGCGGAAAGGAGAGTATTTAAAAGTTCGAAAACGCAACACAATGTGTATTAACAATATGATAGATAGAATAGTCCGGGCGGGCCGCTAAAGCCGAGTACTTAGCAAAAGCCGATGCTTACAGGAGGGCCGATTATCTGATCAAAGTACCTACCTATGAATCATGACCGAATGCGGATTGGTACGGAGCGAGATAACGCACCAAGATTGAGCTAAGGACGGTCTAAGACGTTGACGTGTAGCGGATCGGATCTTGCGTGCTTTTCTCCCTTACATTAAGGAGGTATGGTACATAAAATACATATAGTATGCTGCATATCATTGATGGATGGATATATGCAGCGAAGACCCTGAAAAGTTTGGAGCATACTACTGCATCGATGTTTCAAATACTCGCTCGTATAATATGCCGATTGCGGCCGTGAAAGAGGGATGGGGAGCGGTATGGAATCCAGTGATGCTATCTTCATGTGGGATGACCCGCATGAGATTCCTCCATTCCTCCATCCGCGCCTTGGCTTAGACCGACTTCTTACACTCCTCTACTATAAGAACTACTAATAGATAGAGCATTGGATGTCCGCAAACCTACGTTAGGTAGGTGGTATCAAATATAGGTGTTAGTTGATCAATGCCTTAGCGCGGACAGCGGAGATATATTGTCTGTGTCTATTTGTGGCTTGTGAGTGGTCCCCCTTTTTTTAATACATAGTACTCAAAGGCTTTGTCACGAACTGGTAGGGATCATGACGATGGAGATCTAATTCAGATGGGTAAAATAACCCCACATCGTCGGGAAGAGAACTGCAACCCTCAAGCTAGCCACGCCTCCCGTTCGAAGGCCACGATTGGTGACCTCAAAGTCGGAAGCGAGGAGGATCCCTGGAGAATATCACTTACATAAACCCCGAGAGAGATACTACAACGATAAGTTTAAGAAATACATAGTCTTCTATGAACTCCTGAACTTGAGATTTGGAGATGAAAAGAAAATGCATATATCAATGCCGCTCCGAACCGAATGGGTTGCAGATACCTCTGCATCCATACAGTACATGTACACATCGGTACTCAGGCTTGTTGGCTTGCAGGCTTGCAGATAGGGGACGCAAGGACGCGGCAAACACGGAAAAGCATTCTTGTCGAATTACTTGTGAAAGATTTCCGTACGGAGCGTAATATGGAGACTAGCAAGAACAAGGCACGAGAGGCATGAGAGGTATGGGTGTAGAATGATGGTGGGATGCAGCGGCACTCCACTAGATGCCACTGGATGCTAGCAAATGCCACCACGACGAGATAGAATAGAATATGTATTGTAGATCACTACGAAAACGCGGTGTGCCGAGCTCGTGAATATCTGCAGAAGCTTATTGTTGAGACACGAATGCAGCCACAGTTGCGACCACTTGAGTAGCACATGTCATGATGATTGCATTTAGAGTCATCAGAGAACTACCCCGAGACTCCGGTAATTATCGTTGTTCAATTGTTTTTCGAAGTGTGATAGATTGATAGATGAGAACGGACATATTTCATATGGATACAAAAGAGAGAGAGGAGGGGTTGGAGATTGGAGGTTTGGAATGCAAGGCTCTTGTGTCCCCTCCAAAATTTAGTCTAAAAGCTGAAGGCTGCCGCTTACCACATATTTCATAGATAAGATAAGCTTAACTAGCCCAAACTTTCAATGATTGGAGGCCCCTCCTTCTGAAGCGCCAAAGCACAGACCATCATTACCCAAATCGCATAATGGCTTCCCCATGTTACAGCGTTACAGCTTGTGGACTTGCAAGTTTTTGGTGGTTCCAGCGGGCCTCTAAAGTGACGCCAGCCACATGATCTGCGTCTAACGTGCTATCTGGTTGACCATCTTCCGACCCGATATTTTGCTGTCCTTCTACACCATGTAAAACCCAACGCACCTTTTCCGAAGCGCAAATTCGAATCATTTTGGTATGAGGACGGCTGTCTGTCGTCAAAGGACCTCGTCAGTTGAAGGACAGGATACTCTATAATCTCTTTTGGTTTTCTTTTCCTCCTCTCTTCTCTCCTTTCCGACTCGCTTACGCCATGACGCGCCCGATTGTCTACGGCGTCGCTCTGGGCGTCTTCGTGTGTAGTACGTCATTGTTTGTCTCCTTATCGTTGCACCACCACATAACAGGCAGAAGCAAACCTGATGCACTTCAGCACCTTACCTAACATGAACCCCTTTTTCGCTTCAAATATGCAAGATATATTATCGGAGCATGGGATTGAAGAGGATTGATATATCTGATGGAATTTTGAATTATTCAATCAGGCGCAATACTCGGATTGTTCATAATACCTACCCTACCCCATCTGCAAGACATACCATGCATATAACCTGAATCCATTCAAAGAGGAGAGAGCTCCAAATATGCTAACGCTAGCTCTCCCGCCGCAACAGCAACGGTCCTGACGATAGTCTGCATCCTAACGCCACACTGGGTATCGTACTCCGTCACCGCCGATACGGGCTCGACATTTACGAAGTCCCTCGGGCTACATAAGAGCTGCTCTTCCGTCGACGAACCCTCGTGTCGGCCGTTCCCTAACGACGATGATTGCCGCGACGACCAGTTCTTCTGCTCCATGTGGCGCAGCAGCGGCTTCCTGATCTCGTTCGCGACGATCGTCGAGCTCGCGACCCTGATCACATTCCTCGTCGTCATGGCCGGCGGCAAGTACAAGCGCGAGACTGGCTGGAAACTGATCGGATGCTTCCTGATCGCGGATGCCGCCGTTGAATTCGCTAGTATGGGCATTGTAGTATGTTTCACCCATTCAACTATATGGCCGTAATAATATGTGTGGTATGATAAATCTAACATCTTGCGCAAGGCCTACCTCTTCGACACCGACTCCCAGTTCATCATTCCCGGCTGGTCCCTGGATTGGTCCTGGGTCCTGTGCACCGTCAGCGCATCCGTCTCCGTCCTAATCGCAGTAAGCCTAGCTGCCTCCGCCTGGTTGCTACCGCCTGAAGACGACTACGAATACCTCGAGGATCCAGAGGATGCCTAAATACAGAAGGCTATGAACAGTCAATGGGTGGACGATAGGCAGACAACGAACGGCTTCGCTGCAATATTCACGTCCAAGGTCCCAGAAGACCTATTATTCCCTTCGGTAAACGTGGAAGGCTAGGGCGAGTAGACATTGCAATAGTCACTACGTCTGTGGATGGTGTGGAAGGTATATACGGCATACGGCGTTTTTCTAGGGGCTTACCTCTTTTTTCGGCTGCATAGGACGCATACTCATCGTCCGAATGGCATTTGATTCGCGGGCGGGCTTGACGATCAGGCAGAGTGAACAACATAATCCAAGTAATTAGAGAACAGCGAGTAACGTTTTTGGTTCGATGTCAACTTTTGCAGTTACCTGGTTTTATTGCATTCTGATATGATAGTCTTGTGCTAGAAAGTTGGGTATCCTTTGCGTAGTACGTGTGCAGCACATCCAGTATTATAAGCGAGATTACAACGTGTCTAGTGTTCCAATCAGTCGTCATCGTCCTCAGAGTCATCAGAATCCGACTCCGCCTCAGACGAGGAGGAAGAACTGCTGGAAGATGTGCCCG
Organism: Hypomontagnella submonticulosa; assembly: GCA_022984865.1. Classification (NCBI taxonomy): domain Eukaryota; kingdom Fungi; phylum Ascomycota; class Sordariomycetes; order Xylariales; family Hypoxylaceae; genus Hypomontagnella; species Hypomontagnella submonticulosa. The sequence continues at coordinate 508,919 of JAJKLF010000004.1, read as the reverse complement.
CGTCGTTCCCACGTAATTGTGGTTGTGCCACCTCGTCTCCAGAGTCCTCTTCCGATGAGCTACTACCGCTTGACCCAGAGTCCGAGCCAGAATCGCTTTCAGAGCCCGAATCTGATCCCGACTCTGAGCTGATATCCTCGACGACCGCGGTCCGCGTTTTCCTTTTTCGCTTAACTCGCTGCGAGGGTCCATCATTCAGTTGAAGACGTTGTACCTCGTCAATGCCCGTTAGTGCGCTTTCGCTCGTGGCACGTTCAGAGTCACCGGCGGAGCTGCTTCCCCTCCCGGAAGTAGTTGTAGTCGCAGTAGTTGTAGACGCCGTTTCTGTATCACCGCTGTCAGACAGCTCGTCTAATACGTTCTCACAACGCATTCGCTTGACGACTCGGCGTTGCATCTCTATGTCCGAAGTCCGAAGCACATAATCCACCTCCTCGAAACGTCTCTTCCCCGTTATCCGAGGCTGGCTGAGGAAGGCCGCGATGACCTCTTGGTACTCTTTCTGCTTCCTCTCGGCCATCTCCTTTTTCGAGGCCGGGAAACCCTCTGATCCCTGTTCCATGTCCTGCGTCTTGATGCCGGATGCAAGCTCCTTTAATCTCGTTCTAACGGCGCCTTTCAAACCCCGAATGTATTCGTAGAATATGTGGATATCAGCCGCCGGTATAGTAGTTTCATCGGCAAATACTTGCTCCAGCAGCTTAGTCTGGTGATTCTTGTTGAATTTCCAGGTATCCTTGGATGTATGCCACTGTCGCAAATAAGCCAGAGCGGGTTCCAAGTTGACAGCAGCCTGTTTCTTGACGGGCTTTGCAGGTGTTGTGATCACTTTCTTGGCTGGTGCTTTATTTTGCTTATTTGTAACTTGTGTGCTGTTTGGCGTGGTTGGAGACCCGGCAGGTTGGGTGGACTCAGCCGCGAACGAGACCGACTTGGCCTTCTTTGGCGTCTGAGTGGAGGTAAATTGAGATTGAGAAACGTCTCTCTTTGCCTTTTTCGCCGAATGGTCTAATGCAGGAACGCCAGAAGATTTTCTCTTCGCATTGTTAATGATAGGTGCGGGAGGATTTTCCCGACGATGATGGTTGGGCACCGGCGGAGCAACGGTACTTGTATGTAAGGTAGCGTTCTGACTTTGGTCCTCAGATGCAGCTTTAAGCTTGAGGCCCAATCGTTTCCATGCCGGAACTCGCTGCGTTGGCGCGTCCCCAGTGGAGAGAATGGAAGACATTGACGAAGAGTAGACGAAAGAGGCAATCGGCAAGGGCTAGATATGGCAGGCAACACAAAAAATGTTGCTAGAGTGCGTGACAATCGTCACCACCAGCACTACCACGGGCACACAGGCACAAGGCAAATTTGTATGGTAACCGTGTAATATCCACGTGCCTCCGCCGTTTTGTCTGGCTCGATTGTCTCAGGCTGCTGTTAATAGTGGCTGAATTCAAGAATTTGCCTCTTCCAATGCGAGACCGGCAAGGTAAGTGAACTAGCCGGGGCTATGTCTGTAGGATGATGTCCCTTGTGAGAAAGTCGCCAATGAAAAATTCATGAAGACTTCACACTTTAACAGAGACACTTTTCAGTGGAGAATTGGTTGACATGGATTAGTTCGTTGATGGATCTTTTATCTTATCACTTATCAAAAGCTGGACTTGTCAGTGCTGTTTGCTCAATGGGCAATTGAGGAATCGACGTAACCCCTGCCTAGAGAAACGGCGCTAAGGAGGCGGGACCTGCCACGCCGGAGCTTCGGCTATAGAAAATCCGTAAATAGTGTCCGAGCTCAGGCAAGCTCCCAAGGTAAAACAAGGTAGGTACAGCAGGTACACAAGCTTCGTTGCTCCCCCAAGGCTCCCAACCTGGCGCGTCACAGCTCCGGGCTAATAATAAGGCTGCATCACTTGATCCAACCTCACCTCTTCAGCTTGTCGTATTTCACTGCGAAAAAAGAAATCGGCATTCTGATCTACGAATAAGCATTTCCAGCTCTTCATTTCACCTCCCAAATCCACACCGGAATACAGTATTGCAAGCTTTCCATTACTAGCGATACAAGTAATCCTTCATCATGTCGGGTGGTGCGTTGGACAACCATTCCCTTGCTCCCCTGTAGCTCCCTGCCCGATCCGAGCTAACTTCAGGTGCTTTTCTCTCTAGGCAGCGCGGGTTACGACCGACACATCACTATCTTCTCCGAGCAAGGACGACTCTACCAAGTCGGTATGTTATTTCTGTCAGTCCATTAGACCATTAGACCCATAAGCGTCATCCTCAGCGGTCACGAGCTTCGGATGGCTTCAATAAACGAGAACACTATAGCCAATACAACATGGGGCATCTCTAGCTAACCGTTGTTCAACCCAACCCAGAATATGCCTTCAAGGCGATCACTGCCGCCAACATTATGTCCATTGGGGTCCGAGGCAAGGATTGCGCCGTTGTCCTCTCCCAGAAGAAGGTCCCTGTACGTGATTTCAGCTTTTGCCCACTCGCGGTGAACGTCGGCTCGGCGCCGAAAAGCTAATGGTAATCAATAGGACAAGCTAATCGACCCTTCGTCCGTGTCGCACATCTTCCAAATCTCACCTTCGGTGGGCTGCGTTATGACTGGGTCTATTGCCGATGCGCGAGCGTTTGCTCAGCGTGCCCAGGGCGAGGCTGCCGAGTTCCGATACAACTATGGCTACGAGATGCCCTGCGATGTCCTCGCTAAGAGGCTAGCCAACATCAGCCAAGTCTTCACCCAGAGAGTAAGGCTCCGTCCAAGACCGGCCAAAGACCGGCGAGGCTCTGCCGTTGCGAAGCTGACTGACCGGTTCTGATAGGCCCACATGCGTCCCTACGGTGTGGCGGCGACGCTGATATCGCTGGACTCTGAATTCGGACCGCAACTCTACAAGTGCGACCCAGCCGGGTACTACGTGGGGTACAAGGGAACGGCCGCTGGACCGAAGCAGCAGGAGGCACTTAATCACCTGGAGAAGAAGCTCAAGAACAAGGATCATGCCGAGGGCACATGGGAAGATGTTGTGGAGCTAGCCATTACCACGCTAAGCACGGTCCTGAGCATGGATTTCAAGAAGGGTGAGATTGAGATCGGAATCGTTGGAGGCCCCCGAGCGGATGGTAAGGAGGGCTCGGATCCCTTCTTCAGAACTCTGACGGAGGACGAGATCGATGAACGATTACAGGCCATCGCCGAGAAAGACTAGCGGGTGAGGCGTCCGTGGCGTAAGGCTGGGTTTTTAGGATCAGTATAGCTGGTTCGTTAATGCTGATTATAGCAGCATATTGTGGAGGCGCGTGGGTTCGTCCGATACCCAAGCCATCCATCTGTGTGTCACTAGTTTAGATCTTCCGTCAACGGGAACATTTGGCATTTGATCCTCAATTCTCTCTTAGTCCGGACCAGTCTTCACACAAAAACGGGAATTCGCATTTGAAAGCGCAAGTCTAGAGTTGGCTATAGCTGAAGGTGAGTATTAAAGATGGGGTATAAATGGGATCCGTACGGTTCAGGTGGTGGCGATATAAACGATCTGAGGATGATATAGCCCCAAGCGGTGAATAATTGTCATCAAGAACCACATCTTCAAGTGCAGATGTGACGTATCAGCAGCATGCAGCACATAAGCAAAAGTCAATTGTCAACAAATTCGGGTATCTCGGGCGTACGGCCATCTGTCTCGACCGGCAGGCTGGGAATTGCGACTCTGAATCTTTCGCGGCGGAAGCCACCAGACTGGTTACCATGGAAGTGTCCGATCCCAGCGATCCACGAGCGTGGTACCTCGTGGGGAATTTCGGGGGTAACCAACAGGGGCACGGCGTGGGATGACCAAAAGATCAACACCAGGAACCGACACGACACCAATTTATTTTGTTTCTTTTTTTAAGATTTCTTCTATCTTTCTTTTCGATCCGTTCCTGTTTCAACTGTCGTGCTCGCTCAATGAAGGAGCCTGTGGGACTGCATTGTAGATCTCATACTCTTGCAAGCTGGCTAATTGAGTTCTTCTCGGCCAGTCCAACGAGTGTAAAACGACGAAATTCGTCCAAATATTAGTTCAGCTGCGCCCGAATGGTGGCTGAGAGCCAACGCCGGCTCTCCATTGGTCAGCTACCTCACACCTTAGTCTATAGTCGCACTGCTTTGTTTTTCATTTCACCTGAGCACTAACTGTATTTGACTCTTGGTGGTATAGTGGCGTTGCTGAATTCTTGCCCTAACATCAGCGTAACTGGCCAACCCTATCGCCCTACGAGGAGGCTCTTCCTCGCCTAACCCTACGATCATCTCCCCTGACATTAGCACCCCCCAAGCGCCTGCCCTACCGCTCTAGCTAGGTTCCCACTAAATAGCCCCATCTCAAGCCCTATGTGACGACGGACGTTGAATGTCCCTGCATGGATACCGCATGTCGTGGCGTTGGTTACCCAGATGGCCGCTATACGTTCTGCACGTAACATCCCAGGCGTACCGGGGGGGTGCTCTCGCTAGAGTTACTAGGGACGGGGCAGATCTAAGATACCAACTCCAGCTCTGTCAGGATGTCCAGGTTTGAGCTTGTCAATCACAGTCCCGATTAGTTGGTTGATAATAAGTTCCGATTCGGCAAGCGGCAGCGTGAGCAGAGTGTATGGAGCTGACAGAACTATGATATGCGTACCGTGACTTGCACTCCGAGGGGGGAGGGACCATCATTGCAAATCCATATTCTCTCTTTGCTCTGTATCGTGAGATCTTGAAGCCTTTCCCGTGTGGTTCGCATTAAGAAGATTGATTCTACAAAAGCCAAGTGAATTCGCTGCTTAAGATGCTCAGGATGAAGCCTCTTCTTCACCAGAGTCCCAAGGAGTTTTTAGACACCTCCCTCCAGCCTTGCTTCTTCTCCATTTTCGCTATCAACCTAAGCTTCTCCTTTCTCCTTCGCAGTATTATCGTTAAGTCGCCGGAACGATAACGTCCCAAGATTCCCCTATCATCATTCGAACCTCGTGCTCTTGATCCGGACATTTGAACCAAGAACCAGTATCTTGCAAGTCACATCTTAAAAGGAGAAAAATGGACGGACGTAAGTACAGACCGATGGATTCGCGCAGTGTCTGCCCAGTATCGGACAACAAGGAATCGCCTCCTTTACGAGTCTATCCCTAACAACTGAGCCAGTGAACGACTACCGAACAGCACGAGTTGCCGAAGTCCTCTCCGACTTTCGAACTCTTCAGTATTACATCGCCGCAGCGCCAGTAGACCCCCCTAACACCGATGACTACTACACTGAAGGTTGGGCCGCTTTGCGCCAATGCGCCATAGATGGTCAACACATCCTCAACGTCGCCGCGGACGTGACAGTCCCTCGAGCTAGTGGTGGTGAAGCGGAACAACAGAAGGCGGAGTTAAAGCAGTGCGTTACGCCCTTCTCGAGATACTTAGAATCCATACATTCTGGGTGGCAACAAGGTACTAACAGACACCACCCTCTGTAGAATCCTCTTAGATGCTTACGCCCGGAGACACGAAGGCCAGAAGATATACCTCCGTCAGGCAGCGGCGCAGAAATGGATCGATAACCGGGATGCCGTGCTACAGGGCATGCGGCCGAGCTCTGCGCACCGACGGCAGCTAAGAGCCTGTGATGATCAGCTACGAGTTGTACGGTGAACCCCTTTTACCAACAACACCTTCTGCCCGTCCCTGACCTCCTTCTACGATACATGGAACCCCTGATTCTCTATTTCCTATCGCTGACCGTACCATTCAGGAACTCTCTCAGATCACAGACGACGGCATCTACCAGGAGCTTCTGACTTCCGACATAACCATGGGCCGCTGGACGGCTGAAGACCCAAGCCTGCGACAAGTGCAGCGCTGGGTGCGGGCACGCCCCCAGACGACGTAAATAGCTACGCCGAAGCGGCGAAAGCCGTACATACGGCGCACACTACCCCTTGAAGATTAGCGGCCTCTTGTTAGCCTCGACTTTGGCATCGAACTATGATGCATGGCGTATGATGGGATGGAGTTGGATAACGGCGAATGGGACGGACTATGGAACTCTAGGACAGGGACAAAGCGGAGGATCAAGGCAGACAATATTCGGGACAACACAGCGTTGGCAAATAAGTGCTACATAATACGCTCGCTATGATGATCATACAAACCCATAGACTGGTGGATCACTCTCTAGAAAGAAGGAAAAAGACGATGATGATCTCCTGGGGAGGAGAATTTACAACGAAGCCCGAAGGAGACTGCCAGGTGCAGTATCGGCAAATGTACATAACAGAACCAGATACTATGTATGTGCTGTACATGGTATGTAAAGCTGGCTTCGGTCAACGATAGTGCTAGTGCAGCAGAATAACAGTCGTTTCAACGTATCACAAGTATTACTAGTATTGCAAGTGGTCCTCCTCACCGGGAGCAATATATTTGGTGTCCCTAGCAAACATGCGAGCTTGTCTTAACCGATGAAGAAAAAGCATGGCTTGGCTACCTCCTATCCAGCCCCGGAATCGTCCTAATTGCTCGCTTAACACTCTGAGGAACACTTGCCGGCGTTGTCGAATGATGTTACACGAAATGGTAACTCCGATTATTACTTTAGCTACTTGAACACAATGGACATGTATAAGGGAACATGTGTTTGGACGGAACGGCCACTAACTAACGGCCGGACATTTTTAGCCCCATAGACCATCGATATCATGACGACGACCACTAATCTTATGGGGGTTTAGACTAAGCCATGGCACACCGGATCAATCCAGAGCCACATGGCAATCAAGGATGGACAAATGCAAACCAGAAGCGAAACTAGTAGCGTAGTCCATGAAGGAAATAACCGACGAGTCTAGCCTCACTGGCGGCAGCACAGATATTCGTCTCCCGGATCCACCGAACGAACGTTGAATTTCCCGCAACATGCCTCAGCAACGGCCCCAAGCCTCGGCGGCTAACGACTTGACTGCTGAGAAACTGCACATTGCCTACTGCACCGGAGAAAACTAAGCGGGGGTTTTCAGCTAGCTATGGGGATTAACACCGTCCTGGCTTGGTATAGGGTTCGTCTCTCCACGGACCGAATCGGCGCCAGCGAAGGAGAGAACCAAACTTTAAAGCAAAAAAAAATTCTGGTAAGATCCCAGTAATCCGAGGAACGCTCCATTGAGCGAGGATACGATAACAAATAGCCTCACCACATCTCTCCCTCTTTCTCCCTCTTTTCACAGAAGAACCTATGGATACCATAACGGCTTTGTAATCGATATGTTCTTCCTAGCTCAGCTGAGCCAAGTGAACTATTGGATACCGTGTTACCAATTACCTCCGGTCTTTAGCTTCGGAGATCTTGTAAAGATCGTGGCCCCCATTTTTTGAATAGGGTCATGGGATCCATCGGTAGTTCATTGGTGGAAAAAGTACCAAAGTATTGATACTCAGCGCTGTCAAGTTATAACCCTGAGTGGATCCAGCCCTGGAGGCTGACATAATATTCGGACCGGTACCACATAAATCCACTAGCCCGCAGGCGGGATCCACTTAAATTTCATCTGGCAGCAATGGACGCGCCTCAATTGAATTTCTTCATGAGCAAAACGAAAACTTCATATGAAGATTCTGTATCCTGAATTCGCGTGAGCGCAATTCTGCAGAGATTGAAATTGACCTTGCTATACACTCACATCTAACCGCTATCTCTGCGAGTTTAGATTAACCTTCAATTACTTACTACCGCTAAAGAGGCCGGTCGCGATAGGTAAGTGTTGTAATATCTTCCTCTTTTTAACACTGCCATCTTCTTTGCATCCAGCAACTCGTTACCGACATAGTGCATGGATTCACTCGGATGGCAGAGATCGAAGATTCTCGTCCTTCGGCCCTTCTCTTTTGCTGGACCATCTCTCACCTGTGATGGATACAGACACCTGGGCTTGGACCACATCATCATACCTTCTTCTAGCCCTCTCAGTGACCTTTTTTCATACTCCTGAGATCACCATTCTCGAATATCAGACCACTTAGATCTCTCAGAGATGGCTTGCCAAGTCTGTGTACAGCCTCTCAATTTAGAAGTGGATGATGACGACGGTAGCGATGAGCCGCAGTTAATTCCTGACGACCTGGAACTCTCTTGCGGGTGCCACTATCATTGGCAATGTCTCCTTGACCAAGCCGCGGAATTGGCTATCTCGCTTAAGTGTCCTACCTGTGATACAGAACTTGCCGCGAACATCGCAGGACCCTCATCCACCAACCAATTCCTACCATCAACGCATGGTGCTACTATCTTAACAAGATATACGAACGAAGGTGGTGTTCAAGAGAACTACGACATTCTTCCGGCAATCACCGAGGAAGCTTATCTAGAAGCCAACCCTGAGGCTCGACCTGCTCGAGCTTACCACGTCATGTGCAGCGAGGGTGACGTAGAGGGAATAGTAGAACTCCTCCGCGATGCTGAGCAAGCAGACGCAGATGAACCCATGATGAACTCGTCGCAACTCATTCGTTACCAAGATCCGTTGGGAGATTCGAAGACCGGCCTACACCTAGCCGTCGAGAGAGGTCAAGAAGAGGTCATCTGGTTGCTTTTATGGATAGCTTCCACCCTCCCCACAGGTGCGTTCCCGGAGCCGGCGGTGCAAACGGCGCAGGCAATGGGAATCCAGCGGCCCAGCACGTTAGCTTCGGAGGATATCCGAGCTCTTACTGATAACCAAGGCCGGACAGCCGAGGCGGTCGCGGCGCAGATGGGTGGTATTTGGACGCAGGTAGTAGAATCCGGTGTACTGCACCCCGGTACCTAAGGACATCTCAAGGACACCTAACCGGTTAATGAATGTCCAATTCAATTATTGCATAGCCGGAAACGCTGCGAATATGTACATCCGAGTGCCCTCCTGAATTGTCGATCGGTTTGGGACAGGCTAGGTACTTAGACATGATGATGGGCCTTCATGCAGGTGTTTTCTGCAACGCTGATCTGATGAAACATACTTATTTCCTGTCAACCCCCCAGAAAGAAAAAAATCCCGTTTCGCTATGCGCGCCGCTAATCTGCATGCAACGGTACGTGCTCACCAACGACTTGGTTGAAGGAATCTCTGGTAATCCCAAAATGATTACTCACGTAACACATTCGTGATCTTTACGCAGCTTGTGTACGTGTAGAGGTGTAGAGGGGTAGAAAAGTCGTTACAGTAAGGAAGCCCAGAGCCCCAAAGCTAGGAAAACCTCGGCACACGCAGCTGCTGTAAAACACAACGAAAATCCTATAATGTCACCCAGCGCGTTCGATAACATGCACTGCACGCTCTTTATAAGCAAACGGATATGTAGATTCCTCTAATTAGACGTGATGCTATTAGGTAGCAGCCAACGAGGCAGGAGGCCCCGCAAATAGGATGGCCGCCTCCGACCCCCACCCTGAGAGCTGCGCGCCCGCCGATAATCAGATCATTTATTGGCGATATATCAAGCCTTTCGGCTTGCATCATAATTAACTTAAGTATCTGCACGCAATCCTGCACCGGGACACCTCCAGACCGGCGTGCGCGCACGTGCAGCGGGAGAGTGCTGTGGCTCAATAGGTTCGGTAAGCTGTGTGCTTTAAGGTCTTATGTTATGTTATGTTATGAGATATGAGGTATGATGTAGGGACGTACTGTAGGTAGCTGTTATGTAGTAGGCGTTGACAGACCGGTTCGGTATGTACCTAGGTAGGTACCTACCCCGGGAGCCAGCCACACGAAACGAAACATCATACTTGCCCATGAGACGCTTACAGCGGAGCCCCCCGGCGGCCACTCGCAGCTGGCTTTCCTCACTGCCGTTCTCCTGCGTCAAGATAACCTACCTACAGTACTGTACCTTGTTCCGAACCAACCCGGAGCTTATTCGCACTCTTTATGATCTACGTACTAGTTTAGTCGTGGCAGCTGACGCCGGTGGCAGCGGTAGTGGTGGTAGCTAAATTTAACATCTTGCAGCTATATGCCCAGAAAGGTAGGTCGAGAGGGCATGACGCGCTGGAATAGGAAAGTTCTGGTCTTTTGGACGTTTCTAAGGATTTGCCTGGGAAATCACTTGGGCATGTCGAGGGTTATGGAGGAATTGAAACGAAACATATTGACTTTGGAGGTTTTTTTACGGAGGGCTTTTTCTTCGGGACGACGGGTGTAGGTATGCGGCGTATGAGTACTGTAGGTAGGTAGATAGGTCCCTTGCGAGTTACCGCCAGACAGCGAAAATGCGGCTTTCTCGTAGACGTAGGAGGGCGGCGTAGACAGCAGTTCGCAGGCTCGAGTTTGTTGCATGTGTAAGCTTACTTACATACAGTACCATACTTACCAGCAGTGCTATAGTTTCGAGCTGTTACTAGTCTCGGCGCTGTGCTGTCAACCACGTTTTCCTCTCGCGCTAGCTTCAGGCACTTATATCCTTGACTCTGGTGGATTGCGTGCATCGATGAAGGGTGGTAGCGATTTGGCACGTGAAATCCTATCCAGCCCCCACGCCTCGAGTAGATTATGATACTCGTGGTGATGCTGCGGCTGCTACTACCACCAGCTACTACCTCCCCACATACATGGCCTTCATGATCGTCCTGGACGTAACGACGGTGGCGATCGATACTACACACAGGTCTGTTGTAGATCGCCCGGCTTGTATTGTGATTTCGTCTCGGGTTTGTCCGTCCTCGAGTTTCGAACCGGGTCTCTTTGACGGGAAGCCGCGTGAGGTAGCCTCCAGGTCTACCGGCCGCATGTCTGCTCGAAACAGGCCCTCCATTATGCTCGTGGCCAACCCAAACTAGGCTTGTTATCTTGAAGGAAGAGGTCGCATTTCTTGTGCAACCTCAGCTAGAACTCGGGCCGGAAGAGGCGAAACTTTCACTGCGATAGGTGACCTCGGACTAGGCCCTCCTCCATGGGACGCATGGCATAAGTCGGGCGTTCGCACGTGGCAGCGCATGAAGTCATAGGATTTCTAAAATGGGCATTAACACGAGCATGAGGTCGAAAGCGGCAGTGGAGAGAGAGATAGAGGTTGCTTTCCGAAACAGCCAGCTTACTATGTAGACACTTGACAGTTCGCTCCCGTTTCTGTCATAGCCTACCTATCCCTACTAACAAGTATGATGACGCCGAGCATTCTCCGCCGTCCTTAAAACTGACCTACTGTGACATATTGCGAGCTGCTACCAACACTCTGTTTGGTGACAAATCGCACGTAGTAGATTATAGGATCCCTATCGCCGAAAGGATTTCCCACGAACAGGGCCCGCCAGGCCTAGGCAAGCTGGGCAAGCGTCAAGTTCGGGCAGGTAGAGCAAAGCAGTTAACTGAATCAGCGCGGAGAAGATCTCGATGGATGGATTGGAAGGATGCGCGATGTACCGAGGCAATCTGCAGGTAATATTTCGTCGAGCGCACCTTAATAAGTGGGCGGCGGAGAATACATACATACTCTTACTATAGCACACATTTCATTCCCTTGCCCACGGTTGAATCCTATGAATCTTATTCCATACCTACAGGCTTTACCTACCTAATGTACCTTGCTGCGAGGGTATTCAGGGGATATACTTACCTACACGTACCCAAGAAAGATAGCAGCGCATCTAGAAACTAGAAAAATCGAAACTAGAGAAAGAAGCAAGAAAGTTGGAGGGAGGATCACGAGGCTTCACCCGAAGGATTCTCGGCTGTCTTTTAAACTTTGTTTGATCGATAGCCGGGAAGGATTGGCTTGTTTCTTCAGTTCAACGTGTTGGGAAACGTGGGAAAACGTCAGCAGTGGGCACTTCCAGGCCCAGAATAGGGCGGCCGCCGAGCTGCATCCTGAGCCCTGGGGCCTGGGTGAAGCTGGAGACGTGAAACGGGGCGCAGTCTCAAACCCGTCTGCCTGGGTTGTAATAGTGTCATATTTGGCGGGCTACATTTGGGCGTGCATGTCATGTTGGACGGATTGCGGGACAAGATATTGGTTGGAAGTCTTTTTTTCATTGTGATAGGTAAAATTCCTATAGTGACAGTGAGGTCGTAGGCCTCTAGGGTTACGGGATCGAGCCGTTTGTAGGCGGAGGATCGCTCCTCGCCATTAGCTCTCAAACTCCTACGCAGCCTAGCTTATCCTGCTAGTCCAAGTCTTTGCGACTATGTTGCACTCTTCTAGCTCCCTAACCTACACCCACTCTTACAATGAATCCTACACCCTCGGCCCCTCCTACCTTGGCCGGTGACTTCTTTGTGTGCCCAAATAGGACTAGAAAATACAGACTCTTTTGGATAGTGATCCTCTTTTCAGCCTCGATGACGCGCCTAACGGTACCTTGCGCACTGGGTATAGAGGTGGCCGTGTTATGTCATGGGCATTGTGACGAGGAACTTTGAGGATGACCCTTACGCCTTGAGATGGAAATGTGATGAAACGTCTAGTTGACATGAGATAGTGAAATGTGAGTGGCAAAAAAATAAACGCCAAAGTATGTATGTAACGAGGAAGGTAAAATAGGCATTGAGTGTGGGAACGCCGGAAGTCCGAGATCGTAAATGCTATTGTGCCTGAAGGAATGACGCGAAGGGTATAATATAAAGATGCTGCTGATCGTGGTGGCCGGCCGTAAATCGTCGATCGTAAAGATTGAAAGCAAATGAACGTAATAAGTCGTTAGATAAGACAGGTAATGAAATATAGCAAAGTGATATGAAGATGAAGACGACAATTGTCAAAAGAAGGTAAGAGCGCTGTTTACTCTGGATGGAAAACAGCGGCGGTCAAGAGCAACCCGGGCCCGTTTCTTGTAGTAGGCGAGTTCTTCATTGGTGGTAAGGGAGCGGGAGGCGAGGTGGGTGGTGTTTTGTTGAAAGACTTCGGGTGACCATTGTTGAGAATATCGTGACTACGAGCGCGATGTAAGACTCTGCGTTGTTCCTCGACATCGTATCGTCCTGAAATCTCAGGGCTGGTAACACCACCGTTGAGCTTAGTGAATTCATTTTCAACATCCGCTAGGAGTGCATAGACATCGCTGTCAGCATAAATGCGGATGCTCTCCATTCGTTGCAGAGCGGATTCAGCCGAACTCTTACGATTGACCGAAGTATCCTCTAGCTCTTCCGGTATCATCGAAGGCACTCTGGCAACAACACGTTGGGGTGACGGGGACGGGGATTGGGATTGAGATTGAGTAGAAGCACCTGTCTTGGTAGGGCTCCGTGGCGGCGTTGAGATCTCGGAGACTCCGGTAGGGAGTCGGACTCCCATGGCTTGTTGAAGGATCTCACTTGCGCCGGCAACATCCTTCACCAAGGAAAGCGTAGCGGCAGCAGCAACATGCTCAAGGAGCTTTTGCCTAACACGCGTTCGGCGGTTCTCAGCTTGTTCAAGCTTAGTAACCCAATCGTCAATTGATGCATCGAGTTCGGCTAAGGTCTCCTCTTGTTTCAGCATCGAGTCGTAGCTAAATTTAGCAACACGCGGCGATCGTAAGTATTGGCAAATGCGACTGTGAAGGTTGCGGCGCCCAGCACGGAGAGACGTGTAAGTACGACGAAGATACTCGGTCCGCTCATCAAGATGGCGAAGTTCCTGCGAACAATCAGAACACGGAAACCATAGTGCTAATAGACTGTGACTTACCCTGGAGAGGCTCTCGACATCATCCTTTTTGAGCACCTCAAATCGTAAGGCCTGGCCCAAGGCTTGCTTTTGCAAATAAGTGACCTCAGCCGGGTCTATATTCTTCGTCACCTCAGCAGCTTTCCACCCTTGAGGTAAAGTTTCGAAAGCTCGACGCTCAGCACTAAGACTCCTCTTGGATGCACTTCGCTTATGACAGGTGACGTTACCACCAATCGGTGTACCATCGCTCCGTTTCCGTGGACGGCCACGATCCATAATGCTGCCAGACTCGGATTGACCGCGCCTGTGGGACGAGACCGGGTTTGCTCGCGTCTGTGGCTCAGGCTCCGCCTTCGGGGTTGCCATAGCGTCGGCAGTCTGATGCGTACCAACCACTGGGGTGGCCGAACCTAATTTTTCCCATGGCTTCGGAGAAGTTCGGCATTCTGCAGGCGCTGACACTGGCGTCGGAAGCGTGGAAGCAGTCATGTTGGTAGTCGCCGACATAGGAGTCATAACCGAGGCTGTGGTTGAGGCAGGTGTATATGGAGTGCGCATCTTCGGCGAACCCTCAGTCCGGGCGGATCGAATCGCCGGTTCCGGTTGCGTGTCCTTAGACCTAAGTCTGTTTAACGATAACTGCCGAGCTAGTCGAGGGAGTGAGCCACTCTGCGTAGGTATCGTTAAGGGCGCCAGGTCCTTAGGAGAAAGCGGCTGTCTGAGAGGCGACCCAACCTTCTGCATATTGTTGGAGACTAGTACTTCTGAACCCTCCACTATGTTCTCCCTCACCGAGGTCGTAGTACACTCTGCCATATGGCGTTGACGCCACGAGTTGACGGGAGAGCTGATGGATCGTTCATGCAACGCAGGCCGGCCTGGAATTGTAGCTACGGCGCGTCAGTACTAGCTGTAGGTTGAAGTGGTTGATGCACTTACGAGAATCCATCGCAACCTCCTGTACCGTAGTCATTGGACCTAATTCGGGGACGCTAATTTTCCTCCTCCTTGTTAAGTTGTGCTCCTTGATGCGCATCCGGAGACCATTTGCTACGGACGGCTTGTCCGACTTCTCGATAGGCTGTCCCATAGCCATGGCGAAGGCCTGCTCCGGGTCCAACTGCTTCCCAATGGCCACTGGTGGCAGGTGTTTCTCTCGAGGGAAGAGCTGGTACTTCCGGGCCTCGGGGTTCTGCATCCTCCAAATATAAGGTTTCTTTTCCTCGGATGAGCTTATAGATGATAGCTGTATGACAATGTTAGCTGGCTGGGTAGGGTAATCCATTGGCGTCACCGGGAGCCAGAAAGAATGAGAAGGAGAAATTAAGTCATACCGAATCGGTGGAAGTTTGTGCGGAAAAGGCATTTGCTATATAGCTTCGAAGACTACTACTCTCGCCATCACTTTCTACCATGCATGCGGCGATATGGGCCATTGGACCTTGGACGGGGTCCCTAGATGATTTACAAAACGACAATAATAAAGAATATTATAAGCAAGGAAAGGAAATAAACTTCTATCATGCAAACGATAGGTTGGCAAAAACGGGGGACGGGAGAGATATATGTGTAGAAAACCTGTTGTATCTAGAAAGCAATAAAAGCTTGCATGATAAAAATATGCACACACTTAAAAGAGCTTAAGAGATAGCCCTGCCTTTCATAGTGATAGACATATGTAATAGACGTATAGATGGAAACGGAGAGGCAGGGGAAACCAGGACATGCATGTTCTTAATACGAGGAGTATAGGTTGCCCCAGAGCTCTCTGGTTTGTATCCTATAGGCGCAGCGTATAAGGGGAGTTGGTAGTAGTGTAAGGCCAAATGCGCCAGGGGGACTTGGGACGATACCTCCACTTAGGAGCGCGACATGATACTGCTGCTGCATGTAGGTGTATGCAGGTATGGTATTGAATAATAGGTACGACCCGAAGGAGGACTTGGTCGACGACACCGTACATACAGAGGTCCAGCTTACCTACCCGACCTGGACAAACATGGACGTACACAGCCCAGGCATTGTTTCAACAAGTGGTTGATGAAGGTATCCGCAATCAGGATCGGGACAAGATGCGGAAAAGGGTTTAGACCTATCGAGAAACAGTCTTTGGTGCCAATTGGTGGAGGTCCAGAATGCTGCTTCGACAAGGGAATGAAACCGCTTAAGTCCTGAACAGGGGGGGCATCGTAGGGGTAGGCTGGGAGAGCTTTGACCCTGGCCATGCAGGGGTCGCCCGTGGCCACCCATAGCTATCTTACAGAGCGAAAGAGAACATGGTCGAGAACAGGGGGTTCGCGGTTTAATATAGTAATGCTTGTTCATAGGTTGAGCCGAAGCTTTCTCTCAACACTGCTTAATTGAAACGAATGGAACTTTTCTGTGACGGAACTGCAGAAGACGAACCTCGAGGTAGCTCTATCTCACCGAGTCATCGTCAAGGGTCTCTGAAGAGATGTAAAGCTAGTGACAAAGCTAGCTGCGTATGAGGTATGTACATATGTATGTACCAGGGCATCCATCGTGGAGAGCTGGCTTTGGCATGTATCATATTTTTCTAGCCCGTCTAGCTGGACCTGGGAACACATCAATGGACGTGTGTATACCTACATGTATGTATACAGGAGGCAATCTAGGCCACTTAGCCGGAGAATTAATACAGGAGAATTGAAAGTGTATATTGGGTAAATCTTTCGAAGTGTGCCACACCTGTGGAAAACGTTTGAAGATTGTAGTTGGATGCGATTCGTGTTACGATATTTGAAAACATAAAACATATCAAGTTCGGAAAAGTCGGAGGCGGATGAAAACGTGATAGGGGTAAGCTCATGTACCTCTATATGAATATGAATATGGAGAAATAAATACCGTTAATTGCATAACTCAGTACCTGTGTACGTACCCAGGTATATGTGACGTTTATAGATGTGTTGTGTGTGATCCTATGATACCCAAGCGCGGAGGCAATATATGCATGCGCAACTGTACGCCTGGATATTGATCTGCGAAGACGGTAACATCGCAACGCAGAAGTTGGGGGAGATACCCTTAAGTGATCTGACCGGTTCGACCGTCACTGGATATGTGTTGCCGGCACATATGCAGCTTTTATTATCGCTTTGACAATTCTGCGAGTATCTTAGACTATTATAACCCCAGTCGGATGCAGTCGAGGCCGAGCGTCGACATGTGCTAAAGATCCAAGCACATGATTTAAGCCCAATAGCTATGCCACGAGGCGATCCGCTCGAATAGACTTCGACCTAAGCGATCCTGTCTTTTTCCGATCGAGGGAATCCGACTCGGCCCTCAGACCTACCTCATCACCCTGGGAATGATTTCATCTAGATGAATGCAGATATATCGCAAATGTGATCATCCTAGCGAGATGCAAGATAGCCAAGGTGGGACTGAAGGTAAGGTATGCACCCCAGGCCAGGTGAGGACCAAGATTAGGTGTGCGATGCTTTTACCTTGGTTTCCATTTTCCCAAGTCTTTTACCGGCAGGAATTGTGGGATGGTAGGGCCCTGCGTGCATATTAGCCCCGTTGTCGTCGATACACTTCTGAGAACTCAACGATCGTAGAATATAGAGTTGTGTGTGCCAATGCGGAGATCATTGTATGCCGACGATGATGGATGGGTAGCAACGAACACCTGGCCGAGGAGTTCTTGACCGCCGTATCTTCGAGGTGAGAGTGTAGCAATCGCAACTTACTAAGTACTTAGTCTAACGAACCATTTTAACAGTTCTTCCTCTCTTCCCGTGCTAGATTGTCAACCTGAATGGATGTATAGCAAGCCGGCAATCATCACAACTCTAAGGGATCATTATCGTAGCTCTAGCTCCACCAGATAGAAGGTTACATATCAAAGCGCAAGATAGGCCTGGTCTAGCTCTACACACATGCCAACACACAACGATCTTTATCGCGTGGCTCGGAGAGAGAAGTTGACTTGCATATAACCTTGAATCGGAAGTACAGGAAGCAGATCCCGTTCCACACCAACTATTTACGCTTTGAACTACATGTACCGTAATAGGTAGTCAGCCAGCACTTAGGTAAGTGAAAGATGGTTATGGGTCCTCGAAAGATGAATAAATTCGACAGTTGGAATATATAATCAACGATCGGAAACATTCTCTAATCAGCGATAGTCTGTGCTCTTGCTTTAGTGCGTAACGGCGCGGCATGTGGATCGTAGCTAGGTGTGACTCGCCGCGTATTGCTGTAACCGAACCTCAAAAGGGAATAGAGTCAACAACAGCTCCTTCATCAAACTTGACCTTGACCTGGTATTCGCGAATTTTATCTCTTGGATAGTTACAATGTGCCCGAATACGCCCTTTCAATGTGAATTGGGCTTAAAGGTGGCAATTCTAGAGAGACTATTCGCAAGTGAAAACGCGTTACCCGTAGTTTCGATTACCGCTGATGGAGGCAAACCGGCGTTACGCTTCTACATGTACGTTTTTCAAGTTCCGGGTTTCGCCTCTGCAGCAGGGAACTTACAGCTAATCAGACCGGACAAGGGACCCTTTGCTGGGTGGGGGAACGATATTCTTCACATCTAGCCCCTTTTCAGACCTTATGCCGCTGTCACCATCGGGTGGGGCGCGCTGTTTCCGATCGTCACTTTGAAGCAACTGGCTGCAGGTTGGATTTTGCGTACAAGCGTATCTTACGTATGTGGCTTGCAGGAAAAAACGTGGAGGTGCATAATGTTTATCATGACATGATCGACGCCGTTCTTCGGTGTTCTATATCGAGACCAGAAAAGATCAGAACCCTCCCTTTTCAAACCTATTGGGACACAGCATAGCCATAAATAAGACATGCTTCTGCATTGTACGTAAGAGGTATTATATAATTTGTCTTGTTTGTCGGCGCCTGTGGATGGAAAGCTGAGACACTTCACGCCCCGAATCAAACTAGACCAGAACATCATCCGAACTCCCTTGGGTCCACCAAAGATCGGGATCATTGATTCCTGCCTATGTACGTTTCAAACTGTAAATCTCACGTCATAGGGGAATCCTTAGCATTTAATTGCCGGACAAGAAAACGTGGCGAATAGTCATAATGTTTAAGCCTTATAAGCCTTACGTTTAAACATCTACATAGCAGTGGTGCAAGTGAGGGTGGATTATTGTAGCTCAGACTTAGCTTACCTCAATCAAGGCGAACCTGTCACACATCTTGTATTAAATGCAGAACATCTTAGAGTTCCCGCGCTCGTCCCGAATTTAGTCGAGTCGCAAACGGTGCTGAATGTGGTCAATGCGATTCCGCTTGTTGATGATCTCTCAATCTCTGTTCGAAGAGAAAGGAGACAATATAATTCAATTCTCGAATTGTTTCGCTATGAGTTTTAGAATAGGCAAGTCCATCCAGCTGGGTCCGCGAGTCTGAGAATTATCACATTCCATACGTACGTTAGGTTTATAAGAGCTTAACCCAGGATTTACAAACACCCATCCCGCTTGCTTGCCATGGAACTGGAGCAGCTCGGGAGTAAGCCGGGATCTGACCGATCGTCCCCCAAACCCGAGGGATCTAACCGATAAAATTCAGCGATATAGACAGGGCAGCCCTAGCTTAGCTCCTGTCCCGTTCCTGGTCTTCGGCCAAGGGTCTCGCGGGGTTTTCAGGTACGCAGCCTATCGGCGTAAAACCTTTCTGCTGTGGAACCCGAAGGAATTCGACTATGTATATAGGAGGCTTTCTATGGACCGCCGCCGCCACTGTCATATTCTCTGATTGCACAGTGCCGTAACTTAGTAAGACTTGACAACGCGTTAGCTATGACACGCACCGGGTAAGGCCTTGGGCCGCATCCGATTCCAGACTCGTGATGTTTTAAAACCCTTCTTATATCATGGAACTCTGTATTACGTAGTTAAAATAAGGCCAAAGGGTTTTCTCTCAGATCGTGTTGCCGGCTATCTTCAGCGCCGCGTTACATAATGCTGGCGATGATGGTAGCGACTCTTTGGCCTCAAGCTTAACCACAGTCAACCTATATACGGCTACGTATATCCCAGCCAACGGACGATGCTACGCAACTTAAAAAAATATGGGGGATGCAACTTTCACCATCGTTATTCATAACCCGGACAGGCGTACATTACAGGGTCGAATTCGATTAATGATATACCAAATAGGCATACGAAGATGATCTTGATTCGTCTAAACCTAAGCTCAAGCATGGGATGGCCTCGCTTATAATTCATTTACTACATTCGCTCTTAGAGTCCGAAATACTATGTAATTGAGATATTCTCACGCAACATATTTCGCTCTATCCTACTAATACATGCTACTCTGTACTCATACTTAAGCTTAGATAGGCCGAGCACAAACCCCAGAAACTCCATATTGAAGACGACGCACGAGTCAAGAAGGAAAAGTATATCTATGGAGATAAGCACGTTACTGATTTCATCACTGCGACTTATTAAGTCAACAGAGGCACATGATCGTAATCGATTCTATTTCGGAGCTAAGCTACGTGCAATCGGGTTTTACTAAGAGGCCAGTCCAAATTTTCAGACGCATAATGGGCATCGGCGTAATTGTGTATTCTGATGTAAGATAGAAGATAGAAGATTAAACGTTTAAGCATACTAGCATGTACCGTTCGGCATCGATCTGGATATGCAAGCGACGAGATTGTCGAAAATACGTTGAACGTTCACCACAGCATCCCAGTGTATTGGCTTAGGAAGGACTACCCCTAGCCATATCGGGGACCAGCTCCGGTGCTCTCGACGACAAAGCCACCATGAATTTCGCCTAGGGGAGAAGGAACTAAGTGGTCTTATTCCCCACGTCTGAAGCCTTGAGATCCACCATATGGCCTGGCCAGCACATGGCAATTTGGCAGGGCTGCTAGTCAGACTTCATTTCCGGCCTCAGGAGCAACTTCGCCGGTGCTTTTCGTCTTCCCCCTTCCCCATCCGAGAAGCTTCTTCGCGGTTTAGAACCAGGCTAGAATGCGTTTGTTGAATATTCCCAAGCTAGAAGAGCAACACGAAACGTAGTTCGACTGCTCTAGATGAACGCCAAGCATTGAACGGCAAAGACCGCAACAATCTTATGGCACTCTGCGACCCGTGACAACGACTAAACACAATGTTTAAAATGCCGGTAAGTGGTTGCATATGTATTATATGGTCGTCCCGTCTTTTCGTCCCGTCCTCTTAAAACTCCAACACTTAAAGTGTCGTTGATTTTTGGTACATACTATGCTGTGCCAAGCAGATCCCTATGCTCCCCGCGCGTCCAAGACCTGGAGTGCCGGAGACCCCTTATCCGGCAAGAATGAGGTTGGGATGCCTATCTCACATGACTCGTAGAAGGACGGGAATTTTCTAAAAAGGCTGAAAAAGCTGGGTTGGGAGAAGCGTCCAAACTTTGCTTGTAGTACGCATGATGCATAATGCATGATATGCACTCTCAATATTGCTAATTCCAGCGAAGTTGATCGCTCATTTCAATATAAGTAAGCATAAAAATATCAATCCGGTATTGGGAGGGTGGCAAGGAATAACGCAACAGCGGGATAGGACGGCAAGCTTAACACATAACGTCAAGCATAAGCAATACCCGTCCAATTTAGGCGACCATGGTCAAGTTCTTCGATACATAGCTCTATGTTTCAATTCACGGCAAGTTCCATCTCTCTCCACAAGAAACAGAACTCCAACCGGAAAATGTAAAAAGCGTCCAACTTTAATGTACTTAGTAGATTGTAGATGGTGCAATATGCAGACCTACCTCACATGCAAAAGAAAACAAAGTCGTAATGAGGTCTGAGAGCATTTGTCTTTTTCCAACTCGGGCTACCTCGACTGAATTGTCGTCAGTGCAGTGCAGCGCGCGCTCTTGCCAAGAAGCTATCTCGAAGAACTGTGCTCAAAGCTGCATGCTCTGCCATGCCAAGATCTAGAGCACGGACTCCCCTGGGACCTTAAAATAACACGTCGCTGCCAAACGCGGTGACGGCGCGCATGTCACAGTCCCAGTCTACCAGCGATGAGCGGTCACAATCACCGAGGCAGCGCCGTGACCGTTGTCACCAGCAGCTTCACCGGTATCATCCTTCGATCGAGGGGTTTACGCACGTGGTGACTGGCTCGCCAATGCAACGCGGGACCCCTAATCGTAAGAAAACATCATTGCTATCCCACTTTTGCGTCTTTTACCCCTCGAATTTTGTTGTTGCGGTGTCGGAATAACTGCCTACGGCATCACATCCATATCACCAACTAAAGAAGCAAGGAAACTCCATCCCCTAGATGGGCTCAGATGTCGAATCCGCCAGAGTCATAGCGCTCAGCATCTCAGTTGGCCTTGTTGCTTACCTTCAGTATACTGTTCAACACTATCATAGCACTTGCGGAGCGTGACTTTGTGGCTGTGAAGTGGGAGTTGCTTCCATGTTCACGGGTCTTCTCGAATTCCAGGAACATTTTCGTCCCATCTACGCCAAGCAGCCTAATGACTGGGGACATGCCGCCGGCGGTGGACAGAGAAACTATCCCTAAGGCCAGCTCGTTTCAGGAAAGAGGGCTGTTTTGCATGGATCTGATGCAAGTTGCGATAGGTGGGCCATGATAACTTACTGAATGTATGAGCGCTGCTGAAAACGCATTGTTTCAGCCTGTCTACCTACCTACTTAAGCAAGTTGGCACGCAATGCTGGTTATTGACGTCCAAGTTTTCTCGTCGTCGCGATTACTATACCCTTGTTACGCACTTCCATTCCTGCGGCTCGCTTCAATGTGGGCAACCAAAATAAGAATGTCTTTGTTGACGATGATTATGAGGGATCGAAGCTGAATGTATTCAATTTATCGGATAGAGCATACATAGCTCGATATGTGTATATCTAGTATCAATCATTCAATTGAAAGAGATATGAACTTGTGAGGTTAGAATCGGCTCGTTTAGGTGAATTTCCTTCCCCGCTTAGCTCTGGTTCGTCCGTCGATGGCTTCGTGATCCATACAATGCGGGCGAATTGAACGACATACCTTTGGTACACCACATGTAGGTAAATACCTAGCTCAATTCGGCAGGCGTCAGACGGAGAACGTCGATGCGAAGATTGGATAGCCTCGTGAGGGGGATCCAACTCACCTTTCGCAAACTTGGACCGTCGTCTCTATCAGTAAACGTGCATCTACGACGCTATAGCATTCTTCCCCAGAAAACCATGGCTCCCCGTGACCCCAACACCTTAGCCAATTACGGCGAATGGGGTATGAAGCATACGACCGTGAACTTCAAGGTCAATTTCGAGAAGCAGCGACTAGAAGGCTCGGTCCTCTTAGAGCTAGAGTCGCTAACCGACAAGGGGAGTCGCGAAATTATCCTCGACACTAACCATCTCTCCATTTCTTCAGTGAAGGTCGACTCTGCCGAGTCGGAGTGGGCGGTGAAGGACAGAGTTGAGCCATACGGTGCGCCGCTGCACGTCTCTGTGCCGAATGGAGTGCCCCAAGGCAACGTCGTGAAGTTAGACATTAGTTTAGAAACTACCGACCGTTGCGTTGGCTTGCAGTGGATGACACCAGCTCAGACCGGCAACAAGAAGCACCCGTACGTATACTCGCAGTGCCAAGCCATTCTGGCCCGCTCCATCTTCCCGTGTCAAGACACTCCAGATGTCAAGTCGACCTTCACTTTCAACATCACCTCGCCGCTCCCTGTAGTCGCAAGCGGAGTGCCCGTGCCCTCGGACGGCAAGGGGGATGGCGACAAGCTGTTCCGCTTCGAGCAAAAGGTTCCCATCCCCTCGTACCTGTTCGCGCTAGCTTCAGGAGACCTTGCGACCGCGCGCATTGGTAAGCGATCCGTGGTTGCAACGGGCCCCGAGGCCCTCGAGAGCGCGAAATGGGAACTCGAGGCGGATATGGACAAGTTCCTCGAGGTCGCGGAGAAGTTGATCTTCGACTATCAGTGGGGAGAGTATAACGTATTAGTGCTACCCCCTAGTTTCGCTTATGGAGGTAAGTTTCTTAAGTCGCTTGGTGCGGTTATGGGACCTCCTTTTGACTTGATACTATAGGAATGGAAAACCCGATCTTCACCTTTGCTACGCCAACTATCATCAGTGGAGATCGCCAGAACGTTGATGTGATTGCTCACGAGTTGAGCCACAGTTGGAGTGGTAATCTCGTGGGCTGTGCATCCTGGGAACACTTGTGAGTGTGCCTGTTAATAATCATTCCCTGAAGGAGAGCTGACTTGATTATAGCTGGCTGAATGAAGGATGGACTACCTATCTCGAACGGCGTATCGGTGCTGCCATCCACGGCGCGCCCCAGTTTGACTTCTCGGCCATTATCGGTTGGAAGGCCCTTGGTATGTGAACTCATGGGTATCTTTCGCCAATTGCTAACAGGATTGTAGAGGACTCGGTCGCATTATTTGGACCCGAGAGTGAGTTCACCAAACTCATTATCAACCATAAAGGGGTAGACCCCGAAGACGCCTTCAGCACGGTTCCTTATGAGAAGGGCTTCCATTTCCTCTACTATCTAGACCGGTTGGTCGGACGAGAACACTTCGACAAGTTCATTCCACACTACTTCAAGACATGGGCCAACAAATCTTTGGACTCATTTGAGTTCAAGAAGACATTCTTGGACTTCTTTGAGGGATATGGCAACGCCGAGATTAAGGAGAAGATTGCCCAGATCCCCTGGGATGAGAAGTTTTATAAGCCCGGCTTGCCGCCGAAGCCCGACTTCAATACAGCTTATGTTGATAGCTGCCTTTCGCTCGCTGAGAAGTGGAAGAATGAGGTGAGTAATTCACACTACCTGATTCCCTCATTCATACACAACTGTGTTGCTCGATGACTCACTATAGACAGGATTACCAACCCAACGCCAAAGACATCGAGTCATTCACAGCAAACCAGACGCTCGTCTTCTTGCAAACTGTACAGAACTTCTCAAAACCCTTGAGCGCCGAGAGATCCCATCTCCTAGGATCTACCTACAACATCAGTTCTTCGAAGAATGTTGAGCTGAAAGCGGCATACTACGTCATATCACTCAAGGCTGGGGATAGACAGGAGCTGCCCGGCATAGTCGATCTTCTCAGTTCTGTCGGTCGTATGAAGTTCGTGAGACCATTATACAGGAAACTAAACGAACTCGACCGAGACCTAGCTGTCAAGACATTCCAGGAGAATAAAGACTTCTACCCATCCACAACAAAGGGACAGCTGGAAAAGGACTTGGGCTTGAAATAGCTAGGACCTGAACCTTCGTGAACACAGTCAAGGTAAATTCTTTCGAGCGGGGTAACAAAGGATATCAACTATTGTCCAGCCTCGTTTCGTCGCTCCGGGATTGGTTGGACAGACCCCCTTATCAATAATGAGGTCCAGTCGCAACTTAGCCATTTAGTTCATCTTATTTTAGGTGGCTAATATGAAAACACAGCCATTTCCTGGTCCGATGAAAATGATTGAATAGTACCTTGAGACTCTGTAGTACTTGTTGGGCTCTTGGAAGATGCTTGTTTGTTGAAGCCTGAATCATAGATTCTGATGAGTGATAGGTGCCTACCGGGTAGGTGTTGGATATCGTTATCGATACGTAGTTCCAGTAGAGGAAGCCCCTCTTGCCCCTGAAATTCAGTTGAGCGCACCTGGCGGAAAGAGCGGCGCAGCTGATAAGGACCTGGGATCATGCTAAACTCATGTTGACACGTGAATTTGTTAACATTAGAATTTGCCCCATAGTTTTTGTCCCAGTTTATCCCTTTTAGTGACGAATGACAAGTCGCCGGTCGCGAATCGCGTCCCCCATGTTCCCCCATTTGCTTTTTGTTAATGAACAAGTTGTTGACTGATATCCCACCAACCAAATCACAATAACCATCGCCGCGACAACGCCTGACAAACTCCATAGTAGAATCTCCATACTGCGCTCACAACTGCACTTCCCCATCGAGTCGTCCCGCCCCCGCGACGTACGAGTACAGATCCACGGGTACTCGCAGCCAACCGGCTGCTTTCGGCGACCGCTTCCTGCATCTTTTATCCACGATCCGCGATTCCCATCATTCGGTACTAGGGGTTTCCTGCAAAAGCCAGTCACCTGCTTTTGCGCCTGTCTTCGTGTAATAAAGGGGAGGATGATTATTCGAAGCGGTTAGATTGGGATTCACTGGAAATATAAGGTTATACGGATTATCAGAAGCAAACTTCAGCTCAAAATTTTGAACGGCTTCCAACGTCTCGGGGAAGATACGAAGTCTACACCAGACACTCTATTCTACGCTTAGCTCTCGTTGCGCGAACCCTCCTGTCGATGCCTCGTTTCTATATCAGACTTGGTGACTAGCTGTAGTGGACGGGAAGGTATCGCCTTCATCTATCAACCATGGCGCCCGCCGGTGGAGGAAACATTAAGGTGGTGGTGAGGGTCCGGCCCTTCAACGGTAGAGGTATGATTATGCTTACTCGTTAAACCATCGGAAACTGGGCCTAGTAGTCCAGTAGCGCAACGGCGCTGCGACTAGATCAACGCTGACTGAGTTTAGAAATCGACCGTGGGTCAAAATGTATCGTTGAAATGAAAGACAACCAAACGATCCTCACACCACCGTCCGATGCTGCTCATGGTGCCAAGGGTGCCAAAGACACCGCACCCAAGGCGTTCGCCTTCGATAGGTCGTACTGGTCCTTTAATAAAAACGACCCGAACTATGCTGGCCAGGAGAATCTACACAACGATCTGGGAAAGCCGCTTTTGGACAATGCTTTCCAAGGCTACAACAACTGTATTTTTGCTTACGGACAGACAGGTTCTGGTAAATCATATTCTATGATGGGATATGGGAAGGATGCTGGCATCATACCAAGCATTTGCCAGGATATGTTCACGAGGATACAGGAGCTTCAGAAGGATAAGACGACACGATGTACCGTGGAAGTATCATATCTCGAAATCTATAACGAAAGGGTCAGGGATCTGTTGAATCCGTCGACGAAGGGCAACTTGAAAGTCCGAGAACATCCTTCGACTGGTCCGTACGTGGAGGATCTCGCCAAGTTGGTAGTTAGCAGTTTTCAGGAGATCGAAAATCTCATGGACGAAGGCAACAAAGCCAGAACGGTCGCGGCAACGAACATGAACGAAACATCCAGTCGAAGTCATGCCGTCTTTACCCTTATGCTCACACAGAAGAAGTACGATGCGGAGACGAAGATGGAGATGGAGAAGCAGGCCAAAATCAGTCTGGTCGATTTGGCTGGTTCCGAGCGAGCGACATCGACTGGTGCCACAGGTGCTCGATTAAAGGAGGGTGCTGAGATCAACAGATCCCTTTCGACACTTGGCCGTGTGATAGCAGCACTGGCTGATCTCTCAACCGGGAAGAAGAAGAAGGGAGCGGGCGGGACAGTCCCATATCGAGACAGTGTTCTAACGTGGCTTTTGAAGGACTCGCTTGGTGGTAACAGTATGACTGCTATGATAGCAGCAATCAGTCCTGCTGATATTAACTACGACGAGACCCTAAGCACTCTACGTTACGCTGATTCCGCTAAACGAATCAAGAACCATGCCGTCGTCAACGAGGACGCGAATGCTCGTATGATCAGAGAATTAAAGGAAGAGTTGGCTGTTCTGCGAAGCAAACTAGGAGGTGGTGCGGCGAGTGGTGCTGGCGGTTCTGCGGTTCCACCAGAGGAGGTTTACGCCGAAGGCACGCCCCTGGAGAAACAAATAGTTAGCATTACGCAGGCGGATGGTAGTGTCAAGAAGGTATCGAAGGCAGAAATCGCCGAGCAATTGAGCCAAAGCGAGAAACTCTTGACCGATCTCAATCAAACATGGGAAGAGAAACTTCAAAAGACGGAAGAAATCCATAAGGAGCGTGAAGCTGCCCTTGAGGAGCTTGGTATTAGTATCGAGAAGGGATTCGTAGGGTTACATACACCGAAGAAGATGCCCCATCTGGTCAACTTGTCTGACGACCCCCTACTAGACGAATGCTTGGTCTACAACCTCAAACCGGGCAGGACTACGGTCGGAAACGTGGACACGAACTCGGAGCATCAGGCGAACATTCGCCTCAATGGTACCCGAATCCTACATGAACATTGTTACTTTGACAACTCTCCGGATGGCACGGTTACGGTAACGCCGAACGAAGGCGCATCCATTATGATCAACGGAAAGCGCATCAAGGAAACCACGACGCTACACTCTGGTTACCGGGTCATCTTTGGCGACTTCCACATATTCAGATTTAATCATCCAATGGAGGCTCGCGCCGAGAGAGACGAGAACCGACAGAGTTTACTCCGCCAATCCGTTACCGCGAGTCAGCTGCAGAGTTTAGATCGCAACTCACCGTCACCGCGACCAGGCCACGAACGGTCCATTAGTAAAGCCGGCTCTGAGTTTGGTGAGAGTCGACCAGAGTCACCCGCACCAGATCGAAATGGGCGAGGAGATTCGGATTGGTCATTTGCGCGACGAGAAGCCGCTGGCGCCATACTTGGAACAGATAAAAACCTTCAAAGCTTGACCGATGAGGAACTCAACGCGTTATTCGAAGACGTTCAGCGTGCACGAGCAGAACGTGTTAACGACCGCGAGGGTGACGAAGACTTAGAATCCAACCTTTCTTATCCAATCAGGGAGAAGTACATGTCAACTGGTACCATCGACAATTTCTCACTTGATACGGCGCTTACGATGCCGTCGACTCCGAAGGCCGGCGATGGCGATGATCGAATCCGAGAAATGCGAGACAGCATGCAAACCCAGCTGGAGAAGCAGAAGGAAGAATTTCAAGATCAGCTTAAGAGCGCCGAAGCGGCCAATGTCGAGGTGGAGGAGATCAAACAAGAAAAGGCCAAAATGGAGGAAACTCTGACAAAACTGAAGGCGGATATGCAGAAGCAATTAGAAACCCAAAAGCAAGAATTCGAGGCGAAGATTGAAAAGTTAGATCCGCTCAAGAGACCCAAGGCGAAACCGAAGCTATCTGAAGAGGAAATCGAAAGGGCCAAGAAGGTCATCGCGCACTGGAGAAGCCGACACTACGTCCAGATGGCTGAAGCCGTCCTGCAACACGCTGCCACCCTCAAGGAAGCGCAGATTATGAGCGAAGAGCTAGGAGAGAACGTCGTGTTCCAATTCACGGTTGTGGATATCGGTCACGCGCGCTGCTCTTCCTATGACATGGTATTGAATGATGTGCCTAGCGAGGGCGAAGATCCGGCTCTTGACGAAGCCCAGAAGCCATGCGTAGGCGTCCGCGTCGTCGACTACAAAAATACTGTCATCCACCTGTGGAGCTTAGAGAAACTCCATGACCGCGTGCGACAGATGCGACAGATGCACCAATACCTCGATCAGCCGGAGTACTCTCAGCATTTCAAACTAGATAACCCCTTTGTGGAGAATTGTATGCCCGAGTATTCCATGGTCGGTGAGGTCGACGTCCCTCTCCGAGCCGTCTTTGATAGCCGAGTCCAAGATTTTGCCTTGGACGTCCTATCACCTCATACTTCCCATGCCATTGGGATTATTAAGGTGTCTCTCGAACCTTCGAGCGCTCGGGCCCCATCAAGCACTCTGAAATACAATGTCGTTATGCACGACATGGTCGGATTTGCCGAGCGAGAGGGAACCGACGTTCATGCCCAACTGTTCATCCCCAATGTCTCAGACAGTGTCACCACAACTCAGATGATCAAGGACTTCGACGAAGGACCAATACGATTCGACAGCGTCCACAGCATGAGTGTTCCGCTATTTGGACCGCGGGATGTTAACTTAAGGATTGCTATATTCGCCAAAGTTTCTGCAATGCATCTGGACAAGTTGCTCAGCTGGGATGAAATGCGCGACGCCACCCCCAACTCCGAACAAAAACCCCAAGGTGCTAGGATAAACGAGTCTCAGTTCTACACCGAGGAAAAGCATGACATATTGGCCCGTGTCCAAATCCTCGAACTCAATGAGAACGGAGAGTATGTTCCCGTGGAAGTGACGCAAACTAGCGAGCTAGATACCGGTACCTTTCAGCTCCATCAAGGCCTACAGAGGCGTGTAGCGATAAATCTCACTCACAGTTCGGGGGATGCGTTGCCGTGGGAGGATATCAGTTCAGTTCGAATTGGCAGGATTCAACTTGTCGACCACGCTGGCAAAAACCCCGACATGGGAACACCTGTCCCCGACATTCCTCTTCGACTGGGCGCAAAACCCTCAGTTCGCCAAAATGCGAACGGCACCCGAAGCATGACCATCACAGGGCAGTGGGACTCTAGCTTACACAACTCGTTGTTGCTGGATCGTACCACGGCGGACAAATACAAAGTCCAAATGACCTTATCCTGGGATATCAATGCTGACAACCTCGCCGAACCGATGAAATTTTCCACCAACGTCTATTGCCAAATCCTGGGTAGGACATTTGTGCGCCAGTCGTCAATGCTTTCGTCTCTATTCCAACATGTCAGGATCGTCCATTCTTCGACAGCCATTTTCACTCTAAGCATGCGACCGGCGCCGATCAAGCGAGTAGGCGATCTATGGAGGATGAATAGTCAACACGACTACGTCAAGGGCGAAGAGAACTTGAGTAACTGGGGCCCAAGGGGTGTTTCATTAATAGGCGACTACATTGCGGCGCGGAGGAAGAAACGACGTATCACCGAGATTGCAGCGGCCCAGCTGTTCCTGAAGAAGATCGGCTTACCCGAGCCAAAGAAAAAAGCTGCGGAGGACGAGGACCAATCCGATGACGATAACTCCCCGGCGTTTAAGGCCCGCGATGATGACCAAGATTCGATCAACGCGCTTCTGAACGACACTCCTGAGACATCGCGACCATCCACACCGAAGTTGCCGGAATCCACTGAAGGCGCTGAGAGCGAACAAATGGAACCACCCTCAGAGCTGTCTGAGCAAATCGTCGAGCAACCTCCTACGCCGCCTCAAGAACCGGAGTACAACGAACAGGAAGCACGCATTTTAAACAAATGCTTAAAACTCTGGTCGCGCCACCCGGACCCTGCTACCCGCATCCTCGGCCCAGCGAACACAGCGCCTCCTTCGGATGGTATTGCGCCGGAATCAATCACACCGCCGAGATTGATCTCTACCATCATCCGAGTTCCAAAGAATCCCAAAGTGCTAAAAGGAGGATATCTCATGGTGCCCAACAATGACTATAGCAAATGGATGAAGAGATTTGTCGAGCTGCGGCGCCCTTACTTGCATATTCACAACGTGACCGATGGGGACGAAGTGGCTATCGTTAGTCTTCGCAATTCCAGGGTCGATAGTCAACCAGAGATTCTGGGGCTGTTCAACGGCCATAATGATGAGTCCAGTGAGCTATTAACCCCACCGAATGGAAATGCGCACGGAAATTTCCAGCCAGGTCATCAGCGATCGTCATCAGGTCAAACCGTTTCCACGATTCTATCTGGTAATTCCAGAGCTTCAGGTCCTGGTCTTGCCGGTCTCAGCGAGCGTCTGCAGGCAGGTGTATTTGCTGTCTATGGTACAGACAATACATGGCTGTTTGCAGCGCGCAACGAGCGCGAGAAGCTCGACTGGATCCTCCGCATCGACCAGAGTTATTTCTCCGGCAACGTGAGTGTCAGCGGCAGTGGTGCCGTGAGCCCTCAACCTAGGAACTTCAACCTCGACGCCGAATAAGATGTCCTACCTACCTAGGTACCTACCCACCCAACTTCTTTACCAATGGATACTACACCATACAATACTCAAAGCAAACCAGCTAGTCTGGCCACCCTGCATATCTCTCTTGGATGCTACGAAGTCACGACCGCCCTCGGTTATCATAATGTGGAAGCATATACTGGTTGGGATAGTTGAGAAACACACACAGACGGCGTTGTTCTTGTTGCTCTCTGTTCCTTTTGTTACCGTCGTCACCGTCGTCTTCTTTTAGAATACCCATACCCACTCTCTGCTTTGCTGTATCACCACGATTTGGCAGTATGAGAAAAATAAAGCTCTCTAGTTCTTTCTCTTCCTCTCCGTGTGTACTTACTTAGATTTATACCCCTTCAGACAGATAGGCAGTCAGTCAAACTAAGAGATTTCCAGCTTCGAATCGCGGGACGGAAGGGGAGTTTTCAAATGCAAGAGGTAATTAAAACAAATGATCGCGATGTTTTGCGGACAGACAGACGGACAGAAATAAAAAGGGGGGAGGTGATGGATAGTGAGTGAGTGAGTCAGCAAGAATGCTACACTTGCTTTTCTTTTGTCGTAGACACGGATCTCCCAGTCTCAGAATGCTGAGAGGGGCAGACCTGGGTAAATAGAGACAGGCAGGCAGATATGCGGGACGGCGCGGCGTGGTGGTGATAGGATGCGATCAGACAGACAGGCTCGCGGACAGGCAGGTCGTTTGTAATTCGATCACGGGGAGCGAGGAGTGGAAGTAGGATCGCGTGTGCTGTAGAGTGCCGCTGCTATAATGAAGAGAGAGTTCCAAGTTTCAAATGAACCCCTTTTTCTCGTAGTGAACGTCTATAAGACGCTTGGTTTGAGGTATATCATAATATCACGGCACTACGATGATGTAGACATGAGTACGGGAACTTAGCGTATGAGCGAGTATATTGCTATCTACCTAGGCACCAAGTAATTGCCATCAATCATCACCTAGGAGCGTGAGGTTCAGTGGTTGGTTGTAGCGGTTGGGGAGGAACTGGAGAGTACCCAGGTAAGTCCTGTCGGTTGGTTTATATATTGGCTTACCAGTAGCATAGTATTCACTTCCTTCGTGATCGAGGCCATGATGATACCTAGTAGCTCCTGATTGTAGACTTGCGATGGGGGCTTGTGTCATATGCCAGCATTCCACTACAGTAAATCACATACCCTATGTGTCATATCATGTATGATATAATCCCATTACTCCTTTTATGTTGGCACGCGTTGCTGCTGCATGCTCCAGTCACCAACTCTCAAAAACGTAGGTGGGCATGGAGAAAATCTAAGCAGGCTTTACGAAGAGCTGCATTTTCTTATTTAATACTATATCATACGCATGAATAAACATATTACTCACTTTAGTATATACATGTATTTGCATCATTTCACTGCTGTATTTGGGATCTGACAAGAAAAGGGCTTGCTAGCACCATGGTGACAGACCAACTTAGATGAGCATAGAAGTTAGCAAACTCGGTATACTACATGTATCTTTTAGGCACTATCTACTACCGGTAGGTATCCATTGGACCTGTACTGCTCGTGGCTCGACGGACCCTCATGATTCTGACTGATCCTCTTTAGGTCTATTCGGCGGATGAAAATGTCGACCCAGGCGATCAGAAACTGGCCGTTGGCGCATGTGGGCCTCCCAGTAACCAGAAGGGTCCCTTAAGAACCTTTCCAGCTGCTGGGTGTCTCGACATTTCCAGTGTACATAGCAATACCATAGACCGGGCACCTCGAGATGGATCATCCTAGGATAGGAGGCATATGTTACGGTGTCATAGAGGCGGTGAAGAATATAGACGCGGAAGTACTGGAAATAAGGCTGCAGGTGCTTGCAGGCGTGTCGAAGGGCTTTCTTAAACTTGGCCTGGACTTCTTTGTCCTCTCTATGATTTCCGACTGACGGATAGATACGTAGGGTGGGAATTGCTTGTATGATAGTTTTCTGCGGCCCTGGTGGAAGCAGGCGGAGAATTCGCTCATGATGTGAAGGACCAAGGGCCTCGCGCTCAACCTTGAAAGTAAATGTACACCCTCCAACGGTTGTTAAGAATTTGTCCTTCTTTTCGGACCAGAAGTCCTTAATGAAGTCGATGCTATCTTTGGCAGGCATCTTGATTGTTGGGTATATTAACCTGGTGTACCACACTGTGATATTTACCGTTGGTACTTATCGCCGGTAGGTAGCCTTGGGGGTTGTTGCCGAGTGTTTAAAATTAAAAAGGAGTAGATAAAGATTGAAAATACATTTATATAGTAATATTTTGGTGGCTAAGAGCACAAGTACATATGTACCTAGGTAGTCTTGGTACTAACAACCCTTTGAAATGAAGCTTTAGAAGAAGGTTGTAATATTAAAGCAGTGATAAAGCTGTTTGGGTACGGGTATGGTCTACTTGATCGGTGAATCACAAGTTACCTAGAGGAATCTAGCTGCTGTCCAACAGGGGTCACCATAATATATGTCAAGGTCTATGGGCCTGTTGCTGCATGTGGAGGGAAAGGGGAGAGCAGTTAAGGTTGATTGTACGAGTGACATTCATGTTATAACCTAATTAGGGTTATATTCCCTAGCTTATTGGATTGACTTACGTTAATGATATCTACGGCGGGCGAGCACTATAAATGGCGCCACACGAGAAGTTTCTGGGCGACGACAGCATTACAAAACAAGTCTCAATTCCTAACAACTGGAACTACTAACCTATATGCCATAAGGATATGAACGTCCTTATCATTAGATCGGAGTCCTTCCATATGGCGCCAAAGGGGCTAACTTCTTTGCTTTGGCTAGAAGGTCAGGCCCTTCTACTAAGTATCCTACAAGACCATTCAAGTTTTGTGTGGGTGCGTAGGAACTGAGACATACTGGGTTAAATAAGGCTCCCAGGATTCTACCAGGTACTAACATAGTACTTTCTAGATATACGTACTAGGTACATGTAAGTATAAAGGCTTAAACAGGTTCACGTAACCACATGTATGAATGCTTATCTAGTATGATCTCCACAGAAGGAGAATGTTTGATCCTGATTAGTAGGTAAATTACATT
Source organism: Hypomontagnella submonticulosa (assembly GCA_022984865.1). Lineage (NCBI taxonomy): Eukaryota > Fungi > Ascomycota > Sordariomycetes > Xylariales > Hypoxylaceae > Hypomontagnella > Hypomontagnella submonticulosa. Next base: position 474,475 of record JAJKLF010000004.1, on the reverse strand, counting down.
GTGCTCTTGAAGAAGTCGAATGCAGTTTGCGCTTCATTCACATTTTAAGAGGAAAAGGGACTCGTACGATGCAAATATATTGATATTAATAAGCATAAAAACTAGCGAGCTTGCGGTATAACTTATAATCATGTTATGATAGATAATCACTCATAGTTCTGCTTGAGCTTTCTTAACTTTTAGATGAACCCGGCGGATGGAAATATGAACCAAGATGGTCTGCTCGCAGGCTGGCGCGCTTGTTCCGAACCCAATATTCGAATGGGCTCCGCAGAAATTCTATCAATGCAGGAATGTCCCCTTGTTTCCAGTGGATGTAGTCATTGGAATGCCCGGGAATCTGGAGAAGGGTGATGATTTGCTTGGTGTCGTACTTGACTCGGCCGTTATGATCACGAACGTTGATACGGAAGTATCGAAAATATGGCTGCAAATGTCGACAAGCCCTTTTGAGATCTCTCTTCAGGATTTTCTTGGTACGTTTATGCCCATCGACTCTTGTTTGTGGCAGATCAATCTGAATCGTAGGCAGTGCCTCTACGATAGGTTGACGACGTGGCGGGGGTTCGCTTAAGGCATTCTCAAGATCATGGGCAGTAAGTGTTACATACTGGACCGTAAAGGTGCAGGTACAGTCCGGGAGGTGATAACGGAAGTCTGCAGCATTTTCGTCCCAGAAGTTCACGACGTAGTCGAGATCCCGTAGTTCACCCCTGCGAGGCATCCTGTTCGTTCTGTATATTCTTGCTCCTGCGTGAATATGTTGTCGCTGTTGTCGTCAGTGGGAATTGCCAGCAGATAACGTCGATATGTGTTGCTGAGTCTCCCATACCTCAAAATGGGAAGAAAAGTCAAAGCAGATACGTCCGGTTCTTATATTAAAATATCTGGGCCCAGAGTATTAGTTGACTTATTACTTACACTCCTTACCACAGGCACCTTCTGGAATTACCTGGAAAATTCGTAGTAGAAGCTGTTTTTGTCGTAAATCTTGTATCTGCAATGAATCACAAGTTCTCTAACTACGCCGGATGGAAACGGATATTATGATATACCCCTGATTCACACGGGTCATAAATGGCAGACAGTAAGACTGATGACACAAGTGACATTATCTTTCTAACATGATTCGGCTCACGTACTGTGGAAAACTTCAAGTAGCGGAACATGCGTTACTTATTGTAGAATAATATATTAGAAGAAAAGTAATATGGTATAGTGTCGCACGGCAAAGATGATGCCGTAACTGCCCATGCTGTAATCACGCCTTATAGGGTAGACTTCGTCCCGTAACATGTAGTACGATGGGGAAATGGGTGCTGGGAGAGTGGAGTGGAGTGGTTTGTGCCCTTGTGACTCTCGTTTAGATTCGCCATGTAGAAGCCAACTTATACTGCAATTACGCCTTAAGTAAGATATTATTCTCTAGTGACAATTGAATTATAACTATATGAGAAATAAGTTGAGTTGGAGGTAGGCTTAGAAATATGGATCATTTACTTTGATCGCCATCTCCCTGCGTCACTTGAGGGGAACTCGTTTGGTCATCTGGGGATTTCTCCTTTCCTTCGAATCCCGAACTACTACCAGCATGAGACGTCTCTCCGATCGAAGGTGATTCCGTTGCTGTAAGCAACGTGTTGGTATCTTTCTTATGCTCTGAGTTTTCTGTCTCGGTTATCGCCTCTGCGACGGGGGTTTCTCTCGGCTGGATGTGAGGGCCCATTTGTTCTTCGATGAATGACCGGGTTACACCCAGCACCAGGGCGTCAGCTTTAGCTTTCTGCATACGAGAGATATACTCCTCGCGAATCACACCATCCTTCTTGTAAGTTCCGCTGATGTATACCAATGCCTTTGCCTGTTGGGGCGGGGGAACATGCTCATCTGCCTCGGATTTATGGGACGGCATGTCAAGGTTATTCATGTTCCTCGATCCTAGCTCGTTTTCGTCTGCATTTGCTTCGGATGTTCCAGCATCGATGTTCTGTTGACCCTGAGTTCCCCTTTCCAAAATTTCGGCAACCTGAGACGACTCTTTACCATGATAAAGTTCGTGGGGCACAAGGTTGATTTTGAAGAGTCGTTTTTGATAGAACCCCTTGGAAACACCTTCGGAGCGATCCAGACTTCTTTGATCTTTCCGCCCTACAAGGTACACAAGGCCTTCGACAGAACTCTCCTCCGACTTCACTATGTTCGCTACTCCACGTTCGTTGATTTGCCATCTATGTCCTGGTAGAGACGCTTTGCCGATGAAGACGCTCCCCGGGCATCGGTGCGCCATTTGCGAAACATGAAGATTGCTTCCATAGGCGAAATATAATGTTTTGTCGTTCTGATTATAGTCACGTGAGAGAGACATTATCGTGATGAGTTCGTCAACCAAAATAGAAGACTATGATGGTGCTAAGTATGGAAGGCTGCGAGAGATTCATGCTGTCACTCAAGATGAATTATACTAGGCACCGGTAGGTACATATGTACGACTCTAATAATACAGCCCATCACCATCTGGCACGTTTACCCCTCTTGATGAAGTTGCCTGGTAGCCAGTTCATCGATTGGCTGGTACCACACGGTGTTTTATTGCAATGTTATACGGTATTAGCATCGCCCAAACGTCGCATTGGCTGAGCACGTAAACCGGGCGAAATTTGCTGCAGGCTGTGTAAGCGAATGGAACCAGAGCCTCCCAATGCCGAGATACCTTCAGCGCTATCCCGGCCAAGCCACTCATCTTAGTTTATGCATTTGAATATTTCATGACTTCCATAAGTTCTAGGATTGCATAAAGATATGTATGTTTTATCGTAATTCTTTTTGGGCAACACTAGATCTGCAGTATGGTCCAAATCCGGAAGGCGGGGAGCGCTTTTGCCAGGCATCTCCCTCGCCAAAACCACTGAAAGCTCGATTTTCGCCTAAAAGCCGAATAAATTCATATACAGGACTCTGCTCAATTGATAATTACTATCATTCAAAAGCGCTCGATTTAGCGATTCGTTTCTATATAAGTTTCATATGTTGCATCTCAGGCCTGGTGCGGCTATATGGCAGCGAACCTGGCGGGCTAGCTCGCGGCCGCGGCTATTCCCGGGCTATATATTCGTACTTGGTCGATTACAAGTCGCTGAAATCTCCTATTATCCCATATAGCCTAGCTAGATTCGGGATGCAACACATGAAATTTGGATCATGAGAATCGCTGAATCGAGCGCTTTCTGGTAAGGCTAATTATCAATTGACTAAAGACGTGGATTTGAAGTTATTTGCGTTTTTGCTGAAATCTGCGTTTGATGGGGTAGGGCCCCCGGATTTCTACCCACCGCCTACCGTTTTAGGACATACTGCAGATCTAGCCTTGGCATACTGCAGATTTAGTGTTGCCCATTTTTTAATTCAATATTAATAATACATTGTACTCTGTGATAAATATTCACAGGTCGACACAAACTAAAACCTCTTTTTTCATCCTCAACCTAAAAATCAATCTCCTTGATATCGTCGTATTTATATTTATCTCCAAGTCGCGCTCCGAGAGGTCTTCGGCGATCACCTCAAGGGGTCTTGGCTCGTGACTGATGAGAGAGAGGAAATGCTACCATCTTAAGTTTCGGTATTAACGACTTCGCTCATATGGACAGCAGCACCATTTTTGGAGTCGGTGGACTTTGAGCCAGAAGCAAAGCCACTGAATGTACTCCGCGCCTTGCTAGCCAGTTTGTCCCACCTCTTGCTGCGAAAGTAGAACTGAAGAGTCGGCAAGCAGGCAGCGCAAACCCCCATACTGCATTCCACCATCCCCCAATAGCAATAGAGGGTTGTATCAACTAAGTCTCCCATTAGAAGCTGGCTCTCTTCATGTTCGTTAGATTGCTAGGAAGGCGGTAGTTCGAAGAACATTATAAAACTCACACTAGCCCCAAAAGAAAAGAACAGCTCGCGATGAGCTTTTGGCCTCTGGATAATTTCAAACGCCATATCTAAATCGGACTTAGCTTATGTTGGGAGCATGCCTAGGTTGGGTTACTCGCGAATGGAATGGGGATGCCAATGATAACAACATCAGTAGCGAAGCCGGTGATACAGAAAGCCATCAACACATGTAAGAAAAAAGCGCACTCGGCCATGTCTGAAATGGGCTTCCAGATGGCTACCAGCATGACCTTGCAACATAAGAGAGTTGCAAGAAAGAATGCAATGGCCCACATGGCAACAAAAAAATAACCAAACCAAAGAGCAACTGGTTGAAGGCCCTGTTTACAGAAAATATCCGCCGATAGAAGAAAAGGAAACTGGTAATGTAATGTATGCGGTGTGATGGTGTAACCCGAAATGAGTCGGCCCACCCTACGGTCGCCTCCCTTGCTCTCTCTCAAGCCTAATCCCAAACCCGTCTTCTCTTCCTTGTTTGTTCTTCAAGCTCTTTTTCTTTCCAGCAGCTTTTCATCCGAACCAACATGGACTTCATCGATGTTGCTATCGTCGGAGGAGGTCCGGCGGGGTTGACTGCTGCCAATACTCTGGCGCGTCAACGCCATACGGCCGTCGTCTTTGATTCGGGATCCTATAGGAATGCTGGCGCTTCCCATATGCATATGATCTTGACCTGGGACCATAAAAACCCGGAGGAATACCGCAGCGAGGCCAGGAAGAACATTTTGGCCAATTATGACACAGTCCAGTTTGTTGATGTTGCCATCAACAAAATTGAGAAAATATCCGACATCCACTTCGAGGCTATTGACGCCAACGGCAAGACGTGGTTCGTCCGAAAAGTGATCCTCGCTGTTGGTTCTGCCAATACGTACCCTAACATCGAGGGTTACGAAGGACTGTGGAAGAAACGAATGTAACGTGTAATCCTTCATTTGTCAGGCAAACGCATTTGGCTAACCACGCTACTGACTTCAGCTTCCATTGCCTATTTTGTCACGGCTACGAAGACCGCGATGCCCCCTCCTCGGGTGTTTTAGTCGTTCCTCCTATCAGCGGGGGCCTTGCCGTGCATATGGCCCAGAGCGCCGCTCAGTTGACTGAGAGAGTTACGTTGTATACCAACGGCAACGCCGATGTGACAGCCGAACTCAAGCCCCTAGTCAGCTCCCTTGTTGAATCCAAGTTCTATGTCGAAGCTCGCCAAATCAAGCGCCTCATCAGCAAGGAATCTGGCTGGGTGACAGTGGAGTTCGCCGATGGCTCCAGCAAACAAGAAAAGTTCCTAGTCCATAACCCGCAAACGAAACCTCAGGGCCCATTTGTGAGTCAGCTGGGTCTTGCCACTACACCGCTAGGTGATATCCAGACTGAAGGACCGTTCTTCCAAACTACTGTCCCAGGGGTTTTTGCTGTTGGTGATTGCAGTACGCCTTACAAAGTCATACCGAGTGCTATCACAAGCGGCTGCAACGCAGGAGTCATGGCCAGTGCGGATATACAAGCATCAAAATATGCTCAATCTCTTGAATCTTGAGCTTCTCCGATGTGTGGACAATTTGGGGTTTCTCGGATGATGTTTTGATTTGATATAGTCTAGTTAGACTAGATCACAGGCTGTCATTCACGGTCGTTACAACTTGCCCAGAATTTAGGTTCATTTCCAAAAAAATTATTTCTATTTTATAATTATTTCTTGTCCGCATATTCTGTTGGTATGGTACATAATTACCTAAATTCAAACATTTAATTCCCAGACTCATTCAACGTGGTATACTTGGCAGGCAAATATTCATCCATAGCAAGCTTCGCAGCCTCCTCCTTAATTCTGGCATATAGCGCTTCTGGCGTGTAATCCCGAATCTTGATGCAGGGGGGTTGCGCAAGATCGTTCATCTCCACCACGGCATGCAGAAAGCTGACAGCAAAAGCGATCCATCGTTTGGTTCTGACCTCTCCCCTGAGAAACCGCCCCCCTCGGAACTCGATAGTGCCCGATTTTCCGGGGAGGGTATTCTCGAAGTTCCAGAGAACATACCGCTTGTTCTGCATGATGTTCTTCAGCTCTGTCGTGTTCGTGGCCCTCTGAATGAGTGCTGCGATGTTGACCGGGTTCGTGCCGCATTGCCTAAGCAGGTCCGAGCTCAGACTGTTGGGTTGACAGTACGGATTGTTAGTCCGGTACTCCATGAGGAGTGCGACGACGAGATCTTCATAAAGTACGATGCCATAGGCCATCTTCTTGAGTGTTGACAGATGAAACGTCTTGCCCTTCCCAGGTGCTATGTGAATATGACTTCCGCACTTAGCGGATCGATCTGGCATGTGGAATACAGCCCGCATGGCCTCCCAGAACTTCTCTATCTCTTCCTCCCATTGCCCCTTAACCCTCAAGACAGGTGACACAGCCTCCAAAGCGATTGTATGTTCGTCGCCTAAACAACTGCCTGTCAGTGGCTTTATTCCCCCTCTGTGTCAACCTGGAAACTGGGGCTCTTACCATTCCGATTTTCTATAGAGCCATCCCTGGTGATCCACCATTTATTATAATGTTCCGGGTGTGAGCGGTACCCGCCTTGTAAGTCGTCAGCCAGGGCCGAGAGGCCCCTATTCCGAAGGGCCGCAGCGAGCTTCTCGTAATATAGAGTAGGTACCAACGGATTACGTATCTTATGGGGTGTTGCTCGGAGCTCTATCTCGACTCCAAATGTCCAACAAGTCATGTTGATCGAGGGCCTCAAGAAACAGTCTTAGTTATGGTGTATAACACTTGATGTCTCCTGTAACGGACAACGAAGGTGGAAGAAGATAGCCTCACAAATAACATCAGGCCCCCCTATGCAATATAAGTACGAGAGCACTAACACGGAAGAGGCTCGGTAGGGAGAGAGGTATCGATTTTACAGTCTAGCCGCCTTGAAAGAAACACAAGCAGGCTAGCTCTGGCATATCGGATCATATGAGTAGCTAAGTTAATAATGTGACATGAGATGCATTAGCATACGCCCGGCTGATATACGCTGGGTTCCATCGCGGCATATGTAAGAGTGAAAGTGCAAAACTATATATACCTGGGCCAATCGTGGGCTCATGGCTACTCCTCGTGCTTCAAAGAGGATTGCTGATGTAGGATTCGTAGAGGCCGGTCAGGCCGTCGGTCCCATTCACCCCAGGGTAGCCTTATCATAGAAGGGAACAAGGGGTTTGCAATTGGTAGATCCCAATGCTATGCGTTGCCCACGGCATCTCTGCCCACGCCACGTATTCATCAGCTCATCTCTCCATCTACGACTCAGGGTGATATCCGCTTATCATGAGGGTGTATCCCATCCGGAATAGACAGGGCACACCGCGGTCCATCCTTGTGTCAAGGAGCGCGAGAAAATCAATGAAGGCTGGCTGCAGAAAATAAATGAACTATTAACGATGGCTTCCTTTTGACCCGAAGGGTTGTCTTCGGCTTGCGACTAGATGGAACTATTAACAATGGCACTTAGAACATGATCTATAGAGAAAGGTTTCATTCATTCGTAATACACTACTAGAATATATGCCTGTTGCATGCCTGCTGCATAAGAGAGCCCATTCCATCCACTCGCCCCGTAATGAAATCCTCATCGTGCTCTAAGCCCTGATCGATTAACTAATTGCGATAAACGTAGATGGGACTAAGTGGTGGCCTCGACACTCGCCGCGAGGTTGAGTAAGATTGGTTTATCGCTGGCGCCAGAAATTGTTGACTATCAGTGACCGTAAAATCATCGTCCCTTGGTCGATATCGCGATCTATCTCTATTCCTTGGGGGTTCGGACGGCGATCGCTGTCTGGCAGCAGGAATGCTCGCAGACCTGTGCCGCCGGTCCGCGATTCTCGGAGGCGGCTTCAGCGGTATAAACTCTCGAAGAAAGCGATCTATAAAGTCCCGCGGAACTCCCAGGATGGTCGCATCTCTGATACCCGAGTTCATGCGATCTATGTACTCCTCTCGCGGCCAACCTCTCTTGACGTAGTCCTCACTCACGTAAACGAGCACGTTATGCTCAAAGTACGGACCACCGCGACTCATCCGCTCCTGTGTGTCTAGCTCAAGCACCTCCGGGCCACCAGCACTGACTATCTCTCGAGTCAAGTACTTCGAAGTTGGCGGCGACGAGCACATCGCGACGGGCAGGTATGTTTTGGTGTAGGCACCTCTGGACACACCCTCGCTTCGATCGAGCTTTTCCTCATCCCCATCCCCGAGCATGTAGACCAGGCCGTGGACCGAAGAACCGCTGCGCGGGATTATGTTGGCGACTCCCCTTTGGTTGATCTGCCATTCATATTCCAATAGCATAGCTCTTCCTATATACCAACTGTTTGGACACCTAGCGGCCATCTGCCGTAGGTGCAGGTTGCTACCATAGGCAAAGTACAGCTGGGCTCTTGAGCCGAACATGCTGTGAAATGAAGTAGAAGAATTGTTGAGTCGGAATCAGAATTGAGGATAGCCTGGTGGATTTGAAAGTGGATGTGAATGGCAGAATTACCAGCTGAATGGATGATCGGGCTCTGACTAAACTTGGTATTGAGGGCTTCGAGCTTCGCCACACCACCCAGCTTACGAACACATGCACAGCCGATCAAATGACCCAAACGAGTTAACAACAAATTACTTATTTTATTCAAGCTTCAACAAGCCGCAGCCTTACGACCATTTGAGGAAAGGGGTCTTCCATATCTGCCAAGGATGGGCAGCAAGGATAATTTCGGTGAATATGCCTGATGCCAGAGACACCAGGGGTGGCAATATAATCGATATTCCATAGCTGAACATGGATCGAAAACCCGAGCGCCACGAAGCCGCTGCCTCGCTGCCAGAACCACTCCAAATGCCGGTCCCCCCCACCATAAAGTTCGTGATAGGAATGCATCGCGCGTCGTATTGAACAGACGCACGAGTGTTATAGACGCCGGTCGACCTTGAGGCTACCGATAACGTTCTACTAGGAGACATGGATACCGTATATAGCACAGTGTACAGCCACTTAGTTGAATGCGGCTCTCGATGTCTACGATGTTCTCGCTGACTGACTGACCCCCCCTTCGGGCTCGCCTATTTTCTTTACCTAGCGTCTTTACTTATCTGTAGCCATGGTGTCTTATTGTGTTGGAGTGGAGATCGAACTCATTGCAGAACCCATTCGCGTCTCTCATCCGTTGAAAAGACGAACGTATTACAAGAACCTCGCCGATGCCCTGATATCCAATGGCGCGCGCGCGAAGGCCGATCAACTCGACGAGACGTATCGGAAGCATTCAGAACATTACGACAAATGGTGGATAACCAAAGACGGCTCGCTTGGCGATCCAACACATCCCCTGAGTATGAACTTACGGAGATGCAGGGCGCCCATTCAAGGGCTAATCTTTTACACGTCGTCCCGAAGGTAATGATGCTGACTCCGACCCAGTCCCTCTGGAGGCAGTCTCTCCTATCCTATATACGCAATCCCATTGGGAGCCCAAGATCAATGTGTTTTGGAGTGCTCTTGGCGAAGTCTTCCAGACACCGGAGTCGTCAAGCCGGTGTGGTAGCCATATTCACATCTCTGGCTACCCGTATAGGCAATTTACCCTACCTCAGTTGCAACAAATCGCTTTCGGCATTGTCTTCTTTGAGCCCCTGGTGATACAACTTCTACCGGAGAACCGCAAGGGTAACAAGTACTGCGAACCCAACACACAGCACTCTTTCCAACTCTTGTCGAACTACGGGGACCACGATGACTTGCCCAAGGTTTGGTACCACATCGGATACACCTATGACAAGAAAGCATTGAGAGATTATATGCAAAGCTACTGGAATACCAAGAAGGACCGATATGTACTGTGGAACTTTGATAATGTCGTTCCGTACGGGTCCGGTTCGATCGAATTCCGTGGTGGTCCCGGGCTCAGGGGTCCGACGAAGACCAAGCGTTGGATTTCTTTTGTAATAGCTTTCATTCACTTGTGTTTTAAGTGGACGGTACGTGCTGCTTGGCGTGAAATGCGTATTATGAATAGTGCTAAGTGCATCCACCAGGCCTACAGAGGATTTGAGCGACCAAGTATGCGCTCCTTTTGGCGAAAGATCCTTGATGCTGCCAGTGAGACTCTAGTCAAGGACAACCTACCCTCTGATTGGGAGGTTATGGCAGAATTGAGAAGGTGATCACAAGCTCCGTAACATTCTAGTACAGAACTAACTTCTGTAGTGGCGGCTCTTGGGAGGACATGGCTGACGACCTTGACGATTATGACGCCAGTTCCATCATGTCCAAATCTGATTCCGAATATTCGGACTCGGGATCCTCGTCTGGTGATCATTCAGATGGTGCATACTCAGACGATGGATACTAGAATATTGGATATTCATCGAGAGAAGAGAGAAAGCATAGGTGTACCATTCCATAATGAGATTTTGAGATTTTCGTGTTCAGCGGAGTCCTTCTTCTAGACATATTTTGCGTGTTAGTTCCTTCATGATATCCTGTAAAGCAGAGAACATGCCTAGAGATAAGAACTTATATATCATCTTCTCCATCTGCGTGTCGTAGATCACTTAACAGTAGTTTTACGGAGTCTATTCAAGACATGATACGATATGTAAAGGCTGGTAATATCGTAAGATGTGCTGCTTTTTAGGGATCCTCCACGCCGTACAGCTATCACAGTCCCACGGTCTCGATATAATTGGCCACAGATACTCGCTACCACCTGGTAGGTACATGTACTTATATGCACCAATGTCTGGCGCTGTCTATCTCCCCATTTCCCCCTCAACGTATCCACGCGTCTGAGGCCTCCCGCGAATCGAAAAGATTTTTATGTCAAGATATCTGAGCACTGGGTAATCCATGCGCGTCTAGCTTAGTACTATTATACGTATCATCGAATTGCTTATCAGAGCACACACATTTTCTTACTCCAGCGGTTCTCAATCGCAACTTCAACGGTATCGCGGTCATGTCGGGCCCCTCTACCCATGGTCGAGCTGGGAGAGAATACTACTTTGCCTTTGGGAGCAACATGCACTTGAAGCAGATGGCTGCACGCTGCCCACAAAGTACCCTGCACTCCAGGGGCATTCTGCGCGGCTATCGGTGGCAGATCAACAGCCGTGGTGTGGCAAACGTGGTCCAGTCCGACCCTACGGACGTCGTTGAAGGCATAGTCTTCACAGTCACTCCAAGGGACGTGAGAACACTGGATCGAAATGAGGGCGTGTCGAGGCAGTTGTATCACAAAAAGAAGATTCCGATCGAACTCGTGCCGCTGGCGTTGGACCACCTTCGGGATGTCGGGACCGTGTTTGCGGCTAAGTTTATGGAGGAGTCCGACTCAGACTACGAGGCGCCAAAAACATTAGTTCCGCGTGCAGATAAGGGGCAAAAGTCTTCGAAAGATAGCTCAAAAACAGGGAAACGGAACGAAATACGCCCTTCCTCTGGTAACGCTCGATTCTCCGGCTCTGCATCAAAAGGCACAAGCGGCGAAGTCGCAGATGCCTTAGTCTATCTCAGCTATCTATATCAGCAGGATGGCCACATCAGGAGGGAGTACGTGAGTCGCATGCACTCGGCTATAACAGACGCTAGGAAGCTCGGTGTTACGGAACGCTACCTACGAAGAAGCCTCTACAATCTTGTGTATAAAGACGGACTTCCACGAAATGACTCTCCCGAGCAAAAAAAAGCCAACACCGACAGCAACACCCCAGGGCCGCCCTCTAGCAAAGAGGAAGAGAAGCGGCACGCGAGATTCCGGAGACGCAGGCACAGGCCTCGTGATCTAGAAGAGTCCGTACGTGCGGTCCATCGCGGAGCCGATCGATCGGATGGCAGGAATAGATTACAGCGGCCGCCTGGTAACGGAAACGAAGAAGGTCGATCCCACGACGGCGCTCAGAGGCAAGAGTACGTGTATATCCATACTATGTATTATATCCAACCCCGCCTTAAATCTTACATGAAGGAAAATCTTCATCCTCGCTAACCATCTTCTAGTCATGGGGCTGACTTAACCACTACTGGTGGGCTGCCAAGATGGCTTCGATATATCTTTGGAGCTTGATCTCGTATGAAGTTGCAGAACTTTCCGAAGGATTTTCGATATTACCCGGAGAGTCATGGGCACACGCAAGAATAAAGGAATATGCAGGGACTTCCCATAACTTCCTTAACATCATCTGTTTTTGTATGCGACTTGGCTTGCCTACTTTGCACCCGGCTTTATTAGTCGAGGAGCCGTTCTGTCCGATTACGAATAAGTCAACCACAGGCAATTTGCTACATATTTTATGAAATACTTATACTTTAAGGCCTGAATTAACTGAAGATACTGTATGTTATGTTAATCTCAATTTAAAAACGCTTTAAACTTAAAAGGTAAACCATGTGCTTTTTATAACTTATAACTACAACTACGAGACTACGAGGCTACTGGGACTGTTAAAACTCTAAGACTATGAAGCCATAAGGCCATAAGATTATTAAGACAAGTATAAGTCTCGTATGTCGTATGGCTATGCGTATACATATATCCCGTACGAGTGCTTTCGAACGACTGAAAAGGAAGAAAATATGAAATTAAATGAGGAAGACTCTTTTGCTATAAACAGAAATCCAAAACTGACTGTAAGTCTAGAAATTTAATTAGAAGAAAAGAACTTCAAAATTAAGTCCACTTGAGGAGTTAAATCATAACATTCATAGTAAAGTTCAGGAGGAACTGTTGGTTTTGGTTATTTTCAATATGTTTAATAATTCACATGCTCCAAACTATGTAATGTTCCGAAAGGACTAGTATTTAGGGCGACTCCCCAGTCAAGGCATATGATTTAGCCTTTTGATATTATATGCATGTACATGTACATAATGCGTCAATCTAATAGACATAGCTCCTAACTCAATAAGCCTCTTCCTATGTTACCGGCAGCCAAGGCTAGCTGGCATGTTCCCTGGTTTGCGGGAAGTTTTCGGGAAGTTCCCTATGCAGCGTCTGGATAAGGCCGGATACGATGATGGGCCTCCCAATAGCCCATTGGGTCCATCATGAACGTCCGCAGCACATTTCTATTCCCATCAGCCCAATGTATGTATTTCTCGCTGTGTGGCACCCTCAGGAGCACATTGCTTGCCTCGATTTGGCTCTGGAGTTCTATTTGGTGGTTGTATACGAGACAGTTGAAGTATGAGGAGTATGGGTGCATGTTCGCTCTAAGGGTCTGTAACTTCGACTGAAGTTGGTGGGGAGTCATGCTGTGTGTTCGGGGCAGCAGGATCTTGATGAAGGTAATTACCATTTCCGCTGTTGTAATGAGAGTGTCAGGCTTGGGGTCATCGAACCTTATCCCATATTCTTCTGCCGTAACATGCTGATAATGGAACCCATTTATGATTACACAGTCTGGGAACAACAGCTGGGCCACTCCCTCGTGTTCGGTGAAGTGTCTTCCAAGAAAGTCGATGTCGGTGAAGGGCTCGTGTCCTGTTGCGTGAGGCATCTTCGTTTAGCGCGTATCAATGGGTCTATGTGTGTGGTGTCTTGCTCCTTTTCGGTGGCTATTACCAGGTTCCTGAGACCTACAAATAAAAACTAAAGGATTCAGACAGGTGCTGCCAGTTTATATAGAAAATATCGCCTGCCTGGCCTTGTCACTCACCGAATTTGGAAATAATTACTCGTTAATGACTACTAATGACAGGTCAATATCTATGACATATGATTTACTAGCAATGCGGTGGAGCAAACGTCCTTTCGGATGATTCTATCGAAGATTGCTACTGCGTGACGCGGCATCAAACCAGGAATTTCAGTCATTTCTGTGGAACAAAACACACGGTTAGGGCCATATGAAAGAGTATATCGACACAGAGACTACTATCGTAATGACGGATGTCTAAGTAATGCTCAAAGCGGAGACGTGGCATGAATTGCCAGTGTTCTAGGGGTTGTGTTGGAACGGACGTACAATCATACATAAACTCACTTAGAGGAGTCGTTATTAAAGGGCTGAGTACCATAAGGGGCCTTGCTGCAGGTCGTATAATTATATGGTTGTTAGGATCTCACAGTTAGGCAGACTGAATAACCAGGCCAGTGGACTCCTTAACAACACGGGGGTATACAAGTAATGACCCATGTGATAAATGAAAAATCTATGCGACTCTCACAACCGTGCGTCTATCTAATGCGGACAGTCACATCATTAACACGGAGAAGCGGTAGCAATACCAATATTGATTGTAGCTTTTCCTATAACTCTCGTAACCATGCCCAATGCAATCCCGATATCCCAGACCAAACCATCAACACCAAAGGAGTGACAAAAGGTCGAGCAGCCAACCCAAGCTTACTCGCAGCAAAACGCCATGACGAACCATCCAATCCCATCCGTCCATTCCCCATGATTCCAATTAACACCAAATAATGCAGCCGACCTAAGTGGAATACATGCCATTCATCCGGGCAAAGTGGGGCAGCGACCCCTTAATAGCAGTCCCCAACATCCATGAACAGGCCCGCGCCGGCAATCTCCTGGAACTTGACCTCGCCCTCGCCCTGGGCGATGCTCAGCTCGTAGGACATGACGGGGCGGCAAGCGAACGAATTGATGAAAACCTTGGTGCCGGGGCGGAAGCGCAGGGAACCCACAAGGGCGCCGGGCGCGGGGCCGTCCAGGGCCCTCACGTTGACCAGATCCGAGCCGGTGCTGGTCATGGGGTAGCCGGCGGGGAACTTGGCGATCAGCTGGCAGGGGCCGACGGAGTTGGGGGGGATCTGGAAGGACATGGCGTCGGTGCGGGTTGTGGTGATATCGAAGTTGATGGGGAAGCCGATGGTGGAGGGGGCCTGCTCCAGGCACGCGGCGGAAGCGGAGGCCGCGGCGGCAATGAGGGAGGCGGCGATGGCAGTGAAGCGCATTTTGAGTGATATTAACTTTGAGAAAGATTGAAGTATTAAGATGGAAGAAATATGTAACGCTGGTTAGAGCGATGAGGTAAGTGGCGATAGATGTTTGGTTAAGTAGAGCTGTGTTTGCTGGTGGTGTGTAGTATTGATTGAAGCCAAATGATACTCGGGAACATCGCCCCCTTTATATAGGAAAGTCCTCACGCGCCATGATACCATAAACACGAGCCTTTCGCCTCCCTCGCGGAGTGCCACTTCCCGGTCTGACATGTCGGCGAAGTAGAATACAGTAACACGAACTCGGCGGCCACGGATCGTGACCTATCCAACCAGGTGAGCAGCCGGGCTACTAGCTTCCCCGGATTCGCTGCTCCAGCCAGGAGATGCCTGAAGTCTTTAGGTTGAGCTGAGCTGACGGGACTAGTAGACCGCTTTGGCTCAGGGCTGAGACTGGCTGAACCGGAACGTTACATGAGGCTATAGGGCTGAGCAGCCCGGTGAGGAGGTTTCACTGGTTCTCGTATTATCCGCGACATAGACCATCGATCACTTAGAAGCTCACCTTGGGTAAATCCCGCAGGTGGGTGCCGAGCTCGGAACCGCAAGGAACTGGCGCACTCATGTCGCCGTGATATGCGGCTGAGTGCCGAAAGGGTGTGAGGACGACGACGAAGACAGGTCGTCTGTTAGCCTAATGCTGTGTATCCTTCTCGTCATCACGGGATGGTGGTGTGGTTTACGCTCGCTCACTGGGCCAGCAGATGAATTATCACCGCAAAGCATCGTAAGATGAATTCGGTTAAGGTGAGAACTATGGTGCTGATGTCAGCGCCAATATGTGCGGCTTTGGAGGTGGCTTGAGTGAGTGTCATGGGATTCATCCTACGCAGTAGGCTACTTGTTGGGAAATAACCAACTGCGGGCCATTATCATTGAAGTATTATACCGTTACCCATCCCGCCCGGTATTAATAAATATCATGAGTCGTTAGGGGACTCCTGGGTTCCTTGGGGATATTAGAGTCCCAATGATCATTAGTTCGTTATGCCTCGTATTCGTTGTTAGGGTCAGCGCCCCGCATGGTTTATCCATAAGGTCTAGTCCCGCTTGGCGTAAATGGCATCAGCAGACTTAGTCGTAAGTTTGATTAAGCCTCCTTCTCTATGTCACTCCCAGTCTTAATCGGCTTGACGTGAGCGTGATTCTTCTCATTTACGTAAACATCCTCGTCCTTGCCCTCAAACAAGATTTCTTGATTGATGATGGCTTTCAGGTGATGGATGAATACGAAAACCCACATAACAATGAGCAATAAGGTCATGGCGCTTCCAACACCCATGATCCCACTGCTATGTAGGTTCTTGCCGATGGCAATGGTTGTGATCGTAAAACCAACGTTCGGAAATATGTAGGCGTACCAGTTCAAATGGAACGTCAACTGCTTCCTGACGGCGAGGTTGGCGACTACGGAAATGCAGAAGAACCACAGACTGAGTGACCATATGAAGATGCTTACAAAGGTCGCGAGAACCCGAAGGACTTGGATGGTGACAGAATCAGCCCCAAAATAGTTGTAATGCTGAGGGAAGTCGTTCGCAAGGCCGATGATGGCGAGGCTCGTGAATGACGGTGGCCCAACAGCTATGAACATGCCAGGGCGCGAATTTGGCGACGGGAACCCCCATTGGATCATCCGCCGTACATAGCTCGCCTTTTTTGGGTTAGAAGCTACATCAAGAGATTGAGAATATCTGAAGAATAATTATGATTCCTAGAGAGGAAGGGAGGGGGGGCGGGGGGGTGGAAGTCTTGGTATAGTGAGTGAAATATCAATACGTACTGAACTCGTTAGTATCTGTATAAGGAATAAAATGATGCTGGCTCTAGGAATAACATAGAATACAAGTCAACTCTAGGGACAACATACCATACATCATTATTGATACGCACATCCCGAGACCCTGAGCAGTTAAGCCGCCAATTATCATAGGGATCGCTTCGTTCGGTGGTTGAAAGGCTGCGCCCGAGGATGCGACGGTGCCGGATAGCATGAAGGGGAATATAGGGAGATCCCAAGCTGGTGTCATATCTTGGATTCTCAGAAGCGGTGAAGTGAAGAGCAGAGAGTACTGGCCAACGGCTAGCGCAAACGTGACTAGAAAGTATATCCAGAATAGGATGCGATATACTGTGACTAGCCACGGTCCGCAAGAAGGTATTCCATAGCGGGCAATGCCGGCAATGATTGATGCCAAGCTGAGTGTTGATGTTCCTAGGAAGAGCGCCTCGGTGGGGTGGGTGATGGAGGCTTTCAAGGTGCCAGGAAATTTAACGAAACGATAAGTAATAGCGACGGTAGTAAGCGTAAAGATGACAAGGTCGAAGATGTAGACAACTTTCCCGATTGTCTGAAGTCCCGGGAATATGAAGCCTTGGGTTTGTTCTGCCAGCAGCAGGGCAAGCCCTCCCGTTGACATTGGGAATGTGTAGTTGGCCCAGGTGTAGTGTTCAAGTCTTGCCAAGAAATCGCTCACGAAGCCATAGCGTCCGCCTTTTCGGGATCCCCCATTGCCTTGGGCATCTTCATAACTGCTAGACGAAGAGCTTTCCTGGCCCTCAAACATGTCGCTCGGAGGATTCCCTCTCGTCTGAATTGAGGCGCTCACGAAAAAGCCTGAAGAGTATGTTGATTAGAAGTTTCGAAGTGGTATGATCAGTTGAGATCGATACATAGTAGATAAGGGTTGGGTTTACGAGCTTTGGGGGTTGAGAGTTGGGCTTCTACGTACTCCGTGCAGCTGTTAAGGGTTGTACAACAGTAGACCAATCAGAGTCAGGGATTAGTTGTCATTCGACTTCACGTTACAGTAGCAGAGTCAATTCTCCCACTTAAGTTTTCGCCGCTTCCTGCTTATTCGTTAACTTCAATTCAAATCTCGATTTCAGCTATATCCTTGCCATTAATCTTATCATTTGAGAAGGAACTGCCATTGCCCGGCATTTACTGTAGCATATTGCAAGTTCCATTTGTCTGTGTACCTGGCAAGGATAGAGTGAGCGACGGCGATGCACTAACGGACCTAACGGCGGGTACTAGTGAACTTAAGGCACCATGCACCACTGGATCGGGTCCTGCACGGGTATAACCGTCGCTAGAAGCCCACTAACCTCCGAATAGAACTTTAAAGCTCGTCAATTGAACAGGGACAGATAGCAAACAACGTTAAATTCATCACTTCACTTCACTTCATATCGCAAAATAACGAAAATAGCCGTGAGAAAACTTGTGTATGTACTGCACAAAAGCTATATACAATTGAATCTTCAGTACCAAGATTTTTTTGGTTGCGTGAGGGAAAAAAGAGAGCGTCTGCGTGGTCCGAACAGCCCAGGTTTTTCTTTTTTTCTGCAGTATTTACATCGAACCCGTGTTGTGCCACTTAGTTCAACCCTTCAAACCTGCCGGACTTGCAAATGCCACCATCGCCCTCGCCTTGCCTTGCTTGCCTTGCCTTGCCGCGCTTAGAACTGGGGCTTGGCGTTCTTGAGGAGCATCTCGAAGTAGGGCTGGTTCCACTCACCGGCCTCGGGGGCAGGCTTGTAGGCGTCGGGCTTGCCGCAGAAGGAGTCATAGCGGGTGGCGCTCTCGTCGGAGGTACCGTCGGACTCGCCGCCGGGCTTGCCCCAGACGAAGGCGTCGGCGAGCTCGAGGCCAGTGTCGGCGGTCGGGCGGACACCGAAACCAGCGCCGTTGACGTTGCACCAGTCACCCCACTCCTCGCGGAGGCCGGTGACGGCGTTGCGGCCGGTGTCGACGATGGCGTGGTTGGGGAAGCCAGCCGTCTGGAGGGCCGCCGAGAACTTGGTCACGTACGTCTTCTCGTTCTGGCACGAGTTGTACTTGGCGTCGGACGCCTTGGAGAACTCACCGGGCTCAAGGTCCCAGGCGTTCCAGCCCGCAATGTTGGTGGCGTAGCCACGAACCTGCTTGGGGCTGCCGGCGGCCTTGTAGACCTTGGCGAGGCCCTCGGCGCCGGGCTTGAGGTTGGCGTCCCAGCCGAGCCAACCACCGTGGCCAGCGTCGACGTACATGACGACGTTGGGAAGGTTGAGGCTCTTCAGGGCGTAGGCGACGCCCTCCTCGTAGGAGGTCTTGGACTCCTGGCAAGTGCTCAGGTCGGCGTTGGTGACCAGGTTGGGGAGAGAGTCGGGCTCGATCAAGAGAGCGAAAGCCGAGTTGGGGTTGGCCTTGATCTTAGCGACGATGGCTACATTGAAAGTTAGTACGCCGGTTTCACTACGAAGCAGACGGTAATGTCAACATACGGTCAATGTACTCCGTCTTGTATCGGGAGAGCTCGTTGTACTTGAGCTCACCGTTGGATGCCTTGGCGGCGCAGTCACGGCCGGGAAGGTCGTAGATGACGAGACCAAGAATGTTCTCGCAAGGAAGATCCGCAACGGCGGGGTCGAACTTGGCAATGTTGGCGATGGTGTCGCTGATTTTCTTGTTAGCTGTTGCTGTCACCCGAGCCAGCGTCTCTCAAAACTTACAGCCACAAGAAGCTACCGACGTCGGCAACCTTGGCGGCAGCGGTCTTCAGGGAAGCATCGGTCATCTGCTCGACGGCCTTGTTGACCTCCTCACGGTAGAAGGTGTTAGCGTGCAGCGTGTACTTCTTGAACACGTTGGTGCTGGCGTCGAGCGTGACAGCCGACGAGCAAGCGGCGGCGGCCTTGCTGGCCCCACGGGGAGTGGTGTTCGAGGGTGCAGCGACAGCACCGGCGGCGAGGGCCGCCACACTGGCAGTAGTGACCTTCATCTTCGGTTCGACTCGGATACAACCTTGTGATAGTAATGAGCGAGTGCGGTGAGAAGGAAACCAGGAGAGATCTCGGAACGGAGATCTTGAGCCTCTTATACTACTTGCTGTGGCGGATTTGGCCTACCCAGGGGCCCTTGCGGTCACACGTACCTCCATGCTGGAGTCGTATGGAGTGGCAATCAGGAACTAGGCCCGTCAATCGCGAAAGATCTCGGTATGTCCACTCCGAATAGAGGCACTGCCGGTAACTTCCTTCGCGGGGAAGACGCTGCGGGGTCTCGTTGGCCACCGCGATTACCACATGGCCGGACCAGATACCTGTATGGTATTCTTTTTTTCCCTAGGGTGATCCTAATTTTGCCATCTGTATAACCACCCGTTCGGGCCTATTGAGGTTGTGTGGAGAAAATGAGACCTGGGAACCTTAATCTATGTTATATTTCTTACTTACGCGGTCCTAGTCAGATCCTAGCTAGCCGTCTCGAGCCTTTCCAAGATGCTTACTTACCTACAATGGCCATGCTGAGACTCGTGGGGGCTCATTATAGCCAGCCGGTGCTCGGCGGTTGCGAATTACAGGCAATAGGAACGCGCTCGCCGGGGATATTCGAAGAGGTCAAAGTAGCCTAGCGGCATAAGGTAACTTCGTTTGTGGTAACATGTCTAAGCGGAGGACGCCAAGATTTCTCCATATGGAGCGATCTGCAGCACGATAGATTACTTCCCCATGGGAGATGATATGCAACGGGGAGCGTTAACCCAAGGCAAGTAAGGTACCGTCCTGCTAGTGACAGAGAGGGAAATCTCTCTGTATGGCTAAACTCCTTCTTAGTTGAAACATGCGTTATAATAGGTCTGCCCTGCGAAACACACGGTAGGGTCCTCTCCATTTAGCCGCAAAGGGGGTAACGGTTTTCCGTCCGGCGAATCAAAGACTTCGGCTAAACAACCCCCAACTCTGCCCCATCTCCGGTAAACAGACGTCACATCACGGCACCCAATTGACGAGTGTCTTGGCTGCATGGACGGAATTAGAAATGGAACAGCAGTCGTGATGCCTTGCCGCGTGAAAGGACGTTTCTCAACTGGTAAGTTGGACCGGAACGCAACTCCGACGTGATTCTATATGAAGAATGCGATGAGGTTCATCGTCGGACACATATCGTAATCAATCCTCCGCGTTTGCCACTTGGCCTTGCCCTTCCCGATGGGAGGGCCCTTGGATTCGGGCCTCGTGATATCATCCAACCGCGTATGAGGCTTGGATCTGGGCAAAGCCACATGATTCAGGTGTGTAGACAAGGATACTAGAGCTATGCAACTACTATCAAATACATCGGTCTTGTCCCCAGTTGAATGACGAGTCTGTCGTGTAGGTGGCCCAAGAGCTTCTTCTGGAATATAACGCGCCGTGAGCTGGTTTGAGTTCATTTGCCGCCCTGAGAGCATTATACTCGCAGGCGGAGCCCCCTTAGTCTATGGGCTGTTTACCATTCAGGCATCTCAACAAAAAGCAGATGGCCTCAGACAGCCCGGCATTACGAACCAATAATTGACCGAACGCCAGGTAACTCCTGACTTGTTTGGGATTTCCCCCTGAGCATGAAGCTATCGACCGCGTCTGTCCGTCCAATACTTTAATCCCCTGTAACGTTGTGACCATTCTATCATAAAATATTTATGAAGTCTAGACCCCTACTTTGAGCCCAGCGTCTCTTTACACGCGGTGAATATATTGCCCAGCTCGCCCAGCAATTGAGCCGCCACCTTATTACCAACAAAAATCCGAATACGTGTCGTTCATAGGTAGAGTGCAAACGAGCTGTATGCCGGTCTCATGACTAAACGTTCGTTCCTATGCTCCTTGTATCTCCGAGCGGTACATGTAGGGTCCAGTCGGGTCTACAGAGGCCGTCGGGTTATATTAGGCGCACATCAATTATTAAGGGTCCAAAAGGTAGGGTAAGAGAAATAAAGCGCACAGGCAATTTAATATGCGATTCGCCATAATAAAAGGGAGCGTAACACAATTAAGCCTGTCAAAAGGGGGCCGGAGGATAGCATGGCCGAGTCCATGGGACGGAAATTGTAACGACGCGTGACGCGCGAGAGGTGAAGGCCGGAAACTTACCGCTGTTCCATCTCTCCTTATTGTTATCCAAATATTTGGCTTTTAGTTAAGTGACCTCAAGCGATGCTGACTGGCGCGGCTGTTGGTGTTGTGATAGGTTCCTGTCTAGTTTAGTTTCTGCATATACGCCAATGGGTATTTCTTATGGCTGGATTTTGGAACATCACCATCCTTGGTTCATCATCGCATATATCGCAATCCCACCGGAGCTATGGCGGAGAAGCATACGAGGTAGGTAGATATTCCGTTGAAAGATGGCCGACGTAGACCTAGAAGGGATCCGCCGATACCCCTCAAGTTAGGGAAATCTGGATTGTTTATGGGTGATATTACGTGCGTTTATGGCAGTACTAAATCCAACTGTTCCGACCTTAAGAAGCAGCTGTAGGGAATTCCGGGTTGGGTTCTGGGAAGTGATCTTCGCTTGAGAGAACCTATCGGCGTCACCCAATAGAACGGCGGCAATCGCGTTGTGGCAAGATTCGATCATACCCTTATGGATAGAGTAAATATTTATTTCATATTCCTAGAATGACGATCAAGACTTGTCGAGTTAATGGAGTGGCGAGGGCGGATAAAAATCTCCGGAAACCCTTATCTTGTGAGCGAATAGGGGTTGCCAGCTGAGTCCGATAGGCCCGTATGCCTACAGGCAACAGCTAAATTTTCCCCCTTGCGAGCCCCTGAGCATTAAGCAGATATCTTGACCTTCTCGATGGTATTGGCCGCTATTATCACAGGCGACAACGCTTGTATGTTTCTCAACCACTTTCCTTAGTACGCCGTCCACTCTCAGGTCAATTCAGTACCATCTGGCCACCTTGACCTCTGCAGTACGCCTGGGCGATCCTCTTGCCGACGGACTCACCACTCCAGTAAGCGCCCGTGGCTGTTCCCAGCGCTACGAAAGGCGCAGTGTGCTCACCGGCCAGCCAAAGGCCTCTACCCGGCAGACCCTCTCTCATGACTTCGATATCCACATCGCCTTCCTCGAGACCTACCTGAAAATTGCTATAGCTGCCGTTGCCTGCAAGGTCGTCGTTTAGCCACTCAGTTGCGAAGCAGCCTATTGGCTGGCAGTCTGGGGAGTTCTCGTCATAGTAAGGGATGCGAGAGTAATATGGTTTGAACCAGTCCAGCAGGAATGCATCCTGCTTTTCTTTAGAAGAGAGCTTCGCCAACTCGCCGGTGATGAACTTTGACTGGTCACCGTAGAAATAGTAGAGTAGAGTAGGCTGGGAAGATGATTTTAGGGAAGCTAACTCGACGAATTCTTGATTCCACCTGTGCGGGTTGGAGTCGGTTGCGTAAAGCGGTGAGAGCATTTGGCAGAATCCTTGAACTGTGCGTTCCTGAGAAGGGCCCGGGGCCCAGAATGGTTTCGGGAAGGTTATGTAAACCTATACTAGTGTTAGAGCATATTAGTATGATGCGTAGCAAGATTTTACCTTTTCAAGACAGCCGTAGCCTATATGCTTAATAGCTTTAGCGAGTCGCGATGTGAGCGGTGGTTCGAAGGCGTGGGTATGTTGTTTTAGCCAGCCAAGCGGTGCGGTAAGAACGACTTCATCGAACTCTAGGCTCTCTCCGCCTTCAGTGCTGACTTTTAACATCCCGCCATCGTCGTTAGTGCTCCAAATTCTATTGACAACAGTCTTGTATATGATGTTTGCACCCTCAACGGCCGGCTTTGCGACGAGCTGAAGGATCTTCTCGTAAGTATCTGCGACAAACAGGTTCTCTACATCGCTTTAGCATATTTGGACTGTAGCAGGACTACAGTAACATTGACTCACCGCCGTCTATGCACTCCTCCAACCAGAAGAATTTCAGGCTTTGGGTGAAAATGTGGCTACCGACAAACGCTCCCCATTGGCTAGCAAGTTGATAGACATAATTCCTTTTCCTCTCGAAGTCGGCTTCGCTATCTGCTATCCTTTTGGGGACTTCTCTCTGGAAGAAATCCCAGAGACTTTCGTCGGGACTGATAGTCGCGGAGTGCTTATTACTGTACTCGAAGGCGTCCGACACAACATCCCACATGATACTCGAGTAGAGTGCCGCGTCAGAAGCCGTGAGCTGATTACCAGCTTCATCAAAGACGGAGCTCTTCTCTTCCCACTGCCCCACCGCAGACTGAGTCTCTTTCGCAAGATCTAGGATAGGGTTGTCGTTGGTACCATGAATCCAATTCGGACCCGCGTCCACTTTGTGGCCCGATGGCAACTTGAATTGGTGGACACGGCCGCCAAGCCGATTCCTACCTTCGATCAAAGTCACATCAAACCCATGTTGGAGAAGGATATCCGTGCATCGTAGACCAGCCAAACCAGCGCCGATTACCCCAATATGAGGCTTGCGACCGGAAGTTCGCGCTCGGCGCTATAGAAAGTGTGAGTCTGATGTCTCATGCCAGGGTTCACTCATCTGAGTAATAGTCACTATGAGGAGACTGGGCCGCATCTAGCCGATTTACAAGCCATTTATCACTGATGGGTACCTCGCTCGCTCACATGATAAACCCGAGAGCTTCGCAAAGGTTAGATTGTACCTCTCCTATCCTTTGCTCCAAGCTTGGCATCTCCGATACTTCTTCAAACCCCATATCCATGATGCTGTACTGGCGGCACGATTTGAGGTCTTTCCAAATACGCGAAAAGCTCCGTTGGGACGCGCTAGTAAAAGATATCGAGTAAGCATCCATACTGTTTCGGTTTGAATGATTTCGCCTAGGGTTCACTATAGCCCTTTCGGGAATAACAAGATATAAAATGAAGTTGTTAGGTATTGGTCAGGGCTGTGGTGGGATCTATGGGGAAGCCAAATGATGCGAGAGTAAACTAGCAGAGCGCAGAGAGGTAACAGAGTTATACACGACTAAGTATGTACACATATGTGAAATGAATGCAATGGCCAGGTGCGACGGATGAGTGTCGCCACTAAATAAGGAGGTAGGTAAGGTAAGAAGATACCAGACACATGTAAGGCGAGGCAGGCCAGAGGAGCTTCGCGTGACTCGGCACTTGCTCAACCTTTGATATCATTGTGTAAGGTAAGATAGTAAGACAAAGGCAGACCCAGACTTGCTTGGCAACGATAGGGTAACGTTATTGAGAGGGAATGGGAGTGAAGGGTAACCGACACTATCTAATCCCCTACACCTTAGTACCACTTAGCCTGGCATTTTATGCATTGATAGACGCAGTAGACGCAGCCGATGCATATGGTCGAGCTGATCCTCAGGGGAAGACAAGCGCCGCATCCGTTTCTGCTGCAGAGATACCCAGAGGTATCAACGAGACAAAGCGTGCTTGTCTAATTGAAGCCAGCCCCAGATTTCGTCGATTGGAAGAACGAATAACGTAGAGGAATGGCTAAGAATGCCACGCCGACGGATAATTGAGTCTGATTGGCCAGAGAGACTCATTTAGCGACCATTCAGGCTTTAACTACTTAGCTATGCGTTGTTGGGGTTGTCGGGGCTGTCGGAAAATGGGAGGGAAAGGTGGTGACTAGCAAGATTGTACGAAGTAGGAGTGGAGAAGGTTGCGTGTTTGATATGACAAAATGCAAAAAAGGGAAAAGGGAACATACCGCGGAAAATTTGGAAGGAGAGTACTACTGGCGACTATCATTCAGCTCAATGCTGATCAGTGACGCTCAATGTTGTATAAACCGAGGAACAGCAGGAGTTGCAAGTTCCAATTTCCAAAGTCAATTAGAGCATTGAACCCGTGATGAGGGAAATATGTATGATATAAGCTCTGAGCTTAGTCAAAGCTGAACTTTGGAAAGAGGTATCTATGATGAACCTTACTTAAATATCGATATATCCCGCAGAGAACCCGGAAGGTAAATGCGAGATCGGAATTATCGGGGGTAGTTACAGTACGTGCATGGCCACCAGACCTAGATAAGTTTAAGGTTCAGCGCTGGAAGGCACTTGACCCTTTCTTATATCTGTCACATATCAAATTTGATGCATTCATACTTCACACTTCACCTTTTATATTCTATTCTACCAATCAAACTGCTTCAACGTTCATTACTGCTGAATAACCTCGCTTCCACTATCGCCGAAAATGTCTACTACCCCTCGCCATTCTCGAACGTCGCTCAGACCAGATGGCACATGTACCGCCTTGGGTTGGGTCCACTCGTACAGTGTCTCGAGACAGTGTTC
This sequence comes from Hypomontagnella submonticulosa, assembly GCA_022984865.1. Taxonomy (NCBI): domain Eukaryota; kingdom Fungi; phylum Ascomycota; class Sordariomycetes; order Xylariales; family Hypoxylaceae; genus Hypomontagnella; species Hypomontagnella submonticulosa. Next base: position 448,458 of record JAJKLF010000004.1, on the reverse strand, counting down.
TCTGCCATAACCTGAATGCTTCACTCCACCAAACGGTGTTCCTGCTACATTTCGGTGATAGTTATTTACCCAGACCTAGGGCAGCAATTGGTTAGACAAAAGGAGGAAAGCGATCACGGTGGGGCTATATTCTAACTTACCATACCAACTTCAACTGCGCGGACGTACCGGTTCGCCTTCAGTTGGTCCTGGGTAAAGACAACAGATGTTAAACCGTAGTCTACGGAGTTCGTGATGCGGACCGCGTCTTCGAACGTATCGAACGGGGTGACGGTCACTAAGGGACAGATTAGCCAGTCCGGACTTCTCCAATGGCCCGCTGCTGACTTACCAATGGCGCCGAACATTTCTTCCTTGGCAATCCGCATGTCCTCGGTCACATTAGCAAACAATGTGGCGGGGATGAAAAAGCCATCTTTGCATTCTGGGTCCGAAGGCAACTCAGCCTGCGCAGCTATCTTCGCGCCTTCTTTCACCCCAAGGTCAATATACTCTAACAGACGTTGTTGCGCCGCCTTGGAAACTTGCGGGCCAACGTGTGTTGCAGGGTCGAGGCCATTCCCCATCTTGATCTTCCTCACTCCTGCGGCTAGCTTCTCCACGAATTTATCATGGATGCCACGCTGCACAAGGATACGCGAGCTGGCGGTACACGCCTCACCTTTATTGAAGAATGCGCCTTCGAGTGCCGTACGCACCGCGGCATCGAAATCGGCATCGTCGAAGACAGTTAGCGAGTTCTTGCCGCCGAGCTCTAGCGCGACTGGCGTGATAGTATCGGCCGCTGTTCGCGCTACCGCGGCCCCGGCACCTGTGGACCCCGTGAAACTGACTTTCTTGACGAGCGGGTGCGCGATCAGCGCTTGCGGCACCTCAGGCCCCACACCCGGTACAACTTGTAACACGTCCTTGGGAAGGATGGGTTCGAGGATCTCGACGATTCGAATCACTGTCAATGGTGCCTGCTCGCCTGGCTTCAGGATGAATGTATTACCCGCTGCAAGCGCAGGTGCTGGCTTGATTGTAACCCAATGTCAGTAAACGTAACGCCTATTTAAAGATTAGGTAGCTAGGTAAGCAATACCTTTCCACCGGTGAAGATAGGCGGCCAGTTGAAGGGCAAGATTCCGACGCATACGCCATATGGTTCTTGAATCACGGTTGTATACAGGCTACCCCTATCGTAGAACTGTGAGGGGAGCTTCCCCGCCAGACTCCCGAAGAAGCGGAATAGATTTACGAGAATGTTGCAGTCAAAAACCTTAGCGTCCTGGAATGGTTTCCCGTTCTCCAAACAAAGAATCGTGGCGAGCTCGTCGATATGCTTTTCTAGCTCATCGGCACAACGCAGAAGGTATGCGGCCCTCTCGGTGTGGCTCAGGGGCCGCCATCTCTCCGTGTATGCCACCTGCGATGCGCGAACCGCAGCATCAACAGTAGCGGAGTCCCCGCCTTGAATTGTGGTGAGTACCTTACCAGTGGCTGGATTCTCGACCGTCCACCGCTTGCTTGTGTCGTTGCAGGAATAGCGATATGTGGAAAGCTCAGGCCAATTCGGGGTTGCCATGCTTGCAGTTGGATATAGCACTAACACCACACGGATTGGTAACGATTATATGTAGATATAATAATAATGGTTTAATTCATTTCTATTCGTACCACTAGACATCTACGTGTACTTATACCACTATAATCGAGTATAGTAGTACGTCGCCTTCCGATCTGGTGATATGGAACGTGTTATATATGACGTAAAATAAGTCCCCGCACATCTCGCGATTCGCCTTGTGGCCATTCTCTGCACTCCTGAATGATAGGCTTAAGCGGTGCGAGCCTCGCTCGGCCTCATCGATCGCATCCTGTCAGCGCGACCAGCCCAGCCAGGCTCGGATTTAGCTGCCGCCCCATTGTATTAACGCCGGACCGGACTACGATAGGCCAATCGGCCGTGAGACTCGCACGACTCGGGATCGCGAGTTTAGAAGTTCAGCTCCATATATTAATTTGGCACACCGTCACCTGTGTATCTCCTGTGGTAGAGAGGCAATTCGTCGAGTTAAGCGAAGCATGTAACATATATGTAAGCAATCAATGCGACTGGAACGGTGAATGTTCACAGGCGTCAATTGATAAATACCAACTTTTAGCGTCTTCGACTTCGTTTGGTATTCCCTTATCAAAACCCCTTAGAGTTGGAACATAGGATATGGGAAATTGGGAATCCAGCAAGCCAGGATATAAGAAACGAGGGCCTCGTAAAAGGATTCGAGACTTGGGCGACCATCGAAAATGGCAAGCTCGCATGTGAGCACCAAACGGGTTCCCAATCAGTAATCTCCAGTGCTACAGGTTCTACGAGGAATGGCCCGAGGTCCCTTGACGAATTCTCGTACGAGGCTTTAGCTGGTTACCTGCGGTAAAGGGCAACAAGACCAGCCGAAACAGCCAATCAGAAACATCCTAAATATGCATTACCACCGGCCTATCTACATCGAGTTAGTCCTCTCGACTCGCCGAGCCGAGGCATCTTCCCCAGATCCACCCCCGTCCCCCGACCTGACGTCAAAAACAAAGGGACGAAGGATCTCTCTTCTTTTTCTTATAATAATAATAATCCGTCTTCATTTTTGGATTTACGTCCTTTCCTATTCGTGGAGTTTGCGTAGAGATCTTTCGAGCTGAGTGTGTTGTTGCAAGTAGCCCTCGATCGTGTAAGACTACGTAGTAGTTAGTTTCGCCTGCATTTCTTCACTCCGAATCGATCGTAGCACACCCGTAGTGCCTCAATTCCACGATCCCTTGCTTTGTAGGCGACCGAACTACATCTCCACGTACTATCGCTACCATGGCCAAAACCTTCAGCCGCGATGAGGTGGCTAAGCACAACACGGAGGACTCGCTATGGTTCATAGTCGACAGCAAGGTGTACGACGTGACCGAGTTCGTCGACGCTCACCCGGGCGGCGAGTCTGTTCTACGTCAGGTAGCTGGTCAAGATGCCACCGTCGCCTTCTACAACCTCCACCGACACGAAGTTCTCAGCAAATATGAGGACCTCTGCATCGGCACGATCGAGGGCGAGAAGCCCCAGGTCGTTACCCCGAAACCCGGCGACCTAAGCACCGTTCCCTATGCCGAACCCCTCTGGCTCACGCCCCAGTTCAAGAGCCCCTACTACAACGAGAGCCACCGCCGCCTGCAAAAGGCTGTCCGAATCTTCACCGACACGTATACCACACCCGAGGCCCAGGCTCGCGAGCTTGATGGTAAGCACATCAGCCAGGAGCTCGTGGACCGTATGGCCGAGAAGGGCATGCTACACATGCGATTGGGTCCTGGAAAGCACCTACACGGAGTAAACCTGCTGGACGGTGCTGTCAAGGGCGAGGAGTTCGACTACTTCCACGACCTAGTCATGACACAGGAGGGCGTGCGCTCCAACGCGCGCGGCTTCCAGGACGGCCAGCTCTCCGGACTGACCATTGGTCTTCCGTGTGTTATGAACTACATGAAGGACCAGAAGCGTCGCAAGGCTATCATGGACGAGGTGTTCAGCGGCAAGAAGTACATCTGCCTGGCCATCACCGAGGCTTTCGCGGGATCCGACGTCGCGGGTCTGCGGACAACTGCTACCAAGACGCCCGATGGGAAACACTACATCGTCAATGGCACCAAGAAGTGGATCACCAATGGCGTGTTCAGCGACTACTTCGTCACAGGCGTCAAGACGGATAAGGGCCTGAGCGTGCTGTTCATCGAGCGCGGTGAGGGTGTCGAGACTAAGACTATCAAAACCTCGTACTCGACCGCCGCCGGCACCGCGTATATCACCTTCGATAATGTCAAGGTGCCCGTTGAGAACCTGCTCGGCGAGGAGAACAAGGGCATCTACGTCATCCTCAGCAACTTCAACCACGAGCGATGGGCCATGGCTTGTAAGCACCCCCCTTCCTCTCCTCTACTCTCCCCTCCCCTCCCATCCACTCAGCCATACTAACCTTCCCCTTCCCCTATAGGCGCGACAATCCGCCAATGCCGCACCATCGTAGAAGAATGTCTCAAATGGTCGCACCAGCGCCTCGTCTTCGGCAAGCGGCTCATCGAACAGCCCGCCATCCGGCAAAAGCTCGCCAAGATGATCGCCCTCACGGAGGCCAACCAGGCCTGGCTCGAGAGCATCACGTACCAGATGTGCCACATGCCGTACAAGCAGCAATCGCAGCACCTCGGCGGGCCCATCGGGCTGCTCAAGATGAGCATCACGCGCGCGGCCCACGAGATCGCCGACGAGGCCGTGCAGATCTTCGGCGGCCGCGGGCTCACGCAGAGCGGCATGGGACGCGTCGTGGAGATGTTCAATCGCACGTATAAGTTCGATGCCATCCTCGGCGGCGCCGAGGAGGTTTTGGGCGATTTGGGTGTGCGCCAGGCTATGCGGCAGATGCCTAATGCTAAGTTATAAGGCGTCCGCGCGGATAAGTTATCTACTGTGTGGTGATTCAAATCTACGTTTTGACTTGGCGTGGGTACGTGTAAGAGATGCGTGTAGATATATGGCAGAGTTCTTGTATATATACACCTATATGTCCACCGGGTACGCGTATTGATCGCGTTTACCACGGGGATTGGGGGTACGCGCTGGTGCATGAGCCGCGGCGTCTGGGTAAATTCGAAATTGAACTGCGGATTAGGCTTAAATTGCTAGAAAAGAAACACCGAGTTATATCGCGTCGTGGCCTCAAAATATTGTATGTATTACGACTATGACGAGGCACTGAGCTACTTATATATGGTCCAATGTGACAAAAAGGGGGATTCCAACAGGTAACAGAATAGGTCCCCGAGCGTGGCGGTAACACCCCAAAATAAGTCCCAAGTCGACCAAAAACTACTATGAATATTTTCTTTCGGCCATACTACCCCCAGCCATTGCTCTTAGAGTAAGAGAAGGTCTATTTCCCTATGTCGTAGATCAAACCACCTCCAACACCAGGCAGCGGTGATCAAGGCTGGAACCCCTGCGTCAGCATCTGGTGCGTCATGATCTGGCGATTCACAAGCGGCAGCCGTCGGCGTCCCGCATACGGCCTCGGGACCTGCGGCGGGGGCGCATGGTGATGGTGACTCGAGGCGCCGGCGCCGGCGCTACTGCTGCCGCTGCTGCTGGTGCTGCTGCTAGCTCCGAGGGGGTTTGCTTGATGAGTGTTACTGCCATCAGCCGGTCCGCCGCCGCCAAATGCCGGATCGTTGAAGTAGCGGGCCGGGTCGCTGCCCACGGCGTTGCTGCGTTTCTGCGTGTGCCGCTTGCTCGTGCCGCATTCCTCGCACACGATCCATACGACTCTTTCGGAGGGGCTGTGGCCGCGGCGGATGGTTGTGCGGGCTGTGCTATTGGTGGTGTTGGTGTTGGTGTTGGTTCGCGGGGTATCGCCGCTTGGACGAGAGGATTGCGACGATACGGATGGGGCTGTCGTGTGCTGTCTTTCGCTGGTGATCGATGTGGCTAGGGTGTCGACGCGGGACCATCGCTTGCTTGGGCGGTTTTCGTTCTCGTTTTGTAGGCTTCGAGGCGGAGTGGGTGGAGGTTGAGGGACGGACATGTTTGGCTTCACTTCGTCGTCTCCGCGGTCCGATGGTGCGTGTTTTGGGTGGCCTTGCCTCCCGATACGAATGAAGGGTACTAAGGAAAGGGAGATTCCTGCGAATGCTGTTGTGGCTATAAAAGTGTTGGTGTATGCTAGCTCCGGGTAAGCAGCCAGTCGACCTCCGTCATACGACGACCATATTGCAGTGGTAATTCCCATCCCGAGAGGAACTGCGAGGCGACTTGTTGTCTGAAGTAAGGAGGCTCCAATTGAGTGCTGTTTCAGTGGAAGCGATGATAAAATGTAGAGCTAGGGTGTCGTTAGGCTTGTATTCTATTCAACCTTGGAAGACTGCGTGAAATACTCACCGACCCAACATTCATAATCCAATCCATTCCGATGGTACTCAACATAACTGACGGGAATATCCAGATCAAGTAATTACTTCCCTGGCGTAAAAATACAAGAAGCACATTGCTAACGACAAGGGCAAAAGAAGCGACGGCTAACAGCACGGTCCCTGGGATTCTGTGCATAATCAAGCCAACAAGAGGGCTAAACAGCAAACCCACGAGAGCCTGCGGCAATAGCCTTACAGCAACATCGAATGGCTGGAGGCCTTCGAGATCCTGCATGAATAAGGAAACCCAAAACAGTTGAGAGTAGAAAGACATAGCAGCACCCAACGTGCAAATAATCACCTATACGACATCAAGTCAGTGAGGTTCTCCAGGAAAAGCTTGATGTAGAGCTTACCAAAGTTACCGTCAGGTTTTCCTAAATAGACGGGGGTATCATCGGTGTCTGCGTAACATTCTCCCAAAGAAGAAAGCATCCAAGAGACAACACACCCAAGGTCAGGAGGAGGATAACCGTCGGCGTCTTCCACGGCTCCGGGCCTTGCGGGCCGATAGTCAAGGCAACAGTGAACAGCAAGAGGCCGGCGAGGAGCAGAAATAACCCCAGCCAGTCGAATTCCAAGAAGGTAGACTTCTTCTTGGGCGTCTCGACCGAGAGCATGGGGAACGATTCCGGCTCCGCGAATATTCGCACCTCGGTCTTCTGGTCTGCCTCGGGGTCCGAGACGTTCGGGATGAAAACGCATGCGAGCGCGGAGATCACCGCATACATAGCAGCCAAGGCTATGAAGGGGGCTTTCCAGCTAATTTCGAGAGCCAAGGCGCCGGAGCCGAGACCGCCGATGATGGTTGCCGCGGGTGTGCCCATGAGGAAAGACGAGAAGGCCATGTTCTTGCGGCGTGATGGTGTCGGGTACACGAGACTCAATATGCCGACGGCGATGGGAACGTTCGCCGCACAAGCAATACCAGTCAGGCCAGAAATGACATCGAGTACGATGCCATTTTGCGAAAAGGATGTGCATGAGACGAGCAGACAGAACGCCACCAGACTGAAGATCAGGAGTGTCTTCCGAGGTAGGACAGGACACGTATCAGCGATGTAGCCAAATGGGAGGAGAAAAGCGCCTGTTGTCAACCTGCGCATGAATGAGCGAACATACTAATCATTCATAGTTGGTAAAGGGACATACCCAGAGCTTGCAGTAGCCCACGCAATCTGAGCCGGTGTCATTTGCAAGGCCCCAGATATAGATCCCGCGACAACGACAACGGAACGTTGAAGAAAGACGGGCGTGGCGGCGGCGAATGCAATAAGAGCAATGAATAGACATTCATGAAGAGCATTCCTGAAGCACTCGGGCCGACTTCCCTTTGGCAAAGGGGCTCGGGGCTCCTTGGCATCGTCGTCCAGGCATACTTCGTGGAGGTCATCAGGAGACGAGGTGTGAGATTCTGAGCCATAGACCCAGATATCGTTTTGAACCAACATTTCAAGCGATTGGAGAGTATAACCAACTAAAAGACTAGGGGCAGCAAGAAATTAAACCAAGGAGAACTGTAACGAAAACAACGCTGAAATGAGAGACCTGAAGTTGGTTGATTTCGAAGAGTACGGACATGGAGGAGTATGGTGTTGATGGAGAGGTTCGTTTGTTGTCAGCGGTAGGTAGGCAGGCCTTGGACGAGGACGGAATCTTGAGTTCGTCGTATTGTGGCATCGTGACTCAGATACAGCTCCTGCTCTATGATTTCCCACGAAGAGTCAGTTACGATTTACCTGCCATTACGCTTCTTCCTTTTAAAGCGATGAGACAAGGTGTATAAAGTAAGAACTTTCGCTGCCACGGTCACAGTCGCCTCCCATGACAATAGCAGACCGAAAACTTAAGGTAAGACCGACGTGAAATGACAGTGCGACGAGTATTTTTAGGTTAAGGAAACCCATACTCTTATATGATAAACATTGGCCATCATATTTCAAAGGTCTGAGGCCAAAAAAAGTCCCTTTCACATCTTGGAAGCTCGAATATCTGGGACCATCAGCTTGCTTACCTTTTGGATAACTAACCCATCAGGCCAATAACGCAAACCAGAACACTCGTTTTCATATTTCTATACGCAACCAACACACCCGTCCGAAACGAAAGAAAAAAACCCATTCACTAAAGCCATCATGACTCCATACGATTTCATTAGTGTGCTTATTCCCGCGATTCTCAGTGTTGCGCTCGCGGAGGCGGCGTATCCTTTCCGACGCGCGAGAAGGCCGTACGTCAATAGCACCACCACTTTCACTGCCGCCGCGCAGTGCGTTCCGTTCGAAGACCCGCACTGCTGTGTCACTCGCCCCGTTTGCGAGTGCCTCAACGGTATATACTGTTTATTTCTTCTGAAAGCTTATCAACTGACGTCCGTAGGTACATTCTTCAGCATAAACACGATACGAGTCAACGGATCCTCTTCGCTCTGTGGGCCCCCAGGCAATGTAACTTTCGGGCAGGACACGAGCAGTATCCCGGGATGGTGCTGTTAGATCTTCTGCACGAATTACGGCCCTCGCTCCTTTGGATACCATACGTGGATTGAAGCATGGAATAACGGGAAATGTCGGAATGCAAAGGCGGAAGGTCTAAAGAGGATCCCAGAGAATGCAAGAGACGACACACGGCGATATTTCCACATTAGCGGCATTGAGATGGCGGGAGTCTTTCCATCTTTACGGGCTATTGTTGCGAGCATTCGTTGATTCGCGTCGGTTGGTCTTATTCATTCGTTCTGGATGGTATGCTATATGCGACCTCCCATCATCTGTATGATACACAGGTAATACAAATGGTATACAATAAGTTCGCCTATACCTGGTTGCCCTACAGTGTTAACTACTAGGGAGTGTAGCGTCGCCTTTCCTACGCAAGGCTACGAAGTAGGCTTCCCGTGACTCCTAATTCGTGTTTAGCACCGAGGTCGAACATAGCACGGTCCACAGACTTACGCTTCTCGATGAATCCGGCTTCTCACGATGGACCTTTGCAAACATCTTCTTGAGCTTCAACTCGAGGTCCTTATCTTCGGCGCCTTGATAGAATTTGCAGACGAAATGGCCACCGGCTTTAAGTGTGTCGCTCGCGAACTGTAAAGCAGCAAGGCATAGATCCTGAAGATTCGGTGAATCGGTGCTCACGGCTTGAAAGATATGTAGACTCAGTGTTGGAATGACCTAAAACTTACCATACTGCCCGCGTGATCTCGGAAGCTCATACCGCTCGTGTTCATCATCCTAGAATACGGGTTACTCAACGTGTTGCTGGAAAAGCCGGAGGTTTGCATCCAGGGTGCTGACATGTCGCTTAGAACTAGCTGGTGTAAAGTTAGTCTTCTGGGTTCTAATTGGCAATGAAAAGCACGCTTCGAATGGACGGGACTGTGCGCACATCTACAAGTCTTCCATCGTTATCCTCATGATCTGACTCAATCGATTCGGCACGCTCGGTGTCGATGTAACTCGGCCGGTCGGTGATGACATCCTCTTCTCCTGATGAACTCCCTTCAAGGGCGGACGGATTCCGTCGCTGCGCAAACTCAACGAGGTAGTCCTTCACAAGCTGCTGGACTCCCGGAGATAAGAAGTTGCCCTGTATGGTAGATACTCCCTTGGGTGGCTGCGCCGGGATAATGTCGATACCCACCACGCGTCCATTTGGCTTCGTGCGCTCCAAGGCAACCTAAAGCGAATAAGCAATTGGTCTTGTAAAAGCTTGAGATCTTCATACTTGAGACCAGCTTCCTGGTGCGTACCCCTACAATATTTATTTAGTGCCGTAAGTCACTGAGAACCAGAGTACATACAAGGTCGATGACCGTCTGTCCTCTCTTAAAAAGCTTATACTTCGAGTCCATCTGTGCGAACATCCGTAAGCCTTAATTTAATATTTTCAACTTTGACTATGCGCTGTTATCTCACCTCGAGTAACTTGAACGCCGCACGGCTCTTGAGCCCCTGGACCTTGGCCTCGCGTGCGTAATAGTCGCTGCCCTGGCGCTGCTTCCATCTTGAATTCGACGAAGCCCAGCGTTTACTTCCCAAGACGACATGCGCGAGGGTGGAATGCTGGGTGGCGGTCGCTGCCGCTATCGCTGGCCGTGCATTGCGAGGCGCCGCTATTCTCGCCAACACCCGCATCAGCAACTATGAGAAATTAGGGGATGGCGATGAGACACTATCCCGTGTCCGGGTTGCGATGCGATAACGAGTACGAAGATGAGGATCTCAGAAGATGTTTAAAATGAGATTCGCTTGAGCCAATCGGAAGTTGTGAATCTATGATATTCAACTATCCGGTAGGGAGCTGCATAAAGACATAAACTATATTGCATAGACTAGACAATCGGGCTAAAGGGAGTATTACGTAGCTCTTAGCTTACGGAGCTCTATCACGGGAAACTAAGCAACCGGAACAAGCTTGGTTTACATAGCGTATAAAGACCTGCAGTATTTCTGGTTCCCTGGGGTAGGTAATGGAAATTCTATACTATACATGGACATCGTGATATACCTCCATGCTCTGCATAATGATAATACGGCGTAACGACGTCTCTGTCTCTGTCTCGGGTTCTTCGGTAGCCAAGGCTCCACTAGCCATGCGAGCTGCTGGCGTGGGCGCAATCCGCGATGTATGGACTAAGACCTAGATAGGGTGCCAATTTTCAGCTGCTTATTCTCCCCTGATATAGTCCCGCCATCTTCCCTGTATGCCTACCCATTCTCGAGGCTGGGACTGATCTAGCGTAGGACCGAATAGACTATATATATGACTACGCGCTTCTGACCCCGTGGTCAGCAGTAGAAGATCTACCAAGGCTTGCCTTGCCTCTTGAACTTGATATTTGCATCGCAAAGATGGCGACCGCAAAAGCCTACCCCACCGACCCCCCCAAAACCCGCCGCCCTTACAACACCCTCTTCCTGCTCATCTTCCTCGCGCTCTCGGCCCTGCTCACATGGCTCATGCGCGTGGAGGTAGTCCTCAACGAGGTCCCGACGAATTTCCATCTCGTAGTCGAGAACGCGCGCTTCGAGAACGGCGCGCCGCTGCTGGCGGAGTACACGGGGATCCGAGCGATCGACGAGACCGCCAAGTTCCTTGTCGCGGCGTTCCTCGCGGGGCCCGCCCGCTGGGACGTCGGCATCCGCGAGCAGCAGGTGTACTTCCTGATGCAATGGCTCGCGCCCGTGTGCGTGTGGGCTGTGGAGGCGGGGCGGCGCCGGAATAAGGGCCGGATTGTAAGCTTGTGAGTACCTACCTACTTGCCCACCTACTCTATCAACATGACATGGATTTGGTATATTGGTATGCATATTGGGCTTGCTAACGAGAAGCGCATAGCGTCGCCCTCATCTCGTTCGCGTACCAACTCGTCGGCGCCGCCATCATCGCACCCTTGTACTATGCCGCCTACGTGTCCGCCTCGGCGAGCGACGCGTACTACTTCCAGGGGCGCGCGGTGTCCGCGGGGTACGCGCAGTCGCTGCTCCCGGCCGTCGTGCTCGGGTACCTGGTGCCGACGGCCCTCGTGTACTATGTGCCCTGGGGCTACACCCGCACGGTGCAGCAGCTGGTTGCGTTCTGGCAGCCGTCGCCGATCTACGTGAGCGTGCTGCTGGGGGTCTTCTCTTTTCTCGTACCTTCTTCTTCGTCTAGCGCTACGACTGCAGTGGCGAAGAACGCCGACGTCAAGCACCTCAAGCGCGCGTACCTGGTCGTGGGCCTGGTGACGGCGGCGGCGCACGCGGCGACGGTGTACACGTTGCTGACGTCCGACGACGCGAAGCTTACCTTCGGGTACGTGTTCCTGCCGGACCGGGCTACGTGGAAGGATAGCATGGCGCTGGGCCTGCACTATATCTTCCAAGTAGATTTCTTCGGCGCGTTCGGCGCGACGTTGATTTGGGGCTGGGTAGTCGTGTACGATGTGCTGCGGATTTTGGGGAAACCCGGCGCGATCGATTTTATTAAGACGGTGTTGGGGATTGTGTTCGTTACCGTTGTGGCTGGGCCGGGGACGGCGCTTGTGATGGTTTGGAATTGGCGGGAGGATAGGCTGGTTATGATTGAGAGTGGTGTAAAGGGGACTTGGAAGAAGCCGAAGGCTGCGTAGAGAAGAGCTTTAATCTTACCGCTATTGTAGATTCCGCTAACGGAAGTGTAAGCCTAACTGGACGATACACGTCGTCTACTATCAGACATGGTCTGGCGAAATAATACGTTCGCGATGGTCAGCATTGTTCGGCTTGAGTAGTGTGAGTAGCCCTTCAAGGGCAAGAATGTTCATATTCACTCATAATAATGCAACCATATACCTATTCCTACAGCCCTTTCCGAACGCCGAGTCATGAAGCAAATAATCATAAGCGCCTACAAATGCATATCCCGTCCCTTGTGTTCCCATTAAATCCCGCCGCCGTCACCCCGATGCCCGAGTCCGTATATCACGCCAGGAAACTAGCTCCAACGCCTCTACGTTCTCTCTTCAGGGGCGAGAAGGAAGCTCCTGCAAACGCGCTTCTCTGCACGCCGGGGGCTATTTTCCCTAATGCCCTCTTGGCACCTAGCTGGACCTTAGCCGGCTTCCTCGCCGGAGGTGCCTCGTCATTCTCTTCGTCGAACAGCGTCTTGGTCGAACCCAAGACCTTGCGCTTCTTTTTCTTGGGCTGTTCACCATTCAGGCTAGACGACGTGCTCTCGTCCTGCGGGAGACTAAAATTGAACTTAACAGTCGTAGTCCTCTCCGCCGGTTCAGCAGGTCTCTGTTGGTTCTCCCAGTTCTCTTCATTGGCCTCTTCTGTTACCTTCTCAAGACTGATTTTGGCCTTGAGAGACTTCTTCGGAACAGGCTGTGCGTTTTTCTTGGCGGATGGTGCATCGCCAAGTACCTTCTTGGGTCGACCACGAGGCTTGGAGCCTGGCTTGGGCCTTTCCTTCTCGACCGGAGCGGACGAGGTGGCATCCTTCTCGGGAATTTCTGTTGTAGTCGCGGCCACAGATTCTGTTGTGGATTCTGCGGCCTCAGCCTCGGCCTCAGCCTCAGGGGCAGCGCTAATCGAATCATTTGATGTCCCCTCGTCGGTCTTGGGGGTGTCCTCGATAATACTCTTGGTGCGATTGAGGAACGGAGTAATGGAGAACATTGATTTCTCGCCTACAAGTGTCGGCTCCAAGCCTCGCTTCTTGAAGGCCTTTCGTCCTTTTGTGGTATCATCGGCCCCTGGCGTTTGTATCTCAATCTGCGCGAATTCATCCACAGCTATTTCCTGAGCTTTTCTCTTGCGGACAGCCTGGGATCGAGCGTGGATCTTGGTGGTCTCATCCGAGGTCGAAGGCCGTGATTGTTGAGCCTTTCGGAGGTCTGTCTGGCATTGCTTAAGCTGTTCTTGAGTTTCGTGTAGCTTTGTTCTTAGCTTTTCAATCTTCTTCTCCAGCTGACCGTTTCGTGCTTCTGCTTCTGATAGTGCTGCTTGGTTTTCCTTGTGGGCCTTTGAGCTCTCCTTTTGTTGTGACACTAGATTTGCCTCGAGTTCCTCGATTTGGGACCGTAGCTCATCCTCTACACTGCTACTCGACTGGTTTTTCTGTGTCCTCTTCGCTGCGAGTTTGGCTGCCTGAAGCTCCTCTTCTAGTCTTTCCCTGTCGTCCTTCTCTTGTCTCAATTGTCGTTGTGCTTCCTGTAGCTTTTTCCGTAGGTCGGCCTCCAACTCTCGAGTGCTGTCTTGGTCTTGTACGGCAAATTGGCGCGTCCGCTTCTCTTGTTCTAGCTGGTCTTCGAGCCTCTCGCGTTCTGTCTTCTCGGCAGTCAACTTTTTCTCCGTCTCACGTAACGTCTTTCGTAGCTCATCCTCGACCCGGTCATTGCTTTCACGCTTCTGCATAGCTCGCTTCGTTGCCTTTTTCTCATTGGCAAGCTCGACCTCAAGAGTGTTAACTTGGCGCTCCAGAGCTAACTTCTCTGCCAGCGTCGCTTGTTGGTGATTTACTTGTGACCGTAGGTGTTCGATCTCGGGTTTGAGAATGGCCAATTCGCGACTGAGGGATAGTTTTTCGGCGAGAAGGTTAGCAGAGTCGTTGGTTGCGTTGTTCATTGCCTGGAGCTCAGCCTACAATACGTTGGTTAGCTTTTTTTTTTTTTTTTTTTTTTCAATTGAATTGATTTGTTCATGTATGTATATACCTTCAGGTTGGAGTATTCCCGCTCCTGTTTCCGTAGTTGCTTTTCTTGGGAGCGAACTACTTCAATCTTGGCTTCGATCTGAGCGCGCAGGTCATCGCGTTGGGTCGTGAGTTTTGTGTTTACGTCGTTGTTAAGGGCGATTTGGTCGCGTAGGGACGTGTTTTCATCCTTCAACATGAGGATTCGAAGTCTCAAGCGTCGAGCATCCTCGTCCTTGATCAGAAGTTCAGTATCACTGCCGTTCTTCTGATGCTTCAGCTCCAGGCTATGCAACAGCTCCCCTCGCTATAACATGGCTGTCAGAAAGAGTTCAAAGACGCAAAACGATAACCAGATATTTCTGGATGATGCTAGTTTTGCAGTAAAACTAGTAGAGTAAATACCTTGTCGACATCCATGTTTACTTGCACCTCGCGGCCCATGGTAGTCTTAGCAAGCCTACCCATTCAGGTAACGCGTCTTGACCTCTATGGATGTTCTTAATCAAAGCAAAAGGCGAGGCCCTGAATATACAGTAGGATTGAATTGGGGCTCCCTCGGATAGAGTATCTGCTGTAATGGGTGTGGTATGGTGTTGTGCGGACTACCCTGTCATATGTGGTGTGGTACTACGTAGTGAGGAGTAGAAGGTGAAGGGGGAAGGGCTGGACATGTTTGGTGGGCAAGTTTCCCAGTCAACAAAGTACCTAAAAGAGCTTAGCGTAAGTGAAGTCTTACGTTGGACCACTAATGTGGGGCTTTGGACGTACTAGTACCCCTGCATTACTCAACTCGCTTTATCCATGCGCTTAAGCGGGAGCTTACCGAAGCTCCCCAATCCAATTGAGGACACCTTTTGAACTTAACAGCTTCAGACTGACGACGTATTTTACAACGTCACTATTATCCCCGTCGTCAAATGTACGGCGAGCACAACTTTCCCTAAGTAACTGGCCATACGTTCTCTACGAGAATTAGAGTCAAGATGCGCTGGTTGTCTCTTTTACTTTCGTTCTCCCTTCCTTTAGGATCACTCGCCGCCAAGAAATCAACGTCGTCTGTTGATCGATTCGCCGAATTCCATGCCGCGACACAGGCTTCCTCTCCATTGAAGCTCGCCGATGCATCCTACAAGAAGCTTACCTCGGCCCCTCGCGATTATTCTGTCGCCGTGTTACTGACCGCCCTGGAGCCGCGTCTCGGTTGTACATTGTGTGTCGAATTCCAGCCGGAGTGGGATGTGCTGGCGAGGAGCTGGGCGAAAGGCGACAAGAAGGGGGAATCTCGTTTAATTTTCGGAACTCTGGATTTTGCCAATGGACGAGATACTTTCTTATCTGTATGAATACCTGCATCGTACCTCTACGTCCCCAAAACGCCAATCGCTAATTTTATGTAGCTCGGTCTTCAATCCGCTCCCGTGCTTCTCCTTTTCCAACCCACAACTGGTCCCCATGCAGCCGCTGCCGCCGATGCTATACGCTATGATTTCACTGGGTAGGTAGATACGCTTATGTCGTAAACTTCGTACTAAATGATTGCCAGTCCCCAAACTGCCGAGAAGGTACACGAATGGATCGCTCGCCACCTTCCCAACCGACCTCACCCACCAGTGAGCCGCCCGATCAACTATATTGGGTGGGCAGTGACCATCGTCAGCGCTCTAGGTATTGGTGGTGTCGTCTTCAAGGCCTGGCCTTACATACTACCCGTCATTCAGAACCGTCAAGTCTGGGCAGGCTTGAGCTTGATTGGCATCCTCATGTTCACAAGTGGCCACATGTTCAATCAGATCCGCAAGGTGCCCTACGTAGCTGGTGATGGACGCGGTGGTATTTCCTACTGGGCCAGTGGATTCCAGAGCCAGTTTGGACTTGAGACGCAGATCGTAGCCTTCATGTGTAAGCATTCTGACCGTCCCGGCGATATCGCTTCGTTACTAACAACACTAGATGGCGTCCTATCTTTCGCCACCATCTCCTTGGCTGTTAAGGCACCCAGAACTCGAGACCCCAAGATCCAGCAACTTATTGTTATTGTTTGGGGTAGCGTTCTTGTCCTCATGTACAGTTTTCTACTCTCTATCTTCAAGGTCAAGAACCCCGGCTACCCCTTCAAGCTCCCTCCTTTCATGTAGAGGTCGGGAATATCCGAAGTGGGAATGACTCAGTCGGTTGTAGTGGCATAACAAAAAGTAGCGTCGCTACTACCATGCTGTGCGAAATAGGTCGATCTTATTGGGCGTGCAAAAGGCGGGATTCCATGGCGTTTCTCTAAGATTAGGAGAGGACTGGAACTTATAAAATGGAAAAATGCATGCAATCAACTGGCGCCTACTAGGATTGTCAATGTATAGGGACCTATTGTGAGGAAAGAAACACATAGATGGGTATTGATATTGCCGTGAATATGTTACTAAACTCTTCACGCTCGTGCGAATAGTCCCTTTAACCTCTTGTTCGTCTTGTCCACAGGCTTTCAAGTAGCCAGTTTCTCACCTCTCTTAAGGAAGGGACCACTAAGATCCAGTTCGTTACCATCTGCGTAGGTATTTGATCCCACGGTGCACGCAAGGCAGATGAAAATAAGAACAGCCTATCTAAAGATAGGTGATTATTATAACTCATTCCCATACGTAGCATTGCAGCCTGTGTCACTCTAGGCATAATCAATACACGCTATGAGTAATTCGGCGTCAAGTAGCTTTAGAGGGCAAGATTTAGAGATAATCTCCATTCATGACTCGTAGGTTAGATATTCATATATTGCACTGGTAAGTGGGCAAGGCAGACATTGCACTTTAGTGCTATCCAATTCAATCAATAAGGCGACACGGTACAGATTACGTAGTACGAAACCTTGATGACAGGCACAGGGGTCCGGGGGTACAAACAGATGATGGCGAAGTTTATTAGAGACGAATGGTCAGCTGCCTAATCCACCCCCACCTCTACTGTGTAGTGGATAGCGTTCAACAAGTCACATTCATGGATTTGCAGTTAGCGATGGCAAGGGGGGCCGTTGATACGTTATGATTTAGCGCATTGGTCGCTGTTATCGCGGTATCCATGCAGTATCGATAGTGGGTTGATAGGCTTTTCTTAAGGGAAGGCGGATCAAATGACACACTCTGCAGCTCCATGTTTCTTAACAAGCACGGCTCTAGCATCTTACAGTAGGTACGTTGGAAGTACATTGGCCCTTGCCTGGACTCATGCTCTACAATAAGTACAATACATAGTATGATCATGTAGCACCCAATAAAGTATGTAAGTTTAGCTAAGAGACACAGTCCCCCAATTTACATATACATCTACCACCAGACCAACAACTGCCACGCCCATACCTTTACATCTTCTCCTCCTACCTTGCTGTGCGTTGTCATTGCAACTATCCTCTCGGGCCTCCCATCCTCATCCTGTAGAGCAGCTCCTAATACTATACTCCTTATCATCCATACCTTCGTTCGACCTCGACCACGACGTCAGTGCCGACAACGATGAACTACCACCCCGCATCCCAAGCCGTGGGATATCGTGATAACCTAATATCGCTATTCCCCCACACGCGATCTACGCGTCGGTGAACTCTTCTCGACCAGATCTTATTTAACCTAATCATAATACCTGTAGAAGTATAAGAGCCGCCACCATGGGGTTCTTCGAGTCCTTCTGGGGCTCTAGCATGCCCAAGCGGCTGCTGCGGTATACGTTGTCAAAGTTGGATTACTTCGATACCGACGCCTTGGATTCAGATAACTTGGACTTTGCCATGGGAATGAACACTGTCTTTACACTACAAGATGTTGGTATCAAGCTGCAGGCATGTGTTCCCTGTCTTTCACATAATATGATATTTAATAGGCTCTCATGTATAGAGGGAGAGAGCTAACTCCTCGGTATGACATAGAAACTGGAAAAGCTCCTGCAACTTCCGCCGTCGTTCGAAATCCAGAAAGCAAAAGTCTTACTGCTTCGAATCACCGTACCCTCTGCGATTTATGCGAACCCCATCACAGTCGAGATTGAGGGCGTCGAGATAAAGCTGAAGCTTTTCTCTAAAGATGAGAGCTCTAGGACGACATCAAAGGGTACTGCACATGGGAAGAAAAGTTCCAGATCGACTGAAGAGGGCGATCCCGTTCCGCATGCCATCGATTTGGCCCAGTCATTCTTGGAGACGCAACCTTCGAAGGATAAGGCAGAACTCCAAGCTGCACTCCAAGCCGAAACTCAGGACCTGGGCGGTTCCGTAACGAGTAGCGAAGATGGAAGTGACGAGGACTATCCTTTGGGCACCGGCCAACCTCTTTCGCTTCCCACCTTTTTGGCAGACTTTTTGCAGGGCATACTTGATCGGTTACAAATTTCCATCAAGGGCGTTACCTTTCATTTAGACGTCGAAGTTCCGGCTGAGCAGAACTCGACTGTTCCTGACTTGGTTACATTTCAACTTGCTGTTGATGAAGTAAACGTTGAAGGCGTCACGGTAGAAGCCGATGAGATTGCCACGGATGGGGTATCCAAAGTCGCCCATAAGGAGGGGAAGCGATACGTGGGACTGAACAAGATACGCGCGAGCTTGATCTCTGAAGCGGACGTCTTCTCAAACCTAGCGCGATCGCCATCGATACCTTCCTCGCTGGCGACGAATTCACCGGTCATTACTCGACGGTCAACCGTATCTCAGGACTCCAGCTCGGCGGCCCTCTCTACACCCGAGTGGCGTCCTGATACTGACGATCTCATGCAGAGCCAGCATCATGATCCCTTAATTGACAGCGAAGATGCCTTTAATATTCCGTACGAGTTAGGCGGACTGAGTGAAGAAGATGACGACGAACTCAAATCTACGCCATCAACGCCACGTGCCCTTGCTCCTCGAACTCCGCCACGGGGCGGATTTGGGCCTATTTCTCCTATACAGCCAGCCCAGTCATCTATTAATACGCCACCTGAACCATGGTCATCCTTAACGAGAACTGCTCAGTCCGAACCAGCATTCGAGCACCAGCGAAGATGGGGGGATGATTCTGTTCTGTCGTCTAAAAGCGTTGAAGATCGGCCCCCGACTTCAGATGGAAGCGACGGGACTGCCTCACTAACTGAAGATCTTGCGCGGTCTCACTTATTTAGCCACGAGGATGCTGAGAGTATGTATATGAGTGCTTTCTCCCATGCAGCATCTTCACAAATCGGCCGGGCAACTCAGGTCATGCCTGGTGGTTGGGATTCGGAGTCTTCGAGTTCGAATAACTCGCCACATTCGAAGACGGAGACCCGATCTTCGCCATCTGGCTCTCATGGACTTACGTCAGTTAATCCCCACAAACCTTCCATCAATGACTACCTCTCCTCGCCGAGCAAGGACCCGTCACCAGGCCCTGAATTGAAGCGTAGCACCGTTATCGACAGTACCGAGGAAACAAGTTCGTCTGATTCGAACCTTCACTATCATCTGGAGGGGGACGAAGTACCAGTGGAGGGAGTCATGACGCCGAAAGGACCGACACGGCTAGTCAAAGAACTCATTTCGCTGGATGCTGTTTCGCTTTATATTCCTTCGTACCACGAGCACGTACAGGTAGCGCATTCCGCTGAAGAACCGACTTTTAGAGCGACTCGAGGCCATTTGGACAATTCCATCTCCCCCAATTTGCCGGGTGCCTTCTCCGTTTACTCAGGCGAGAAATCATCTGTGTCGATGGCTCCGGCTGCTTCCAGCGCAAAGAACCCTGAACCGGTGTCCGATAAGACGCTAGAAATAATAATGTCGTCCCTAGAGATACGTTCTGACCTCTCAACCGGGTTCTTATTGAGCGTAGTGGTATCTCGGATCTTGTCGGCTTTGAAAGAGCAGCCCCAGGCCTCTTCGTCTAAGCAGAAGGCGAAGCTTGAAAATAAAAGTAGTACATCACCTATACCTGAGATCAAGGTTGTCGCAGGGCAGATTACCATACACTTCCTTGAGACTCTTGTTGGGCTTGCTGATACACCCGAACGGTTATTCAATCGTGACACCGCTTCCCTCGGCTCCGACGTTCTCCTGACTGCCACCGTCGAAGACTTGATCGTAGGTCTGTCGGGATCCTCGTCCTCGACGGAGACCTCGGTAGATGTGGGTAAATTCAAGCTTGGATATGGGAATGACGACATACTTTCCTTCGATCAGCGCATACAGATGCGAGCCTCGGTGAGGGATGCGTTCCCCGCTGCCGGCGCCGATATTTCTCTCAAACTCCGCCAAACACCAACCACAACAAGATGTGAAGTTACAACTCTACCACTTCATGTTAAACTAGACCTCCAACGATTGGACGAGACGTTTAGTTGGTTCGGAGGCTTGAGTGGCTTCCTAAATATGAGCTCATCGATGACTTCGAATACTTCCCATTCCCCACGAAGCCCGCCGAAGACACCGCCTAAACCTCGCGGGGTCAGATTTGACGCACCTATACGCCCAGATGATACATCAGCGAGTTCGGAGAATAAAGCCAACGTAAGATTAGGCGGTTTTCGTCTAGATCTTGTCGGGAAGGAGTGTAGTGTATCCCTAGACACTAGCGCTGTGAAGTTAGTTAGTCGAGAAGAAGGACTTGGTATTGGCATATCCAAAATACAACTCGCAGGTCCATACATGAGACATTCCAGGGGCGATCCTCCCATTAACGCTGTGGTTACGAATACCCGCCTCGAATATCTTACGACTCCAAAAGACAACGATCTTGAAAGACTTCTGGAGCTCATCATACCTTCTAAGCACAAATTCGACCAGGGTGATGATGAGATCATGGTAGACACTCTACTTCGGCAGAGGAGGAAAGGTGGCGTGTTGCGCGTCAACGTAGATGACCTGGAAGTCAGCGTGGGAAAAATTCAGCATCTCCAAGTATTACCCGCACTAGGCGAAGAGATCGCACGACTATCCACCGTCGCTAAGTATCTGCCTGAAGATGATCGGCCAGGTATTCTCACACTAGTTCTCATCCGCAACGTAGATGTTAGTGTGGACGTCGGCGGCAAATTCGGCTCTATACGAGCGTCGTTGAAAGACATAGAAGCTGGTCATATCACCATCCCTTCTCTAGTTGCGCTCGGAATAGGGACCATCTCAGTGCGGCGAAATCATACCGAGGAGTTAGTTGGCACGACAGTCTCCTCCCTCGAGAAGGCTGTGCACGGGCCTGTCCTGACTATGAGAATGATCGGGGACGAAATGGAACCAGTAATCAAAATCAGAATGCGCAATATCATTATCGAGTACCGCGTGCGGACTATTATGGATATCCTCGGTCTCGCTGAAGATACAACGCCACAAGATTTTGAGGCCACGCTGGCAGCCTCAGTAGCAAATCTTGGCGAGCATGCTCACGCGGCTATCACTGGGAAAACGCAAAATCGCTCGCCAATACCCAACCAAGGCAAGGGCAAAGATTCCAAGCCGACGAAGGTTGACTTCGTCTTTCGCGACTGTTTGCTCGGCTTGAATCCCCTTGGATTGTCATCGAAGATGTTAATTGTATTGACGGACACCCACTTCGAAGTTGCCTTGTCCAGTGGCGACGATGTGAAAGCACTCGGTCACCTCAACAGGGCTTCCATTCTCCTCATCGATGACATTTCGGTGCTGGCGTCCAAGGATTCGTCGTCAGCTAGCCGACGGCGCAGCTCAAATACACCGACACCGCAAGTGACAGAATTGTGTCAGCAAGGCTATGTTGATATTTGTTTCATTTCCGCGGCGAAGGTCACGATACAGGTCGGTGCCAACCAAATAGACGGAAACAAGTGGATTGACGTCGAGCTGCGAGATGATCTCCTCGTCCTCGAGACTTGCGCAGACTCAACCCAGACCCTTATTGCACTCGCCAATGCCCTTGCCCCTCCGACGCCGCCAAGCAAGGAGATCAAGTACAGGACGACAGTTGTTCCTGTTCAAGATTTACTCGCCTCCATATCTGCCGACGCATTTGGCAAAGCTGAAGGCGACTATGACTTCGATAATGACTTTGAGATAGCGCAGGAACTCGGCGGAGATGGCGACGGCGATTTTGAAATCGGAGACTCCGGCCAGTCAAGCCCCCTCGCTGTCGACTCGCGCTACTACGACGAGCCTCCGGTAGAGGCCAAACTTTTTGACGCGGCAGATTCCATGGTCTCAGAAAGGACAACTTCGCAAGACACAACTGACGGCGTTTTACTCACAAACTTCAACAGCCAGCCAGATATGCTAGACGATGACGATTTGGTAATACATGAGAACTACTTCGGCGCGGGATCAGTAGTCCAAGGTACTGCTCATCGCTGGAACTCGTCAAAGAACGATTATGATGAAACCAATGATGCCAAAGTCCAACGTAGCCCCCTTTCTGTTCGTGTGCGCGATGTCCACGTCATATGGAACCTGTTTGATGGTTATGATTGGGATCGTACCCGCGAAGTGATCTCAAAGGCTGTGCACGAAATCGAGTCTACAGCAATCGAGCGACAGTCACGTCATGATCGCGCTCGCACAAATACCGACATGGAACTAGTAGAGGAAGAAACTGTGATCGGGGACTTTCTGTTCAATTCGATTTACATCGGAATTCCTGCGAATCGGGACCCTCGAGAACTTGCCCAGGCTATTAACCAGGAGCTGAACGATGTTGGTACCGAGACCGAGTCGATAGCGACGACGGCAATGACTGTCACAACAAGCCGACAGGGCAATGCTTATCGAACGAAAAAGAAACTCAAGCTGAATCGTAGCAAGCGCCATAAGATCACCTTCGAACTCAAGGGCATTAATGTAGACCTAGTCACATTCCCCCCAGGCACTGGCGAGACGCAGAGTTCGGTCGATGTTCGTATTAGGGATCTAGATATCTTTGACCACGTTCCGACGTCAACGTGGAAGAAATTTGCAACCTATGACCAAGATGTCGGCGAACGAGAGATGGGCACAAGCATGGTCCATCTCGAGATACTAAATGTCAAGCCAGTTCCGGAACTAGCAGCTTCTGAAATTGTGCTCAAAGCTACAGTTCTACCACTACGGCTACATGTCGACCAAGATGCTCTGGATTTCATTACCCGATTCTTCGAGTTTAAGGACGATTCTACCCCGATCCACGCCTCACCCAGCGACGTACCATTCGTACAAAGAGCCGAAGTGAATTCAATACCTGTGAACCTTGACTTCAAACCAAAGCGGGTCGACTACGCAGGTCTACGATCAGGCCACACCACTGAATTCATGAATTTCCTTGTGTTAGACCAAGCGCGGATGGTTTTGAGACATACCATCATTTACGGTGTGTCCGGATTCGATAGGCTTGGCAAGACGCTGAATGATATCTGGATGCCCGATGTCAAGAAGACTCAACTTCCCGGCGTGCTTGCTGGTCTTGCACCGGTCCGTTCTCTCGTTAACGTCGGGAGCGGCTTCAAGAACCTAGTTGAGATTCCAATCAGGGAATATAAGAAAGATGGGAGGATCGTCCGCAGTATCGGCAAAGGTGCCGTAGCATTTGCGAAGACAACAGGTACCGAAATTGTCAGACTTGGTGCCAAGCTGGCTGTCGGTACGCAGTACGCTCTACAGGGTGCCGAGGGTGCTCTTGTCAAGCAGCCAGAGTCCCGCGAAATCACAGGATGGGACGACGAAGAAACAGATACCGAGGAACCAAAACAAATTAGCCTGTATGCAGACCAGCCAACCGGCGTCATTCAGGGGCTCAGGGGTGCATACTCTAGCCTTGCTCGTGATCTCAATGTGGCAAGAGATGCCATCATAGCAGTGCCCGGCGAGGTTATGGAAAGCCAAAGCGCCCAGGGAGCAGCTAAGGCCGTCCTCAAACGGGCACCAACGATCATCTTTAGACCACTTATCGGCTCGAGCAAGGCTATCGGCCAGACTCTTATGGGAGCTACTAACGCATTAGACCCACAGAACCGAAGAAGGATAGAGGAGGTAAGTCTACCGGGCCGGATCATTTACGAATATGCCCATGCTAATCGATTTATAGAAGTATAAGCGGTATTAGAAATCCTGCGTGTAAACTCATCTTATTGGCGCGAAGTACGGATTACGTCGCGGGCTTTTTCCTATGTATGAACCATCCACCATGCATGCATGACACGTAGCGACAGCGCATCATAGACGGGCGGGCAAATTGACGTTTATAACTTTACGAGATTGGACAGGGACATTGCGGGTCTTTTTTCCTCTCTTCTTTTTCTCTTTCTAAGGTCTGGATAGGGCATCCTGGGGTAAGCATAGCATTGATAGTAGTACACTGGCATCGACCGAGTCTACGCACATTTTATGGGTTGTGTATTTAGTAGATAGAGAGATGCACTTTCGGAATATTGAGTCGGCGTAATGAGATATACATTTAAATACATTTGCGATACATCTGGAAGTTGACTAGCTGTTTGTTGGTTGTGGACAGAGGTTACAAACTTCTTGTTGCGCGAAGAGGTCATGGTAGCCAGGAGAGCCAGGGTTATGTTTTCGAACCAACTCAAAGAAGGCGATCCCATTAGCCTCGTGAACTATGTTTGAATGTCTCCCAGGTACAATATATGTCAAACAGCTGGGATAAGGCGGGCGAGTTGTTTGATTGTGCCGCTTCGCGAGTGTATATTTAGCGATCTACAGTAAGAGATCGTAGCAGGGAGTGCTTAAGGAGGCACAGCCACTCCAGCACTTCCAAAGCATCGTGAAATGCCATAGGCCAACGACTCTTTTTCCTAAACACTTCTTAAACCACCCCAAAGGCACGTACTGTATCTCAGGTGCTCTCATAAAAAGAATTATTCCCTGACAATGTACCTATGTAATTTTTCCGATCCCGTTTGATTACGACTCCTCTAACCCAGCGTAGCATTTCGCGTGAACCGGCCAAGTCACGAGGACATGCCAGCCCGAAGAGATGGTCTTCTGGAAAAAGTTGCAGAAGGACTTCGACATGGTATGGTATCCCTTTGAGTAGACGTAAGACCGCGGTACTCACCTCTCTTCGTAGGCGACATCGAGGCGCAGCTGTCTTGGGTAAGCATCGCTTCGAGCCACATCCGCGGCAACTGCTTGTTTAGGTTACTGAGTTAACTTTCCTCGCGTCCAGCTCTCATGGCAGGTCGCTGGCTATGGCCCTATGATGGGTCAAGCAGCCTACTTCAACCGTTATACTCCTGAACCAGTCCCATTTGGTTCCTGGCGCTACACGGCTGAGTCTCGAAGGCTCAACCAGGTGTTGGATAAGCAACTGGTAAGTCCTGTCTTCGATGCTGCCATTGAGGACCCGATAATAAATTACCAAGGCTTCTAAAACAATCATTGTTGACTTTCGCCGTAGTCAACATCTCTCTTTGTAGCTGGAGACCATTTGACAATTGTTGATATCGCGATTTTCGTCTTCGCCCACTCTACTAAATGGTGCGGGGTCGACATCAACGAGTTCCCCAACGTCAAGGCATGGCACGACAAGCTTGCCCAGAGGCCCGCTTTCCAAAAGGGACTGCAGGTTCCTGTACCTTATCCGTTTAGCGACGAGGCGGTTTCCAATCTCGACGGATAGGACTTCTATGAAGCTATGCGAACGAATGGCACCCAGATGATCAAGCAGGCAACGGATAGTTGGAAAGGGGAGGTCCCCTCTGTGCCGTCCGACCATGCCCACTACGCCTAGGTCATCTACGCCTTGTGTATTGAATCTATTTTACGAAGCGCACGGTTGGAGGGAGAATCGGAACATAAGTACCTGGGCACCTATGTGATAAAATCGTATCCGGCAGCTCTCAGGGGGTCTTCATGACACTCGTCTCGTTGAATTCGTCTTAGCTCGAAAGGCAGTTGGATGGAATATAGTATTCTTTAGCCTTACTCTATTTGTAAAGTATCTAACGAGAACACACAAATTACATTCCAAAACGGGTCTTCCCTAGAACAATTTCGACTCTTCCTACCAGGTTCGTGAACGGGCGTTGATACCGACACCGATATCTTATCAGAAGCTCTATCTCTGACGGCCATACTCATCAAATACCTACACATGCTTATCAGCATCATATACCTACATGCAGGTAAGCATCGTTGCTTTCATAGGATCTCACCTTGAATATTACAGTCTCCCCTCCGTCAAAGTAGTCCCGGACAAGAACTTCATCTTCGGGTATACCTTCCTCTTCAAATTCATCCAGCATTGCGATGAGCGACTTTCTTCGAAATTGAAGGTCCCAGGTCCACCCTTCCTTCTGCGGATAGTAGTCGCTCATTGTCTGCCTGTCTGTGGCTTGTTCAGCGGCTAGGGCCCGAGGATACACCTAATGGGTGACTAGATACTGGGTAGTTAACTTACACACTACGTATCTCACAAACCTAGCCAAGGTGTCGTTCTCGTTGACATCCATGCCGTGGACCGGCCCGTAGGACCCGTCTTTGATATTAATCCACATGCGGCCATTGTCACGCCAGCCTCGTCGATGCCAACCCGCACCCTTAACCTTGCGCTGCGACATATTGAGAGGGCCAACGCCTCTGACGCGCTGCGCTCGGTGGATACGTTCGGGAGGCATCGTAAGAACGGGTCGAAGTTAAGTGGTCGATCAGCACTGGACGGTCGTCGATACAAGAAGATGATTAGGTTTGTGTTCGCACGGGATATCATAGGGAGTTATGAGGAAGTAGAACAGGAGAAAACAGAACGAGAATGACCTCAAGTGCGTGAAATTAAATTGCTGCGCTCAAGCCACCCTCTGCTCACCACCTCTAGCTGAGCCTGGGCGTGAACCACATTCGGTACCTATCGTGGTGTTTGTAATGTCGACTATCGTTTCAACTACTGGCTTGCCTCCACTGTAGAAACAAACGCCATCCCGTGTCCCGGGCTCGGGAAGTTGCAGGCATTGTACTGCGTAGGTACCTATCAACCTGTCAAGTTGGTACGATTCGGCTCTGCACTTGGCAAAATATCCATACTTAGCCCAAGTCTTGGTAGCGGATAAATACAACTTTAGCTGTAAATTTAAAATAGAAAAGTAACCTATTCATACCACGATTCGCAGTTATACGTTACTTCTCGGGTCAACGAGTATCGTCAGTTATGTTTACTTACCTGGTTCCCACGGTGCGCTAGTCAGGTTCTTGGGGTGCTGGGTATGCTGCCGGTGCCACGGTACGGGGACTTAAATGCCACGTGCGTCATCCAATTAGAGTCCCTTTCCTGCATTTTTCTATCCAATCCATCTCTACGGAATACGCAAGCCGTGGAGCCATGAAATGGGATCGTCGTCGTTTCCAGACAGCTTCGCCTTGCTGAATGTACAAGTAGGTACCTACTTATGCTGTATAATTTACAAAGCTTCCTGGTGTGATCTTCTGTTTTCTTCTTTCCTTCCTGAGGTACTGTTTTAAACCTCGTTTCCACATTTGCCATCATTTGATAAGACAGTGGCTGTCAAGCCTCCACATCGAGATGGACGAGATCGAGCTGACTCTCGAAACTACACAATGCTCCCAACCCCCAGCAGTCTTGATGGCGGCGTCTCGAGCAATCCTTCACCAGCCAACATAGCTGGGGCATAGTTGATTCTAGAATTTATATCTCATTAGCTATGTGCGAAGTTATCCGCTCTATTTCGATATCGCCCCTCCGTATTCTTCAAGTAGATATTCAGCTGGGATAAATACATGCTGGACCTAGTTTTATATGGCCAGTAAAGTAACTAGTATCGTTATACTTAAGTATTTCTCGGTTTCACACTCATCAGTGTCTGGATACTTAAGTAGTTGTCACCAGCCACGACGGATTTAACACACACACAGAAACCCCATAGTCTGTTATATCCGTGTTTTGATGCTACACCTCAATATGCAATTATCCACAATGTCATCTCTTATGTTAATAGCGTGGGGTGTGTTTGACAATTTCAAACCCCTCCCTTACCTCCTTTAAGTACCTATCAGCAACGTAACGAGACACCACATCATGCAGTTGAACCGTCAGGCCCATATTTGGGGTATAATCTATACTTCGTAGAAGGTCAAAGATGGCAGAAATTCACCGAGATACGGCCTGGCCGCAGTGAAACGTATTCGTGCGGCGCGATTGCGTGATTGGTACAAACTCTGTTCATCATGAGCTGAGAGGTACTTAACATGCGTTCTATACGAAATGCCGCAATTGGCCAAGTGCGGAATAATTGAGTATATTAGGAGAGCATACCTGTGAATTGGTGGCAAGCTCCCTGGGTAAATTCAAAACTTTGGAAGGTTTCGTCGTCCTGACGATTCTGGGCTTACCATACACTCCGTAGAAGACAAGTTGAGGAGAGTCAGTCGCTATGGTGGTCTACGTCGCCAAGCATTGAACTCCAGCTCTATTATCTGTATCGTTATACTTGGTCTCGGGATCCCCAACCGCCAAGATGTCAGCCCGCGACCCGCGTGTAGCCAAGGACGAAGCCAAGATTCCTAGCGCAACGCCTTCAGTCGAGCCTCCAATCGGCCAACGACCAGTTTCAATCCAGGACAAAGATAGAGATGATGACCCAAACAGAGAAAAGCTTCCTTTTGACGATGCAGTTGAGGTCGATGTTGATCTTGAGAACGAGAATGACCCCGAGATCAATCAGATCCCGCCAGAGGTTAGACGCGTTGTCAGTCTTCACGATGACACAAGTCTACCTACCCTAACCTTTCGCTACTTCCTTCTCTCCGTCATATTCGTCATCCCAGGGG
This sequence comes from Hypomontagnella submonticulosa, assembly GCA_022984865.1. Lineage (NCBI taxonomy): Eukaryota > Fungi > Ascomycota > Sordariomycetes > Xylariales > Hypoxylaceae > Hypomontagnella > Hypomontagnella submonticulosa. The sequence goes on along the minus strand of JAJKLF010000004.1, from coordinate 419,585 downwards.
CTTTCCTATCTGCTATGAACTACTTTCGGACGACGTATGCTCCATACTCGGTCTTCTTCGTCCAGATCGCTGCCAACTATGTGGGTTTGTGGCTTGCTCGCATCCTCCCGTCCCGTGAACTTCGAGTTCCCTTTACCGGCTGGACTTTCAACCTAAACCCAGGACCATGGTCAGTCAAGGAGCATGTCCTTGTTACCATAACCGCGGCATCTGGCGCGACCGGCAACTTGGCTATTACTCCCATCGCGCTTGGAGAGCTTTACTTCAACCGGCTTGTTCACCCCGCCGCCGCTATCTTCCTAATGTGGTCGATCGACGCCACTGGCTACGCCTTCGCTGCAATCGCGCGTCAAGTCCTGCTCTACGAGCCGGCGTACCCCTGGTTCCAGGCCCTCTGCCAGACCGCGCTCTTCGAGACGCAAAGCAGGCAGAACAAGAACCCGACTCCCACCGCGCGCAAGCAGATGCGTGTATTCTGGTGGGTCCTTCTGGGTATCACGCTGTGGCAGTTTTTGCCTGAGTACGCATTCCCCATGCTCAACTCAATGGCCTTCCTATGCTGGGTTGCGCCACACAATCCCATCGCCAATTTCATCGGATCGGGACTTGGTGGAATGGGGTTCCTCAATCTGACCTTTGACTGGGCCAACATCTCCAACTACAACGCCGGGGTGCCGCTGTTTCTGAGTCCCTGGTGGTCACAGGTCGTGCTTTTCTGCTCCTTCGTAATGTCCTGTTGGGTTCTACTACCCGCTGCGAAATGGGGCGGGCTGGGTGGTTATCCCCATTGCTTAATGACCAATCGAGCATGTACCGCCGATGGGGACAAGTATCCCGTCACCTCCCTGGTCACACCTCAGAACACGTTCAATCAGACCGCCTACGAAGAATACGGGACGCTGCATCTTGGTGTGCACTACCTATGGTCTATATTCTTTGATTATGCATCGTACGTCTCGGCGTATTCTTGGATTGCCTTCTTTGGCGCTGGTCAGATTAGACAGGCGTTCAATAAGTTCCGCGCCCGGCGGAACAACCCGGCGCAGGGAATCAACCATCAGTGGTATGTCTAGGACTCCTGTTTCCTTTACTCGTCCCCGCGTCTCGATCACCCAGTCGTCGATGGTATATCATCGTAATTCACACGAAGCTAACATGTTTGCAGTGAGTTACAAGACTTCTTCTCATTGGAGCCTCGCCCTTCCTCAGGCGAGACTTCGCACAGGAGAGCAATGCTAGAGTCCTTCCCATAGGATACTAACGCAAAGCAGATACGGACCGTCTCAATGTACTCATGCGATCATACAAGGAGGTTCCCTTGTGGTGGTATTTCGTGCTATTCCTGGCCTCATTCGTTAGCATAATGACGATGGCGGCGCTCGATATCATCTTCATCCCCTGGTGGACCTACTTGGTTGCGCTTGCGACGGGAGCCGCCGTCGTCGTGCCGCTCGGCTGGCTTTATGCTGTCAGCAACTTCCAACTCCCTATTGGAACGTTCAACGAGCTTCTCTACGGCACAATGGTACAGAATTTGAGCAGCAACCGCAGTCCCATCGGAGCCAGCGTAAGTCTTTCGCCTTACTAAGCACCACTACAGGTACTAACCGTCTCCTCTAGGTATATGGCTCGATTGCCGGCGATGGTATTATATTCTACTCCCCATTACTTCTAATAGCACTAATAGTAAAATAGCTTGGTACAGAGCTCAGTACATGTTACAAGACCAAAAGATTGGGCACTACATGCACGTACCCCAGCGCGCCGTTTTCTTCTCGCAGGTCTTCGGAATCATCCTAGGTACACCGATCAACTACGCCGCGATGCGCTGGATTATCGATACCAAACACGACTATCTCACCGGAGCCGTGGATGACCCAGCTCACATCTGGACCGCCCAGACTCTGACTAGTTCTCTGACCATGGGTGTACAGTACGTTCTACTTGTAAGTTCCCCGATTACCCCTATTATTATGTCATCCCACGCATTCTGCAAGGGTTACACAATTTAAAGTCCTAACGCCGATGAATAGGGGCCAACCATACTCTTCCAACAAGAACAATTCCGACCTCTCCCCTACGCCTTCCTCTTCGGCGCCGTCTGCCCGGCGGTTATATATCTCCTCCACCGGCTCTTTCCCCACGCGAAATTCCATCTGTGGAACACAACCATCTTCTTCAGCGGCGCGTCTATCTTCTACGGAAACGTGTCTACAGGGTACTTCTCGCGCTTCATAGGCGGCTTCGTCGTTATGTACTGGGCGTACCGGTATCGCTATCAGCTCTGGGCCAAGTACAACTTCATCCTGGCCGCTGCCTTCGACGCCGGGTTCAACTTGAACATGTTATTGATCTTCTTGATTTTCGGGAGCGCGAGGGTCATCGGTATGCCGAATTGGTGGGGGAATGACGCCGCGAGTGTTGAGAAATGCTACGCGCTTGATGATGATTGAACCGGTTTTGGTAGATTTGGATATCTAGCATGGTAAGGCGCCCTATCTACAATGAGCTTGGTTTCAAGTCGAAAGCAAAAGTAGCAAATAACGTCCTGAAATAAATAGATACATGTAGTTACGCGCCTCTTGAATACTTCGGCTGCGATCGACACACTTTTGGTGTTGGTTCGTGTGGCGTTTAATCCGGAGATGGCATCACGCGTCAAGTGTCTATCTCGCTCACGAAGGTTCGATACCTGTCTCCCAGTTGATGTAGGTAAGTAAGTACATACAGGCAGGCTACTTCATTACCTGCGCATACGGTACAGAGATATCCCAAGGCAGGTCGACATAAGTGTAGGAGTTGTATAAATGCTTTCTTCTTCGTGTTCCGAGGCAAGCTCAGCGAGCACAATGAAAAAAAAAAGTTTGAGTCACGAATGAACGTGGTTTGTTTCCAAAGATTTGGGTTCATACAAGGCTGGAACCCTCAGCGCATAATGGAAGTCAGCCGTCTGTAACCTGTCATCATAGGAAAAAATGATGAGGGAAGGCTACGTCATAAGCTGTTCCGTAGAGTAGAGTAGGACACGAAGTCCCAGGTAGACCTCCTAGGACATGGAGTCCCAGGCTGGGTGATCCGCCCCTTCTTTTCCACCATCTTTCTGGAGAACGTGCCGGCTCCCGGCTACCTCTCCCTTCTGTGCCTTCGGAGGCTTCCTCCTCCCCGCCGTTGTCGTCCGCCATGGCCGCCAGCCTTCTTTTCCCCCCCGCTTTTCCTAGGTAGCGCAGACAAATCCATGGATGTCGTCTGCCTCCTCTATTCGCCCCGGACGGCTCCTCCTCCCCACCTTGTTGTAGCCAAAGTCGTCCGTGGGCGCGTCGAATTGCGCTGTCGACCCATAGCCTCCCTCCCGCCTGCATCATATTGTTGTGTTGTTGTGTTGTTGACAGCCTCCCTCCCGCCTACATCTAAACGCGCCGTCCTGCGTTGTCGTTGGAGTCCGGAATCCAGTAGCCCTTCCCTCCCGCCTCGTTGTCGTCCTGTCCAACCGGTCGCCATCTCACGAGAAACACGCTCGATAGCTTCCAGTCTTCCTAGATATGCACTGGGGATCCAATGCCTAGGGGGGTTTGATAGCTCCCATGAATCCCCCAGCACCCACTGGCAACCAACAATTAAGAGATCGCCCAACACCAGTATAATAAGTCGCCAAAAGTAGCTACCCCAGAAACCCACAGCCCCAGTACCCATCTAATCCCCCAGAAGCCACCCTCGATCAACAGGTAAACAGATCCCCCAGTGCCCACAAACCACTAGCAAGCAACAGCGCCCCCAGTAACCCACGAGAGAGCCCTTCCGCAAGAGCTCGTGTGTGCCTCCCTCCCACCCAAATGTTTCTCGATCTCTGGTTGCTGTGCTGCTAAGTGCCAGCTTGTGTTGTTGTCGCGTCACGACACGCCACACGTCAATGCCCCTGACCCACATCTTCAGTGCAGAAATTGGAAAAAAAGAAAGTGCAGGAGGAAGGGGCAAAATAAATATAAAAAAGGCAGGGGGGGAAGAGCGAAGTCAAAAAGGGTGCTAAGTGCTGATCCTCGCACCCTGGGGTGCGAGGAGCTTGGCTTCTCCCGCTCGGGGCGATGGGGTTAGGGAGTATCCAATCTTGAACTTCACTTCGCGACGGGAAGCCCGAAACGTAATATCGCGACAGGCTCGCCGCGAGAGAAGAAGGGACGATGGGGCGGGTGATGACAGAGGGCTATTAGTGTTATGGGAGAAGCCAACTTCACGGCGGGAAGCTTGGCCGCGCGAGGGGCCCGCGCTTCATTTTCCCAACGTCTTGGGATAAGTCCAGCCCGAGACCACACTTCTTGCCTAGCACTCGAGGAATAGAAGAGTGAGAGAGATAGGTAGAGGAAGAGGATCGGAGATGTTCCGAAGGCTCGCCGTGAAAACGAGACGGGAGGGGAGGGGAGGAAGTCATAGTGGGGTGACGAGAGGAAGGAGAGGAGGGAGGCGAGGTAAGGTTTTGGAGTAGAAGAGGTAATAGGAATGGAAAAGATAATGGGAATAGAAAAAATAATATGAATAGAAGAGGTAATGAAAGTGGAAGAAGCAATAGGAATGGAATAAGTAATAAGAATAGAAGAGGTAATGGGAGTGGAAAAGGTAATAGGGGTGGAAGAGGTAATGGAAGTGGAAGAGGCAATGGAAGTAGAAGAGGTAATACGGATGGAAGAAATAATGGGAGTGGAAAAAGTAATAGAAGTGGAAAAGGTAATGGGGGTGACAGAGGTAATAAGAGTGGAAGAGGTAATGGGAGAAGGTGAAGAAGATTAAAAAAAGGATGGAAAAGGTGATAAAAGAAGGTAATGAGGGAAGAAATAATAAAATAATGGGAAGAGAAATGATAGTAGAAAAGTTGAGGTGGAAAGGCATGGTAGGAAAAGAATAAGGAAGTAAGGTGGTAGGTGTAAGCGGTAAGAGAGAGAGTAGCGAGAGAGGATAGAGAGAGAGGAATTGGTGTTGAGGAAAAAAGTTGAATGATGGATGGAAGAAAGTGGATGGAAGGGAGGAGGGCCAGCCGCTTTTTGTAGCTGAGGTTGAGGAATCGTTGATTTACTGATTTGCCATTTACTGATCCGCAGTTTATCATTAACTGTTCACTGTCCATTGACTAGAGAAAAGAATTATGATATGCACCCAATGACCCAGGAAACAAACCATTGAATCAGTAGTAAACCTTAAAAGGGTTGATGCCAAAAAATGGTGAACCAACCAATTTATCAGGTACAGAATATTATCGACAGGAACAAATTATTTATTGGTGGATTAGATAAATCGTGTAACTCCGCAGTTGCAATCAGTATTATTCGCGTCCCAATATGGAAAAAGGCACTATTAAGCTTCCTACAAAACGAAGAAGGCACGATATATTGAAATCAAGCCTATTTTAATCGAATAGGTACGTACGTAATCAGTATTTTTATTTCAACACGATCCAATCACTGTTATTTACAATCAATTTTCCAATACACACATACCCACTGATCTCCTTAAGCTTAATACCACCACAACACAACCATTAATAAATCGAATTCGAAGCTAATACAAATACACAAGCTTTGGGTGAGTGAATTTTATTAACTATGCCCTATCTCCACACACTGGGTTCCCGTAACCTCACTACAATAACTAGTAGTTTAGCATCCCTCGTTTTGTTCCATTTTTTCTTACAGAGCAACTTGATTGTAATAAACTACAACGTACGAGGTACTTAACCAGGATCAACCACTTGCATCAATGCAGCCAATACGGTAGGTAGTCTGTTCTTGAGCTTTAAATTGCACTGGAGTTTAATTGCGTAATTAACACAACCCAAATCAATGCTTATATGCCTCCAAACCCCCTTTAACCCGGTGTGCTTTTAGATATTCAACCGAAAACTGATAGGCGCCCAAAAACGCACCAGATCTCTCCCAATTTATACTAAGTATCTCTAAAACTTCCCTAGAGCCACATCATCCATCCACCATTCTTGTGGCTATCTAGTGTCTTTAGTATTTTGTGACCACGGCAAGTTGCTTGTGGGCGAAGAGAGTCTTAGAGTTGCACAACAAAATCAACGCGATGTACACTGTAGGTCCTGTTTTTCATCTTATGTAATATGTAGTAGTTAACTAGAAATGTTGCCTTCGACAAGGATAGTAACTTAAGTTGTCGAGATTGCCAAATCTGTGGTCTTAAGTGGTATGTCGTTGAATGGTCGTTGAAAGCTGTTCTCTGATTGGCCGATTTCGAAGCCACCCCTATTTTGCATAACGTCATTGGCTAATTTTGGCAGATGTGGGGCTCCAAACACTCACGGTGAAAACAACTTGGAAAGGGCAAAGTTGCCTAGATATTGTGACTCGAGTTGAATGCATCAATTGATATTCCCCCGTGATTGTTATCTACAGGAGCATTAATTAGCCAAATCTACAATCCATTCTCCACGAAATGAAGAATCAAGAGTCATCCTTGAGCTGGATCGTATGAATCCATAGCCGGTAGCCTGATCCCATCTTACCAAAACCTATACAACTCAACCAGATTGTAACTATCTGTATCCCTCTCATAAGCACATCAACTTTGGGTTTTTGGTTACTCTTGGTTCTCTTCAGCCTTTAACAGAACATGACACAAGTGGCCCTACGGTGGTTCTAGGGTGGACTCGCTATGGAGTGAAGCGTTGAGAAATATCAGAGCGAAAATCGAGTTAACCTAGACAGCTCGTAAAATCGGAGCATAATTCGACATACCCTCTTATTCTGGAAATGGCGCTCTGGGTCCGATACAGACAACGATCACCCTGCGAGATCATCCGATGACTTACCTGAGTACCTTATGAGTCAGAGCAATGGGTTTAAGAAGGCCCGCAACAATGCTGAGGACATGGGAAATATTCGAAGGTTCTAAAGGGCCGTATGCCAGCAGAGAAAGATTATCAAGACATAATCTCCTAGGTATTCTGTGCGATGTTAACCTCCGCACCAATGTCCAACGGAGCTTTAGGACTCAAGAGCTATCTTAAGGGCCTGTCTAGGAGCATTGCGCGATAGTGGCCTGAGCAACGACGGTGATAGTTTATACCAGCTGTCTAGACTCCTCGCCTTCTTATCCAGTTGCATTGAAGATGCTCAGATTGTCTTTTCGTGCCAGCTCTATAAGGTGACTGCGACGAACGAAGATGGCCAGCCGGACAGGAGGAGCATGGCCCCGAACAAGAATGAGACGTTGACGGCTACATCAATATCTGCCCAAAGGGTCACGCTTGTTTCGAAGCTTCCCCAAAGGCTGGAGAAGAATCCTCAATCCCAAATCGATGTTAGGCGATGGTACGACAGCGAGCTTTGACGACCGGAGAGATACGCTCGAAGCTAAATGGGGGATTTCCTGGGAATAATACCTAAATGCCGAGAGGGTATTCGCTATAGAACGGAATATACATATATCTACATAATGAGAATACGAGCTACGTTAAGTGAGGATATGCCAAGAGTAAACTCATCTACAAAATTGAAGCGTGACCTCAGTTCTACGTACGTGAGGCATCTTGAAATATCTTGAAGAGTTTGCTTCTGCCAGGGACATCTCGGGTTTGCTAGGTATTATACAATAGACTATCTCAAGTATCTGCATACATAACACTGATCACTGCATCTATTGGTATCCTGGTTCCGGCACATTTTCAGAGTAAATTCCTTTACAGAATCACTTCCTAAACTAAAGCTCTGGGTCGCTAATCCCAATACAAACAGCCACGACTATTCGTATCGACGTCTTACCAGAACGGCGTCCGATAAAGATAAAATAAGAACCATACCAAACTCTCACGTAACAGAGTTCGTGAGCAGCTGTCACTCATTGCGATATGGTGCACGTATGGTTGCACTTCGGACACTTTTTGAATATGCCGTGGACTTTCTAGTTGATAATATCAATACCGTTGCCTTCCAGGTAGAATCCAAAACACTGCATAGGAATGGTACCACACAACCACACTAGTTCCATAGTTAACAACGGCTTATGGAGAAAACCACCACATCGACGCCGTCGGGCTGAAGCAGCCCACTAAGCTGATAGGATACCAGCCTAAGTAGACAACCAAACGAATATACACACTTTCTGTATTCATTCGTCGCACCAACAGCCCAGTACCCACTTGGTATACTAAGTATAGGCACCATGAACCTTCGATGCCATCGTCGCGGACGTAAAATGTGTACTATCCTGCTCTATGCTAGTAGCGCTCTGCCAGCGACAAGTGTTTTAGAAGTGAGCATTACTTCATAGGATCACGAATTCGCAGCCGATCGAACCTAACCACAACGGCTGTTCATTGGTTACTATTTTCCTTCGCTTAAGACGTTCTTCGCTAATGTAGGAAATAGCGTTGTTATAGAACTACGTGATCCGCTTCTGCTAACGCTCTTCCACAAAACATGACGCTGATTTGGAGTTCGGCAGTTTCAGACGAAGGATCGTTGATCTACCCGGGTGAAGATCCGGAGATCCTAAGAAAGTTTATTTCTCGTATGACGCCCACCATAAGACGATATTTGCAAAACATCGCTGTATTATGTTACGAAGAAGTGAAGTAAGGGCGGATGAATTGATGGTGGGACACACCCATTCCATTCTCGCAACGGAGAGTACGGCAGATGGCCTCTTTCTACTTATCCACACATGCACAGCTCACAACTTCGAAAACGCATAGATGACTGCTCAAAAGTCGCATAAGGCATCTGCTTCTGGGTATGACCCCTCAATTTATGGGAACAGAACTTGACGCCGCGTCGCCGGCGGAGGGGAGAAAAGAGCCACAGTTAGCGTGGCACCAACCGATTAGACCGCTACAGATGCTAATGCAAGCCTAACGAGCCGTTGACACCATATTCGAAGCTACGGAATGGAGCCGGCGTTGGTAGGACTGTCCCCGATCCTTTCAATGTACAATACACGGAGGGGAAGGGAGGAGAGCCATCTTGGTGGACATGATGCGAAGGGCTAAGCGCTCAGCCACTTCACAAAAAAGAAAAATTTCCCCATACGAGGCTACGTGGCAGATGAATTTGATGACAGCGATTTCCTGTGTTTACTTCGTATATGGGAGGACATTAGCCGACTATTGCGGCTATTAACCCGCCGGACTGAATTGTTATTATTATATGTAAGCTGTTATACGTCATAAGTTGTGATTATATACCTTCTATACGATATATATAGGTCGTCGAATAATATGTTGTATATGGCAACGTCGCAGGAAGGATGTTTCGAGAAGTTGTTGTTATTGTTGCGAAACGGGGATTGCGGCTCCAAATGACGTCTTCCTGCGGCGCATGTTTCCCATTCGGCAGTTGGAGGATAATTCTATTTTAGAACGAAGGATTAAATGACACGTTGTAACGTTGGAGATGGGTGAGACGGACGAGCTGAGGAAGATGAGATGGGATGAGGGATGATTTGGATGCTTATCGTGTCAGCCACAAAACACAGGGGTTGTTATCAATTATTTGGATTACCTCACCGGTGGCTTGTTAAGAAAAAATGAGGATGAATTAATTGATGTTTATCGATCTCGTCGGCTCGTTATCAATCAATCTATCCATTTCAATCTGATGCCCCGCGATGCGCTCGATGGGTTGAACCTGGAACAATTAATCTTAGATTGTCAGATTGATTCAAGATAAGACAAGAAAAAGAAGATTTATTCTCGGATCTCGGAATGTGTTATCGTGGTTATCTTTGAAGAGCGGATAGATCCTTTTTAGCAAAAACACTCGGACACACGATGCCTCTGGGGAGCTTCCAGGAACACGGACATTAAGGAGGGACCCGAAACATTAATAGGTGAAATAATGCGATTGATAACAACGTTTGTCAAACTGCGGTGACACAAGTTGCGAAAATGGGGTCAATATTCAAAATACTAACTGAATATTGTAGCTGCGGCGAATCTAAGACGTCCCCCCGTTGCCTCCAAGGTTGTCGCAAGAAAAGTCTAGAAGAAATCCCGCTGTTGCGCGGATTTCTGCCACCTACCTAATCCGTAATGTGGATGCAATATGATTTGAACGGCTTTACCTCTCAGGATGGATGATTGGTTATTACCCCAGACTTCTCTTGTGATCATTGATGATTGACAGGTAGTTAATTAGGAGACTCGTCCCATCACGACTCAAGATTTCATCACACTCGGTTTTAATTTCAAATTTCCAACTAATAACCTCGTGCTGTAAAGAACATCATCTGACATCTGCGCGGCAGCACGTGGAGGCGGAGCGGGAATACGCATGTGATGATGTGAGATCACAACTTATTATTAATTTTTTTTTCTTCATGGAACTTGGAGTAAAAAAAGAATCCGAAATGTAATAACCAACTATGTGGTCCGAGCTTCGCAAGAGGGAGCGAAGGTTCCGAGGCGAAGACGAATCCTGCAATGGACGCATGAATCTCAAAAATGAGATCATAATATTCACCCCATCGTATTAAGATTATTGTTTACTTTTCGCATTATTTATTTATTTCCCTTTATGGATTATTTCATCTCCTTGACTATATCTCCTACAAGATGATGAATAAGGGGATGTGATGAGTTTCGTTGGGATAGTAGAAACTGAAATTCTCCGTCCCTGACTTGCGAGAGACTGGAACACAAAGGAGAATTTTTTATAGAAAAAAAGGGGAGGTTATGTCGATGGCCGGCGTCTGTTTGAACAGCCCAACGATGCGGGCTGACAACTGGTGGGGGTAGGGTTTGTTTGAGGCTACGGCTACGGCTACGTAGCCGCAACTGGGGGTTGTGAGGGTCGTCTGGCCCGTCGAGGGGGCTGCAGGCGGGATGGCTGGATGGGTACAGGTCCAAGGTAGGATAGGGTCCGGATCAGCGCCCATCGACACATTCAGTCGACAAGACATCCATGTGGCTTTTTTTCTCCCACAGATCAAGTTAACCCTACCTCGCCTACTTTAGCCAAGACCTGTAAAATACATATTCAATGCTTCCGTGCGCAGGGACCTCTGGTTATATACAATGTAATTGAATTTAACAAATTAAACAAAGCGAAACGAAGGGATCGACCAACTAACACGTGCAAAGTTGGTTCCTAACTCATTATCGTCCATGAGATGTGAATAACGTGGACCCCAAACACATCTACAAGAAACCAATCTTCTCCTTACTTTAGTAACTTTTCTTACCTTGTTACTTTTGTAATTGGAAAGGGGGAATGCATCTGCATGTATTCACTAAACTCCATGGTTTACGAGGGTTTATGAGGAGGCGGTCAACGGATAGGCCTTGATAGACAGACGAGATAGTCCACGATAGACGCATTGTCATCCAGCGCCATGAGGCGGGTTCGCGCTGAATACAGTAAAATACCCAGTAAATGCACAGGATGTACGGGAGTACGTGCATATACCTCCGTACGGTACCGTGGTACGGCGTAGACGCACAGTCTGGATTTCGGACAGGGATTAGTGGACGTACCTGCTTAGTGGCGGTCTTGCTCCACATACGCGTCTCGAAATAAACAAACGCGCTCTCGTAAACCCCTGTCGGGTCTTTCCTCCTTCTGAACCCACTTGCACCTACTGCACGATCTAGTAAATGACAATGTACAGTACATCCCGTACATCCTGTACATCCTGCACCTTCCCACTTGGCATCTTGCCGACCGCTCCTTTCCTAAGAAATCTCCAAATCCAACCTCTCGCCGAACTCCTGATCTCCATCTTTTTTCCCGCCCACATTCGCCACAAACAACAGTTGATCTGTCAAGGACTCAGGAGTTGCGCGCCTACGTACATACGTACATACACGTACATCCATACATACATACGTTACGTGGACGACATCTGTAGCCGCCCATTTCTTCCCTCTTCGACGCCCATCTACCCTATCCAATCGCCCCGTTCGATATCGCGCTGGACCAAACTGGATCATATGCTGAATGGCGACAATTGCCATAACTCTGCGCGTGACTGCTGGAGAGGACTACTAAGAGTATCGACTACTGGGCTTAGTATTGGGGAGTTGTCAAGGGAAAGAGTGGTGAACCCCGATAGTCTCACCTCGAACTCAAAACCTGATCCAGCATGAGCCGTTGAAGAAATCGCATCCTGCCCTTGCTTGGTTTGACATTCCACGCCGTTTCATGCTCTTACGGCCTCGTCTTCGCCCTCGAACCGATTTACTAGTACCGCGCTGCATTCCTCGACCGGAACGCCATATATCCTAAACTAGTGCTTTATACGATTATACTATTCCTGTCGCCGCGAGCGCGGATTGGAGTAATCTGAAGTCTAACTGATCTGGCCTAACGGCTGCTGCTTTTTCGGCTCGGCTCTTTATAGCTTGTTTCGCTCCACTGGGTTCCCATCGCCGACATTGTCGTCGACTTGGTCGCTGCGGAGAATCGCACTAACTACGGTCGTCCGCGAGACAGCAGCAACCCATAACTACGGAGACCTTGGGAATTCAGAATAATAAACGAAGTGGTAACCAAGGGATAGAAAAACAAAATGTCCAACAGTGGTGGAACTCTGACCCTTCCATCTCCAACTCACCCACATCACCACCATGTTGATGTGCAAGCAAGTCTGCGGTCTTTGAGGAGATCTCTTTCTCGATCACCATCCAAATTCTCCCTTGTGCGTACTACCTCACAAAGTAGTTCTGACGCAGGGTCTACACCTGCTTCTCCTTCAATCAGACGTGTACAGTCGCAATATTTCGGACAGAACACGATACACTCACCCTCTGGGAGCCAACCCCATACACAATCACCACTGGCAACCCCTTTCCGGCCGAGTGTGAAGCTGTCATTGCGATCTGCAAAGTCGACCAAGAGCCCTGCTTCTAACTCTGCGTCAAATAAACCATTTTCTCGGCATCGTACATCTCCAAAAAGCCCTTCAAGGCGGGCTTTGTCCCAAGCATCTACCTCCGGAAACTCCGTTCCATCTACAACCTCGTCATCCTCACTCGACTCCGTACCTTCCGGACAGGAAAACACAAATATATTCCGCACCCGAAGTCCAGCACCGCGTAAGGCTGTTGAGAAAGCTGCCAATCGGCATAGTATGCATTTTGACACGACTGGCTCATCTCAGCTGAGTACGTCGCGATTTAGCGACTTGAGTGCCATGGCCGCCATGACCTCCATTGCGAGCCCGCTGAAGCGAAACGACGCCACGATGAGTCTTGATCAACCCTTATCAGGAAGCCCGAAGGCGAAACGTCGCAGCTGCGGCCCTTCGAACCTCAGCGTCGATTTCAACGTCTTTGATCAACCCACAACGCCGAATGTAGAAATGCAGGACGAACCCGCTCGTGAGTACGAATGGACGAGCTCTAGCTCTTCCAACACCCCGGAGCCATCGCCGTCGTTGGCGTCACACGCGTCGATGCGTAGAGCCGGATCCCTTCGCAAATCTACTCTCCAACAACGAGAGCGAACATCATGGGGAAGACGACAGGCCGCACAGCATCTGGCTCAGAATTCTGGGGAAGCCGTTACTCCTCAGCGCGAGAGAATTTCGTGGGGTAAGCGGCAAGCCGCTCTCCAAGCGGCAGCGCAGTCTTCGATTGATGCTACCACACCGAATGGAAAGAGCCGTCCGCGATTATCCTTGGACCATTTCATGCCTCCGCCACAGCGGGAAAGCCCGTTCGGGACGCCGGCACCGTTGCCGAATCCGTCAGCACACATTCTCAACCAGCCGACTCATCAACCGCATCCTCTCTCGCGCACTTTGACGACTTCGTCGTCTTCGAGTTCGAGCCTCGCTAGCGACTCGCCGACGCATTTCCCGGCGCCGGTAACCGAGAAGTCGAGGGCGCCGATGAACTTTTCTAAGAGCTTGCCTGTTGGTGCTAGGCCTCCACAATTCGAGAAACCAAGTCAAGCTGCTTGCATTTCAACTCCGAACTATAAGTACGAGAAACCGTACGAGGGAGCTTTCGCATCCACGGGCCTGGTATCCAAGATGAATCGTAATCCAGAGTTAGCTCCCCCGGGTGGTGGGTATGGAGCTCCGCCCGACACGCCTTGCAAGAAGCAGCCGAATAGCTTCGCAACGTATCCGCCTCTGCCAAGCCCGGGTAATGCTAGGGTGAAAGGTAGACACGCCCGACCCAGCTTCGGCCTAATCAAGACGCCTGTGGAGGTCTCGACGCCCAACCGCTCCGTGAATCTGTTCAATGGCCCGCCGCGACCTGTGCTATTTGGTGGACTCTCGAACCATTCTCGTAAGGCAAGTCTGCTCAGTTTATGTAGCGATGACGGTCGAAGCCCGACACGAGGAATCGGCGACAACGAATCTAGTAATGATAGTGATTTTCCGCCGACGCCCACGAAGCAGCAGTCCGTGCCTCGAACATCGAGTAGGTTGAGTCGACTTTTGACCGAAACCCCGACTTCTAACCGACGAATTCCCGCTCCTATATCCGGAATTGAAGCTGGTGCGGCCATGCAGCAAGATCCGAATGCCAGTTGTAAGTATAGTCAATTGAAGATTCTTTCCGATGGAGAAAAAGAAGAGAGTACGACAAAACCTAGTGGTGTTGTTGAATTTTCTACGCCTATCGCACCACAGGCGTCTCCACTTGTTTGCCCTCCCCCAGGTTCATGCTATCAATCCTCAGTCAAGCGCCGTGGGGATTATACGCTCAAGCCGCTCGTGGGCACACCCACAGCTGTCCCGACCCACACTCCAACGCCGGCACGAGTTCATTTTGCTAAACATAACACCGTGATTCCAGCAAGCCCTTTGGAGCGAATAGAATTTGTAGAGAAATCATCTCCGCGAACCCCCCAGGGAGGCGGCGTACCTGATGCAAGCCACTTATCGATATCTGCAGCTGATGGTTTCCTATTTCCTGGTTCTGGTGATGCGAATCAGGTCCTCCCCGCGACTCCGACGACTCGACATGAGAGTGCCCCGCTACTCCTTGAACGACGGGCTATTACCCCTATCAATGGAATGCCATCTCATGACCTTGACGAGGTGGTCGTGTCGCGCTTTGGAAAGGTTGAGTTTGTGGGCAAGGGCGAATTTTCGCAGGTGTACAAAGTCACGGATACTCGACCGACTCACAGTGGCTTCTTTAGTACCCCTGCGCATCGAGCAACTGCCCCTTCCCCAGGCAAGGTGTTTGCTGTCAAGAAACTAACCCTGCCTATCCAAGGAATGAGGGATAGAGCTCTGCGGCTCAAGGAGGTATCTGTGTTGCAGAGACTGCAGGGTTGCGACCACATCTTGCAGCTTGTTGATAGTTGGGAAGAGATGAACTGCCTTTACATCCAGACCGAGTTCTGTGAAGAGGGTGGCCTTGACATGTTCCTATCCTTCGTCGGCTTAAAGGGACGACTCGATGACTTCAGAATCTGGAAAATCATGCTCGAGATTGGCAAGGTGCGTAGTACTCCGATAATATGTCAGATGATGTTCTAACGGATTACATAGGGATTGAGGCACATTCACAATGCTGGATACGTTCATCTTGACCTGAAACCCGCCAATATCTTTATCAACTTTGAAGGCACCCTGAAGATTGGCGATTTCGGACTGACGGCGGCGGTACCCCTGGAAAAGGGACCCGATGTAGAAGGAGACCGCGAATACATGGCGCCCGAGGCCCTTCGATCTGAGATAGGTCAAGCTGCGGATATCTTCTCCCTCGGCCTGATTATGCTGGAGATTGCGGCCAACGTCAAACTCCCCGAAAATGGAGCGACCTGGACTGCATTGAGACAAGGCGACTTCTCCGAAGTTCCCACACTGACTCAAGATGCAACTGTCATTGTGCGAGATGCTAACGGCATACCGATTGACGATAGCGAACGCACCAGTGGCCTATTCGGCGATGATCACGCGACGCACAATGCTCGCCGCAGCTACAACTTCCGAAGCACTACGCGACAGTCGGGCGATATCTTTGGCTTAGGTCGTAAGAACGAGCTTCAGCAACCGCCAGACTTCATGAGGGATCCTCACAACCCCAACTCACTCGACGTCGTTGTTAAGTGGATGCTCGCTCCGGAAGCCCACATGCGACCTACAGTCTACCAACTCCTGAATCTGGAGGCAGCACAGTGGGTCGAAACCCGCCACCGAGCAGCCGCAACAGTCTTTGAGGGAAACTGGGGTCCAGCGGATGAGGTTGCAGGTCCTATCTCACTGGATACCGAAATGATCGATGTATAAACGCGTCGCCAAATTCATCTACAAAGCTCGCGAGATCGATCCGTCGAATCTTGCTCGATCTGGCATAAGAACAGGATATGGAGTAGCATATGAAAAGAATGAAGGTGTTGGTGTATATCGGCCAAGCTGGCTGGATATTTCGAGGTCGCCACATGGTTCTGGCGTCTCTGGTCTAGTAGAGATTTGAGCACTACTACGCGTGGTTGGCGAGCCCGGGTTTTGCATCTTGAACGATGCACAATTTGGTTTCATATCGAAACGATGATCACGACATAGCATCTTATACTATTCGCCTCGGGGAGCACAACAACGACTTTCGACCGTGTTCGGTTTTTGGTAATGGTCGCCTAACGGAAGGAAGACATAATATTGCCACCTTGACATACCAACATGGGTTCCTTGGTCGCCCTGTATTATTATCAGTCACACAATGTCTGCCTTCGCAAGTAAGGGGTAAAGCTCGAACCGAGTTTTCCCATAGGCATCACAGGGCTCCTGGACCAGGACCCACTCGTACAAAGGCGTTTTTCTCCGGAGGTAGGTGGTTATCTTTACAAAGGGTTTTCATCGGATTGCGTTTGGCACTCCGACTTCGAATTTTTCATCAAAGGGCATGGAATGGGAAAACGGATGGGGCGGCGACCGTTTAACGACGGGGGGGGGGCATTCGGAAAGGGGCGTCTGTTTTATGGTTTTCTGCCTTCTAGACCGGCATTCCACGGATCGCAAAACCAATGTTGTAAATATAGAAAAGTTTCCCCCTAGAGGAAAGAGAGAGCACCATACCCCCTCAGATCATAGGATCAGGATCGTCATGTCGACCGGTTTAGGGAAAGGTCGGGTTTTTACGAAACCTATACGTATGAATGACGATATTCACGATTTGCTATACACCTGATCCGTTGCCTAATTGATATGATATGGTGCAGTAATGTCTCGCGATGTGCCTGAGGCATCGTGTGGTGTTTGTGTTGATGGTTTCTGTACCAATGCTATTACGTTCGTCAACATTAATAAGTTCCTATACAAGGATAGAAGTAGAAGTAGTGTTCGAGTACGTTTCTAAGTAGTTCCATTCTTACGGGTGATTCTCCATGATAGACGGTAAGGCTCAGCACCTATACCTATACCTACCCGCGTGTTGCATTTCGACTTCGCCGGATCATCAATCCCGTTACAGCACCCTTAGTAGATTCTCTCTGGGAACGACAAAACCGTCTATCGGTCTTACTGCGTAGTATTCTCTCATCATAAAATCATCAGACTCCCTCACAAGACGCCTGCTTCAGTTATTCGCCGTCTAGGTACATATGTACACAGAATCATAACCTGGAGAGACTCCAGGGGTAGCTCTACTTGCTCTCCGTGCTTATAGCGCGCCGCGCGTAACGTGCTTCTCTTGGGGAATAGGAAGGTATGAAGCAAGCAACGCCACATAATCCGATGAATCTGGGCTGAGACAATTACATGTACTTGCGGGCTGCAGAACATGGTAGGCAACGGATTTGAATATGGCCGGACTACCCATTAATAGCCGTACCCGTACCCGTACCCCTACCCCTTGCGAAACATCATCGAGTACCCCGAACTACTCCATACACTCTTTCGAGGACGTAAGCCCTGTTTTCCCTTTTTGTATCGATAATTTACCGCTCACCCCCTAGCCGTTTTCTTCCCCTTCCCCTCCGCCTTAGCCTTCCCCTCGTCGGCACCAGCAGCAGCAGCAGCACCACCGCCACCACCGGCCTTCGCCCCAACCTCAGCACCAGCCTTCGCCGACGGCGGCGGCGCGGGCGTGCCCCTCGTCTTCCGCCGCGTCGGCTGATACACATCATTAAAGTTCATCGCGACGCCGAGGAACCGTAGATCGACGTCGGACTGCCAGGCCAGGTCGCCCAGCAGCGTCTGCACCTGCGCGCGGAAGCGGTCGCCCAGGTGCTTGAGGCGCTCGCGGAGGGCGGGGAACTCGCTGTGGGGGCCGCCGGGGACGTCTCCGATTGTTTGGTTTGGGTCCGAGGGGGGAGCGTGGCGGAGGTCGGCTTCTTGGCGCGTGGTGAAGTCCGATACGGACCACGAGTACAGGCCGTCGACGCAGTCTCGGTACGAGAGCATGGTGCGCAGGAGGTCGCCGAGCTGGACCATGTAGCTGTTGTCGTCTTCGGCGGCGGCGGCGGCGGCGGCGGCTGCGGCAGCGGTAGCTCCGGTGCCGGGGCCGGAGAAGGCGCGGCGGCGGGCGCCTAGGAGGCCCTTGTGCGTGACGGCGTTGAGGTACGTGGAGTGTGCGGTGATGATGTCGTCGAGTGTCAAGTCCTCGCGGCTCAGTTTCTCTTGGAGTTCCGTCCAGGAGCTCTCGATGACTTCGAAGAGGATGTAGTACTGCAGCTGGCCGACGAAATGCACCATCTCGGCTAGAAACCCGCGGGTAGTTTTCCAAGCCTGGCGGACGGCTGGGTGGGTGGTTTGTAACACACCTCGTGACCCCGTGGTGACTTTGCGCCAGGAGGATGAGAGGGCAAATTCCACGCGTTTGACCCGCCATAGGAAGTTGAATACCTTGAGGTACTGTCGATTTCCCCAGTCGGAGACTACTACATCGACTGGAGCGTCGATCTTGTATTCAAGTGTGAAGCAGTCCCAGCCGATGTCGCCGTGCGAGAGCTGCAGCATGCGCGCGTCGAGGCGTCGCAGAACTTCGGGTGAGTCGTATTGCGCGTTGGAACCACGGATGGCGTGCTCGAGCTGCGCCGTCAGCGTGTGTCGGTATTGCGCGCCGGCTGGCCGGTCCAGGTTCGCAGCTAGTGATTCCATCAACAGTGCGATGAAGTCGCCCTGTCCCAGCAAGATGTAACTCTTGAGCGCCTGTAGGTGCTCGAATAGGTGGAACTTATTAGTCATGAGATGGAGTAGCCGGCGCATGGTGGTCTTGTATGCCTCATCGATCCAAGTCTCCAGGGTCGCCGTATCGCCGTAGCGTAGCTCCTTAGAGGACTCCTTTGAATACGACTCGACCCATTGGGCATCTCCGCAGCTGTGTCGGATGAAGTTGAGGGACTTGCCGATCAAGAAGACTTTCTCGGAGAATTCGGTGGTGATTATGGAGGGAATCATATCTGCTGCTAATATGTATTTATCCTCCCATACGTTGACGGATCCCGACTTCCCCTTGGGCATGGCTTCTACCGATTGCTCTTGCACGAAGAACTCGAGATAGGGGTCTGAGAGCTCGCCGTCATATATCCACTGCCGTAATATGCCGTACCAAGGATGGGTGACAGGCATCAGGAGGCGCTCGGCAAAGGCGCCGACTACGGGATCGCCATGCGACGAGGAGAATGAATGAATTAGGGAAATAAGCTGGCCGCCCTTTTTGCTCTTGGATTCTTCAGCGATCAAGCTCATAAGTCGTAGCCCCATGGTTGCTTCGCGTGTCCAGACGACGCAACGCTTTAGAGTCACACCAGCCTTTCCAATGCCACTTCGCGGGGCATTTTCGTCGATGGTAGATAGAGCACGTCGTATTTGGCCTTCTAATGTTGCAACGAGTGTTAGATACGAGCGTAGTTCGTTACTTATAGCTGCGCGGAGACTCTGTGCTAGCAGACCCTTGGCGGGTGTTTTGACGAAGTCTTGGAGAGTGCGATAAAGGAGCGAGGGTTCAGCGAGGGTGTGAAGGAGACCTATCAGAGGAGGAGGAAGGGTAGCAGGTAGCTTGAGGGAGTAATCTTTGCCGAATGGGAGGGTAGTCGAGGACAGTCCTTGTAGGGTATATGGAAGATCTCGAAGAAGAGAAGGTTCGGAAGGATTTATGTCGCAATAATTATCAGCTAGGAGCTTGGACTTGATAGCAACGTCTCTCTTTGGGGGGTTCGGGGGCTCCTCTTTTGTCTCCTTATTCCGCTTATAATCGCTAGCGGAGGAGTGCCGCTGGGAGTCTTCGTCGATAGACTTCATGTCTTTGGGATTTTTGAGCACGTCTCGAAGTTCGGTAGGGTGATATTCTTCCGAATTTTGATCGCGTCTCGAGGGATTGGAACTTCCTTGGTTGGAAGGACCACTGGAAGCGAAGTCATCTCTTTCCTCCTGTCTTCTTCGTTTGGCTTGCTCCTGCTGAAATTCGGCAAAGGCTACGGGATCGGGTTCGTTTGGGTCGGGGGAGTCCGCCAACTGATAGAGAAGGTATAACATTGCCCATTTTTGGTTCAGGACGGGTAGCGCCAACAATCTCGAATAAAGATTTGAGTAACGCAAGGCTTGGCTCGGGTTCGTCTGAACCAGCCTTCGCCTGATAAGTTCGGATGCATGGTTCTGGTCTGCTAGGGGAGGCGGTCGTGGTCTACGAAGGACTATGTTAATAATTGGCTTGCATATTAATTGGATTATTGATTGCTTAGTGCCTAATCTTACTGATTTAATTGTTGCTTGATCTCGTCGAAGAACGAGTCGTGTCTTTGCTGGGCGTCCTCGTCGCTTAAGCGGGGGTCATCTGGTATCAACTGGGAAATCAAGCGATTGATGCTGAGATCAACACGCTTTGTCTGGTCTTGATTTGACCTAGACATTGTGTCATTTTGTACAATTAGCTGGAACGAAGCTTGAGAATTTACGGGTATAAGCTCTATAAAGCAGCCTGGGTCTAAGAATACAGGAGCAAAAACGTTGGACGAATACTAAATTGTATCGTACAGTATGAAGGGGAGCTATACAGAAGCTATCGAGGTGACGCGACGCGACAAGCAATCTAGAGAGGTACTTCAATTATTGAAACATCACTATGAAGGGAGGAGGGGCAGAAAGCTACTGGTAACACTATTTTTGGCTGTAGGTAACGCCAGTAACATTTTAGGGCGGCAAACTGACCATAGCGGATTTGCCTAGGCTGAATGAAGTATAAGGTACCTTCCTAACAGCCAAATAACTGCTAGGTTCCCGCTAAGTTCAGGAAAGTTTAATGTCCACAGTACCCTGATACGGAAAGTAAGTGTCCCCTGTAAGCCCCATCCTTAACCCCAGAATCCCCAATCAGAGTAGTCATATCCTCCCCTCTGCAACTCGCGGTTGATTTCCCAGTCTATGTCGAATTTCTAGACGACATCCCTAACCTCCCGCTTAGTGGTTAATAATAAGACAAGACGACGACATTTCCATCAAAAACCAACAACATAAGTGCATTCTATCATCACTCCGAATTGATAATCTGGATCGCATTAGTTGGCTGCACTCGATGAATGGGTTCTAAACCCTTTTTTCGAGCTGCGCTGTGCTCATAGCTCGCACGCGACATCCGGCGCATTCAACCGCCCAACACCCGCGCCTTGTCCTATCACCAACTCCAACTATCAACATTTTCCTAATCGAGTCGCATATTCTGCAATCCACCGCGCTACCCGCCCGACTTTCTTAACCCCCCCTCATCCTCCATATCCTCCCAACATGCCCGACATAGATCCCGCGGCCTTGAGCCGTCCTTCTGTTAACCTTTCCACTCCAACTTTGAAATCAATAACAGTTTCCGCGCCCGCGTCACAAAAAGTCACCAAAACTAGTCAAATCATCCCCGCCCGCATTGACCTCGAACCTCTATACACAGCTCTTAAATCTGCCATTGGCAATGAACAATGGAATCTCTACAAAGAATCCACCACTCAGTTTATCCTTGGTACGTCTTTGTTTCGATTTTCTTATCCATGACTTTACTTACGAATGTTATAATAATATAGGCCGCCTCGACCAAAATGAGTATTCCGAACGTATTAACCCCATCCTATCTTCCCCCAATGGCGACAAAAGCCACCTCCACAACCAGCTCCTTGCTGCTATCTACGGGAATATCACGAGGGAGATGCCAGACGGAGGCGTTGCACCCTGGGTTTCTGCGAACGACAAGCCTGCCACTAGTGTCGGCGCTAAACCCGTCACCGGCGATGCCGCCGAGCGAAAACTGAAGGGAGAGGTCATGCAGCTCCCGAGTCGCGATAGACGACGCATCAAGGAGCTGGCTCAGAATGATGTAAGTGAAAATAGGTGTGGTACGACGCTCCTGTTTCGTGGCTAATAGGCTATAAAGTTCGACCCCTACGAATCCATGACAAGTTTGTTCACCGAGCACCACCGGGGCAGGGCCACGCGCGTCCCTGATATGCCTCAAAGTGCCAATGGTTTAAACAAGATGAGTGAGTGATTTTCCGTTCACCGTTTCCTACCCAAAGCCAGTGCTAATCAAGGTAGACTGGGACCTCGAGATTCGCAAGCGGTTCGCGCAACCTCTGGCAGTCGAGTCGGGCGAATTTCCAGACCAGACCAGCATCGAGACGAGAATGCTGCCTATAAGCTACGAAGAGGGGCTCGTCAATGGCCATGCCCCAGAGGCCCCCAGTTTCATGACTATCGCCGCCGAGACTTTTATCAAGGAATTTCTTTCGACGGTATTTGGCAGAACGAGAAGCAATGGGCCTGGTGATTCTGGAAGCGCTGGGTTCGGCTCGGGAGCCGGGTGGATCCAGACCCATAAGTACCGCAGGCAACTAAGACGAGAAGAGACGGCATTTTCCCGAGGAGAGCTGTCCAGGGATAAGAGCGGACTCTTACCTGTCGAGGCCAAGGCTGCAAGTGAGAGACCTCCTTTAAGCATGGCCGATCTACGACTCGCCCTTGAAATAGGTGATTGCGGCATAAGTACTTTCCCGATCGTCAGGAAGTCGGTCATATACACTTATAGGGATGGTGAGCTGGAGAACTACAACAACTATACCTGGCTTCATGGCCGAAAACCGATAGATTACGAAGACGGTGCGGACAATGTTAATGGCGGCGGATTCCACGCTCCGACGAACGGCGGCAGCGCTTATCCAGAACCAATGGACATAGATGAGGAGCCGATAGCGTGGGAGGGCGCGAATACCGAGGATACATCAGCGCTCGACGGCGTCCTAGACTCGTGTCTTGCAGTTCCCTAGTGGTGGAATTTGGAGACATCGGAGGCATTGGAAGTATTCAGAGAAACAAGGCGCACGCGTCCCGAGGCATCATTACATAGTGCGATCCTCGCGGGTGCAAGGCGTCAAGGATTGACTCTACTCTCGAGCCAGGCGGATGAAGGCGGCATAGTCGATCTCGAATCGGAGATGCAAGGGTTCCGTACCAACAGACTCACATGATTTTTACAGCAGCATTGGCATTAAGGCGTTGGGTTGCATTGCTTTTAGCATCTACGAAGACCGAAAGACGACGGAGACTCAGGAGGTTGGCTCGCGGCGTTTACTCATCAGTGGATACTGTGCTGTACTTTATTGTTTCGATACCCCCTACGTCGTCTTAGGAAGCAACCCTCGGGAGTTTCTTTCTAGATGCTGCATTATTGGTAAAATGGCGAAAGTGCCTGATTAGAGGCAATAATTTGACCTACATTAATGCGATTTGCTTTGAAAATGTGAACAATATGGATGAGTGTTAGGCGGACTTATAGTACAATTGCGAATTTAGTTATGCAATGCAATAATTGAAGCTCGGAATATTTAAGACTTTGGCAGTTTACGGGTGGCTGCAGGTTAAGCCAGGAAGCCGATTGGAGCAATGACGTTTTGTGGTGGTCCCACATATGACGGATTGCTGCATATAAGTCGTGGAGCTCGACGCGAAAGACGCGTCTCGACAAAGCGCGTACAGGGGACAGCTCCTCTCATTATCCCTACCTACTATGTACTCTATCTAATTACTCCAGCCCCCACACTACATATTTCTACCTCTCTACCTACAAACACGAATTGCATGTTTAACTTGCCATTACCATATTGATCTTCGTGTAATGATGTTTTCTTGAGATTATCACAAAGTCAATTAGATTTTTCTACCATTCGAGTATCGGCACATATATCTAGAATGGCTTCTACTCGCTCCCCGTCGCCCGCTGGGGATGTATCCGCCCCTACTTCGCCCCAATTGACGCCTCGGTCCAAGATCAAGGCTCTACTGGCCACCGTGAACGATGCGGACTCAGATGATGAGCCTAGTGGACCAATTCTGCCCAAGTCTTTATTCAAATCTGCCGATAAGGACTCCACATCGCATGCCGAACTTCAGACTACCCAGAATGCGGAGGAAGATGACGAAGAGGAAGAAATTGTTAGACCTCGGGGACGACTCGCCGCGCGGATGAGGGCTAGTGACGAAAATACAACAGATAAACACACACAATCACATACCGAAGATGATAACGAGGAGGATGTCACCGCTCCTGTACGAAGACGACTGGCTAGGCCTGCTCGACCATCCACACCGGAAGTCACAGCTAATACCGACTCACCTCCCTCTCCCGGTTTGTTCGTCACGCCTGCTCCTGAGACACCTGTGGCACACCGTCAATCCGCAGCAGAATCCGACACGGATGACGAATTTCCGGAGAATCTTGGAAAGAATGAACGATTCCTAGCTTTGGTAGCCAGGAAACGACAAGAAAGGCTGGCTAAAGAAGCCGAAGAAGAGCGTAAACGAAAAGAGCGTGCGGAGCGAATGGCCGAACAGATACCTGCCGAATCAGATATAGACGATGACGTATCTGATATCACAGACGACGACGGTGGTCGGAAGCTTACACAGGACGCGAGACGTCCTGCTCGAAAAGCTAGCAAGAAGGCACTGGAGGAGATGAACCGTGAGACACAACGACTAAACCGTAGCTTGCAGCTCGCCCACGAAGCGAAGACGAAGAAGAAGATATCGAAAGCATCGCTCTTTGAACGCTTCAACTTCAGAACAGAAGCTGCGTCTGCAGACAAGCAGACTAGCTCCAGCAGGCCGACAACTCCTGGTTCGGTACAACACACTGATGCCGAGATGGTAGATGCTGGCACACCACCAAGCTCTCCGCCGACGGCCCCGAAGTCCACCGAGAACCCTCCTATTGCATCTGAGACGTCAAATGCCGTTGCAATACCGACTGGCCTAGTAGAAGAGGATGACGCTGAGCTACCTAGTGTAGAAGAGATCTTGGCGCAAAGTCAAAGGAAAGACAAGGGCAAAGGTAAGGCCGTCGAGGTCCCAGTTGAAACCACCGAAACCAAGGGGCCTGTGGTCGCCAAGCCGAAGCGCCAAATCCGAGTCAAACTACCGCCGATGCAAGCGAATCTGGTTACAATAGATTCTGACGAAGAGCTCGAAATCACCCAATCAAAGAAAGGAAGGATGGACGCGATATTTAACAATCTCCCGGAAAGGAAAACCCAAGAATCTAGGTCTATGAACGTCCTACGCCGTCTAGCTCATCTCTCCTCGCCGACGAAGGAATCATCAAGAGGCCGCAATGCCAAACCATCGATGACACCTGCCGAATTGCAGATGTCTCTACAACAACGCGCCAGAGCCCAAGCCAAGCTCGAGCGCGAGCGGCGTCTCGAATTTCTAAGATCTAAAGGCATCACGGTGCAGACCGAAGAAGAACGCCAGCGCGAACGAGAACAAGTCGAAGACATTGTTGCTCGAGCACGTCAAGAAGTCGAGGAGATCATGCAAAGAGAACGAGAGGATGCCAAAAAGGCGCGGAAAGAGGAGAGAAAGAATGGCGAGGCCGATCCTCTGGCTTGGGACGATAGTGACGACGATAGCTTTGAGGATACTGAGGAAGAGCAGGCCGAAATCGAGATCTCCGGTTCTGAAGAGGAACAGGAGGGAGAGGAAGACGATGAGATGGATGATGCTGAAGACGAAAATGAAGAGTCCGCAGCAAATCCCATGGTCATGGACGAAGCGGACGAAGACGAGGAATCGGAAGGGGAGCATACACCAAAAGCTACGACAAATGCACCCTCTGATGACGAGGCAGACGACGAACTGCCGCCGATGAAAACCCGCCGACCAAAGAAGCGCGTACACATTGTCTCGGACGACGAGGATGAAGCCAACGTCGAAGCGACCCCGAAACCAAAGACCAATTACTCCAAGTCCCCATCTGTTGCTAACCCGGGTTCTCCGAAGATTCCAACTTCCGTGTTGCGCTCGGCTACGAAGACCTTCATTCCAGGACTTCCTGTTCCGTTGGCCAAGCCTGCAGGTCTTGGGCTTACCCAGATTTTTGCTGGCACCATGGATGATAGCCAATTCGGACCAGGCAGCGGCTCTCCACAGGAGTTCATGCCCACCATTGAGGACTTCCCTGACTCCCAGTTCTCCGCCAAAGCCGGACAGTCCCAGAACGATATGGTGCTTGACAGCCAGCCAACACAAAATATGGATACCCAGGGACGCGACACACAGACCCAAGGTGTTCAACTGCACTTCACGCAATCGCAAGTGCACGGCTTCGACACCTTAATGCAGATGCAGGGCACGCAGACGCAGATGTCAGAACTTATTGAGCCTACTCAGGATGGCGGGTTCCAAGACTTTTCTCCGCTCAAGCAACGCTTCGTCGACCCTCCCCAGTCTACAGTTGATACCGTTTTGATGAGGGCTACTCCTGACTACGAGAAGGTGCAAGAATCGCCTCTCGTGAAAAGGACGGGCAGGTTAAGAAGCAGAGGCGAGAGTTCGCTCTCCTTTTCCACCTCGGCAACCAATATGCAGGAGGTCCCGGGAAGTCCTAGCACCGCTCCCAGCGCTCCTTCAAAAGACGTCGAAATGGATGCGGGTGTCGCCGCAAGCGCGTTCAAGGTAATGGAGAAGGCTGCGAGGAGAAAGAAGCGCATGCAAGAGAAGTTTGACAAGAAAAAGAGCAAGGCCAACGAAATGATCGAGGAACAAGCCGAGGAATCCGAAGACGAATACGCTGGGCTCGGCGGAGCCGACGGCGAGGATTCAAGCGAAGAGGACGAAGAGCTTGTCAAGGAAATGATTGACGATGCGGCTGGCAACAACGGCGATGAAGCTAAGCTAGCTGGCTTCTTTGCGTAAGTTACTACCCCCAACTCTATGCGAACTACACATAGCTAATTATTATACAGTGACCGAGAAAGGGCAGCTGATCAAGCCCAAGTCGACAAGTTGTTCCATGACATCACGACGGGCATGCTGCGCAAGCGGCGCCGCGGCGGAGCTGGTAACAACGATTTCGACCTGTCGGATTCAGACGATGGGGGTGAGGCAAGACGCCGTATGAAGCGGCGCCAATTCGCCAAGATGCAGAAGGCACTGTTCGCGGACGAGCGTATCGGCAAGATCGCCGAGAACCCGCGCAATGCGGCTTTCCTGAAGAGTATAGAGGACCGAAACAGCGACGACGAATGGGACTTTGGCGAGAATTTCGCGGACGCCGCCACGGACAGTGCTGAAGGCGAGAGCCAATCCCAGAACCGTGAACAGAATACGCCAGCAGCGGAAGAGCAATCGATCCCCGATAGCCAGCCCCCTGCGAACGGGGAGCAAGGGCGCAAGCGTGCTCACGCGGACGAACACGCGGCGCGCCCACCGCCTAACGCCCTACGCACCAAGGGAGGCGCTCGCCCCTCCTCGCTCACCGATGTGCGCAGGGAACTGTCAAACCTCCTCGACGAGCCCACCGCGTCCATCATCCCCGCTACGGAAATCGGCTCTGATGACGAAAACGAGGACCGCCCGGGCACGGCGTCGTCAAACAAGGAGAACCAGCGCCCCGAGATCGTCGACCGCATCAAGCTCAAGCGCGATTCTTCAGCGCTGTCGGCAACGGGCAGCACTGGTGGTGCGCGCCCCGCCTTCGCTGCACCGGAGCGGTCGAACTCTGGGGGGTTCCGCGTCCCTGCGCTGCTGCGCCGGGCTACTACAAATTCCCTGTTTTCGAACTCCAGCAGTAGTAGCGCTTCCACGCCTATGTCCACCACTGCCGGCGGCATCGGCAGCGGCAGCGGTGGCGGCGTCGGCTCGCACAGGTCCGGGCTCACGGAGGACAGCAGCAAGATCCTCAAGAAGACGGCGGGCAAACGCTCCGGCGTCAACTACTTCGCGCGCGAGAACGAGCGCCGGGCCGCGGTCGCGGATGCGGAGAAGCGGCGCGAGGCGAAGAAGTGGAAGGGCGTTGAGGGGAGGGGTAAGGTTGTTGGGGGATTGTTTGGGGGTGGGAAGTTTGAGTAACTTTAAGATGGATAGATGGCGTTGAGAGCTGTTTGATATTTGGTTCTTATGGCGCGTCATAAGCTGGGAATTGGGGAATGGGTGTAAGGGAGTCTGGATAGGGGCATTCAGGAGGGAGTTTATGGGTAGTGATTACATAAATTAATGCGATCCATCGTTACATACCCTGCCTTATCCTCAATTTATATCGTATCGGAATGCTATGTGCATGACTGTCTATTGATGCCAATTGTAGTATGGTGTAGACGGGTAGAACCTTCCGTGGAGCACCGAAAGAAAGGGGGGAGCTTTCGGGTTACATAATCATAGCGCATCCCTGTATTTTACCGAGATATTACCGCTACGTTAATTCAACGTCATCCGTCTTCATTTCTTCTTTATCGACAGTCCTTGAGACAAAACAAAGAGAATGCTGTCGCGTAACGTGTTTATATCAGAACACTCCACAAGCTTATGAACTATAGTCATTGTTCTCAACGCCGAAATTGCTAGAACGGAATTTTTAGGCATCAAGAATGGAATGTTCAGCCTCCCAACATCTCAAAGCTCGAGGCACGTGTTCATCGGCATCATCGTCGGGTATATCATAGAAAAGGCTCCCAATACGCTGATTCGCCATTGAGAATGAAGCTTAACTAAGCAGCCCATCTATCGAGCGATCATGGCACCTCCGCCAGCCGTAAGTCCCCGAGACACATCCCGAATAGCGCACTGTGCGCTCTCTAATCAAACCAATCAAACCAGACCCCAACACCTCGTCGGTTCCTAGTACCCAAGAGATCGCAGCCCCGGAGCGAGACTCCGAAGGCTTTCCAGACCGGCAGCCAGCAGTTCCAGGCTACGCCGCGGTTCTCGCTCCACTCGACGCCTAGGGGTCCGTCCGGAGCAGCGCCGTCGCACCGTCCGTCTTCTGGCACGACTGCCGTTACACCCGGGCCCGCCGGGACCGGAGCCGGTGCCGGTGCTGGTGCTTTTTACCGCCCCACTCCCCGGACTACAGATCCGATTCACGATGTTATTGATAGCTCGCAATCGCTTTCCGAGCCAGGTTTTGATACTCATGTTACTGGTGGTATTGGTAATCGAAGTGATCCGATCGAAGTATTCGATGTAGACTCCGATGTCGACGCCGTGCCGGAGTCGTCGCCGGTGCGGGGGGGATATAGTAGCGATCGCGATGTCGATGTAAAAAGTGAAAGCGCAGCGGAAGACGAAGGGGAAGGGCAGCAGAGCCCGAGAAGCAGGTCCCCGAAGCGTCGCCGCATTTCTATATCGTCCACTTTTAGCATCGACGCTCACTCTCCACAGCACAGCGTAAAACTCGAAAGTGAAAGTGAAGACGAGGACGCGGCCAACGGTGTAAGTTCAGACACCGCCATGCTCGACGCCCCCATCCCCTCTTCCCCGTCCCCCTCCCCCAAATCCGAAGACCAGGATTCCTCCCCCTCTATCTCCCCACTTCATGCCAGGGCCTTAAAGAATCTTGCTTCAGGCTCGACCTCGGTTTCCATACAGCAACCCACCTTTCAGAAAGCTCCGCGCTTCAAGCCCACCGAAGCCCCCGACGGCGCCAGATTTCGCGCCGATCCCCCGCCGGATGCGTTCTCCCCGCGCCGCAGGGGCGCGAAGTACGTCCCCGGCGGCCTGGCGGCGTCGGTGCGGGATTGGTTCGTTGATGTGTGGGCCGGCGCTGGCGGTGGTGCAGGCGGAGCGGCGGGCGCAGAGTGGGCTGCGCGGGTCACCGTGTGCGAGGTGCGTGCTGCGGCAGGAATGGTGCTCGTCGTGGGGCGGTACGTCAGGGCCCAGGCCCAAGACGTAGGCGAGCGCGAGGGTAAGGGTGTGGTTGAGAGCGAGGGATTTGATACCGTCGGAGGGGAAGGGGGAGATGGAGTGGATGAGGTAGATGTATCGCCAGGAAACGCGAGGATTGTGCTCGCGGGGAGCCCTAGGGTTGCCGGGCTCGAGCGCAGGCCCGAGGTTAGGCCTGGTGCTGTGGTCGGCGTTGGACGGCCTACTTGGGAGGTCGAGATCCCCGGACAGGGGCGCTGGGCTGTTGCGTGTGAGTGGGCTGTCCTGCGTTAGGATGCGTTGTAGGTGAGAGGCGGCGTGTTAGTTTGTTCTCCGCTTTTTGGGTGATGCGGCATCAGGTTGTTTGTTATGAGGCCGGAGGTTTTCCCGCTGGGGAACCTTCTATTAAGACCTGTCTACATATGCACCTATCTACATATGTACGTAGGCACCGCGCCTTAACATCAGGTCATACACGCACGCCTTCGCCGTGGTCTTTCAAGCCCCTGAGATCATGGTTGTACAACTATCCCCATAGTCATTTCCAACCCTAATTGTACCGGCCACCAGAAATAGGGACCGAGTTGAGGATAGCATCGAGTTCCACCTTCTGACCAGGTAATAACGTGACCTACTTAGTGTTCCCTTGACACTCTGAGTGGATGTTGCGCCCTGGATGGGGACGATGGTGGCACAATCTCCCGAGTTCAAGTTCGCAAGGACCCGGGCCAGGGCCAACTAAGCTGGAGTCGCACCTGTCGTCTGAGCGAAGGCCTTGAGCTTATCGACAAACTTCAGGTTCTTGTCGAAGTTCTATAAAGGTCAGCCACTAATACCAAATGTGGGGAAAGGAAGGTCGACGGTTACGCACATCTGGCTGGAAGCGGTTGAAGGACAGCCGAATGTCGCACTCCGGGATATCCTTTAAGCCTTTGAGTTGGCCCGTTAGGGAGCCTCGTCCTAGCGGCGAGTAGGCAACAATGGGAATGGTTGGCGATTTAAAGAGTCGCAAGTCCTTCGTCAGCCTTCCTTCTATTTTGTACTAAGGGCAGCTCAAACAGATTCTGACATGGAACTATCAATAGCTAAATCCTGTCCACTTGAGCTTACTCTACGTCGGCCTTTCGACGGTCAGAGCAAATTCTTCATTCCGGAACGGTAGGTTTTCTGCGTACCCTTGAGTATTACAAGGGAGGTTTATTTGTCGTGATGAATCGAGTTACGTCTATTGATCGAGCCTTCGAGTCTTGGGTCTACCTTAGCCTCAACCATCTACCCCTGGGTCGGGTATGTGAAAGGAAATTTGGCGAAGCTTTATCAGTCATTTGTTCAATATCATATCAGAGTTTACAGAGGTAGACTTCGATACGTTGACGGAACAGTCGATAAAGGGTCGGGAGATTGAAAATGCGGTAAACTCTCATCTCTTGGTTAATCGGCATAAGGAAGCCCGGCACGAACACACGTTGAACGAGGTTGTCGATGTTTTGTACGAAAGTCTGTAGGAGAATATTGAGGAGAGCCCTTAGTCAGATAACCGCCAAGATGGTCCTGGCGACCCGACCCGGCCCTCGTTCTAAGAGATCCGTACTTCGGAAGCCAAAGCCAAGCTGGGAAGCAAGATGGACATAAAAAACACAGAGCCTGAGAAGTGGGGAAAATCTTGCTACTGACGAAGACTGGGAAACCGCGGATTGGGGAGAGACGGCCAAAGAAGCCAAGGCCAAGGGCGTGCCTGATGTCGACAATGAGGTTCAGGGATTCCTCATGGATTTCTATGGCAAGACCGGCACCAAGGAAGTGAAAGACTATCGTGTAGTGATACAGACGTACAAGCGGGTGACGTACAGAGGCCAGAGTTGTCGTTAAGATGAGCAGTCTGGAAGTGGTTATGTGTAGAGCAGTAATATAGATAGAGGAGGAGGCGCATAGAAAGGAGGACAGGATAGATAGGACAGTTGTAGTACTTACCAGGTATACATGGCGATAAAAAGCAGTATTGACCATTTCTCCAGAAGCCAACTCCAATTTCTTAATCGAAATATTGAAGTGCCGTAAATCATTAAAAAGACTTAAGAAAAAAAAAACAGCGAACCCAGACCCCGGAGAGACTCGAACGGTATGTTTTACGTCTTTGAGTGCAACTTGTCAGGCACTTGCCTGTGGCGCACGGGCGTTCCAAACACACCATTCTTGAACAATCGGATGGTATTTGTTCACTGTTGAAAGTTTGTTTGCAATCAATAATTATATGTTGAATGCTTTTTGGTTGCTACAATCTATTGGCTACCGAGGGCCCTGAGCCTCCCGTTTGCTAGCGGATAACCTTATACAAGAGAGCTCTTCGGAATGTCACTGGCTATAGAGAGTGTAATGATCAATTAATTGATTTCTCTCGATAGGACTTCTAGTTAACTGACCACTAGGGTAGTCATATCTGCGCCCCGCCCATGCTTCTTCAACGGCCTCTTTATTTGTCTATTTATCTCCACCAGCCCTTCATCAACCATCTGTTCCATCTCGAAGCTTCTCACCATCCGGCCATCATCTGGATCATAGAACCACAGATTTTCCAGAACGCAAGGCCAGGAGTGCTCGTGGGGAGCCCCATGCCATGCCTCCAAACCGTCTTGACAAACGACACGGATTTCCTCCGTGTCGACCCAGTCCCAGAGCTCTCTTACTTCAAGGTGGTAGAAGGATTCGTCCGAGTTCTTGCGCCCGAATCTTAGCCGCTTCGTGGATAATGCGATGGGCATGAAAGCTCTGAATGAGGTTCTCCCGATAGAGACCATATCGATGTCCAAGTTGAGCCAGACATAGCGCGACTCTGCACTCGCTGCAGCGTTGACTTTGGTGGCGGTGACTTCTGAGAACATTTGTATATATAGGCCTAAGCTGCGAGCTTCTTGGCAGGTCTGGAGTATGGCGGGCATCGGCGTGGACGAGACTAATCCTCGAACCTCTGATGGGTTACCAGGCACGACGCGGACCTCTACGATGCGAGGTTTGACTGTCAAGGCCCAGATCTGCGCGCGAAGCTCAGTTGGGAGGCGCGGGAATGGATGAAAGGTGGACATTATTATTGGTTCCTAGCTCTTGAAGGTATTTCAATGGATATTAAATGGTTGATATACTGTAGGATAGGTACTGTTTGGATATTGACACTTGTTGAAGCATAAGCTCTTTCAGCTTGCGTTTGGATTGGAAACCTAAGCCGCCCGTGTAGTGTACGCTTGAGATACCAATGGGCCGATAGCAACACCTAGGATTTGCAGACGATATAGCTCCTCGAGCTGGGGGTACCGTCGTGTAAAGGGAGACGTCACAATAGCTCATGGCACGATATACGGACGAGGCAAGTCACAATTGGGAACGGGATTAAGCAGATACTTCTTGATGATAGTCAATTGACGACTACCTATGCAGGCAGCTAACTACTCATCGCAGAGCTCCCACGCAAACCATGGCAATGCATGATTCACAGCACCCATAAGTGCCATCCATCCGTAGACGGTAATTCCATTTCCTCAGGATTATCCCATTTCCCTCACGTCATCATGAGACGTGCCATGTTGTCATAACTCCACACAATCGATTTCCCCCACGCGTCTTCCTTATTTGGACTTAGCGTCCTTGGGCGGGCCCTCGAGATTGTCTTTGCCCTGGCGACCGACGCCGCTGAGGTCGACGTCCTTCTTGCTGGCGGGCTCGCGGAGTCCCGATGTGGAGCCGGCGCCTGTGGAGATGTCGCTCTCGACGCGGCCGGAGCCGACGTTGACGTTGCGGGCGTCGGCTGAGTTCCAGTCCGAGGGGACGGGGGGTTGCTCGGGGAGAGGGAGGTTAGATCGGACCTCTTCAGCCTTGGATTCCTTGGATTGAGACATGACTACGAAAATATGTTAGTATCATGGTAATTGGGATGGGTCAACTGATAGGAGAGCTTACTGGTTGAATGGTATGTGAGATGTGAAGAGATGGTAAGTGATTTCGATTTTTGATTGAAATCTCGCGATCGTCTAATTCGTGGTATGTGTGATTGATGTTTTTGGAATGATGAGAAAAGGATTAAATCAAATTGACGAGCTGGATTTTGATGCTTTAATACCTACGTCGTTTGCTTGTAAGTGAGCATAGGAGCGTTTAGTCCGGTGGAGCAAAGTTTTGTTGACGTCATTGGAGGGGCCCTGAGTTACCTTAAGCACCGAGTACTTGATGTCATAGTAGTCAACTTAAGCTGCAGGCACGTGTGGATTTACCGATTCTGGACCCGCCTATTGAGCCCCCAAGCTCCTAAACACCCTTGCCGTATCCGAACGTTTTGGATTCGTGGATCCAGGAACGGATATGATTCAACGAAACGGCCCGTAATGACGACATAATCGAAAACAGTAAATTAATGTGGCTGCTTGGCTTTAATGTCAGGTAGATTAACAAATGGAAGGCTGTTATTAAAGCCAAGTCACAAATTAGGTTACCGATCGTAGAATATTCTAGATGGTTCTCATGAATTCTGATTTTATTAGAAGGGGACCCTGCAGTATTGGTATCTACATGTAGTTTGGCACTGCCCTACGCGTTCAACGTCATACCAAAACGCCTAAACACCACAATCATATGTCTCGTCGATCAGCCCTGCGGCAAACCCATTGGTGGTGCTTTTCTTTTGTGACATGGCCCCGTAAGCTTTGCTCTGATAGGAACAGTCCCTCTACGCGACTCTTTTGTCCGTCTCCGCTGATGTGGCCTTTTCTCCCTCATCAGGGTTGAGGTAATTGGCATCCTCAGCTGCTTCATACTCGGCAATCAAGTCCGTCACCACCTCCCTAGCTTCGTCGAACTCGTGGAAATTCTCCGAGAAAGGTGCCGTTTTCTTGTAGCTGTCTATGAAAGCATTGCGCTTCCTCATGCCGTCGTATTGACGAACGATTCGTTTGAATAGCTGCTAATGTGTTAGCTGTCGCGATATGATCAAAATACGTTTCGGACGTTACTTACGGTTGCGATGCTGGTATGGTTGGCCAGCATCAGGCCGCTGACACGATGGCTCATCGGGATATACGGACTGCGCTTCGTCAGGGCAACCTGGATACTCGCTGGGCCCCATGGTATGAACGTTGCTAGTCTTCGTTCGCGAATACGCAGTAGACTCTTATGAACATCCGTCGGATCAACCTCACCCTGGATGACGTTCAGAATGGAGATGTAGCAACTCTTCTTGCCTGGTATAGTTGAGACCATACGGTTCTTAGGTTGTAGTAGTCGTCTCATGACATCTAATACGGTAGTCTTGCGAACTGTCTTGGCTTGCTCAACTTGGTCACCGGTGAATGGGGTATAGGAGGTCATCAAGAAGTGGCAGCGTGGTGTGGGTATTAGTGATGCCAAAATGCTGACAAGGTCGTTGTGCATATAACCGGGATATCGCAGGGTGGTTGTGCTAGCCGACATGACTGTTGAAACTAGCTGATTGGTCTGTTGGAACGATGGCTCCTGAACGTGCAGTCTGTCTGCTGCGATATGGGACAATGCTCCGTTATCTAGAACGACGACCGAGTCGGCATTTTGTGTGAGGCGTCTCATTGAGAGCAGACTGTTATACGGGTGGACGACAACATCGCCTGAGTTTGTGGTATCGGGGAACACCGAGTACGTCTGGATGATCTTCTTGGGAAATCTGTCGTTCATTCGTTCGAGGAGGAACGAACCCAGCCCAGAGCCCGTACCACCGGCGATGGAGTGTAGTAGCATGAACCCCTCAAGAGAATCGCTTCCGTCTGCTTCGCGCTCTATCATCTCCATGATTTCTTCGTGGACAGCCTCGCCCGTTTGGTACCCATCACCCCAGTTGTTCCCTGCGCCGACGCCACTTTTGCCGACGTAAAAGTTCTCCGGGTTGTAGATGTTTTTGTAGGGACCAGTTTGAATGCCATTAATAACGCGCGGCTCAAGGTCAATTAGGATTGCTCGGGGAATATATCTCGTATCGTCACTTTGGTAATAGAAAACGTCCTTTCGATCGCCGCCCTCCGTCGCAAAATCCTCGAGGTTGCCATCTTGGTTAATACCGTGTTCTTGGCAGAGCTGCTGCCAGAACTGACTGCCAACTGAGATATGTTAGCAAAATTTGACTTGTCACCATGTATTACCTCCATCATAGCTAATGGGGGTTATCACTTACTGCTGTTGCCGCACTGGCCTGCCTGGATTGTGATGATTTCTCTTGGAACGAATAATGTTAGATCTGGCGGTTACTTGTGGAATTCATTTTGAATGGCATACCTTGGCATTATTATGACATCTGCCAAATTATGACGAGTTTGGCGCTGAAGTTTCCAGATTATTGACCTCGGCGATGACACCTCCTAAGCTTATTCTATGAAGGTGTATTCTTATCGGGGCACTTTTACGCGTCGCGCGTTCAATCACAACCTGAAGGGGATCCAAATTTGGCGGGGTTACCTAGTATACAGTTACTGATAATTAATCGCAGCCCGGCTAATAAAGCTACTTAAATGCAACTATATACTCTATAATAGCATTATAGCCTTGATATTAATAGCCATTTATTTAAGCGATATTCCTCTAGTCTTGGCGTTCGGTCGAGGGCCCCTCTTGACTTGGATATTTGTTTGCCATGTGAGTTCCGTCGTTTTGTTCCTGCAGGTGCTATGTATGTTACATGCCTATTCGAATGGTTCATGCAAGAGCGAGCGGATAGAAGCTTGAATTCAAAATCCATCCCCACTGTCTTAATGTTAAGCTCCCGGGTTTGATTCTTACATATAGATCAGACAGAATGTTCTCTTTTGACTCGTCGAGACTTAATCACAGCTTGGTCAAATGGAAACGAACTTCGAAACATGACAGCTTAAGCTCCACTATAGTTCGGAGAATTTACCTAGTACTCACGGATATCTTTATGCGAAACAATCGAAACATTCTAGAATAATCATTGAATAGACGAAACTCGGCATCAAGTTCGATAACCTAATGTAATAGTATTTTCCGATTTTATTCTCTGCCCTAGACGAATGACGTACTATTTTTGTCCGATTACAGCTATATCAGAAGCTCGACCATTGATTAAGACAAGTACCGAATTAAACCTTTCGACAACTTCGTTTCTGAGTGGGATGGATGCTGAAGTACATAAAAGTTTCAAACCAATTAAAGGTGTGGACCCCTGGAATAATTCAAGTTGGTATCACAAGTAGCGAATGCATGCGTGTGATAACCTCCCGACTCCAGGGCTCCAATCAGTTGGCTCAGTGTCCCATCTTGCCGCCAATGCAGCCATGGATAAGGTAGGTAGCTGCCCGGGTACGCACCCGAGGGCCAAAGGCTAAATAAACCACGAGGGAACCAAAGTCAGCACAGCCTGACGGGAACTAACCTAACCTAACCCAAACCTTCTTATAACAATAAGTGCATGAGGAAGGAGTTTCTTCCTCGATCCTATATACATCAATCTCACCCGACACCCGACACACGACACACATCCGACGCACCCACCATCTTCATTTTCGCTTCCTCCTATGGTCTAGTTCCCCAAGTTTCTTCTGCTTAATTTTGATTAATCCTTTCTGATGTACATCATGTTGAATCCATAATCCATATATTCGGTACCCCTTACTTATTCCTCATTCGTTCAATTGACGCATCTGCATTCCCTCCCCCCCACATCCAATTAAAGCAAGCGAATTTTTTCTATCCTGATAGGGGAGGCGGTTTGTACGAATCGAGGTTTTCGGTCAGGGTCTTGACCAGCAACGCGCTAATATTAGATTTACCACGGCGCAACTTTCGAAGGGTGGGAGCCACACGCTCGGCCGCCAGCCATGCAGAGATCGGCTGCCACCACGCCGACGCAAAATGCGACTCCTTTCTTTTCCACAAACATCTGGGGGAATAGTGGCACCAACTCGAATTCCCAGTCCCAGTCCCAGCCCCAGTCGCAGCAGGGAGGCGCTAGTTCTAGTAGATCTCGGCCGGGTACGAGTTCGGGAGATCGGGATAAGGACAAGGAGCGGGAACCTAACGTTCTAACTAAAGACCGCGAGCGCAAACCTTCTTTTGGGCGCAAGCCATCGTTCTCTTCCCCATCCAAGGGGAAACGCCGTGCAAGTTCATCCAATGCATCATCAGGTACTAGCGGCCAGATCAAGACCGACGCTGCTGCACCACCCGCCATCCCTCCCGATTTCGCGCTTGCGGCTGCGGCCAAATTGTCGAGAGAACTTGAAGTAGTTCCTTCGCCGGCATCGACCGATTCCTTTTCCAAGATGATAGGCCGGACCGCGCCGACGCCTATCAACGGCTACTATCCAGCTTCTGCGACCTCTCCCCCTTTACTTCAGACCGAGATTCCTTCTCTCCATCAACATATTCATGAGGTCGCCAACAAGAGGATATCGACTTTGGATTACCTACGCAAAGCGTGTGTTGCTCTTTCTACTGCTCTACGTCTTTCGTTATAACACTGACTCTTACGCGCTAGTCATGAGGGTCGAATATACTGGTTCAATACGCTGCTCTTCGACAAGCCCGATCTGGCACGCATGCCTTACTTCGATAGTCGCAAACTTGCTTACCGCGCTACCAACTACCTTTTACTTGGCTTGTCGTTACCTGCCGTAATCGATCTTAACTCGGCCACTCCCCTCGAATTTCTCCGTTCTCTCAATACCCTCCTAGCCGAATTCGAATCCTACCAGCAGATACATACAGAGAATGGCGTGAATACAAGCTCGCTTTCTCGCGCCCGCATACCGAATATGTTTCGCCGAGGGCCTGGCGGAAGAGGGCGCAGGCAGTCAGGGGCGGCTGACATGTACACGGACACCAGTAGCAACGGCCTAGCTAGCGGCTCGGCGGTGAATTCGGTGCCCACGAGCGTCATCAACTTCGGGTTGGGCGGCGAAGGG
Source organism: Hypomontagnella submonticulosa (assembly GCA_022984865.1). Taxonomy (NCBI): domain Eukaryota; kingdom Fungi; phylum Ascomycota; class Sordariomycetes; order Xylariales; family Hypoxylaceae; genus Hypomontagnella; species Hypomontagnella submonticulosa. The sequence continues at coordinate 380,637 of JAJKLF010000004.1, read as the reverse complement.
AACGATCTCGTACCCGGCGAGGAGTACACACATCTACTTACCCCCAATCTCCCTTTCGACCCCGACTTTTTCGAGACGTTCGCAACGTTGTGCGACGTGTTAATCGATTGTTATTCGAGACTCATGACTCTTCTTCCTGCAGCCAAAGACTGCACCCCCATCATTGCGGAACTATTCACCAAGGCCGATTTGAAGATCCGCAAAATCATCATCCAAGGCGTTGTTAAAGAGTTCGAAGATTCAAGCCGAGCAGGCTTGAAGCAAGAAGTTGCCAGCGTGGGGAAGGTGGTCCTCGGCGGTTTGATATGATTGATGGATAAACCCACCTACGTATATGCACGTAATGGTGGTTCTGTATACTAATTGGCTTGTGTTGCCATGCGGATGTTTTGGGGTCACTTTTGGTTAAGGATACCAGGTAGCATGGGTTATGCGGCACTTCGGCGTCGAGTTACGGTGAGCTTCAAATGCATATATATGACGCTCAATAGTATACTACTAGGTCGAAAATCAAGGCCAGTATATAAATATAATTCGACATTACTGTCACAACTTTATTAAGACTATTTGAGTGATACATGTGGGAGGCTATGTGACATGAAAAGAGTATATAATGAAGTTCATCAGATACCATAACGCATTTGTAGTCTTCAAGGAGCTAAATCACAAAGTGATCGCCTCAGTGCTTGACTCTATTTAGGTAATCATCACCTGAACTCAACTTGCTGCCGTCGATTGATCCCCCAATTCCCACAGCCTTCAATCCAAACAGTCAGAGAAAGGAGATGACTTCCCACGAAGCCCAGAGATTAAAATTGTCTGGCTGCCTTTCATGAAGGGAACCCCCTCGCACCAAGAATGAGCCCCATCGAGTAACCAAGCTCCCGGAGGAAGCTAGGCAATCGCATAACTATCGATCTCGACAACAAAGGATCTACACCCGTCCTTCGCGCCCCTGCCTGCTCGATCCACGGCCACAACTGTCATCGACACATCCTTTCAACAGTATACATCGAATCCACCGAACCAAGAGCGCGGACTCATATCTTCGTCCATAAGGTCTCCAGGCCAGTAAAAGCGATAGCTACATGCGAAAAAAACGAGCGATGTAACAACAGGCGGGGCGAATCGTCACAGAACAAGAGACAGACGGGGAGACATAAGCCGCAGTGCTTCTATGGCGGCGCGTTTCCGCATTCCTTCCAGAAGAAGGACGTCCGGGGACTTTCTCCCAAAGCTGTAGAATGTGGGAGACGAACAATCGTGGACTGGACGTCTCTGTATGTAGCTTCGATAGCGATTTGTCGGGCGAGGGGGTTGAAGAGAGAAGGAAAAGAAATAAAATTTTTGTTGCCGTAAAGAAACTTTTAAGGTGGAAATTCCAAGTCGGAACAAGTGGCCCAAGCTTCCCGGCACATTCAGTGGGACCGAGTAGTCTAGGCCAATCACAATGCTAAGTTCGTTCAAGCTCTTTATTTTCCAGCTGACTCGGGGCGCTAGGTAGAGTTCGGTAGCTGCTACTATGTAGAGCTTAGAGCTGCTTAAGTCACTACGTACCTCAAAGACATCGTAGTTTCCTTTAGTGCAACATTTTTTGTTGCTTCGGCACGCGTTCCTTCACGGCCAAACTTCGACATCCAATACATAAACCAACACGTGCAAAAACACCCACACTTGATTTACACCTAGATTTCCTGCATAACTCTGCACGTACCTTCAACCTAACAACTACCTACCACTGAACGGACATACACGGATCGCCATCCAATTCTTCGTTTGATCGAGGATACATCCGGAATCTCAAGGGCGGCCTCGAGCTAGCAGCGATCGGCTCTACCGACCGCTCTCCTCTACCCGCCTCGCGAATATACACAATCGACTTCTACGCACCATTACACGGCCGCCATAGCCACATTCGGGCAAGATGTCGGGACTCTTCGGAAGCGCTGCATCGTCTTCGGCTAACAGCAATACGATCGGAGATCTGAAGAATGACGTCCCTATCTCGAACCCTCCCGAGGACACAATCTCCCGCCTCGCCTTTTCACCTACGCAGGACATCCTAGCAGTCTCAAGCTGGGACAAGAAGGTCCGCATATACCAGATTGCTTCCAATGGCTCTAGTGAAGGAAAGCATATGTATGAGCACGACGCTCCTGTTCTCAGCGTAGATTTCTCCAAGGTAAGCTAAGCTCTCTCGGGACTTCCTCCCAAGTCGTCATACTAATATTCGGCTCTAGGATGGCCAGAAGGTTGCCTCCGCAGGTGCAGACAAGCAAGCCAAGGTCTGCGACCTTCAGACTCTCCAGACGGCGCAAGTAGCCGCACACGACCAACCCATCCGATACGCGCGATTCTTCGAGCTGCCGAACTCGAGCGGCCCGATGTTGGTGACCGGCTCGTGGGATAAGACCATCAAGTACTGGGACCTGCGACAAAGCACGCCTGTCGGTACCGTGCAATGTCAAGAGCGTGTATATTCCATGGACGTACGCAACTCGCTCCTAGTTGTCGGAACCGCAGATCGTTACGTCAACGTAATCAACTTGCAGGACCCTCTGAAGTTCTACAAGACTCTGCAGAGTCCCCTGAAGTGGCAAACCCGGGTCGTCAGCTGCTTTACCGATGCTACTGGCTTCGCTATTGGCAGTATTGAGGGCCGTTGCGCTATTCAGTACGTTGAGGACAAGGATGCTGGGTAAGTCACATGTTCCACCGTATTTCACAAGTTTTATTCCTGAAAATAATTGCTAACGAATATAATGCAGTTCCAACTTCTCGTTCAAGTGCCACCGCGACCCTCCGCAAGGCAACATCACGCAAGTCTACTCGGTCAACGACATCTCCTTCCACCCGCAACACGGAACATTCAGCACGGCCGGTAGCGATGGCACATTCCACTTCTGGGATAAGGACGCTAAGCACCGACTTAAGGGCTACCCGACCGTGGGAGGAAGCATCACGGCCACGACCTTCAATGCGAGCGGTAACATCTTTGCGTACGCTGTGGGCTACGACTGGAGCAAGGGCTACATGGCGAACAGCCAGAACTACCCCAACAAGGTGATGCTGCACCCGATCCAGGGAGACGAGTGCAAGCCCAGGCCGAGCGCCAAGAAGCGTTAGAATCGCGGCTGCGACCGTGAGAAGCAGAAGAAGGCGAAGTCGGTGCACTTCGACTGAAGAGGGTCAGTCTATCCATCCATCTATCTTTCTACGTCTTCAGGGTCGCACACGGACTGGGACTCCTGTGCCGCGATTGCATGTTGTCTAGATTACTAGTCGCTCGGCTGGGCTCGATTCTTGTTTAAGTCCCTGGTTTCCCCCTTCCTTCCTTTCTTTCCTTCGGGCGATCGAGAAAAGCACGACGTTGATTTATCGATGATTGCTTTATAATGGTCCGAAAGAGGGAGAAAGAAAAAAAAGAAAAGCAATCGGCGTATGGAGAGAGGGGAAATTTGTTGTCTACTTGGCTGCTTTGCACAGGATCTGATAGGTTGCGATTAAGGGTGCTTGGGCATGGACGCGAAGTGAAGACGGATGATACCATGCGCTGCGCTCTACTAAGTAGATAGATAGCTAATGAAGAATAATACATCCCCATTACTGGCGCACGGTCTCGGAAGTAGTTGAGAGGTATTGTTACGGAAGAGGCGATATTTTCGTCCCTATTTCCAAATTGACTTGCCGCGGTAAGGTCTTTCTTGTTCTAGCAACGCCGTATAACAAGAGCGTATCATGCTTACATGCATATGTACGTGGCGATCAACCAAGATCTCATGCTTCTAAATATTGTAGGCCTAATTAGAGGTAGGTCACCGGCAGCCTAGGTAAATTTCTATTTCATCATATATCCCTCCACTTGGGCACTGTTAGCAAACGCTCAGGTGTAGAGCACCCAGCATCCTTCCAACCGCATTCCTCGACCTCAGCTAGACACCGCGGAAAAAACAAATATACCAACCTCAGGACGCGGAAGCGACAAGCGTGCCGGTACACCCAGTAAACGCCCAAGCGAGAAGCAGAAGGTCCATTCCTCGCCCTGTTTTACTAATGACGATGTTTGCTCTCGCTGTAGAAGAGTACCGTGGGAATAGCTAGTAACTACTTCCCTTTGTAAGGGAAAACATGGGCATCCCAAAGTCTTGACTAGAGACGTCACCGAGTCCCATGAACGGCTTAATTTCATCCAGTTGCAAAAATCAAACCACCCTCATTAGACGGATGCTCACTGCGAGCTATCTCGGCATGAGAAGCCTTATTTGGGCGAAGGACGAGGTTCTCAAGGCAGTTGTCTTCTAATCGTGGCAGTAACTTGTTATTCATGATTGCAGATCATAAGGAATCCCTAAGCTTGTTCATGGATCTGGGCTCAAGGACGGGTTCCTGGGACTCTCCAGGTCAGATAAATTTGTTGCTTTCGGGGTTCGGCTCATGATATCTCTTTCAGCCAGTTACCGGAACGTGTGGCTTATTGTCGCAACAACCACGGACGACTGTGTACCCGCGAGTCGTTTCCATTTCCTCGCAAATTGCGTGTAGTTGATTACGAAGACATGGGGCGAAGGATAGTTACCGCTCCTGAAATGTGTAGATATGCTACTCCATCCTACGCGTTGGGGGAGGATGCTGCTAAAAACTTAATAATGCCTCGGAGCTCATAAGAAGTGTTGCAGAGCCTGCCGACAGTAATATGGTACCCGATGATGCTACGGATGACACAATAATTGGCGAGGTTAGAGATTTACGAGCTTAGGACAACTGCGGGTCAAGTTGGTTGACGATAGAGTTACCGTAGGGGCTAGGCCATAAGACTGACACATAACCGGATGTCGTGGCAGGAGTAAGTTAAACGGGTATCTGACTTTATATATAATAGTCGCTCATTCTAGCAGTTTTAACTATCGGAACATGAGAATTTGAATTATTTGACGACTATGAAATATCTTGATGCCGTCTAGACATGTGGTCCAACCGAATACCTTAACACCTGTCTTAGGCCTCTAGGCCCATAATCCTTATTATATACCCTATATTAAAGCAGGACGCCGCGTCGTTAGGGGTTGTAGAGCATTGTACGTAATCGTAGGTGGCCGATTAAGATTCATGAGTTCAGGGATAATTTCGACCCCTATTTCACTGGATGACCAATCGAACTAAGTGGCAGCTATGACACCTCTTAACTAAACTCCCTACTACAATAGCGTAACTAGTAAAATAAATAGTAACTACATAGTATACACGTCTTGGGTACATGTACGTAGTGTAAGTTTTCTCCAGTCTTGTATAGTCACGTGATCAGGTCATGTGATACCCCTTTTCATGACCTAAGATCAAGCGCTTCCCCGGGATGAACTGCTTCATCTCATACTGTGTGTAAGTATATGTAACTGTAATGAAATTTAATTGAATATACAATTTAACTCAATTAGGGCGTAGTTAATGATGTGCTCAACTTCACTCCATAAATGGGTTTTATGGACTCAGTTGAGTTAATGCCGGCTTTGTGAATGAACAACCATCTAATGAAATGAAGAGCCTTACCTCGGAACTACCGGAAATAGAAACCCACATAGAAGAGCCCACTATTTCGACCCGTGAGCTATTTAAACCACGTCGGTAACTCGTTATAATACAATATGACCTAGATGTTGCATAGAGGCTGCACTAATACGTACGGACTAAATCAGGATTAGATGGGAAAGATCGAATTGGAAAGTTAATAGCGTGAGATAATAAACGTGCGTATTTTGTAGCGAGTGTGTAGATATTCATTTCATGCTTTCATATCCCTTTCCCTTCATATTGCTCCCCCAATACCCATCATCACCAGGTTAGACACGAGACCCAGTATGAACGAATACCTAAGCAAAACCGCCGCTCAGATGGCCAGGTTTCCCCAAGGTTGCATGTTCGAGGTGTTGGTACTGACTAGGACTCCTGGTATCATCGAACTTGGCGCCACGATGATAGACGGAGACGAGTACAAAGGGGTCCTCGCTCGGTGGAATATCGTAACCGCCGTTCTAGCTCCAAAGTTAGATTCGAAGCATTAAAATGATGGGGAGAGGGGGAAAATCAAGGTAGCATGAGATGATACTCGTCATACCGTTCTAATTCTCCGGTGTAGATTCTTTTGGAGGTGGTGCCCGATTGCGTGTTTGTCGGGCAAATTACCGCTGTGGCAAGCTAGCAACGCGACGGTGATCGGAATCTGAGCCGTCGAAAAGGTGTTCTCGACGGCTTTGCGTCTACTATTGTCGCAACCCGGTGCAGCTCGGTTGCGATAAATGGAATTGGTGAATGTATACACGAATCCTAGATCGATGCACAACTTCCAAAAAGAGTTTTGTCGGTTTTGTACTAATGGTGCACCAGAGCTACAAGTGCATCCCGTGTCATATCCCTGGAGTTTCTCTCCTTACGTAAATGTGATAACTCGGCTATTTCAAGCCGTTCAACTGTAGGTAACCGCAAATGGATGGGCCCCTCAAAGAGGGTGAGCTGAAGATGCGTCGCCGACCTACTGCAGGTTGAAACTAATAGGGACCAGGCGAGCGATGGGAAGTGATGCACGATGTGATCAATTGCGGTTGGCTGAATTATCTTTCGAGAATAATGTGGTAGCCGAAAGATACGACAATATATATCTTTCATAGGCCGGTTTTCATGCTTAAGACAACATATGCCCGTATTTCACGGCTTGATCTTTGCATGACAGACGCCACTCGGCCGGGAAGGCAAATTAAAGCGTCCCGTTCCTTTGCATGATTTTTGCTTCTTTCAGCCGTGCGAACTGGCTTTTCTGACTAGGTGACGTTTGATGGCTTGCGTGGACCCTTACACGGCTTGACATGCCGGTCGTTTAACCTGGAGGTTTGTGTAGCAAGGCTTCTTGCCGCCCTTCCGATCAATTGCTCTTTTGTGCATTCCAATATCTCATCCCGATTCGGCAGTTTCAGTTGTGCCACTTTGTATACTCTACAGGTTGATAGGTGGGAAAGTGAGGCTGAGACAAAAAGGGGGCCTCTATAGGAATTTTTCCATAAACCGAATTCGCATCTAAAAATCACTCTTCAACGGTTTTAGTTGTCACTACACCATGGTTCCACCAAGGAATACTTCATCAGCTGCAGCCATCATGATATATACCTCACATAGGCGGTGATCGTGCTTGTATTGGATTTAAAGCATCTATGCTAAGATATTGGAGGTGAACACGATTGGTTATCGAAATAGTAAGGCGAAGACTTGATTAGTGTGACCAATATCATGATGGATCAAATGGTTTTATTGCTGCAACACGAGAGCATATACCTTTCAGCTTCTGTATAATCATATGCCGGTCCGATTATGTCCTAGGGAATCAAAAACTATATGGTTAGTTTGGATAGCAGGCCACCGTTTGGGAAATGCGCGTCGATCGGATGATCAAGAGCCTCGATAATTGGTTCGGTAAAAGGCCTTCAGGAATGCGTACACCGATCTGAATAGCACAACAGCGATACCCCCTCATCTATTGGGACAGAAAATAGCTCAGCTGGGCCATGGCCCTGTAATGGCCACGATCGGCGTCTTGGTGTAACTTGATAAATGTCATGTTTATCGTACCTATCCCTCTTCTGATAATTCATATATATTAGGTCTAATCCACTGACTGTTGGGTTGGAATATGCCAAACATTCCGAGTCACATACCACAGCAACCTACAACCCGCCATAGCTACACAGTCAACATGTCTTCAGAAGTGGTGAGAACCCATATCGAAACCCCCCTATATTATTCCACGAGTAACTTCTAACATATCGCCTCCTGAAGAAACCAGTCCCGACGATGCAGTCGTCTAACTCGATCAGCTTCGCATCCATCAGCCTTTCGGACGGTACCGACTACCTGTTCTACTACGACGACAACAAGAACATTGCCTGCCTCTCCGGCAAGGACGCGTCCGTCTTCAGCATCACTACCGTCCAGCCTACTCCGGGTGTCACCATCAAAGCTGGCGCAATCAGCCCCCTAGCTGCTGCCGCATGGGAGAGCCACAACGGCAAGCTTGAGGGGGTAAGTCATCAGCTGCAGTCACTGCACACCATAAACACAGACACTTCACTCGGATTTCTCTAACTTATATGATAGATTCGCCTCTACTACGTAGAAAGTAGCACGAACCTGATCAAGGAGCTCTGCTCCAACGACGGAAAGTCGTGGTGGAGCGGCAAATTCGACGATAAGAAGTTCAAGATCGGCCCCTCCGGAGGGCTGGCCGCATCGTGTGGCGACAAGCAGGCGGTTAGGGTTTTCTTCACGGACCCAGACAACTATGGGGAAATCATGGAGGCTTACATCAATAACGACACAAAACAGTGGAGATCCAACATCATTCACTAATGGCGTCCTATATATGTATACATATGTAGGGACCTATCTACATGTTCGCGCAGGTTACGAACGGCCTATGCGCTATAGGAAAAAGGGGGTTGTTCTCGCAGCTTCCCCATATTGACTTCGTACCGGAAATTTGCAGGGTGGAAGGGCGAAATTGTTGGTTCAACACCTCAATGAATGGAACATTCGTTAGCCGAGTTTAGATTGTCCTCAGTAGCAAATTCACACTCATTTTATCTGGCATAAGGCTCCAGTGATGTACTCAGTCCTGAGAAAGAGGGAAGCTCCTCCAATCCTGCCACCAGTTTTCACCGCTCGGTGGCCATAAAGATTCCCATACCGCCTCGTAACCGGTCATGTCCTTGACCTGTTCCTCAATCCAATCTCTCCAGCAGTTGACCAGCCGTCGCACAGAGATTTCGCCTCGGCAGTCCCTCTCGATACTCCAGGACTGTCCGACCCACATCAGCAAATACCCAAGATCAGCGTAATTTGGCGGGTGATCCCATCTGTCCATGTACCGCAGTTCTAGGTAGTTCAATTGACCATCGGGTGACATCATGTTGAAGATCGAACGCGCTAGGGAGGCATCAACAGCAGCGTTGATGAGGGCGTCGCGGATCCTATCGGATGGTATATCATTGTTGTTTGCATTAATGTGAGGCCCGGTGGTCGTTCCATCATACGGATCGGGAATTTCTTCATCCTCTCCTGGGATAGTTTCTATCGAAACTTCGAGCACGAGTCGGACGTGTGCTAATCGCGAGAGTCTGCTTAGTGCTCGGTAAATCCCTGTCTCATGAGCATTGCCTAGCTTTCTGTCGATGGGAAGCTCTAATCTCTTCAACTTAGGGCATTTCTCCACAAGTCTCCGTACGACAGCTTCGGTAAAAGCGATCCTAGGGCCTGGGTGGCGCCATTCCCAATCGGATCGACGCGGGCGGACTCGAAGGTTACGTAGCGTCGCACCATGACAACGTACGGCGGTCTCATATGTCCTTTTGCTAACGAAACCGTGAAGGTCCAACGATTCTAGAGGGTTCAGATGCTCGAGTAGTAGAACCATAGCCGCCTGCATTCTATCGCCTCCATTCTCGGGAAAATGCAACGATAACGCGAGCGCGCGCAAGGACTCGAAATTGCCGTCCATCGCTAGCTTGGCCAAGTATGGTAGCACTTCCTCACTAAGAACAGGGTCGTCGTCCTTTTCCATGTCGATCGCGAGGGAGCGTAGCTCTGAAAAGTTCGCGTAGCTCTCCAAACTCCGTATTTGTGAGTATTTTGTTATCCAGCCCGTTAAGCCCTCCCTGGAAGTCATATGTAAGGCGAGACTCCGGAGACGACCCGACTTAGTCTCACCTCCTACCAGTGCTGGGGGCAGAAATTTCGGCCGAGCTACAATAGAAGTGGCGTCTGAATCTTTCCAATCGCAGTCAACTAACTGGACATGTGCCAGGTTGGGCGCCGCCCCAGCCACCATGCGAAACACGGCCTCTTGATTTGCCCGCGTATGTATGGGACCCAAGGGATCTTCGAAGTCCTGGTTACGACACAGCGCGACAATGCTGTAAAAAGACGGTGACGTGACAAGCGCGAACTGGTCTGGGTCGGTAAAGCCGGGTTGTTCCGCGCTGGGCACGAGACAGTCAAGTTTGAGGGCGTGCATATGAAGTCGACAGCCTATGGAATGGATAGCTGATAGTATGGGTCGGGGCATATGGATCATGTCGGCCCAAACCAAGTCTTCGAGATGTGAAAGTCGACGGATAAAGTTAGCGAAGGCCGCTACATCCTCCATGCGCTTTATACTGCAGCCCTTAATGGAACTAGTGTTCCAATGCTCTCCGTCGGTAGGTTGGCAGAAGGGATGCATGTCAAAGTCGAGATATCTTCTCCCTCGATCATGGCTATACTCTAATCCCGACCTCTCCCACTCTATGTCTTCTCGGGATGCGCGCGTAACCTTGAGTCGGCGGACATAGTGTAGACGCCCGCCAACACTAAGCAGCTCGTTCAATCGTACCATCTTATTGTGTACCTCGCCCGAGTTACGAAGTACAAGGTGAATTTGGCTGAATCGCTGCTTTTGGGCCACGGAGCAGCAGTGCTTGTTTGCAAGTGCAAAGGCCTGAACGGTACGCAACGTGGGGTCGTCTTGTGCCATCAATTCGCAGATGCGTTCTAGGACGATGATAGGAAGACCCTCGAGGGTGAGCGCCATTTTGGGCAGATATCGTCGAGTAGTCTCCTTGTCTGATAGTGAAAGTGAAGGTTTAACGGCTTGGTGGAGAGAGCAGACGTATTGTAGTCAGGGAGAATGTGCTTTGTGGATCCAATGGTTTGTCTTAAGATCAGTGTTTACAATGGCAGTCAAGAGGTAGGTAGGTTGGTATATATAGATACGTAGTACAGGTCCGTGCATGCCGCCCATTGTGCACTCAGCATAGACTACGAGCACGGTATGAACTGCACTTTAGTTATGTACCTAGGCAAAGACGATCGTTATCGGAGCACTTGAGCTACTGATATCGGTAAAAATTTTACCAGCACGTGTACTTAGCAAACTTGTGAGCCTCTTAGCCGTTATCATTCGTTGAGAGTTACCATTATTTATAAAATTCCCTCGGAAAACAGAAATCCGGTGGTTTCTGATTATACTATTAGGTACTACTTGTGACTATGATTATATTATGATAACTGGTTTGATATTAGGATATCTATACCTACTTAATAAGTGTTATATCCAACTAAACAAACAACCATTCACTTAAACGTCAAATAATAGCAAATATTTTGAGTAGTAGCAAATACCTTAAGTAAATGGAAACAGTAACCTGCAAAATAATAACAAACATAATAAATAATGATTACCTGCTAGAGTGATAGTACCATAGTTTTGGTGGCTAAAGTAATGGTAATATATATAAGACAGGCCGTCAGTATTCATACCTCGTAGCTCATCCACATAGGCGATCTTTTAGTTATGGTCTAATACCTAGTTGGATAGAGCAGAGTAGATGAGAGCTTTACCTGTGGTGTCCCAGCCCCTATTTACCTATTTAAGGGGTCACGCCAAGAATCAAGGTAGGGAAACCCCGAGCCTTTAAGGACTATCTCCGCCGCAGAAGTAGTTGCTGCAATCGGCTAAACATAGGAGACTCAAGGGTTCCATTCTTGATTACCCAAGCATAATTCCGCACCAATTCTCTAGCATGTCGAGTAACGGCCAAGAAAATAGTACGACGGGGACCGTCCTGGCCAAGAAACCAAACGGCGGATAGGAGGACAAAATTCGATCCTGGGCCTTACGGAGACGCTCTATTGATGGAAGAGTGTCATGATACCACTGACGCAGGTTTCACAGTTCAGTAGATTTGTTGGCTCGGCATCGCTCTTCACCTCGCTTTCGCCTTGATAGTGCGGATTTAGGGCATTTCCTAGTCTTCTTAATACGGTATGCAGCTGTTTCAAAACATCTTCTGGTACTTCGGACATCTCGATCCAGTTTCTTCGAAGTTACTTCTTGGGCGCTCCGTACATATGGGTTCAACAATTGGAATTATCTGGTCCTGACGCCTTGAGAATTGCTGTGAATAAATTTATTCCTAGGTAGCACAGCAGACGCCCACTCCAGGGGGATAATATACCCGTAATATTGTCATTGGTCCATCCCTTGCTCATAATATTATCTAGCAAAAGGCCGCTGCGAGTATAAATGTTTAAGACTCAGCCTAACACCGGAAGGAATATAAGGAACAATTTACAAGCTTAGAGCATTAAGAACCATCCATGGTACCAGTTAGTCTCATATAATTCTCTATCGTCTGCCTATTTACATAGATAGATGCCAAGGTTAATACGCACTGCATCAACAAACTCAACGTATCTTTCACTATACCAAGCGCACTGAGCCGCTCGCAAGGCTGTACCCGAGTCTAAGGTTACACAGTACAATATCAATACTAATACTTGTAATGAACGACTAAGCACTACTATATAACGTAAGCAAATGAAAAAGTAAATAACTAATGATGTCAGGTGTCCTTATAAGTGAAGTGGCCATGACAAAGTACTTACTTTACTGACACTATCCAGAACCGCGGAGTTTCCTTTCCACTATATAGTTGAAATCAATTTCGTAATCATAGTGATCCGTTTAGGCCGTTTGGGTTTAGGGGTATTTGATCTGGCATTTGAAATACTAGAAACGGGCCTTATATAATTACTACCGCCAGGTAATTTAAGTCGGAGAGCTACACTCGAGTCTTAGAGGGCGCAACTTCCAAGCTTCGCCAGTACGGGTTTCAAGCCGTAACCGTCCGTACTGTCAAGTGATCGGTGACAAGACGGTGCTATCTTAGGAATGTACGCACTACAATCGCCAATACACTCGCTAACCTATTTGACCACCTGCCTACCTGCATTTACCAAGTTAATCCACAACCTAACTGCAGATCGAGCGCCTGAAAGCCTTGAACGTGACGACCTTGAATCTCCGTGCTAAGTTGATAAGCAAGGTCTGCAGTAGTTTCGTTTGGACTGTGCTATTGTCACGCATATCGTAGTTTCCCCGTTAAGTCTCTAGTCACCGGTTTTTCTTGTCCATTTTTTCAGGCACCCATTCTAACTGTCAAATTTCTAAAAATTTGACATCCATCCATTAACAGTGCAGCGCCCTTCAACCAAATTCATCATCAACACCTCAACAATCGCTGTGCGGTTTATTGATGATACAATTCACACAGGTTGAGTACCTACACATCAACCTACCTCCCTATATACGCGAATCTGTCTAATCACCATGGAGGCGTCAAACTGGTACGCGACGGGCGTAGAAGCCATCCTACCTCGCCAGGGATTCGCGTTCCCACCCAACCACAAGATCTTTGATCACGACGAGGACTGGATCAGCGTCAAATGGGCGCTTCAGGCCCAAGTCTCTGGCCGTACTAAGAGTGGCGTCGACGCTGCTCTTGCGGCTATCATGGTAGAGGCCAACAGGATTGCTGGTACCGTTGTCAACTCGCCGGTCAAAGTCCCAGTCACTGCCGTATTCGAATCGGCAAGAAAGTTTTACTCCTGGACTAAGATGGTCAAAGATGACTGTTTCCCTGGCCTCATGCTTGACCTCATCAGCGCCCGCCGCGCATACAAGAAGCTCGCAAGCACCCGAGGTCTCGCTGATCACGACAATGAGAAGAAGCAAGGTCAACGTAAGATAGTTCACGCGTTCTTTATTGAATATTATTCATAATATCAGTTCTAACATTCTTCTTATTATAGTGGCGATGGCTATTGATCAGTGGAAATACACATACCCGATCGCGTTCGCCATTGAGGATGACGACAACTACTCCGATGACTACTCCGAAGATCAGTCCGACAGCGACAGTCCCAATTCACCTTGGAAATTTATCTCTGATGAAAGAAATAAATCCCGCTTTACAGACATGAGGAAGATCGACGAGGAGTCCAGTTCTGAGGATGAACGATATGACCCGTGTTGTGAAGTTGGATCCGGGGGTGGGGCCGCGATGATGATGAAGCGACGTCAAATCAACCCGGAGAAAGGACGGCTTGGAAGTGGATACCGCATGTGGTAGCGGACGGCAAGTGGGGTATCTCGCGGAAAGCGCCGCATGGTCTGGAACCTTATGGAATGAACCAATCAAAGTCTATTGCTTTCCCCACCTACCCTTTTCGTTCAACTTCTTCGATGCGGCGTGCAGATTGCGCTTTGCTTAGTCATGTACACAGGTACATATGTAGTTCGATGAATTTTAATGGGGTTATCACTGACCCCGCAATGTGCGCGTCATGCGATTGATACCTAGGTACTTCACAAATACATCATATGACAAACCCGAATCCCTTCAGTAACCGCTACATTTAAAGAATAAACGTAAGTTAAACTCATGTTCCGTGATCTCTATTCTCCGAACCGTGTAGCCGGTATCACGATGGCATGACGCCAGACCGAGTGGAACCGCAAGGAAATGCCTAGCTGGGCAAGATAGCTCTAAGTTAGCTAGCTCTATCTTCGATTTACCTCGCCCGTGATCTGCTTATCTAACAAAGAACTCACCTTGAACCTCCGATCTCGTCTTCGGACCTTGCCATCGTCGTTCGTCGGATACTTGGAATGTTATTTATCTAGACCTTACCCCTATTGTGATCTGGGCCCTGACCTGTCACCTTCATAGACCAAGACAAATACCCAAGCCAAGCCCTCGACATTTATCCCCTCTATTTGATTAAGCTTTACTGCCAAGGAAACATACCTATCGCCTTTTACTTATACATCGTCTACCTGTCACCTGAACTCTTTAAGCACCTTGGGCTCTTCACTGAACCATCGATCTGGAATATATCAATTGATAGAAACTCGCAATTGGGGACCTACATACGAGCTAAAACCAAGATGCTCCAAGCCATCTCCTCCCAACACGACGCGCACCACGAGCGGCGGCGCAAGAACTCCCTCGCCAGCCTCACGGCCTCGCTCCGCGACGAAAAAGCGCACCTCCTCCTCGCGGCCTCGGGCTCCGTGGCCACCATCAAGCTGCCCCTCATCATCGAGGCGCTGGCCCGGCGCCACGCCGAGCGCGGCAGCGGCAAGGAGCTCAGCATCCGCGTGCTGCTGACGCCGGCCGCGACGCGGTTCCTGGCGGGCCAGTCGCGCGAGCAGCCGCCCGTGTCGTCGCTGCTGGCCATGCCGTGCGTGGACGGCGTGTATGTCGATGCGGATGAGTGGCGTGAGCCCTGGAAGCGGGGCGATCCGATCCTGCATATTGAGTTGCGACGATGTGAGACTTTTCTTCTGCCTTTCTCGATTCCCCCCATCCCCCCCCTTTTCTGAATTTCTCCGAATGCCACACGAAAATCCCTATAACTAACACCGCATTAAAAAGGGGCCGATATCCTCGTCATCGCACCTCTAAGCGCCAACACTATGGCCAAGATCGTCGGCGGCTTCGCCGACGGCATTATAACGAGCGTCGTGCGCGCGTGGGACGCGTGGGGCGAGCTCGATAGCGACGTAATCGCGCCGCCCTTTGGCGAAGCGGCAGCTACGAATGGGTCGGGGAGAAGGCGGCAGAAGAAGAGGATTATTGTGGCGCCGTAAGTAACGCCCTAGCTATGCCTTACCCCTTTATTCTTTACGTCTTTAGAGCTCACTCTTCTCTCTCTCTCATATATATATATGAATTAGGAGGTCTTGCTTGCCCTAGAAGCATAAGTATCAGGCGAACAGTCAATGCTTTTCTTCTCCAAGGAAAAAGTTGTAGTCTGCTAACTCCGAAATCACAGCGCTATGAACACGGCAATGTGGCGACACCCCGTCACAGCGAAATCCATCCGGGTACTAGAGGAAGAATGGGGCGTCAACCGCAGCAGCAAGAAAGCAGCGCAGACGGGGATCGAAGAAGACGGCCAGAAGACGGAGGAGAAGGAGAAAAGCGACGGCGTCGAGGATGATTCCGGTTGGTTCGAGGTTCTGCGGCCGCAGCAGAAGACGCTTGCTTGTGGCGACGTGGGCGACGGCGCTATGATGGAGTGGAAGGAGATTGTGGCTGTTATCGAGGACAGGTTGGGCTTGGACGAGTGCAAAGGCTAAATTGATCGATTGATGGAATAATGGGCTTTGGGGGTTGACTAGCATAGGCGGGGCGGTAAAATGCCGGGTTGATCGGCATTGTGGATGGTCACAGGCGTTACGGTTCGTCTCTTCTGATCAAAAGTCAGAATCTCGTACCACAGATGAGTTTCTAAAGGAGTCATTGCACGTGTATCAACTTACCATAAAACCAATCATCCCTACGTGACAAGTGCGAATGTCACATCACATCGCCAGCGTGTCATAAGTAACAAGTAATGCCAAAGTACTACAGTAATCTACGTGTCAACATTCACCAAAACACATGGGACTATTAAAATCAGTAAGTCGACGGTTGATTTACGAGCTCTAAGAAGCTGTAGACTATTATACATTCCAGTCGGAGACGGAATGCCAACTATCCCGCCCTTCCTCGCGAGACCTCTCTGAATACCATGCCCCTTTTGCTCGAGAAAAGTGAAAACGCAAAACAGAAAAACAGCGCGAGCGAGAAACACTCAGCCTACGCCCTGTGTACGAATAAAGAAGCGAAAACGCGTTTGTCGGGAGGAACAAGGTTCCATGAAAACGGATCCGAATAACCGATTCATTCATGTCCTCCGGCGGGGGAAGGTTTGGGGTGAAAAGAAGCGAAAAGGGGCAGGCGAGAAGTCAACAATGATCCGTCCGGGATCCGCCAATGCAATGCAATGCCGAGCCATGAAACCACCGTCCTATGCATGGGATGAAAACTCCTGAAGATGCTGCAACGTTGTTGTTGTACAATTACAAGTAATAGTTCTTAGGTATTAACCTGGCTTTGTCGCCAGATCTAGTAGGACCTTCGGATCGATCACTTCAGATCGTTCGGATCGTGTCGAAAAGTACATTTATCGCCCTTAGCACACTGGCCCTTCGCCCAGAACGTGCAAGGTTTTGTACCGATGAGGGAGCGGTTGATGCCCTTATGGTCCTTGGTGCCTCGATGGAAGTCCTTACGGCTGCCGCGATCGCCACTATCGCGCTGATTAGAGACGCCTTGGGTCTGCACGCCCTGTTGCTGGGAAGATTGAGACTGCATGTCAAAAGACTGGGCGTTATAACCGTATCCACCGTATGCCTGATTAGATTGGGGCTGCACCTGAGCCTGGGCCTGAGCCTGGACCTGAGGCCAGCCTTGCCAGTAAGCGGAATTCGAGGTAGGCGCTACGGTAGAGGTTGCAGTATGGGTTTGGTTTAACGCAGCTAGGATATTCTGCAGACTGTTGGCGTCTGGCTGGGCTGGTGTAGGAGGCGCCGCTGGGGGGGCAGGTGGCGAAGCTGCTTCCTTTAGCGCGGCAAGAACCTGTTGAATAGCAGGATTCATCTGCGCGGTCGGTGGGGGTATGCTGTTCTGAGCTGGTTGAGCAGCAGGCTGGGGGGCGTGCTGACGGGCTTGAAGAGCCTGGACTTGTTGAAGGATCGCAGCGTATTCGTCAGGAAGCTGCTGTTCCGGCTGGGGTTGCAGCTGAGGAACTTGGGGTTGCTGAGCCAACGGCTGAGGTTGAGGCTGGAAGTGTGTTTGCTGATTTGCCTTTGCCTCGAGGTCACGATTGCGACCGTCGTACCACTCCTTAACGCGATCTGGACTCGCGCGAATGTGCTTCGGAGGTTCAGTAGCGGGGAACGGAAGGTTCGTAAATTCCGCAAACACGGCTTCGATGGCGTCGGCGTCCTCCTGAACCTTAGGATCCGCGTAGTCGTGTCGGCGATGCGTCTTAGGATTCTCTGGATCGTACGGGTCCGGATCGACGTAATTCTTAACTTTGTCCGACTTGAGCAGCTCAAAGACATCTGCAGAACGCTCCGGCTCCGAGCGCGAGCGCGACATGTTGGAAGAGTTGTTCGGGAATGAGTTGGGTAATGCGGATGATTTCTTCAATCGATGAAATGCGTTTTGTGTAGCGACGTCGCGGCCGAAATTCATTAAGTCTAACCAGCGTTGATGGATCTCGATGCGATTAGTGTTGTCAGGAGGTACGGACTTTTGCCACTTGGAGGGGTCTGATTGCAGAACTTGGATCTTCGGTTGCTTAGCAACCTCAATGATCTTACCAGTTGGCGACCGCGGCGTCTCTGGAATTTCCGATGTGCTCGTATAGATGGCCATTAGTTCGCGGCTTTCATATTCTTCCATGAACTTCTTCTGCTCAGACTCGACCGGGCGCAAACCACCCCGCGTTACGAAGGCCTTCCCCCGTCCTCCTAGAGGCATGGCGCACTCTTCAAGTCTACGTTCAGCGTATGGAATAGGCTCGTAATATTTACGAATAATCTCATCGCCAATCCCATCACCTTCGCCTTCGTCATCAATATCTGCTACGTTCTGCTTCAATCTTAACCCCTCGGATCGGTTGTCGCGAGCATCTCTCAGCATGCTGTGGTCCCTACCCCTATCCTCGGCGGTATCATGCTCAAAGATCCTAACGTCAGCAAGTTCACTGTCAGGCTTCCACGAAACGCGGAGACGTCTTCGTGCCTCTTTACGCAGCCTACGTTCCATCTCCTCCGGACTCTCGAGGGGCTTCGCAGGCTCCTCCTGTTTTGGCTCCTCTTTAGGCTGTTGAATCGAGGCAAGGAGGTCTCCGATAGCAGATGAGGTTGCTGATTGTTGAGGCGTGGGCTTCTTGGGTTGTGCCTTAGCAACTACTCGGGATCTACCAGGTAGCATGGATCCGCTGGGTCTTGAACGGGCTTGTGCACTCGCTGTCGATGGGACTTGGGATATTGTCGGAGTAGTGGAAGCTACTGCCTTAGCCGTCGACGGAGCACCAGCTGAATTCTCAACAGCAGCCTTTTTAGGAACCCGAGAATCCACATCATCGTCACTGGGTCTCTTGGAAGAAGCCTGAGGAGGGTTTACCTTGCCTGCCACACTGCTAACTTTCCTCGCAGATTCTAATCCGGAGTAATCAATGGGCTGCATCTTCTTAATCCCTGTGATAGCCTTTTTAAGGGGCATTTCCTTCTTCACTGGCGATGCTTTAGGTACGAGTGCCGTGTCTTTGGCGCTTGCTGGAGCCACCTTCTTAGGACCGCCAGACGGCATCTTCTTTATATCGTCGGCTTTCTTGGGGAGTTCACGGGTTTCCTGCGCCTTTAGTGCCGAGCGCTGTTTGGCGTTCTCGAAGACCTGGTTCATGTAGGCGGTGGCCTCTTCGTCAAGGTTGTCTTTGTATTTCTGTCGAGTGCGGTCTAGCTTGACTTTTTCGGTCAAGAACTCCGTCTCCACCGTAACAAATAGCGATATTAGCTTCAATATAGCTTTGGGCAAGGGGCCATTGTAGTCTTCGGCCTCAAAGAGTTGTCGTAGAGTAATGAACAATCGGCCCAAGAACTTTGCGTGTGAACCAAGCTGTGATATAATGAAATTGTCCCCAAACTTAATCGCTGCCTCGATGACAAGGCGGAGCGAGTTGTGTACATTATCAAGGTCGGCCCGGAGTGATTCAAGCTTGGCCTGGTCAGTCCCGTCTTGGAATTTCTTAATCTCGTTCTTCAGGTCCCTGGCTTTGGTCCATATGTCCGTAACATAATCACCAAAGGCGTTGACTCTGTCGGGAACTACACGTCGTTCTAAATCAGGAAGTTTCGGGTCATGCCAAAGGATCTTAATAACGTCGTATTCTAGAGCTTTAAGAGGATCAATGGGTCGTGGGTTTGACTTGATCTATATCGGGCAGTGAATTAGCGACGTCCACATTCCCCAGTGCTACCGTCAAGGGGTTGAGAGGTAGAATGACAAACTTACCGTGCGTGCTAGGGTATCCATAGGGCTCTCCTCGTCGTCACTAGCGCTTCCCGAGCTTCCAGGCTTTCTAGCAGGGTCCATATTGGCGCGTTTTCGTTTCGCGCCAGCCTTGACTTTCACGGCTTGGGAATTAGACACTAATTCTATAACAATTTAGCGATGAGATCCAAAAAAGGAGGGGTAGGGAATTGTCATAGAAACTCCAAATGTTGATAGGTATCCTTACCTTCAGTAACAGCCATGAGAACAGGTTCATTATAGAGTTGCTCTATTTGGTTTTCAATAGCGGCTCTGTGAGCCTCAGATAGCTGATTAGATTTCAGTGCAGTTGTTAATTCATCAATGTCCCTTTGTATTTCGCAGGGTAGTCGAGCTTTGCGCTGCGGGAAAAAAGGCTGTCCAGTCTTGCCTTTGGCAGCATATATTTTGTCGCCTGTCTTTTTGACGGTGGATACGAACTCACGGAATGTACCTCGTCTTGTTGGAGGGGCATTCTCTACCATCAAGTACTGCAGCCCTTCCGGCCGGGTAAAGTGGGGAACGGCAGGGGCAGCCGATTCTCCGGTCAACAATTGACTGCTTGCGGTCGGAGTTGATTGGCCGGCATCAGGCGTGGCTGAGGACCGTGCGGACGTGACTTCCTGCATCTGTCTGTGTTGTTGACCACCTACACCCAGGTTGGGTTGAAAGGGGACAAAAGTGGCGTCGCTACGAGGCTGGCTGCGATGAGGCTCAACAGACTGCTGTGGTGGTTGGGGAGTAAAATGTCCTTGTTCGTTTTGAGGGTTGAAGGAATTCATTTGTTGTTGTTGTAAACCGGTAATCCCTTGATCTTGATGGTGCAACGTGTTTCTCTGGGTTGCTGCTTGGTTCGCAATGCCGCTATACTGCGTTTGTTGGGGCCGCGGTTGGTACATGATTTGAGGCGCACGATTGTCATAAGTGACAGGTCCTGGATTGAATTCAGGTTGAACCGGCTGAACTGGCTGACCTTGCCATGACTCAGCACCGTAATGACCCTGGTTTGGGGTGCGGGTATAGCTTTGAGGAGGTTCAGGGACAAATTGGGTCATCTGGTGGCTCTGGAATGGTGACCCGTATCCAGTGTTAGTGTTAAAGGGTGCTTGTATGTACCGACGCAGGTCCGGGCCGCCTTGTTCCTGCACAACATGGCCATGCTGCATATCTTGGGAGCCGTGAGCATGTTGCATGCCCTGCACCCCATGCAATCCATGGTTTTGTTGCATGAAGTAACCATTCTGTGCAGGTATGAATGTCTCATTCCTGAAGGGACCTTCTTGTTGGACTGGAGGATACGATTGGTAATTCTGGTGATCGAAGTACTGGTTATTGTGCACCTGTCCGTCAAACTCCTGAAAACCATTGAAGTTCTCCAGATTCAAGTCTCCTCCAGCATTAGGAGGACCACCTATTCCATGAGGAAAACTGGTGGACTGCCAGCCATGGCTACTTTGCGCCATGCTGGGTGGTGAAAGGAGCTATTCAGGAGGAGTCACGTGAAGTGGCCGGCACGTGAGATTTTGGGGTGGAAATGGAAGAGTAGCACGTGTGCTAGGAAATACACGTGATAGGAAAACTGCACAATAGGTGTCCAGGGAACTCGGTCAGGGGAAGGAGGAAATGGCACGTGATTGAGTTGGGAAAGACTTTTCACGTGACCATATCAGCAAGATGCATGTAGCTGTAACCTTATGTACATAAGAGTGGGGCTGAGCACGTGCTAATGGTGGGACTGTTACACCCGGTTGGGAAGCTTCACGTGACCTATTGGCGAAAGTCATCTGTCAGCAGAGCTAAAAAGTGGAAGTGGGGGTTGTGGGGTGGCGAATGAGATCCAATGGAGTGTAATTATCACAACTCCCCAACTGAGCCACAAAGGCACAAGCAAGAAATCATCACTTACCCGGAATAGACGATAGCTAAGTTCGTTCGTACGTCTGAAATGTCGCCAATAGGACAATAAAAACAAGATCAGGCCCCGGAACACAGTATTCGTAGTTGTACTATCGCAGTCGACTTTGATGGAAGAAAAGGGGGTTATAGAGGGGTTCCTCTAGTAAACTTGGCAGTGAAGAGGGCGTACGATTGGATTGATCCTGCAAGAGGCGGCTGGGGCTTGCAGGTTGTGTCCAGGCCGGAATAGGTATAGGTAGACCGCAGATCTAAGCCACCTGCAGATAGACAAATCAGTTTGGCTTCAAGAACGAAGTAAAAGAAATCGATGCGGCACATGTGAAAGGCGATTGGGTGGTATTGAAAGGTCCAGGAAGCTAAAGGGTAAAAACTATTTAAGGTAGCCAAATAAAAGCGTCACGGCGTCATGTGCCCGCCGACAGTTTTTGACAACTTGTCTGTAGAGGAATAATTTTGGAGCAGGTTGATCGTATTGGGTGCATGCGGGAGAGGTTAGAATATTGTGTCGCCTATAGTCCCAGGACTTCTGAGCTACCACTATGGAGGCTCACGCCTTCGGCATTCTTTCTTCAACAGCATGATACCGCTATTGTATAATCCAAGTTGCCGGATCTCTAAAGGGATCGGGGAATTTGTAGCAAGAGTCGGAAATATCATAGTTGTGAGTGATCATGCTGCTCGCTGTCTAGTGACTAAGGGTCCGTTTCGATGACTTGCTGCATGTGCGTTCGCTAACTGTCTTTGTCCAAACTTCTTGACGAACTTGTTGGCATATGGCTACCCCCTTTCCCTGCTGGGCTGTGAACAATCGAGGAACCATTAAGTTGACTCATGAAGAGCCTAGCAGCAATCAAGATCAGGAAGATCTAAGATGTTGCTAGGGTTTCATATTCAAAATAGGGGTATTTTTCAATGAGACTTTATGCCTCTTGCTTTTAAAGCGCCTTTCACTCTCCGTCCCTCTGTAAGATGGGAATTTAGGAGCTACTTGTTAGATGTTGACTGGTCACTAGAACTCTCATTGTTCAAGTTGTATCCTCGAAGGCTCTGCTGTAGTCCATAGTGAGGGAGGTGGCCACTGTCTCTTTTTTATCCTGCTTTGGCTGCCAACCCAAGTTTCCCCAGCCGAAATGCAAATACACTGCAAGAATCGGAATTCGGGGAAAGGGTGGAGAAAATCCATAACAAGAGCGATCAA
This sequence comes from Hypomontagnella submonticulosa, assembly GCA_022984865.1. Lineage (NCBI taxonomy): Eukaryota > Fungi > Ascomycota > Sordariomycetes > Xylariales > Hypoxylaceae > Hypomontagnella > Hypomontagnella submonticulosa. The sequence goes on along the minus strand of JAJKLF010000004.1, from coordinate 357,732 downwards.
CCAGGGGGGTCGCACACGCACATACGCAACACATGCTTCTCTTAAGATTCGTGCAGATAACAGTGGTGGAAAAGGCTTTGCAAAATAGGAAAGAAAATAGAAAAGGGAGAGGGGATCGATGTTATTTTCATACCCTTTGGTTTTAAATTATTCTTCGTGCCAACAACCACTACCGCTTCCTACTGCCGCTGCCGCTGTTGTTGCTGCTTCTCCTTATGAAGAAAACAGCTACTCGTCATACTCCCTTTAGTGAGAGATATAGTTTACGACATAAAATCTCCCTGGGACCTTAGACGAGGGAAAAGAAAGAAGTCTATCTCAAGAGTTCTGAATGAGTGAGTGGGTTGAAATGTAGTGTTTGGCGCGATAGCTAGCCTGAATGCCCGAACAATCGAGGAAGGAAGACGAGAGAATGAGTGACCGCGCGACCGGTACAAATTTGGGGAATACAGCTTGGGCAATCCACACGAAAAGCCCTCTATGGAATTATTTACTTAGATTAGAAGGGAATTAGTTGGACGGTACCATAAGTTGAAATAGTGTACAACAAGGCGAAGACGCGTCGATGATGGGCGATGAATGAAGTAGCGATTTGGGAAGAAAAAAGTTGATGTGATGGGCGGAAAGAGGGTAAAGAGGAAAGTTGGCTGTGGCAAGCTTTTTGGGGGGGCGAAGGAGAAAGTAGAAAAGCGCCCTCCCTCTATTAGGTACTTTAAGTACCCAAAGTGGAGCGGAAACTTTGGATTTTGATTACTTATCAATGGTTCCAAGTTGGATGGCTGGGGGCTAGCGTCGGTATGTCGGCTTCCTTTGTTTCACAGTTGGTAGCACATTTTCAATATGTAGTTATGCACAACTTATTAGACAACCCGATTCCATACACTCAGCAGCGCTTACTACATACTACATACAGTACGTGTATGTATTCTTAGTAGTGTGTCATCTTTATTTTAAAGTTCTTTGGTTTTCCCGGTTAGAAGAAATTGTATCAATGTTCACAGATCTTTATGTCGACCCTTTCATCATTAATGTGATCGTATTGTTTTCAGGCTTGATGAAAATCAATACCAATCATTTGCCTTTAAAAAAATGCTACTATACGGAAATGCTATAAGCCATCATTGAAGGTACCTCTTGCCTTTACAACGTCATTAAATTTGGTACCTAGGTCACTAGCGCCAAGCTTTGAACTTAGCTCGCTCATCCAATTAGCAGGTGCAAGCTACCAGAGGCTACAAGCTACCTAGGTACAGGCTACATCATTTTGAGAGTCGTGTCATTTGCAGTACCGTACTAGTGGCTAGAGCGACACCACTTACTTTTACACACTAGACACTTCCTACTTCGTCAACGTAGCTACAGCTCATAGCTACCTATGCGACAAGTTCGCCATATCAACTTGATAATCTCGTAATAATATTGATGAAGCATGATACCCTGGGATATCACTGTCCCCCATGAATACGATAGCCATTTATGAGTGACGAGCTAGCAACCATCTCTTGACAAATTCGCCTGCAATTCGACTACCATTCGACCAATTCCAATCCAGTTGCCATTCTTTGCCCTAGGTTTCTACGGTGCCTCATTCGATCCCTACCTACATGTATAGCTTCGAAAATAACGAGTACATCCTCGGCAGCACACTACAGACATCGAATGCACTACCTTGAAACGAGGACAGCTGTGTATAAAATATAACGAACGCCACTTCGAAGTTCGACACTGCCGTCCTCATGGCTGGAGCCAAGGGGAACTCATTGCGCGATCGCCAAATTGGTCCGATTACCCTTGATTTCCCTTCTCTTCCGCGTCTAGATCATTGGGGCCGTGCAGCTAACTTACATCAGCCTCTCTAAAGAAGATTTTGAATCTGAATGAGACGGTCGATCAGAAAGATGAAGACGACTCTCACGCCAACGGGTTGGCTCCGGTTGGTCCCATCTTAACCGCCAATGGCGAGCCCGTATGGAAAGTCCTCGTATTTGATGATCTCGGTCGCGATGTGATCAGTAGCGTTCTAAGAGTAAACGACTTGCGATCCATGGGTGTTACCATGCATATGTACATACCCCCGGCTCGACCAGTCGACTAGATGCTTACCGAATCGTTCACTAATTCGTCATGCTTGCCTAGGCATATTGGTGCGTCCCGACATCCTATTCCCGACGTGCCCGTCATCTATCTTGTCGAACCGAACCCGAAGAACCTAGAAGGCATTACGACCGATCTACAGAGAGGCCTATACTCTCCCGCTTATGTCAACTTCCTCTCCTCCATACCACGTCCCCTCCTCGAAGAATTCGCGTCACAGACCGCAGCCGCGGGTACCGCAGAGCATATCGCTCAGCTATTCGACCAGTACCTCAACTTCATCGTCGCCGAGCCAGACTTGTTTAGCTTAGGAATGCAAAAGGAACACACCTACTGGGCATTGAATAGCGCCAAGACCAAGGACGAGGAGTTAGATCATGTCGTTGACAGGATAGTCAGTGGCTTATTCAGTGTTGCCGTGACTATGGGTACGATAGTTCTGCTACGTTCCTTGAATATCGCAGAGCTGACTGGATACTATTAGGTGTGATCCCAATTATACGATGCCCCAAAGGCGCCGCAGCTGAGATGATCGCCGGCAAACTTGATCGAAAGCTTCGCGACCATATCCTCAATTCCAAAGACAACCTTTTCTCTTCGAATACTCGTCCCGCCTCGTCTGCAGGCACGCCTGCCTCTCGTCCCGTTCTCGTTATCCTCGACCGAAATGTCGACTTAAACCCCATGCTCTCGCACTCCTGGACATACCAATCTCTTGTACACGATGTCCTTAACATGAAGCTTAACAGGATTACCATTGAAACCCCCATAGACGAGGAAAATCCCGCCAAAGGTGTGACAAAGAAGGCCTACGATCTGACTTCTACAGACTTTTTCTGGGAGAAGAATTCCGGTGTTCCCTTCCCCCAAGTTGCGGAGGATATAGACGCCGAGTTGATGCGGTACAAAGAGGACGCTCAGGAAATCACCAAGAAAACGGGCGCATCGTCGATAGAGGATTTGCAGAATGACACAAGCGCAAGCGCCCAGCATCTGAAGGCTGCAATAACATTGCTGCCGGAGTTAAGGGAGCGAAAAGCTGTGTTAGACATGCATATGAACATCCTCGCTGCGCTTCTAAGAGGTATAAAGGATCGGCAGCTAGACAACTATTTCCAGACGGAAGAAAACGTGATGAAGCAGACGAAAGGTCAAATTTTAGAGATCATTAAGGACGATGCCAAGGGCACGGATTCGTTGGATAAACTACGCTTGTTCATCATCTGGTTCCTGAGTACAGAGCAAGAAGTCAGCCGAGCAGACTGGACTCAATTTGAGGAAGCTCTCTCAGCAGCGGGCGTGGACACTACTTGTCTTGCCTATATTCGACAGTAAGTTTGGATTTCCGCTTGCATCTTGTCTCCCACCCTCCCCGAGCGTACTAACCCGGTTCCCAGAGTTCGTGCCACAACGAAGATGACCCAATTAACAACCATCGGACCGTCTCAGCCTGCTGCCGGACAATCTAGCTCAAGCGACCTTTTCGGTCGATTTTCTTCCCTGTCGAGCCGACTTACGGACCGTTTGAAAGAGACAGGTGTTGGCGTCCCCACAAACCTTGCGTCCAACTTTGATTCCCTGATTGGTGGCATCAAGAACTTCCTCCCGGCGAATCGCGATCTCACCGTCACCAAGATCGTCGAATCGATTATGGACCCGCAAGCCGCCGCGACATCTGCTATCGCTAAGACTGAGAATTATCTATATTTCGACCCCCGCAGCGCCAACGCCCGAGGGACCATGCCGCCACCAAGCGCAATGCGCGCCGGAGGCGGCAGCAATACACCCGGGGCTCTTCCTGGCGGACCCGGAGGCCAAGGCCCGGGCACGGGTGCGAGCTTCGGGCAGCGGAGACAGGGGTTCACGGAGGCAGTCGTGTTCACGGTGGGCGGCGGGAGCATGGACGAGTACGGCAATCTCCAGGAGTGGGTACAGCGGACGAGCGAGGCTGGCGGTCGTACGAAAAAGAGAGTCGTGTATGGCAGCACTGAGCTCCTGAACGCGCGCGAATTCATCAAGGAGGAGCTGGAGAGGCTCGGACGCGAGGTCCCATAGACGCCGAAGCTTCCAAAAGATAGATGTATATAATGCAAATGCGGCTGCCCTTCGGGTCCCGTTGCTGGAATTGTATGGGATATGTTCAATGCCTACATGTACGTACCGTTTCAGACAAGTGTATGTGGAGGTAAGCTACAAGTGGGCTACGGACTACTAGATACATGAGGCGGGAGAAAGACAAGATTAAGAGATTTATGACCTACAAAGAACTTGAGGTGTTCTATTTTCTAGGCACATGTTGAAGTGTTCCGAAGATTTCCCACACACCCTTCGACTTCGGTACCTTGGTGAACTTGTTTTTATCACCGTCCATTTGGATACGAAAATCGTAGAGCTAGTATACCCGATGGTAACATGGCTTCAGGCACATCATCAAAGTACTACGTAGGAAACAACACGGATTCTGGCTGAACTCGCGGACTCGTGATTAAATCTAGTGTCGATGGATACACGTAAACAAAGCTAAATGAACATTGAATGAAGTCTAGCTAGCTAGAAGATGGAAGTCAAAATAGGAGGGACGATAGCGCTCTTTTCTCAGACGATCTGAAGAATTATACAACAACCGTCTCTAATCAGATCGATGATACCCCCCAGTTTGTCGGCGCCTTTACTCAGTGCCAGCCTGTCACCTACATCCATTACACTGTAGCCCATAGACTCACTCAAGTCTTCTTATATCGCCTAAGCACACTCTTTAACTACATGTACTGACTACATTTACCTACATGTACATACGCAGATTAATGTTTTCGGAAAGCCACAAGTAAAACCCCACACCTCTCACCCCCTTCCCTCGTAATATCCAAGGAATAAATACTACGTCGTTCTATCGTTACCCCTATTGAAAATCAATCAGTATCACAGAGTCCAAAAGCTGCGTACCTAGTATTTCCCAACAAAAGTCGCCCGGAAACTAATCACATAGCTCAGCACGTTTTATACACCTCATATCAAGGTAATGTTCACAGAATTGCATCTCAATTCATACATTATGAAAAACGAAACTCCGCTACGCCAATGCAATGCTGCTTCCTCGCCGTGCTTCGCCTGCTATCATACTGTTTGTTGCACTACATCAATCAGCGCTGCCCAAAGAGCGCCCACTCTTCTATCTAAGTAGCAAGCAGGTAAGCTCCACACCTATCCCGCATTCCCAGTCCTTGATCCAGTATCCGTCAAGGATTCCGTGATCTCGGTCGGGAACATGTATGTACTTTCGGGTAGGATAGGCGCTCCGTAGGATTATCACCAACTCCCCACCAACCCCAGCACCTAGTGCATGTCTACGGATGCAAGAGAGAAAAAAATAATGGAATTCGTAATCCAACGCCAGTGAAACGTCATTATACATTCGTATCAAAGTCCGATGTACATCATCCCCCCCCTTCCCTCCTCACCTCTTCTCTCTTTTCTTCGCGTCATCATTAACACACACAACAGCGCTCTATCCAACACAATGGCCAGAGCGCGCTGTTCGACTCGTTTTCTGGGTGTCGTCGTCGTGGGCTCGCGTCGCAAGCCGAATGGGGGTATACTGAAAATGGAATACAATGTCGCCATGGATTATGGAAATTGGAAAAGGAAAATGGAAATACAAAGTAGGACTATGGTGTGGCATGAGGCATAAGGATTAGAGAATGGGATCCTCAGAGTCCGGGCGGGGGTCGCCATCGGAGAAGGCGCCGGATCATCCGTCCCAACACGGGGAATTGGCGAATGAACGCGGCGAGCGAGCGAGGATCTTCGACGAAATAATCTCGGAGGACTGTGCCCATGGTCTCGATCCAATTGAGGCTATTTAAGGCGAGCGCAAAGGGCAGGGTGGTGACCCAGAGCGTCGTCAGGTTAACTGGCAGATCAACGGAGTTTTCGCGCAACAGATCTCCCATAACCGCGAGGACTACGAGCGGGCGGAAGAACACAGATGCGACTTCGTCGCCGATGATTTCAAATTCCTCAAGATATTCCTGGAAGAGTATGTCGAAGTAGGTAGGATAGCGGCGAAGGAGTTCTATCTAAAAGCCCTTCGCCAATCGCAAGAGGCATAGCATAAGCTTTGTCAGAAGCCAAAGGGAAAAGAACAGCCAGCAGAGAGGTTGGAGCACGGGGACGGCAGTCCTCTAGACTTCCGACGAGAATAATGTACGAGAAGAAATAATTGATTCGCGCGTATCTGGGGTATAAGCTCTCTAAACGCCCCTAAACATGCGGACGATAAGGAACCAGACTGCGCCGATGAATTTGAACGCGCTGAGTCCTGCAACGCTCCATAGAATGATGGTCATGTAAAGCGTTGCCCGGTAATCCTGGCTTTCCTCCGTCTGCTGGGGGCTGAGTTTCTCGAGGCCGGCCGTGCTGAGAACCAGAGCCACGAGACCGAAGTTCGTGATCATCCAAATAAGGACGACCAGAGAGCGGATCCAGCGGTAGTAGTCCATTTGAGCCTCAGCCTTTTGGGCGTCGGTAGGCGGCTTCTGGATAACGACGTGTTTCTTGCCGAAGACCGCTAACTCTCGCTCGTACTGGGCGTTCAAGTCTCCCTCATCAGGCAGATCGGTCTTACCCTTGCCATCCTTGGTATCGACTTTAGGCAGTTCCTCAGGTTTGTCATCTCCCTTGGTACCCCATGAGATATCGTGCGTGTTGCAGAACGCATAGACGTTCAGAACATTAACGTAGGTAGGCGTTAGGAGTAGGTACTGGATGAAGGAGGTGAGCATGTGCCACGGATCGAACATCATCAGCGAGGCGATAAGCCAAAGACCATAGGTCGACAGCATCGAGACAATAAGCGAATAGAACAGTTTGTTCTTAAATAGATCGTTGATGTTGAAGCCCTTAGCTACTTCATCTTGGACGGCTACAACAGTGATGAAAACGGCTGCGAATGTGAGGTACCTATACTACTGGTCAGGCAATTGTCCAAAATGAAGGATGACAGGGGAGAACTTACACCATAATCACACACCAGAAAATAACCATGGCGGTATACAGTTTACCAGATCCTGCCGGGCGATTGCCCATGGACAGGACAAAGCAAGCCATTAGACATATACCGTAAAACCATTCGAAGACTACACCGAGAATCTGGCCAGCTGTGCCTAGGAGTTTCGGATCGTCGAGACTTGTCGTCAGGATCTTGAAAACCAGGAAGAAATTGCCAATAGCAAACCAGGCAAAGATCATGTTGAAAGTCTGGAAGACGAACTCCAAGAAGAACATCAACTTGCGGAGGATAGAGTGGTCCGAGCGGAAGAACTGGTAGAAGTGCGCAATGGCGTAGATGGCAGCGAAGAAAGATCCGTTGAGCCAACGTCGACGCTGGAGGATGAGTTCGGTCACGGAGTCAGGTACGTCGGTTTCTCCCGTTGCCGACTTGACATACTGCAAAATCCAGTGACAGTTCCGCTTAGTGACGAGTTCGAAGCAAAGGATACGATCCTCGGCCAAGTACATGTTGGCTGTGAAAACACCAGCGCCAGCACCATGTAAGGTCTCACCCTTGAAATACTTTTCGAGCGGACCCAGACCGTTCTTGTCGTTCTGCAAAGCAACATATCGGTACGCCGAGAAAGCACCAGGCAAGACAGAGATGAAACCAAACGCCGATTCGAGCGGCTTATCGAGAATATTACTCATCTTGTACTCGAAATTTTGCGTCGCGACAAGCGGGTTGATCAGCTCCTTACCACCTCTTCCCAACATGGCCTTAATTTCACCGCAAGCTCCAGCGCACATAGGTTCAAGATCGAAGGCTTTCCACAGATGGTAAATAGAGTTGCCACCCGGCTTGGTACCAGCATCGATTAGCACGCAAATATTCGGATCAAGAACGCGGCCAAATGCTTGGAAGAACCATCTGTGGGAGTTGATCTTCTTCTGGTTCTTCTCCTTCAAGCAGAACAGCATTTGTACCGGCTGCTTCTTGGGGATAAGTTGTACCACGTCGTTCTTAATCTGCAAACCAACTTGCGTCGTGTACTCGTAGATATGCGCAGTAACATCCTTACCGTTAACTTGCTGCTTGGCAATACCCTCTTGGTAAACACCCATACCGGACAGAAGCGCTCTTGTTCGAGGGTTGATTTTGGCACGACCGTCACTGACTACGCACACGACAATCTTCTTCCAGGCGTCTGGACCCCACGTCTTACTTTCCTTCCGGCTACACATGTATTCGATGTTCTTTAACACACCAATCATAGTTCGCGCAAAGAGAATGTCGTCCTCGTTGTACATGGTAATAACAATGAAGAGCTCGGTATGCCGCGGCTTGCTGAAGAGTTTCTGGCGCAAAGTGAAGTTCTCGGTGTAGAAGTCGTTCGGGTCACAAGTAGCGGCGGTGTATCGCATATGCGTAAATTCGTCACGTTCGCCATGGGGAAGCTGATTCAAGAGTCGTGGGGGTACCGGGCAATCGAGAACCAAGTTTCCGCGATACAGGAGCACCTGTTTCACGGTCTTCCACCTCTTGATCGGCGCAGCCTTCTGCTCGCGGTGCGGGTCGTCGGTGTACGGTTCTTGCGGTTGACCCTGCGCGTAAGGGTCGTTCTGGACTAACATTGGCCGCTGGTCGTGATCATCGTAATCATATGCATGCTGGTCGGCGAAAGGCGTCGTAGCTGAGTGCGGCGGCTCATATGGCTGGTTGAAATAAGCGTCGTGATGTTGCTCTGGGTTGACAGAGTAATCGGAAGGATAGCCGCCCTGGCTGTGGCCGTGACCGCCGTATAGACTCTGCGAGAGAGTATCCGTAGAGTGCGCAGCATTCAACGGGAGACGATCGCTCGGGGTATAGCTTCCTGGACCAGCAGGTATGTCAAGGTTACTGGCAGCCGCCGGGTGATGACCGTAAGGGACATCATCGAGCTGATACCCATGCTGGAGAGGGTGGCCCGGCGAAGGCGTTCGGCCTATTCTATGGTTATCCATAGTAGGATCGTAGTAATCGTCGTCTATGGGGGGAGCAAATAGGGGTTAGAATGACTTGCTCTTAGTTATGTGTATCGAATTATTAGATTATCAAGATAGGACAGCACGGTGGCCCAGCTATGTAATGTGTCGCCTGCGCCACGAAACAAACGTGCGTCGTCTTTGAATAGAAACAAAGCAGCTGAATCGCTTGTTCTACACTAAAGGCATGAATAGGACCGAAGCGATTGTGTAGACAGGGAGGGAAGAGGATATGACGATGACGATGACTGTGGCTGCTCAAAGACGATAGGCAAAGCCAAGCGGCAGTGACAGAGGCAAGAGCAAAAGCGATAGGGAGCTTGTTGGGAATGGAAAAGTATAAGGTCACAATACATACCTAATCGATTATATGACATGGTTTATTGATTAATGCCACGCGGTGGGTGGGCGCTTCAAGCGGTTAAGTTCTTTAGGGGTGCGACAGAAAGTGGACGAGAGAGGGTTAAGCGCGATCGCAACGAGAGACTCCCAACTCAATGGTTGGAATGCGGTCGCACGTATTCTGGAATGGGTCTAGATAGAGGTTATTCACCGCAGATCCAACAACCCTTGACCCTGAATTGAGTTGTTTGCGAGTGGATTTGCCGAGTATGAAGCACCGATTGTGGTGATATACTTTGAATTTGGGCCGAGTGCCTTGACAACAACGAATGGGAGGCGTCGCGAATTCACTCGAGGATATGCATGCAAGCGACGGGGGGACAGAAGGGTGGAGAGTTTTGTTTTAGAATTATCTATCCTCTTAGCCAAGAAGAAAGGGGGTTTGCGATTGGGGGATCTGCAAAAGAAAGTGGTTGAGGTTCGACGGGAAAGAAGATGGGCCTCGATGAGAGTTTCACCAAGGGGAAAAAATTCAAGGGACTGGTTTGAATATTGCGACGGCTGGGATCGTCAACTCTGTATTACAATTGGCAGGGAGTCGGGGACTTAGGTAGCTTTCGCTTTCAAGGGCAGGTGATATCCTGTTTCAAGTCAACAAAGCGGGCGCAGCAGCAAATTACAGGGCTTGACAGGCCACTAACGCTTTCCTTGCGCCCTCCTTAACCCGAGATTTATCTGGTACAAAGGTACAAATTCCACATGAACCAGCATGGGTACCAAACATACCAAACAAAGCCTAACCGTTTTCTAACTCCGCCCTGGTCGCCCCGGCATCAAGTCTGACGTGCACCCCACCTGTAACAAGTCCCTAGTGACGTCGATTGCTTTAAAATGTTACTGGATCCTTACTATAGGAAAATACTTAGATAAGACATCATCAATCCTTTCCAATCAAGACGTAACGTCAAACCGTTGGTTAATCCCAACTCTTACTCAGATACTTATCCGCTTCAATCTCCTCACCAAACCAACGCGCGATAATACGAACACAAAAAGAGAAGAGTAGGCTAACAATTGAGGTCGTAAGATCTTGTGAGGCATTGTCGCATAGTTTAAACAGGCTAAGCTTTTAGGTTCTCCAGAATATCGCATCTGCATCCAAAAATAGAACCACCTTACCACAGATCAAGTCCAACATGAATAAAAAGCCTCTCGCCACACTACTATGCTCCTCAGCCACAAACCAGCTGACGACTACCAACCACCATGATGACGACTAGGGACGCATTTCTCGTTCTGAGGTACTAGGCAACAGGATATCCGTACAATTAGCTCCCATAGAGGCGGTGATCAGTCTTGGCTACGCGAGGTTCGGATAGGTATTGTACCGGTAAGCAATAGGATATTTTGCAAAGTGTGGCTGAGACTTGAGATATGCCGCCCGCGATATCAGGTCGACGGGAAAGATGCACTTAAGCAAGCGCTATGCCGCGCGTGCCTTTACGTGCTTAAGATACTATACTTGATACTCTAATCAAATGCAGTGCAGCGGGTACCTGAGTAGCCCTCTGCATCGTCATCTCAGGGTACGTACGAATACACGCCAGCTGTTCTTGTGCACCCAAAAACAGGCCGTTTGCGCAGCCGCTCGACCAATCACCGTTCATCACCATTGGCGCTCTGCTGATATGCATGTAATCCCGCCTCTCCAGCAGTCCGTTTGGTCCGCTATGCCATGGGAAGGCCATGGATACTACCCCACGATTTTGCATACTGGCAATCATCTACGAATTATATATTGGGTAACCATTATTGCCAGCCATTTATTAGTAAGGCCTGTTTTCTTCGTAATAAAATATCATGATGTAATTCGACGAGCCTTGTAAAGGCTGGGCGACCACTACTGGGGTCTGTAATACTATTATGTATTGGAAAAGTCTTACCGGCCAAGAGCCTCAAGAGTCGGAGTCGCTTATGTTGACAGCGAATCATGACCTGCTACATGTTTGCCTACTGCGATATTTCTATCGGGATGATCCGTGGAGCAAACTGATTAGGCGCGGCGGGAATGCACATGATGCTTTAGCGCTCATTATTTGTGCTACCACATCTTAGGGATTTCCCAAGCGTCACCCGCATAGTTAGAATTTCAGCCGCTCTATATGCACGCCTCAACTTCATGCCGAATGAAACTTTATCTTACATATGGAGTGTTTGATTGCTACCTCTTATCAAGGCCTTGAAATTCGGGTCTCCTTGGACTACACCGAGAAAAACTCGAAAAATAACCGAAACATAATTAAGACCTCCAGACTTGCGATACTTGTACGTGGGTGACCCCCAATCTTGTGTAACATGAGATACTGATCCTTATGTTCTGAGCAATTCTAGTCACGATTATAACGAGTCTGAGGCCTTAGCTTCGGTGTAGAATCTGACCTAGTCAGAACATAGTACTCGTAGTACTTGAGTATAGACAATTTGCCGTCGTACACTTGTCCTCTGCTTTGTAGAGGTTTATCCTGACCCATAAAGAGTTAAGCAAACGTGTGTAACGTAGCTCCATTTCCAGGTATTGTATTATAATTCTTTGGAATTTTAGAGACTAAGCGGTTAAAGAGAAAAAAAATTTTGGAGTTACAACTCGTAAGTCACACCGCCCTTTATGACCAGAAGTCAAGATATAGACTACCTAGTCTATCATTTTGTGAAACCTGAAGCTCGCCTTTTGGCCAAGACTAGATCAAGACTCAACCGTGATGGTCAGAAAAGCTGCACTTGAATTCATAGATCAGACTAATGGTGCTTTATGGACCATGGCCACGGGCTCGAACTGGGGCAGGCTCCCAGCGCTCTTTGCTTCCGTCAACTCGATGTCCATCCATTCATTCTCTTCATCGCAGTACGAATCGCAGTACCAGTCGCAGTAGTCTGAATAGAGCCGGTACCCATCTTCCAAAAGCGTAAATTCCTTGCGTAAGTAGCGCGCTGCCCCAAGCCACATGTCGACGACGGCGTACTTGGAGAGAGTGTCTTGGTCCTGGAAGCGGGTCTCGCGGTCGGTTGGCTCTGCCGCATTCCATCTAGCCTTCCTTTTTTTCGCCAATTTCTTGCTCTTTTTTGCTAGCTCCTTGGATCGGCGGGGATTGAGATCGCCAAACTCCGCTGCTATCTGCTCCTTGAGGTTACCGGTGTAGACATCGAGAAGTCGAACGGACCACTTGGGGCGGGGCTCGTTAGGCCGGGCGGTATTATCCCACTGCAGCCACTGCACCGTGGTTAGGATCGTCCGGAGCTTTGGGAAAACGGTGTTGTCTGCGTAGGGGAAGAAATCGTGAACGGCAAATACTGGCATGTCGAGCGAGGGGCGCACGACGACGGTCTCGGCTAGCTCAGCGAATGGCAGCAGGGCGCGTACAATCTCCGAGTAGGCGGTCTCACCGGCTTGAGCGTCTAGCTCGGCGACGTTCGGCTCTAGGTTGAGCCGGGGGTCATAGAGGTGCATGCCGTGCCAGTGCTCCGAATCCTCGAAGCCTGGTTTGCTCAATGCAACTTCATGCCAGGCCATATTAATGCAAATAACGTCGACGCCGGGGTTAAACCAAGTAGGATTGGGCGGCAGTGAGGCAATCGGCCGTTGGTCAGACGGCACGGCACGGATCTTGGCCGCGTGGTAGGTAAGCCTCCGGTACTGGCGTCCCGTGAACTCCCAAGCCTCGTGACATGTTTGCGCGATGGCTGGCGGGCCTAGAGGTTCAATCTAGTGTGCCGAGACATATCAGTAAGTATACCCATCTTCGAGTTATAGGAATAGCGGAAGTTCTAGACATCGCCTAGCCGATGCCTAAAATCAACCTAAGACGAATCGAAATGGTTCACGTACTGTGGAATCATCGATATATTAGTATAAACCACGATAGAAAGACAACCTAAATGGTATTGTAGCCCATTTCATACGCACCGATCAATCCGATGTGGCCCGGAAGCCGTTTCTCGCAGAAGCGGAGCACACGACGTGGAAAATAGACAAAAAACTCAGAGCTTTCGATATCTCCTCTTTAGTGAAGAGATAACTGAATAAGTACAGTGGCGGCCTACTCGAAATTGTACACGGCACTTATGGACCACGTATACAAGTTCTCCACCAAACCGTCGATGCCTTTTTGATGGACTATCGCTTTAAGACTACCGGCCGCAGCATGAAGGTGTTCCTGAATAGTCTCCCAAAATAGAAGCACTGCAGTTGTTATCAGCGGAACTTTCCGCACCGCCAGTAAACACGCCTCTCGAATTCGCTGTATCTGCTGGGCTACACATATATCATCGAGTCGTTAGCCGAGAATACTAGGCTGCTCCAAGACACTAAAGACTTGTTACTGAGTCGCACTATCAGGCCATTGGAACGGCGCAAGGACGAAGAGGTAACCAAAACAATTGAGCTTCTACTAAACAAGGCGTTCAAGCTAGGTCAAGTTCCGATAGCATTTTAAATATGGTATTGATCCTGTTATTCGGTCATATCGCTGTCCTCCGGAAATTTCTCTGAATTTCAGCTCCACATCGGACCTCGCCGTACACGGCGCCGGCCGGTTTAAAGAATGCCAAGCCCCGAAATCCCCACCGTATCCGGGCTCGCGTCGAGCAATCTCGTATCGTCGACGTCGGCGATGTAGCCATCATAAATGATAATGGCATCCCGGATATCTCATACTATAAACCCACCTGGGATATTATGCCGGTTTTGATCCCTGACATTCTTTTACTATTGCCTTCGAGTAATTAGCTTTTTGAAGGTTGATAGTGACTCTGTTTATACATAAAACCGATCGCGATGCTTTGAATGGATTCCGAGGGTCGGGTCTGTAGTGGTTGTGGTAGAGAATATTCGGGTGTAGGGGCGATGTTAAGCGCCAACAAAAGGAGACATATATGGATTACGAATAGGCGAAAAGGGAAGTTGACGGCGTATGCATCGCCAGTAAAGAAGGCTGTTGAAGTCACAGCTAGAGCTTCTTATTACTTGCTTAGGGGTACAATCAGTGATGAGGCTGGGTTTGAGGGCCCTAATCAAGCAAGCTGGAAGGGAATACAAACGGTGTTTCTTTCGCATTTCATTATTGGACAAGTCCTATATCGTGTGTTTCGTAACACCAGTGTCACAGGGAACTCGTGCAGCCGCCCGAATTTCCATTCTTCGCATCACCGCACCAACTCGCATATCTTAGCCCATGCCCGAACCTGAATACGGCATCTTTAGTATCGAACGGCATATCCTCCACTGCCGCCTCTACGGCTGCATTAGACCGTGGTAAGTCATACGGTAACTTACCCCTCGGGCTCCGCGAATCCAAGAACTATGTCAAGAAAGGCCTCTGAACTACTCTCGCCAGCATCGCTGCCGCTCTCTCCGCTACCTCCGGTACTGCAGCCGGCCGGTCGAGCATCATGTCCACGACCGTTGGTACCGCTGCGTATATAGCAGCTTGCCGGGCCCGCTCCTCGGCGGAGAACTCGAGCGAGCCCACGTGGAATCCCGCTTCGAAGCCGCCGGGTCGTGGCTCATACGGTGCCGCTGGTCGTAATAGCGCGAAGTCGGCGTCTTCGGGCTTACCTACCACCGCGAAGTCCCGGTTCTTAAGGAACGTCGCGTTGAAGCCCTCAACATAGAACTTAGTACCCGAGCCTATGTTGCGAAGAGGCAAAATGTCCTGCTTATTCGTGAGCAGCGTATACGCTCGCCGCTGCGCCTCATTCCCTAGAGGCGCGAAGTAATCGTTACCAACGCCACGCAGCGCGGCCTCGGGGTCCACGAACGGGTTGTCGAAGCGCCCGAGGACGAACTTCTCGCGGAGAAGTTTCCGCACCGAGACGTCGAGACGGGATTCGCTTACGAGGCCCTCGCGGACGAGCTGCACGAGGAGCTCCGGGCGCGTTTCGCCGCTGAATCGATCGCACCCGGCTTCGAGGATGCGGGCTGCGCGCTCGAGCTCGGAGAGTGTTTCGACGCCTCAGGCGCGCGCTGGCATGTACTGCCCCGCGATATATGTGTCGGTGATTAGGCCCCAGTCGATTACTATGATGCCTTCGAAGCCGAGATCGTTGCGCAGGAGGCCCGTGACGATCCCCTCGTTGAAGGAAAACCCCACGGGCTCGAATTAGGTGCCGATGGGCCGGCTGTAGTACGGCATCATCTGCCGGGCGCTAGCCGCGATGGCGGCCTTGAAGGCGATGAGATGGTAATCGAAGTTGCTGCCTGGATACGTCTCGTCCTTCCCGTACACGAAATGTGAGTCCTCGCCATTTTCCATGGGGCCACCGCCGGGGAAGTGCTTCGTCACGGTACTAACAGAGTTGGGGCCGAACTCCTCGCCCTGGAAGCCCTTGATGTAAGCAGTGAGGAGCTTGGTAGTGAGCTCGGCGTCCTCGCCAAAAGTGCCCGCGGTTCGGGCCCATCGCGGCTCCGTCGATAAATTGACTTGCGGGTGCAGCGCGGCGCGGGGACCAACGGCGAGGTACTCCTCGCGAGCGATCTCGGCGAACTCCTGGACTAGTTCGGGGTCTCGGAGCGCAGCGAGTCCGAGAGTCTAAGGCCGTTGGGAGAAGCGGCCTGCGTTAAAGTCCGTCCCCACGTTTTCGGTGAAGTGGTGTCGCGGGTCGGACGATAATGTGACAGGAATCCCGAGTCGTGTCTCCAGAGCCCATTATTGGACGCGGTTGTAGAACTCGGCGGTCTGTCGCGCGTCGATTATGTCACTGACGAGGTTAAAATGGGTAAGCAGTTGGTCACCAATCATGAAGTTGGTGCTATTGCGCTTAGCGGCCTCGCTGCCTTTGTCTAGCGTGCCATTTGGTCCCATGAATAGCATGGCATGGAACATCTGGCCTGCCTTCTCCTCTAGGGTCATGCGCTGGAGGAGGTCCTCTACTCTCTCGTTAACACATAGTGAAACATTTCGGAAAGCTGGTAGCGGTTCGCCGTCGCTAGTTGCTCGGCCGCGAAGCGAAAGCTCGGACTCATGAGATACTAAGCAGACGCCCTTCAGTGGCCATGCTGACAAAGCCAGTAGGGCGAGTAGAACCTGGCACGGTTTACTAAACATATCCATGATCCTTCCCATTAATCAGCATAGGGGTTGACTATCGAGCGAGAGTCCGCGTAGAGATCTCCATCACGGAACCTCTCGGTTATCCGTCGGAATCTCGGACCCATTTTTCGACCGAACCCAACACGAGCAACATAGCGAATTGCCTGGCGGGGACCATCACGATCGGGGTCATCAGACCACGGCGACGGGCAGTCGATACTGAATCGAGCCCGTCGGCCCTTACACCGGCGTATACGCGCCAGACGCTACGCTGGTCGCTGTCTCGGCACACGTGGGAGATCTCCGGCTCGTGGTTTCTCCCCGCCAGTTTGCCTAGGGCAGAAGCTTCCTGTCCGGGGTGCTCTGCGGGAATTGTGGGGAACTTAAGAGGTAAGTGGCGGCCCCATCCCAAGTTCATCCTGGATTACGGCGCGATACCACGGCTTGGCGTTGGTGAAGGGAGATTTGGCAAGGATAGCGATGAGGAGAAGGAGGGATGTCGTTGTACGGGAAGATGTTCGGTAATGTTCGCGATGGCGGAAATATTTTCACCGAGTTCTGGAGTTTGAGAATTTCCCGTTTCCGAGATTTATCGGTGTACGGAGGAAAACATTGAAAGTGAGTTGGGGAGTGTGGAATTTATGGATTTATAAAACTACCTTGTCTCACAGGCAATTCTCAGATTTAAGGCTTTAAAAGGTCTAGTAACCGATGTATCGTTATATCTAACGTTGACAGGCTTATGGCCACTTAGAGGCATCTCCTGAGACGCTTCCTTCTAAGGCTTGCTACTACGCTCATCTAAAATGTAAATGATGGAGCCCGTTGAATCGAAACGACAGAGTACCAGTCGTACATAGAGAAGATATACGACTTCATGGTGTATGAAGACTGGGTATGTGAAATGGTAAGTTATCTCTAAAGTCGTCGAAACTCATGGCATATGATAGGAAAGCCGGTTAGATTAAATCAATTTAATAGCATCACTTTGAAAGACGGATGAGATTCAAGAAAGAACGCCATCAAACAGGTCTGAAATTAGCATGAGACAAAGTGACAAGCAACTTGCTCTTAATGAGCAGGAGAAGGCAAGATAGAGACATCTGAAATATTGAATTAATTAGGTCATCTTATAAGCAAGTGCTGGTAGGGGAAATACTGTACAACCTAATTACATGTAGGTACACAAGAAGCGGGATATTTCTTCAAATCTCCGGGAGCAATTTCCAATCTCAACTTTTACAATTAAATTGCGTTGCCGGAACCAACATCAATAGTCGTTCACTCCTTTTTCAACTTTTCAACCAAAAACGAAGGTGACCGACGTCAAATAAAAGGATTATATAGCCTATACTAGCTATACTTAATAACACTTGAGTATATCGATCTACATCCAATATCAGACCTCAACACTCAAGTCGAGAGAGTACATGTAGCGGTCCCCTCCATGTACCCCGGATTTAGGAATGACCCACACTGCCCCACCCATCTCCGGCATCGCACCAGTGTTTTCGGGTGGCCCAATCAGAATGACTGAATTGTCAATTGATACGGCGAATCTTGAACTTTTTTTTTTCTCTTTGGATGATTCCTTGTCGTGTGTGTTTGGTTTTGGTCCTGCGATGACAATTGTGAAGGATGAGAACAGCTAATCTCCTGTGCCGCCGAGGCACACATCTTCAAGTAGGTATAAACCATATGCAAAATGTATTCTCCCGATTGACCCTATATATAGAGCCTCGTGGTTCGATCTAGCCAAGGACGCATCCCCCGAACACGATCGTTTGCGACACCCACATTCGACAATTCGAACCCGCGCATACCGCCCTACCTCAAGTTAGCAAAGAATTATGACAAGGTCAAGGAAGTGCTGGGAAGGGGAACTGCCCTCACTCTCGCCGAGAAGATCCTCTACAGCCATCTCGATAATGTCGAGGAGTCTCTCACGACCAACACGGACGGCGGACGTAACATTCGAGGAACGGCAAACCTGAAGCTCAAGCCTGATCGCGTTGCTATGCAAGATGCCTCGGCACAGATGGCGCTCCTACAATTCATGACCTGTAACCTCCCCTCGACAGCTATCCCGGCTAGCATACACTGCGACCACTTGATTGTGGGTGAGCGAGGCGCGCAGTCTGACTTGGAGTCGGGAATCAAAATGAATCAGGAGGTATTCGACTTTTTGGAGTCTGCTGCAAAGAAATATGGAATTGAATTTTGGCCTCCTGGAGCAGGTATCATTCACCAGAGCGTCCTGGAAAACTATGCCGCTCCTGGCCTGATGATGCTTGGAACCGACAGCCATACCCCCAACGCTGGTGGTCTTTCGACGATTGCTATTGGTGTTGGTGGCGCCGACGCTGTTGAGGCTCTTGTTGGTGCGCCGTGGGAGTTGAAAGCCCCTCGCATTCTAGGCGTAGAGTTGAAGGGTAAGCTAAGTGGCTGGGCCTCACCTAAAGACGTTATTCTCAATCTTGCTGGACAACTTACGGTTCGCGGTGGTACTGGATTTATAATCGAGTATTTTGGTCCTGGTGTCGAGACCCTCAGTTGCACTGGCATGGCGACAATCTGTAATATGGGAGCCGAAGTTGGAGCCACCACCTCGACCTTCCCCTTTAACGCGGCCCACGTCCGATATCTAGAGGCGACACATCGACATGATGTAGCCAGGGAAGCAAAGAAGTTTTCCGAGATCGTTCCGCTCAAGGCTGATGCTGGTGCGAAATACGACGAGGTTATTACCATCGACCTATCCAAATTGGAGCCCCACATCAACGGGCCCTTCACCCCTGATCTATCCACGCCTCTATCCCAGTTCAAGCAAACCGTAGAAGAGCAAAATTGGCCTGATAAACTGTCGGCGGGCCTGATTGGAAGCTGTACGAACAGTTCATACGAAGACATGACGCGAGTAGAGGGTATGGTCCGCGAAGCGATGGAGGCTGGCCTGAAGCCTGCATCCGATTTCTACATTACACCAGGAAGCGACCAAATTAGAGAAACCTTGCGACGAGATGGCCCTCTGGAGACATTTAAGGAAGCTGGCGGTACTGTACTTTCGAATGCTTGCGGACCCTGCATCGGCCAGTGGAAGCGACACGACGGTGTCGAAAAGGGGACGCCTAATGCGATCCTTACTTCGTATAACCGTAACTTCCGTGGTCGTAATGACGGTAACCCCGAAACTATGAACTTCCTCGCTTCGCCCGAGATCGTTACCGCTATGGCTTTCGCCGGCACAACCACGTTTAACCCTATGACCGACTCTCTTCCTACGCCATCCGGCAAGGAATTCCGATTTTCACCACCTTCCGGCCTCGAAATCCCAAGCAAGCCATTCGAGGTGGCACGAGAAGAATTCCGCGTTCTTACTCAAGCGCCTGATCCCTCCGTTACTGTAGCCATCTCCCCCACTTCAGAACGCCTCGCCCTCTTAGAGCCATTCGAGCCCTTCCCCGCTTCCGAGCTTACAGGTCTTCGTGTATTGGTTAAGGTCACCGGCAAATGCACAACCGACACTATCTCTGCTGCTGGTCCTTGGCTTAAGTATAAGGGTCACCTCCCTAATATTAGCGCCAACACACTGAACACGGCAATTAATGGCGAAACTGGCGAGGTCAATGTTGCTTATGACTTAGATGGCTCTAAGCACACGATCCCAGAATTAGGCAAGCGCTGGAAGGAAGCTGGACGGCCATGGCTCGTAGTGGCAGAACATAACTATGGCGAGGGCAGTGCACGTGAGCATGCTGCGTTGCAACCTCGCTATCTCGGTGCTAGGATCGTGCTATGCAAGAGCTTCGCGCGCATCCACGAGACAAACCTCAAGAAGCAGGGTGTTGTCCCTCTAACCTTCGCCGATGAGGCCGACTACGATAAGATTAACGCCGGCGACGAGGTCTCTACGGTTGGCCTCTACGAGATGCTGCAAAATGGCGGCAAAGGCGAAGTAGCACTCAAGGTCAAGAAGAACAGCACCGGAGAAGAGGTGCTTATTAAGACCAAGCACGCAGTGAGTAAAGACCAGGCCGGCTTTATACTGGCGGGAAGCGCATTAAATCTATTATCGAAGCGATCTTGGTTTTGAGGAATCTTCACTCTACATATTTCGCATGGACATTTGATCTATACACAGCCTCGTGCTCATATGGAATCTATATAGAAAGACATACTCGGCGACAGGATATTAAAAGTACCCTTGAGTTATATTATGTACAAAGAATAAAGACGAATTATGATAAAACAGTCCTCTAAACAAGGAAGCATCCCAGCAGTATCACACGACGCGAAGCACAACATGCGTGACACGCGCTATACCATCTATAACCACGTCTCAAAAACCGGACTATAGGGCCCAGTTACAACAATACACCACCGTCGCCAAGCAGATGGCATTCTCGACAAACATTGGCGAATGTTCGAACACATCTAAATACTTGAACTAAGAGTATGAACAAAGTGTCGGGCAAATCTAGTATCTTCACTCGCCCCTAGCCAAACGAACGATTACCTAGGGGTCACCGGCGGGCAAATTGATAGACTAAGCCTTTGGCAACATATTTCAATTTCATGGGTGGCGATTGAGTCAGCATATCCCCCTGCATCTTGCAGAAGCTGTCCCCTAAATGAAGACCCTGGAAAGTACCGCTAACTGTTGAGCTCGAAGCAATTCCCGTTCCTGCTGTGTCTTCAACTTGGATCTTTTCAACCATCATAGCCTTCTTAAAATTCCTATTACCCATCCACACGACAGCGACATCGCATGACGCAATAGTAGGGATCAAAACTTGCATTGCGAAATAATATCTGGCGTATGGTACACCCAGAATTGACCATATTCCAAATAGTCCTACCTGCCGTAAGTTCTATTCGCCTTATATAAGAGCCGGGGTGGGGGCGAGACGCCTTAAGATTACGCCGTTATTAATATTTCATTTATATTGTTTTTTTTTAGCTTGCCCTCTCTCATACAACAAGGACCGCGCTATACCAATGTGACAAATTCGGGCGTCTCGCTAGGGGGGAGACCGGACAAGGCTTATCAGGACTGCCATCCGTGACCCTGTCCGGGGAAAAAGCGGCGGTAGTCGTTCGTCCCGCCGCGGGTGGGTACAAATGCGTCCGGATGGGCTCGACGGCGAGGGTGCCCCCGATAAGTGGCTAGGGGGTATGGGTTGGATCCAACGCAGGGCAACTCCCAATTTACCCACGCCCAATGGCATACGGCCGATCACCTGGCTTACAGACTCTCTCGTAATATTGGGACGATGCGCGCCACTCCGAGTGCCTGGCTCGCGGCACTTTTGAACGCTAGGAAACATCAGCACAAAAGCCATTTGCCGAGAACCTGTCAATCCGCCACCACATAAATATATATGAGATTGCCATATCGCCGGATAATAATCTCAACAAACGTAAAGCGTCGATGGGACCTGATTGGCGCCAGACCTAGACCGTCCTGAAATCCATTCATTGTCTACTCTTGGTACTCCCGCCGTCCAATTTGAGTTTATCGCAGGTATAGGAGAGATCCATAGATGTAGAACAGTCTTAAAACAAGTCAAGTAGTTCTGTAGATCCGGCCTTGCACCTTTGTTTTCTCTTCTCAAATATTCAGGTTGCGATTGTTCTGTAGTAGCTCGTACTGTATCGTGACGATCCAAGGACCCGCCGCAAAGATGAAGTTCCTCTCCGCCATGGCGCTCATCGCGCCCGTCCACGCCGGACTCCGGTTCCCGTGCTCGACCCTGACCATCCAGCGCCTCGACCCCGTCGTCCAGCCTGGTATGAGCCCCTCGGCCCACGTCCACCACATCGTCGGCGGCAACGCCTTCAACTCCACCATGACCGGCGACGTCGGCGCCAGGGCCACCTGCACCACGTGCCAGATGTCCGAGGACTTCTCCAACTACTGGACCGCGCACCTGTACTTCAAGCACCCGACCAACGGCTCGTACCACCGCGTCCCCGTGGTCCCCGTGCAGCCCCTGCTGGGCGGCTCCAACGGCGCCCAGGGCGGCCTCACCGTCTACTACACCCAGTTCGACCTCAGCCGCGACAACATCAAGCAGCAGCCCGTCAAGGCCTTCCCGCCCGGCTTCCGCATGACCGTCGGCAACCCCACCGCCACCGCCCGATCGCACGTCGGGCTCAACTACCAGTGCATGACCGGCGGCAACCGGGGTGCGCTCCAGGCCACCATCCCCGACAAGCCGTGCTCCGGCGGTATCTTCACGAGCCACCACTTCCCCGCGTGAGTCCCTTATTAATGCTTCTGCTCTAACCCAAATCTACATCCCCCCAAAAAACTAACCAAAAACGCAGCTGCTGGGACGGCAAGAACCTCGACAGCGCAGACCACCAATCGCACATGTACAACACGGTGGACACGGACTACTTCAACAACGCGCCGCCGTGCCCGTCGTCGCACCCGGTGCGCGTGCCGCAGGTAACCTTCGAGACGACGTGGGACACGACCAAGTTCAACAGCATGTGGCCGTCGGGCACGCCGAACCCGTTCGTCTGGAGCTTCGAGGGGAGTTCGTACGGCACGCACGCCGACTACATGTTCGGCTGGAAGGACGACTCGCTGCAGCGCGCCATGGACAAGAGCGAGTGCTTCTACGACGGCTGCGGCTCCATTACGAAGCAGGCCATGAGCGTCGCCAACCAGTGCAAGATTGCTGAGACGGTGCATGAGGAGACTGAGGGCTGTAAGTTTTATTATTTTCCTTCTTTTCCTCCTTTTGTTTAATATGTAAGAGTGAATGCTAATTCGCAACAGGGCTCGATGCGTTACCCGGCATGGAGATGAAGTAAAGGGTCGATCAGCGAAGTTCCTGAGGTTATAGCCCAGAGGGACGGTTTTCCGCTCCTAAGCGTATAAGCTCCTCTAGGCGACAACTGATAGCTGGGTGTTGGGGAGGATTTATTAGTAGTAGCTAGGTAGTATCTACCTATATACGTCAATCTCCATACATCTCCGAACATAAGCGTGACGGTATTCCTTGATTTCAGTAAGCTTGGGATAGTTTGAATATGAGTGATACAACATGATGATGATGATGATGATGATGATGAAGGAGAAGAGGTGAGTACCTACGGGGTGGTGTGACACCGAATCAATCCAAGTAGCTTAGCACCATTTACCACTGCATTGTCTCTGACAAGGCAAGGCTCCTTAATGAAAAGCTCCATTATATCTAAATAATTATAATATACATACATGTAGGTTCGTCGACTCGTGAAATGGTATTATATACCTGCTAGGAAACCAACGAAAGACCTATATGAGCGGAACTACGTTCAAGGAAATACTAAGTACAGATACAGTTATCAAATATGCAATATCACTAATCCAAGTTTTTAGATCCAGTAAAGAGTTAAACCTATTAATGATTCAAAAAAGGGGGCATGGGCTGTGAAAGGTATGTGAAAAACGGCCTTGAGTATATGGAGCAATAAGGTCATATGATAGCAGGCACGGCGATGATTGTAAATTCGGATATTCTATAGATAAGAAGGCAGGAGATTTGATTCCAAGGCATGATAAACAAAACATTCACGAGACTTAGGAGAATCATGTAGGAAAGCGTTCGCATTTCTATACTTCAAATATGAAATAGAAGCGCCATTTGCGAATTCAAAACCTCGACGGTTGAGGTCCCTATACTGTGAAGTCATCCTTTGTATGTAGTACCCTACCCCCCTTGATAGATGTCTGATCCACGACCCCGCTGATCACTCAGCATCTGGTTTAAAGTCCGCCGTTATGCACGGCGTTGGGTAGTATTTACATAGTGAACGTCGATGACCATAGCAGTCGGCGACGGCAACCAAGTTCAGACGTAATAAGCCATTCTAACCGAACGAAGGCCTATATGGCTTCCCAAATCTTTAGTAGGATTCTTCGCTCAATCCCCAATCGAGTCAAAGGTCGAATCCGTGGGCCAGACAGAGCTTTCATCGTCTTTCTCCACTACTTCGCCTCCTCCGTGTGGAGAAAAACCACCTATCTCAGCTTCGCCTGCTTCTTCCTTTCGTCCAGCTTTCTTCTGCCCTTCTGCATTCCTCTCACGCTCCCGGCGGTCTTCGCGCCATTTCGCACGGCGTCGTTCTTTCATCTTCCCCTCCATTTCCTCGAGGACGTCTATGGCAGCTAGCCACTGTGGATTGCTCATCACTCGTTCGGGTAAGGCCATTTCGGGAGCCTGATCGCCTTCCTCTCGTTTCCTCTTTGCCAAACGGGCCGCCGCTCGACCGAAGTTGGTTTTCCTAGTACCACGCTCTCGGATATTTCTTTGCTTCTCAAGGTGCCATTTCGCAGAGTGGTGATGATTCCAGTGAACCCGCGGATCAATATATGTAAAGGCTGCTGCTGATTGAGTTGGACGCGGCGGCAAGTGATATGCTGGTACGCCAAATGATGCCGAGCCGGGTCGGAAAGGCTCGTTCTGTTTGTTGTATATGTACGAGTCTAATTTCTTTGAGTCATGCTTGGTTATCGGATTCTGCTGTTGTTCTTCTAGGGACTTCTCTTTCTGGAACTGCCCTGATGCCGTAAACGCAGGACTCGGTACAGCCGTGGTTATATTAGCAGGTTGTCCTACCTCATTATTGCGATTTGTATTATGTGATGGACGAATGGGAGCACTCAGCTCCGGTGGCTCATGGAAGGACGGTTGGCGTGGTTTGGACGGAACAAAATAGTGAGGGGCCATTTGTAGCTCCCGGGGAATGTGTGGCTTTGAGGCGCTCGACTGCCCCTCAACCAGGTCTTGAGACATTAAGGTAGCCGCCGTCTTGGAGATTGTTGCACGTGCAGAACTATGCGCGTTGTCTATATTGACGGGCTGGCTTAGATGGGGAGCGTCATTCATCTTTGTCTTACTGGCTTCGAGAGGGGCGCTGGGTACCTTCTGAGCACCCGACTTCCCGTTCGAAGCCGGCCGCGGCCCACCATTCACACCGTTGATGCTTGCAGTATTCGGCAACGGGGCCGGACTAGGTGCAGTAGCGTAACGTTCAGGACCATGTTTGCCCAATGTCTTTTCTACTTCCAAAATATGGGAATGCTGTCTAGCTGTTTCGAGTTGTTCTTTCTGACGAGGTGCATCCATAAACTTTGGAGGAGGCGGCTGGATATGTTCGGGAACTCCCTGTGCAGTTGGCCGAGATGCGATGTTCGCATTAGATTTCTTCGGAAGGCTGTGTGGTACGGAATCCGAACCTGTTTTACGGGTATGGGCCTGCTCGTTTTGGCGGGGGGCGTTGAATTGACTGATCAACTTATTGGGTCCTTGATTGGGGGGAACTTGCACCTCTATCGATTTTCCCGCAGACTTTGATCCAACTGCAGAATAGCCGTCCTTACGGGGTTGTGTCTTGCTAAATGAAGCTCCGACGCCATTTCTGGAAGATTGAGAAGCTTGGGGCAAGGAATCTTCATCTCCAGTGAGGTCAATAACCGCCTTGGAGGTGTTGTATGAGCCTTGTTGCTTGCGTGAGGGATCTTTGTATGAAGATTTCGACGCAGGAGCGTCCCGGTCGTCACGGGTCTTGTGCCTAGGTGGTATTTCTAGCGAAGTCGAATTTTCCTTCTTCGGGCGGAGAGCAAAATCAGAGGCTGCTGTAGATCCAACATCACGTGAAGCAGAATGGGACAACCTGTATGCTTGAGCAGCAAATAGTGCATTGATCTCAGCGAGTGTAGTAGTATGACCAGGACTCGCTCGTTCTTCTCGACCCACGTCAGTGGATAGTCGTCGTTTCTTCGGCGGGCGTTGACTCGACGCAGGGCCTTCCACCACAGCATTATCGTCCCCAATGAGACTAAAATTGGGGTTCCGGATTGACGGTGGCGGATTCGGGCTTGGTTTCATAGACGTGGGGCCGGTGGTTTTCCTGGCTACCTTCTTGGCAGGAAGTTGCTTCTTATCGCTCATAGACCTCACTGGTGTGATTGATGTTTTCACAGTGATAGCATCACCCAATTTTTCCTCCTGGCGTGCCATGGTTGGTGAATGACAATAAGGATGCGATGATAGTTGCTGCGAAGGTTGAATGCCATTCGGGTGCCGTCGACCAAGAGCAAAGGAAGGCACGGCGACAGTTGCGCCCTCAGCTAAGTATTTGCTATGTGTATGTTTTGTGCAGAAAGGACCTTGAATTAGAATTGTGGCTTCGCACTTATCGTACTGGCATTTTTGGAGGATAAATGCGTCACGGTCCATAGCTAGTGATCGCCCGAACCACCTATAGCCAGTTGCAAAATGAAGAAGTGAACCTAAAACGACGAGAAAGAAAGGATGAAGGGGTGCTGGGAGGTGGAAGAGAGGGAGGTTCGGGTAGACCCCAAGATGTAAGCGGCAGCTGCAAAAGTGAGGATGAAGGACTATGGAAATAGCGACGAGATACGCGGGTTCTTTCCTTGGAGAATTGCCAAAGCCGTGTCATCTTAACCGCAGTTGCCTCTTACGACGGAGACGCCTTCGCCTTCAGCAGTTGCGCCGGTAACTACTAATAGCTAGAATAAAAAGTTAACACCGTTGAAAGCAGCCATGTCAAGAGTTCACAAAAGGAGGGGTCATTGGCGATGTTGATTATTAAGTGGGTATGGCATAGGTATATGAAGAGAGGTAAGGAAGCGCCGACCTATGTAGAGTGGCGAAAACATAGGCACGGAAAACCAAATAAAATGAATTAATTGGGAGGTAGAATAACCACTTACTGAATGACCAAGATCGACCAGCGAAAAGTTGGGTAATGACGACGGTAGCGATAAAAATTGTTAAGGAAGGAAAGGCTGTTGGTTGTGAAGGTTACCTGGTAGAGGTAACTTGACAATTTCCAATATTGCCGTGTTTCCTTGGTGACGTCAAAAATCGGTTCATTAGTTTATATTGAATCCATATCATGGAAGAAAAACGACCAAGTCAGATCCTATAAGCACTGTTAGATAAGATAAAGAATATTAACAGTTACTACTGTATATGCGTAGCCGATAGAGGACAAAAATAACAGGCTGGTCTCAGATCTTTTCAGTTTTTCATTTCGAGTCGTCAACCTGCAGGATATAGCGGCTTCGAATCCCAAAACCTCGCTTAAACATCCCTCAAGCGCCAGTTGGTATATTCGCCGTAGCCTTTGGCCCAGCCCCATGGCAGCAATGCAGGGCCAGGCTCCTATATAGCGGCATATGCAGCTGAAAAAAACAGCCTGCAATTTGCTTTTACCTTCTCCCAAAATGCTAGACAAGCCAATGAGTTGAGAGTGGCGAGCCTTGCGATATAGTTGAAGGGTACTTATGAAGACGCGTTTTCCAAGTGGAAAACCGGGCTCAATTTAAGACAGGTTATAGAACTCAAAACCAGAAATTCCAGATGCAGTCGGACCTTTTACCATATTGCTCATCACAGACCAGTCCCACCATGAGATAATATATGAAATCATATTTAAAGAAATAACTTGAAGAGAACTTGCCAGCGATGAGTAGGATCCCCACGAGATCTGATCGGGCGCGGTCGCAGGGCGTCGTAGTCATTATCCGAAGGCGAGCTTAGTTGGTAGGATTTTAGACGCCGGGAATGGACCAGGTCGCGCCGGTCGGGATTGCCAGGTTCGCGGAATAGGAATATTCCTTTGCTAATCTCACCAAACTGCTTCCATCACATCAACTGCAACGGTCTCTGATAAATTGCATTTAGAGGACCGCTCAGTGACAGGATGTGTTATCAGAAAGATAGTTGGCGCATAATAAAAAGATGGATGTATTTGCTGGGAAGAGCAACGACATGTACAAAATCCAAATGATGAGAGTTAGCGCCGGGCTTAAACTAGTGGTTCGTGCGTGGCTGCCCAGGTCCATGGGTGGATCCACTTGAAGTGTGGAGTCGGTATCGGATAATCATTCCAACGGACTTTCCTATTTAATTTTCCTGAAAAGGATAGATAGCCACCGCCGAACCCTCCCGAGAACATTTACCAGCTCTCCACCGTTACTTCCCTTACACTTTCACCCATTCGATCATGAAGGTCGGAAACAACTATATCAAATATAAGGCAATAACATTGTTAACACCGTTAGGAGTGATGGCCAAAAGATATGGTCGAGTTTGACTTGAGACAGTACAGAACCAGTGATCGACGTTCATAGGACCATCCACTCTTTACTTCATAGGGACCACTTATCGCGGTTTGCACATGCTTGGACTAGCCGCATCTTTGCTTGTGTGCTTGGCGTTCCTATGTTGTTAACACACAGTTTTTATATTCCATTATATTTCGATAATCTAACC
Organism: Hypomontagnella submonticulosa; assembly: GCA_022984865.1. Classification (NCBI taxonomy): domain Eukaryota; kingdom Fungi; phylum Ascomycota; class Sordariomycetes; order Xylariales; family Hypoxylaceae; genus Hypomontagnella; species Hypomontagnella submonticulosa. Next base: position 328,895 of record JAJKLF010000004.1, on the reverse strand, counting down.
ACCCATACTGGTAATTACCAGCTGAGACCTCTATCGCCACAGCGAACAGCCAACTATACGTGGCAAATGTCGTCCAATCATCCATATACAGTACCTAAGTATCTGAATTACGAACGTCCAATCCGATAGAAATTCCATCGTTACATATTCAGAGAGCAAAGCTAAACACTAACGCCGTGAATCTAGCCTTAATGTTCCCTTCGCCAAAGACAGGATTACCATAACCACCACACTGTTTATTGCCATACTAAACAGCGAGAACTATAACACACATCTATGATCTATGACTTTTAACCTCCACTTTTTTTTAATTTAACCTGCCAACAAATACAAATAACTGATACGGGAGTATTGCCTCTACTATCATTCCCCAACGAGTTGTATGTTGTATCACGTTGCATACCACAATGCAACCATGGATGGTAGCCAGTCAGCATTTAGCTACCCCGCGATGACACTTCAGCGTCTTGTGGTAACCTTGGGATGTATGCATCGACAGCACCTTTACTATAGTCGCTTTGCTCAATCGCCCTGCTGGCTGTCAAGATAAAGAAAACTGCTAGAAAGGTGTGGCGTGAGCTAGTGTAGTGTATACCGGCCCTATTATCCAGCCGCCTGAGTAGAGGGGAATGCCAATCTTATATACATACTCTGGCTGCGGCTTCACATCCGCAGCCCCTTAATCACTCGTTCTAGTTATATATACTCATCTGATAAATAGAAAAGCAACACCGGCCGCCTATGAATGAGTATGAATACCCAGTATATACATGTATTGATGAAAGACCAAAGTAGCCGTAAGCGCACTGTGTATTTCGATCGGCTCAGCATTGATATGATAAGTGTCTGCATTACAATGTGGTTGAAATCAGGCCAGCTCCATAATTATGTCGTTATAGTCTCTCGGGGCGGGGCGGAGGGCGATTTCGATTGGTTTATGCTCGCCGCTCCTATGATAACTAATTTGCAAATGCATATTCAGTTTACTGTTTTAGTGGGATATGGCTTGTTAAAAGTACGAAAAGTTGTCGAGATTTCTCATTGGCTGAACAGTATTATAAGGAACTCTGAAGGTTATCATTAAGGTAAGTTGGACTAATCGCAATAACAGGGCTGGTTTAAATTCTAACAACAATTCACTTGTGTGGCTGGCTCAAAAAAGCCTATTGGCTAAGGTTATTGCTAGTTAACATGTTTGCCTGATAGTTAAGTCTAATGGCTAGGCAGTGATGACTAGAGACAAAGAGTTTGAGAAGGCTGGGAAAGAACGAGTTATATCTTAGGTCGTAACATCTCGTCGAGATTGAACCAAGCTCAACTCTAAACCAATAGTTAATAGTATTTGATTGCTCTTGCCATCTGTCGAGTACTATATGCATGTGTAATACGATGCCTACAGCACAATCAGTAAAGCTCCAACTCTAAATTTTGATCTCTAGGACTCTTTGTGTCCAAAGCTGATTACGCATAGATGCTATTAATGATGGGCTGAGGTTAGAGTTTACACTGTAGCTTCCTTATGCTTTCCTACAACTTGACACTCTAATAAATTCGGAGCAACTTTTCTATTAAATTCGAAGGTGCTGATTCTGATTCTGATTCTGATTCCTGGTTTGATCGAGTACCTACTTATACCTACCAGCATCTGCCCTTTCTTCCTTCTTTCACCATTGATACCAAAAATCAAATCTGTTCTACAACAACTTTACCACTGAACAAGATATTCTACTACTCATACATTTCCTCAAGACTTTCTGTGCGCTTGACACCTATAAAAAAAACTCTACACATCCTCGGTATTAATCCATCCACAGACAACAATATCTATCAATCAGTAGCCATGTCTTTCCAGCACTACATTGAGACTTCGAAGGCCCCCTTCCAGGGCGGTGATATCGAGGAACTGGAGCATGTTGTCGACGCCCAGGGAATCATCATCGCCTGGCAGAGACGAACCATCGACGATCTCAAGGCCACTGTTGCCTCGCTGCAGCACGGTGGCCTCCTACAGGAGCAGCTAATCGAACGCCAGCAATTCGGAAACAAGGTTCTAGAGAAAGCTCTCCGAGTTATGGGAGACGTTCGAGATGCCCAGGAGGACAAGTTGGACAAGCAGACGGAAGTCATCGATGGTTTATCGGCAGAGCTACGATCTGCCCACACCCGGATCCACGATGCTGAGCAGCGGGTCCACAGCCTGCAAGAAGAACTGGAGCGCGTCCAGCACCGACAGGCAACCCTGGAGCCGGCAAAAGAGCCTGAGCGAAAGGATAATATCCCGGACCAGGAACTCTACGGCTTTCTGGTCGCTCAAGGAGAGCACCAGCTTGCCGCAAAGCTACAGGAGTCCGCCAGAAGCCTAGAGCGCCTACACGTTGTGGACCGCGAGTGGATGTACAAGACAAGCGGGAGCAAGAAGCAGTCGGCCTCTGATGATGGTAAGACACCCGAGTGACTTGGAATTCCGTAATTATAGTGGCTAACGAAGAACAGACTGCATCACGACGTTCGTGGAACGCGCCAACGCCAATGGCATTCGTATTGCCTTGGTGGACATCTAAACGGCAAATATAAGCTGTCATAGATCCTAACGCAATCTATGGATGCCAAGTCATCCAAGGCTACGATACTAAAGCACGTATGCTTGCTGGCGACAGGAGGGTCTGAATAGTTTCAACCCACGCCCAGGATTTTGAGAAGAGGGCCACCGTGAAAGGAGGCAATCGGTTAGGGACTTTATAGACAGTATGATGCGTCTATATAAGGAGCCTCTCGCTCCCGGCTAATCAGGGAGCCACGTACATAATATAATACTCCATTGACCACATAGGTTTTTTTTGTGCACTTCTACCTGACATACGCTGATGATGCTCGATATATACTACCTTGAATATGTGTCAATATATACAAGTGAATATAAGCAACCCTAGTCTTTTTCCCAACGCAGGATACGTGTGAATCAATTTCCATTATCGTCGTCATACCGCAAACCTACTGGGTAGCTACACACCATTGCGATCGCTCGTCTACTTCTGCAACTCGTACAACTGGCTCACAGCACCCAGCCCACCCTTAGAGTACAGAGCCAGGAAGTGCGTAGGATCGCGGTTGAAGATACCGGGCCAGTGCGACACCTCCTCACCGGTAACCACGCTGCCAGACCAAGTCCTACCGGCATCAACGCTAGTGATGACCTTCATCTGCGCGCCGTCGAGCCGTTAGTGCCGTCGATATCTTCGTTCGTCATGAAGCTAGCGACCAGGGTACCCCAGACATTGTACACCTGCGGCGCACCGGCCAGCTTGCCGCTGCGGGCCGTGTACAGCCGGCCGCGCTCGCCCCACGACATGCCGTCGTCATGCGAGATCACGTAGTCGACGGAGAAGGGGCCGCTCTCGGTGTTTTCAAAGACGGCGCCGCATGAAATGTTAGCAACACAGCCTATCAGCGCTATGGGACAGGGAAGATAATATCGTGAACTGACATAAAGTTCCCGTTTTATCAATAGGCGCAACACCAACCATACCGTCCCGCGAATTCCGGTCCCCTCCCGAGACCGCGACCCAGTGGGACCACGTCACCCCGCCGTCCCGGGAGTACTTCATGAAGTTATCCTGATCGCCCGCGTTGTTCTCCGCGGAGTAGTAGCACTGCAAGGACCCATCCCTCACAATCCGCAGGAACGGCTCCCAGAGCCCGTTGACGCCGGCCGGGACGTGCTCCTCGACCGTGCTCAGGTACTGGAACGACTTGCCGCCGTCGTCCGAGTACGAGACGGAGATGCGGAAGTACGTGTAGTGCCAATCGGCGCCCGTGCGGTCGTGGTTGCGGTGCGCGTACAGGATGCGCCCCGCTGGGGAGCTGCAGCGGGAACGCGTTGTTGATGTCGTGGGTGGCGAGCTCGCCGCGGAACACCTCGCCTAGGTAGGTACTGCCACGACTGTCCGCCGTTGGTGGATTTCACGACGTGCAGGACGTTTTGGCTGTCGTCTCGGGCGACGTAGCCGCTGAGCACGTTGCCGTCATTCATGAAGGATACTCGAACGTATTCTGAGTCCTTGTCGATGATTACGGGCTCGCCGGCCTTGACGACGCGGCCGGGTAGGTGCTTGTCAAGGGACGCCGGGGCGGCGGAGACTAGCCTTATTACGGTGAGTGCCGCGAAGATGGTCTTGGAGAAGAATATGATAATCAAGACTGGTTTTATAGTTTGAAGCAGATTACGGCTCGGCCTGGCTGCGAATCACTACCTACTTGGGTTTCCCATACTTATACTTATACTTATAGCATACTCGCGTCTTTGGTCCTTCGGTATAGCTATCCCCGTACACCCACGCAGTATCCGCACTCCTAGGAACGACATGTCATCATCCTCAAGAGTGTCAGCGCACCACCGTCGACTTCTCCTATTCTAAAGACCCTTCGTTACCATCACGGGGCTCATTAATGAACGGGATATAGTATGCAAGGTCCAATTGTCAACGGCAACTATCCGTATCCGGCAACACACTGCTTTTGCGCAACCTACGAGTTGCTTGGACTTCTAAGCGTAGGAAAAGGCGTAAGTCGTCGTGCCGGTCTACCGCAAAGTCGGATAGGTCCTATTTTAGCACAGCAGTTGGAGTTCTTTTTCAAGAAGGTAGTTTGCGCTGGCCCGGCACGAACTAACTAGTGGGCCAACACCATTTCCGAGGGCCGGCGATGCGGTGATGCCGGATCGAGCGCTACTGCTGCCATGTGCACGTTTATCTTGGAAAATACCGACCTTCGATGCATGGGTTGAGGCTAATGGAGTCCAATTCCGTGATGGTGTCTCGAGTCTAGAGTTTTCCTCCATGGCCTTTTGCGCACCCTGAACGGCTGCGCAATTAGGCAGGTGATAGAATGTTCCAATCAATTGGAGACTCCCATCGTGAACTGAAAACGCGTTTCACACGCTCCCACCTGGTAGCGACGTTACATTAGGTTCGGCCTTATTATTCCTGGGCAAAACTGGGACATCGCGGCGTATGCGAATGCGACTACCATTTTTATATAACAATGCTCTCAGGTCCACCGGAGTCGCCAGTGAATGTTAGAAGCGAATGCCTTCTGGAACATCATGAGCTTTGCGTGCTAGGTTTTCAATATGGGATTTTCGCAGGGGTCGTCGAGTTACTAAGTTACTTTGCTGATAGGAATTCTGTCGCTTGACGAATTCTAATCGGGACAGGACAGGAAAGGGATTTAAGCAGAAGGAGGGAAAAGGAAATGAATTGAAATAGACAAAAACAGAGGCAATGGGTTTATATAGTCGCGGAAACTTGCAGCCCCTGAAGCAGTGTTCCCGTCGAGTTCAATGTTGACAAACAGAGGGTGAAGAATTAAATAAAACCAAGCCTCACGGTAATTAACAGGTAAATCACGTGCCACAGGTACTATGTAATCCAGAATGGTCCTTTGGCCAATTTTTCCCCCGACCCGCTTTCCCTCGCCGAACTTAGCCACTTCTCACCTCTCCATCGGCGGGTTCCGATCATACCACTCTTCAGCGGCATCGTACCACGCAGCAGCCCAGATTGCCATAAGCAGTCGTCCAACGACCTGATTTCCTAGCCTCTCATCTCCGGTCCCTTTTCGCCTTGCGCCCGCGTACCTGTTGCGGGTAGCCGCATGGCGTGACACTTGACAGCAGCTCACCAGATGCTGCGCCCTAGATGACTGAGCTACAGGACAACAAGGTAAGCTGCCCTCGAGATGGAAGCCGCATGCCGTCATGGACCACCCCGAATCGCTGCCAAAACCACGCCGCTGGATTCGCCGCTAAGCTCGGAACAGCCCCCAGCTCGTATGTTCGGGGGTATCTAGAAGTCTCTGGCTGGCAGCGATGAGGTGTTCAGGAGCGAGATGGCGCAGGTGTCTTATTCGTCGTAGCTAGTATAAGAGAACGCGTGGGCTGCGACTCTGGGGCGAAAAGGAAATATGTACGATATCACAACAACATAGACATCTTCACTCTTCTGTATACAATTATAAACAACATACATCTCCTCTCTTCAGGTTTGACTAGAGAAATAGACATCGCTACTCTTTAGACAAAAAGTCAAAAGTCATCTCAACTCTTAAAAAGTTTACTCGAAAGTTTACTATACTTCGACATCTGTCTTATTAAACGCTTCATCTCATATCAACAACATGTCGGCCGCCATCGCCACCCGAGCCCAAGCGCCCCTCGGCGCCATCATGCGACAAGCCCTCAAGAGCTTCCGGGCCTCCGCCAGGATCGTCGAGGGCCCGACCGAGGCCTACCCCGTGACCATGAAGCCGCAGAAGGCGGACTGGGGCCGCGTCCTCCGCGCCCGCGCCGGCGTTGCTACGATGTAAGTCATTTCACCCGCTATCCATATAACATGGTGAGCAAGCTGGCTGACTGCGATGGGTAATAACAGATACTTCCCCGCCATGGCCACGTTCCTCAGCTGGCCCCTGATCGCGGCGACAGTGCTAGACGGCCACATGGGACAGTTCTAATTCGCTTCGCTTTGAACTTGTTACCTTATATTACTAGGATATGATTGCTATGCAACCCGGGCTATACAATACTTGTATATATTAAACCTCCCACACCGACGACAGCATTGGAGCCCAACGCAACATACCCGCGGAAAGGGCGTTTTTTGTTGGCCAGAAAAGCCTGGCAGGCGGGCGGGTTGGATTGATTCATTATCTATGACATCGGCGGCGTTCCGGAATATCAGGGTTTGGATTGACATACCTAGGCAATCAGTTTGGACACATGCATGGATCAAATCCGGTGAAGCATGAGAAGACCCGGGACGGGCCATGGTACAAGGGGCCGTTGGAAAAAAAAGCAAGAAAGGGGTGGCAATCTCATCGCGTCGTACCGCAGTACATGTACCGTACTGCATGCATTATCGTCTTTCATATCATGGGAGTCACAGTCGCACAGCGTTTGCCAATCGCTCGCCTTCAGCTGGCAACTTCTTCTCATTAGCTTAATCTATTACGTATCTATCAGTCAATCAATGCATTAATCAACTATGAGATAACAGTTCCAGCCGCCGCGTGCGCAGCAGCGGAGATATCAGTTTTATCCACACCCGTAGTCGCGTTTCTATACTCCAGATACCCGTCCGTAGACTCGGGTACGTGTAACTTCCTAGCCTCACTCGTATCTTGTAAGCCAGTGCGCCTTAGAACGTCGACTGTGCGCCTGTAGTTCTCCTCGGCGTACTTCTCCGCGTCGAACCCGAGGATCCAGGCCTCGCGCCGTAACCTCATACTCTCGGGGTTCTTCTTTGCGTCGTCGAAGTCGGCCTTGTGCCAGATGTCCCGCGTCTGCTCGCCTGTTTTCTGGGCGGACTTGACGCGCTCGTACCGGATCGCCTCGAAGGCTGCGACGGCTTCCTGCACTTTATCGCGGCCGCCGCACTCGCGGAGACACACGGCAATCGTGACGCCGTCTTCCATGGCTTGCGACGCGCCTTGGATTGATGTCGGCAGGAACGGATGCGCCGAGTCTCCTATTAGCGCAATCCGCCTGCCCTTCGAGATCCACGTAGGCAACGGGTCGCGATACACCAGCTTCCAGTCAATTAACGGCTCCGGCGTCTTATCCAAAATCTTCTGGACGATCGGATCCCAGCCCTCGAGCACCTTGCGCGCGTCTGCCAGAGGAGCCTCGAGTTGCCAGCTCTCCTCGATGTCCGCCTCATCTTTGTGCGTGCACACCCAGGAGAAGTCCTTCCCCTTCTTCATGCACGCCGCGATGAAGTGGACATCTGGGCCTAGCCACGCTACATGTTGGTCGCCCCCCTCAGTGAAGAACTTGGTATCGGGGTCCTTGGCTATCTCGTCGGCACTGAACCAACTTCGGTACACAGCGTAACCGGAAGGCTTGGGCGCATCCTCGAATCCGAGCACGATTTTGCGGCCCTTACTGCGCACGCCCTCGGCGGCGACCACGACGTCGGCGGTGATCCGCTCGCCGCTTTCTAAGACGACGCCGGCTTCCTTATCGTCCTCGAAGTAGTCCTCGACGCGGGCGTTGAGCCGGATCTCGACACCGATCTCCTTAGCATGGTTATAGACGATCTCGTGGAACTCGCCACGATGGCCGTCGTAGCGGATGCCGAACTCTTTGTCTTCACCCTCCCAGTACTGCGTGAAGAGGGTGTCACCTTTCCAGGACTTCATGGTGATCGAATCGGCGCGCATACTCAGCGGCTCCAGTTGCTCGGCGACGCCTGGCCACCGGCGGAACAGCCGCGACGAGTTGGGGCCAAACGAAATGATATCGCCGAGGAGCTTGAGCTCCGGGAACTTCTCCAGCACGAGCACACTGTGCCCTTTGCGGTGGCATTCTATCGCGGCCGTCAGGCCTGCGAAGCCCGTGCCCACCACGATCACCTTGATACCCGTCTTGACTGGATTCTGCGATTCGGCCATGTCTGCTGTTCCGCTACGATCCTTGCTTACTAGGTAGTCTTATCTGCTCTGCCGGCGTAGGCTCGCTTTCTTAAACCTCAGAATCCGCACTTACGGTAGAAGGTTTATCGTAGATACCGTGTTGGATACCGTGTTTTGTTGACAGTTGACCTCGGATATTGACTTGCGATGAATCTACCCCAACTGCATTGACCTGTTTCCTCACATGACGATTGACGTTGGCCGGGCGGTACTTGTTCTTCTATGTGGGAAATGAGGAATCTCCATGGTGGAAATGCGAGGCTACCTGTTAACTCCTTCACCCTAACCATATTAGAGCCCGTATTCCCCGCATTCAGACTAAGATGGTATATCGGCAGTTGCGCCGAAACGGTAATCCTTGGGTAAGCAGTGCATAACTATGGGTAAAGCGACAAGGAGACTCTCCTAAAAGAGTGCCGGATTGGTTTATACTTAGGTAGTACGTCCAATCAATAGCGGCGATTCGAAAGTCGAATAAGATAGCGTATTCAGATTCTGACTGGCTAGTTCCTCCGCAATCCCAGCGGGGGAGTATGCGATGTCCTCTGAAATCCCGAGTGCCAGCCCTTTCTCCAAGTTTTTATAGCCACGGAGTATTGTCAGTCTGGTCTGGATTCGTGCGGAGTTTCTGGGGATCTGTGCTTGTTTTGCTGTGAGTAATGGTAGGAGTGGCGCGATGCTACGCTCCAATGCATATGCGTCTCTTCATTTGAAACCCTTGCCTATATGTGCATGTCCAGAATGAGGAGTAGTCAGTGCTTATCAGCATGGTTCCCCAATATTTCATATATGAATGTATTTCAACCCTTGTGTCCCCCCGACCAGACGCGGATGATGCCAATTGTTTTCGTGGAGCAATAGCCCGACGAGTCCTCTGTTATTCGCGTCAAAACTGGTCGACAAGATGCCTTGGGGAATTCTCGAGGATAAGCATATGAGCCATGTGCCTGGCACAAGTAAGGCGACATTTAGAGATAATCGAGAACAGGAACATGGACACTTACTTTGAATCTTAGTTATACTCGCTGATCAATCCGACGTGCCAGAGGAGTATCGAAACATCAACCGTGATTTGCTCAAGCATGGCACTGGGAAGCATTCTCATATCATCTTGGCTCCCCAGCCCAGCGATTCTCCCAATGACCCCCTAAACGTGAGTTCTGACACGCGAATGGGGCCGGTAATTAAGAGCTCACGATAGTACAGTGGCCTACATGGCGCAAAGATCTTATCCTGGTTATCGTAGGCCTATCTGCCGGCGTCGTAGGCGCGTATGGTCCGATGATCTCGCCAGGTTTTGTGGAAATTGCTGCAGCGCTCAACATCTCCATTAACACGCTCTCTCAAGCAACGGCTTGGGTTATTCTGTTAATCGGACTCTCGTTGTTCATTTTCAACCCGTTAGCTAAAAAGGTTGGACGACGTCCTGTGTATGTGATATCAAGCATCATAATGTTGTCCGGAAGCATATGGGGGTCGCTTGCGAAAGATTACAGCAGTTTCTTGGGCAGTAGAGTATGGAGCGGTTTGGGTATGGCGCCGTACGAGGTGCTGGTTCAATGTACCATCGCCGACATCTATTACGTCCACCAACGGGCTACCAGAATTGCTGCCTGGAACATGTTCTTGTTGTGCGGGATCAGCGGCGGCGCTCTTATCGCCGGCTACATCATAGAGGTGAGCTATCTGTCGGAGTTTCCATTGTCGTGTCTCGCTAACGGAATTCATAGGACCAAGGTTGGCAATGGACTTTCATTTGGTGTGCCATTATCTTCGGTATCCTACTACCTCTCGTCGTTCTCTTCGTTCCCGAGACGGCGTATAGGAGGCAAGGATACGAGCAGCAATTGGCAGCTAGGGGCGCTACTACCACCCAAGAGGCGAAGACAGAAGCTTCAGATAAGAAAGACGCATCCTCCGAACAAGAGAGCGCCAGGGTCGAGGCTGTGGAAACAGGAGTTACGACGGAACGAAAAGAAACATACCTGCAGAGTTTGAGGCTATGGGGCGGTATTTATACCGACACACCTCTCTGGAAGATTTTCCTGCGCCCATTCGTGATCTTTTTCTATCCTGCTGTCCTCTGGGCATTCTTGTTGTACGGAGTCACGTTGACCTGGATCGTGGTATTCAGCGTCGTGAACGCGGTTATCTTTACAGCCCCACCGTACAACTTCTCAGTGTCTGAGACTGGGTTGATCTCGTTATCACCTTTCATCCTTACTTTCATCGGTGAGGTGGTGTCCGGTCCATTGAACGACTGGGTGTGCCTATACCTGTCCAAGAAGAACCGCGGTATCTACGAGCCCGAGTTCCGATTACCACCTATCATCATTTCGTTCTTAGTCGGTATTGCGGGATTCTTCGGGTTTGGCGCCACCATCCACTTCCAGACACATTGGTCCGGTCCCGTTTTATGCTTCGGATTGGCAAACATGAGCCTTGCCTTATCCAACGCGTCTGTTTTCGGCTATGTCATTGATTCTCATAAGGAATTGAGCGAAGAGGGTATGTCTCTCCTATCTGTCATTTCTGATAGCCTCGGACGTGTACTAATAGTTGTGGTTTTATAGCATTTGTGGCTATCAACGCCCGAAATCTTCTCACTTTCGGTTTAACGTATTTCGTCAACGACTGGCTTGCGAAAGATGGCGTCCTTGCGGTCTTCAATGTGCTCGGAAGCATTTTCATTGCTGTTAATGTGTTGACGATTCCCCTGTGGATTTACGGCAAGCGAATTCGATCATATATCGCTAGGAACAAGGCCCTATATAAGTTCATGCATGAAGACTAGATCAGTTTGCGCGGGATTAACTTGGGCGTTTAGCGTACACATTGATAGATGATTGGTATAATTGAAGTTCAATTGGCTACGCCTAGATTAATTAAATATCTATTCAAATAAGAGACAAATGTTGATGTAATTTAAAACATGTGCGAAGATGAAGGAAGTAAGAAAGTTCCATCAGTGTCAGTCTATGGCTGAGTACTCAAGTTACATAGTACTTAGCGTAACAGCGCAAAATAAGGTTAGTGGCTAGTGGTCAGTGCGCTAGGATACTTAAGCTCAGACCACTAACGCTTTACCCCATTTGACGCGGACCCCTGCAGGAAAGCTCCTGGACAATCTCAAGAATGGTAGGCGCGTTCGTGGAATTTGAAGCTTCGCCAAAATTGTCCCCAATCGATTTATCGCCTTTTGTTGTACTTCGCTGCACCGATCGCTTGACTGCCGAACGAGATGTTTCTTGGGCTTATGAGGTGATAATTCAACTCATTGCCATTCCTTTGCTATCCTTTTTTTAATAATACCCGAATCCACACATATTGGTTCGTAGTCGATCTTTAGCCTGGCGTCAACAAACAGGAGTATACCGATTCTTTGTGTAAAGTGGAAGCCTACGACGACCCCGACGCAGAAAGCCAGGGCAAAATACCGAAGCAATATTTCTCGAGCCCAAAGGTCAGGATTAGAGTGAAAGGTCTAAAAGGGAGATCGGAGTGGACGGACAAGAAGAGCGGCTGAGATACCTTACACCACGATGACGGACTCACTTCACAACGCACCTATTGTGCTAGACAACGGCTCGGGAACCATCAGAGCAGGCTTCGCAGGGGACGATCTACCAAAATGCTATTTCCCTTCTTTTGTTGGCCGGCCGAAGCATCTCCGAGTACTAGCCGGCGCGTTAGAAGGCGAGGTATTCATCGGTCAGAAGGCGGCGACGGAACTCAGAGGGCTCCTGAAGATCAGGTATCCCTTAGAACATGGCATAGTGACAGACTGGGACGATATGGAGAAGATATGGGAGTACGTATACAGCGAAGGGCTCAAGACTATGAGTGAAGAGGTATGTGCCTATAGACCCCTATTCTGCTAAGACATCCCACTTATACTGATATCTCGTCTAGCACCCCGTCCTCCTAACCGAACCGCCACTCAACCCGCGAGCGAACCGTGATATGGCCGCCCAGATCCTCTTCGAAACGTTCAATGTCCCCGCCCTATACACCTCTATTCAAGCCGTCCTCTCCCTCTATGCCAGTGGGCGCACGACGGGATGCGTGCTTGACTCCGGTGACGGTGTCTCACATGCAGTACCTGTATACGAAGGATTCGCTATACCATCCTCAATGCGACGTATCGACGTCGCCGGCCGGGACGTTACTGAGTACATGCAGACGCTACTTCGCAAGAGTGGCTACGTATTCCACACAAGTGCCGAAAAGGAGGTGGTGCGACTAATAAAGGAATCTGTATCCTATGTGGCCCTAAACCCGAAAACGGAAGAAAAGGACTGGCAGAGCGCTAAGCTCGACCAGAGCAAGACCGCCGAGTACATACTCCCCGATGGTAACCGCCTGCGTGTCGGTCAGGAGCGTTTCCGCGCCCCGGAGATCCTGTTCGATCCCGAAATTATCGGACTTGAGTATCCTGGTATCCAACAGATCGTCACCGACTCTATAAACAGGACGGACTTGGATCTACGCAAGGCTCTATATGCGAATATTGTATTGTCCGGCGGTAGCACACTGACCAAGGGATTCGGTGACCGTTTACTGAGCGAGGTGAAGAAGCTCGCTGTCAAGGACATGCGCATCAAGATCTTTGCACCGCCCGAGCGCAAGTACTCGACCTGGATCGGAGGCAGTATCTTAGCTGGCCTGAGCACATTTAGAAAGGTATGCTCATTCTCGTTCCCAATGACTAGCACTCCTAAGTTCTCTAGAAGGATACTAACAGCATGGCAGATGTGGGTTAGCATCGACGACTGGCACGAGGACCCGGATATTATCCACAAGAAATTGACATAGTCCTATTTCCCTACTCATATTCGAGTTTAAACACGTTAGTGTTCGGCGAAGCATTCACTACCCGAACGGAAGAACACCAGTCACGGGCGCCAGGGAAATAGCCCGAATGCAATAGATATCACGCATAGCGAGCACGCAAAGCATAGCAGAGGCGCTGTTAGAGACTCATTCACGCGTTCGGCGGCTGAGGTGATGAGAGAGTACCCGATGATTTGGTGCTGATACTCCTATTATCAGAGAGAGGGAGGAAGGGAGAAGAGAAGCCGTCAGCTTATGTGTCATATTATTGGCGGAATACTTAAGTCCATCTATGTAGATGAATGATACCCAGGCGTTGAAGATCCATCCCAAATACGAAAATGATGCTTTACGTTACGTGACTGACGGTGTGCTTACAATTGGATCTATCATCGCTCCTAGCGTACTTACGGGAAGACGAAAGACATTGACACGACAGAACAGCACGAACATAATCTCGGATCAAGCATCACATCAATAATCCATACTTCGGTTCTTCATAAAAGCCATGTATTGACTATCTACCACCATTCCATACGAAACAGTGTCGCCGCAAGCATAGCCATATTAAATCAAGTTCTTTTCACTTTCAGCCGAAAAGTTTCGCTGTCGCTGTCGGGGTATATATCGCGTCAACCAAGTTCACCAGAAACAAACGCCTCGCCTCGCCCGCCTGCCATTGGTATTTATGAAATTTCTCTTCTTTCGTTTCCCGGAGTCTGCCAGCCGGAGGGAAAAGCTCAAGTCGTCAACACGATACAACATTTTCTCATGCGTCGAGTCGTTGTATGTCGGGTTCAATGTCGTAGGTATCGTCGCTCCCGTTACCTTTTCCCGTATTAAAAAAAACCAAAGTCATTGAGCTTTGCGTCTGCTCTGAGGCCCCCAAACTTTTCCTTCCTTCCTTCCTTGCGTCTCCGCTTTTCCCGTCTGTAAATAAAAAAAACAATGGCATGATAAGTGCCCCATTCATTCATACCCGTGCTCGGATACGATGATGTCTTAAACTCCGATGCGCCGTGCTTGTGTATGATCAAGTTGAGAGAAGATGCAGTATAATGTATTACCGAAGGCCGTGAACGACCTTTTTTTTTCTAGTTCATCGAGTCTGATGTGGTGTGGTTCAGCGCCGGTGGCTTATACGGCTCCAGATATTCGTCAGACTGCCCGAGCTGCTGGAGCTGTGCTGACTCGACGCATCGCTAGCCTTGCGAGCAGCAGCAGCGGCGGCGGTAGCATTGGCGCCGTAGACGTTTCCAGCACCGCCTCGGCCGACGTAGCCAACGGGCTTCGTCTCGATGTTGCTCTGGTGGGCGAACTCCTCGTCGAACGACAAGACGGGCTTCGCGGCGGAGACGTGCGCGTTGCCTGCTCCGCCTCGGCCGGAGTGGAAGCGTCCTGTGCTCTGCGGGACGGTGGTCGGCTTCGTTGCTAGACCAGATGAAGGCGTGGTGGCGGGAGCGCGGAAGTAGTTGCCAGCGCCGCCCCGTCCCGAGTGGGTGTAAGAGTTCTTCGGGACGGTTGGGTGAGGCTCGGTGATGGTGTAGTTAGGCATGGTGATGATGGTGTTGTTCTATTTTGGCGGAACTTGTTGAAATTGTTGATGTATCTGATGTATCCACAGTATATATAGTCTTTCGCAGTTGTATGTGTAGTAGGTTTGTTTACAGTCGACGGTATATTAGTCACAGTAGAAATAGGTCAACAGAACAGACAGTGGAATTGTGGGAGGTTAATATACATATTTCATCGTGATGGCCAGGGGAGTAGCCCCTTTGTCATAGTAACACCGCGTGCTCGAGAAAGTTCTCTAACAAAGCCCTACCACGATACGTAACTACGTACTCACCGGCCGAGTATCAAACATAAACCCCATTTGGAAAATTTTCTGGCCCCAAGTGAATGGTAAAAGGCACATGGTGGACACATGCCAACAGGTTGGCGGGCTAGGCGGACTTGCCGGTGTAGCTTTGTCGCGTGGGAGATGACAACATGGGCCATTCCTCGCATTCCAGTTTTCACTCTCAGCCCAAGAAAAATAGCAGAAAATAGACAGGAAAATTCATCGTCTTGGCACTTCATGTCGTAAGGCGCTTAGCAGTTAACGGCAACTTAGCGGAATCTGGGGTAGCCGCGTGATGGATTCCATTAGCTGGAAATTGCTTCAAATTAGCTAACAGAAGCCCGAAGAAGCGATGTAGTTACGAAATCGGGTCTTGGGTCAAGGTGGTCTAAGGTATCATGAGACCTGCAGACGAGTTTTTTGTACCTAACCATTACCCCATAGTTTGCTTCCCTGGCCATAAGACAGGGGGTGTGTAAAATGGGCTCTCGGTGGTGCAATTGGCCTGGTTGCTGCTTTTTTACTGCTTTCGGGCAAACTGGCGAAAGAAGACTGGTTGAAGTACTCTGCATAGGAGGAAAAATCGGCAACGTCATGCCGTATAAAGACCAGGACGACCTGGCCAGCCAGCCTGCCACCCAATCCTGCTGGAGCATGGCACTGCAGGTACCAATGAAGATCGAAGAGCCGCTATAATCCGCAAGCCAATAGATCTACGGCCTGGCTACATTGATTCGCTGGCAATAGTTGAGATCAATGGAGGGCCAAATCTCGCCATATGCTCCTATGCGATTTGCCATGTCAAGCATGTCCAGCCATGCTGACTACACTACCTGTCAGACATTCCCATGTGGCGCTGTCAATAAATTGCATAGCTGAAGCGAAAGTGAATTGCCTGGACGAGATGAGCATCTCCGCGCAGTCGGCCTGGCCTAGGGATACCGTGATACGTGATACTCTCCATCATCACACAAGGACTGACCACCACCACTTAGAAGAACAATGGCTGATTGATTCGGCCAGAATCGAATTTGGATGCGAAAGCCGTTACTATGAAAAAAGCCATTCTACGAAGGGACCGAGGCACCGGGAATTATTTGCCATGCTCCGTGGTCTCTTGCAACTTTTTCCGCATCCACATTTTGCGGGGAGGCGATTGAAAAGAGAAAAAAGAGAAGTTCTACATTCTTGGGATCTCGGCTTTGCCGAATTAGTAGATCGCACTTGTCGATCTACCGCGCCGACACAAAAAAATTTAGTTGCACTTGGAAGAAATCAGACGGGGTACATTTAGTTTGTTTGCCGCATACATGGCAAACGCATCCTCGATGCAGGTCTAAGATGAGAAGAGAACCGTGATGGGTACGTTACTCTAACCCGGTCCGGGTTTCGTACGTTGATGAGAAGGGCCCGCAAAGGATGAAAGACCAGCTGACCACTATAGGCGGTAAACACTGACAGGGAGGTAGAAAAAAGACTAGGTAGGTCCTCAGAATCGATCGTGACTTGAAAATTTTGGAGTTTATTTTTACTCCTTCGCCTAAATCCAAGAATCCACTACTCGGTTATAACGATAGCTGAATACCCGTTCCGTTCATAGTCTCCCACCAAGCAGAAGAGACAAAGGCAGGCTATTTCACTAGAATATTTTCACGTTCTAGTGATGGTCTCATATTTTTCCATTTTGGCTCCTGTTCTCTGCGCATCCGACGCTTTACTCCTGGATCAAATCGTATTCCATGGTGGTCGAACATATAAACAGGGACGATGGGGTGGTAGCACATCTCAACGCAATTTTACCCCTGAATTGTATCAACCGCCTTTACGTCTTCATTCGTCAACTTGACGCCATAGCTGAACGACCATTACACTCCAGTATCAGTTCATGTTACCAGATGAAGAAGACATAACGCTCCTCTCCTTTCCTTCCTCTATGGTCGATAGGATTTCGCAATCTCTGCCTGCGGGCGGGTGAAATGGTAACGTTGATGCCATTCGAGCTTAGCTGTATCTCGAGCCCCTGAAATAGTTCATCATTATAGCAAAAATTAGGCCATCGATTCATCATTTCTACTCCTCCTATGGATTTTATGAATACTTCGATAAGCCCATTCTATGTTACACAGGTGGCTCGTACTAGGCATGGCCACATATCCTTCAGTCCATTCACCTCTCCTTTGATATTCATGAGGCTCTCCTTTCAACTATCAACGCCATACACACGTCTCGCTAACAAGTAAAAGCGAGTTAATTCTTTAGGTCCCTTGCTTCAACGAACAGATAACGTCGTAAAATTTTACACATCACAGCAAAGTAACTCATTATCAATATCCAAGTTACGCTGCCCAATGCGAGTCAAACATTTGTATACTATATCGTGACGGGCTCCCACAAGAGGCGCTCAGCTAAGGCAATTCGCTCTTTCTTGTCCGCTGCAGATTCACTAGCCCGAGCCATCTCACGACCCGGCTCGCCTCTAGTAGCGAGCTCCGCCAAAAACTCCTTGAAGCTCGGGTATATTCGCGGGCCTACCATATCCCACCCACCGCCGACTTCGAAGATAACCCACGTCGGCCAAGACTTCATTGCCTTCAAGAAAGACACGTTACCGAAGTGCTCAGCGGAATACTTCGTGGCTTGGTACTTGAAGTAGTCTGAAGATTGCGTGCTGGAGAGTAGAGCGTGGCACGTTCCCGCTATTTGTCTGCATTCTTCGGATTTGACGAGGTATATGCGATCGCTATGATCCAGACTCAGCGAACGCAGTGGCTCGTTCAGGTAGCCGTCGAGTCCTAGTTCTGCGATTATCGCTGATAGAGCATCGGGACCAATAAGTGAGTGCATGAATTCGTCGCAACGGACTTTACTGTCGCCTTCTCCGTCGGGCCATCCCAGTGCTTCGGCATGGCGGAAATGCAGAGTCGCCTTACTACCGTATGAGAATACTACCCATTCATCGATGAAAAGAAGGAACGTCTTGTAATCTTCCGGCAGCAAGATATCATCACCAAGTTGCTCTTCGGACGCGGTGATCCGATTCACCGTGGTGACTGGGCGCATCCATTCATCAATAGACAGTCGCGCCTTGCCATGCATGTAAGTGGGAAGTTGGATACGGCTAAGGAGAACAGCCATGCGACCAACACTGGGGGGTTCCCACCAGCTCGGGGCGCGCGTGGCTATCTCTGGGGAGGTTTCTTGAGTTTGCTCCGCAGCACCGGCGGAAATAGTAGCGTAAACGGCAGCAGTTAGACAGGCAAGGACGTGAAACACCACGACTACTACGAGTGCGCGAGCGATGTAGGCCACGGCCCAGGTAATCATCCAGAGAATAGAGGATATCAGAGAACTCATGGCTGCAATATGATTTGGTTCACACACAGTCACTTAGTCGCAATCAAATAGAAGAATAATAGCAGGTTAGAAATAGTCTACTCTTCAGTGAAGCTTAAGGTCGTATTCCGAATTCCCAATCGTCCCTATATATGGTTAGGCGCCCCGTCCACTTGTTGAGGAACAGGTATCTAGAAAGTTGACTATTGGCTTCACCTAGAAGAAACTGGATTCAGGTAGGGATCGTAAGACATACACTAGAAGCGGCAACACTGCGGTAGAACCGTAGCGAAAAGAATAACTAGGCAGGTACTTTGACCGGAACAATGACGGGCGACGATTCTACTCATTGCTTAACCTAAATGCTCTAAGACACTTCCATCTATCTGGACAGAAATTTTGAATAAAGACCACATTTTAGCACCCAGACACAAGTTTAGGATACCATATTGTATTGACTAGCAACGAACTAGACGCAGCCTACCACGGCGAAAGAGTGTCAAATTCTATATACTGCTATTTCCGCAAAGGAAGCGAAAAGGAGAAAACGAGCGCTTATATGTACATGTACCTAACATAACAAAGAGCATCTACCACACACCCCCTACCTCATCTGGATCTCAACATCAATGCCATCCTGCCCGCTGATATCAAACCGCACCCTCAACGTGCTAGCATACCTATTAATCATCGTCCGGTACGTCGCGACCAAGATGTTCTGCCACTCGGGCCCCATGAGCCGAATGGCGCTGTGGTTCCTCGTCTCCCACTTCACGCTGATCGAGACCGCCTTGCCGTTGTGCGCCATCTCCCCGTTCGCCGTGGGGGTCCTGCCAGCGAGCCCGTTTCCGGCCGAGTCCAGATCGCGCTCGATCTCCTGGCTCAGGGGCGGCACTGTGACGCCGTTGACCTCGCCGCCGATCCGTCGCACCGTCAGTTTCAGTCCGGATTGCAGGTTGAGCTCTTGGTTGGCGGCGATGGCGAAGCCTCTCATGAGCACGTCTCTCGATTCCAGGGCTCTGGGTTCTGCGTCCACGGGTTCGAGGTCGCGGAGCTTGGGTACCGAGGTTGGTATGGACGGTGTGACGGTGTTTACGAGAGCCCGGCCCAGGGCATTCCCGCAGAGGGAAAGGAGGAGGATAAGTAGCAGTTGCATGATGGAAACCAAGTAGTTGAAGCTGAAGGGCGATACAGGGAAATATAGTTGGGTTGGGAGTTTGGAATATATTTCTGGAAAGGCTGGATATGTTCTGCGGTGCTGTATTCTACGTCTGCTACTCATGACTTACAAAACAGCGAGAATCTCAATCGCTCTTATACATCACGAAGTCGGTGGTGATATAATACAATCTTCACAAAACTTAATCGTCATCGTACGCACTTCATATGAATAAATTCAAATGATCTTCAGTTGGATTTGGCGAGTTCTCGAGGGATTCATAGACGGTGAGGCCAAGTCTTGGATTTCACAGTCTAAAAGTCGTCGTCTTTAACTTAGCATGGTTCTTGCCTCGCGAGTTCTCCATAATTTCTATAACCAGGATTACACGGGGTTCATCAGCATTGCAACTGAGGAGAGATTTTCGTCTTTATCTTTAAATACTGGGTGCCTAATTGAGTGGTTCATCGTCGTATAATCCTCCAGGTATATTGATAGGGGCTGAATGTCTGCCTACCCCACAAATAGAGAAAGGAGGCAGGCTTCCTTGTTTTTGATTGGTCAAATCCCCTATTGGTATTTTTGGCCCCTTATCCTGGTGTTGACGAGAGTTACATGAGAAGAATATCCTCCCGTCGATCATAGAAGTACATATGTGACAACCTACATGGTAGTACTTGACGAGGCCGCAGCTAAGTAAATAACGTAGTATCTCCTGTGTGGCGATAAGCCGCAGTTTTCGTCCGGCCTACCCACTGACATTGTTGGCTTTATTATTAGAAACCACGGTATTACATGAGGTGATGAGAAGTTATCGAACACAGGTCATGATGGTTTGAAAGGCTTACTACGATACCCCATCAGTGACTCTACATCTGATTTACTTCGTGTTTTCCTTAAGCGACGAAGGTTACCTGACAAGGCTTGACATCGTGGAGTGGAACTTCGTCAGTGGAAAGGAACATATCAACATTCGGTGGCTGTATGCTACCGTGGCTGGATTTGCTGGCGGGCACGTTTGAAGGAGAAGGGCAGTAGGATTCAATAGAAGTCTAATGCTATGAGAATATCATGATTACATCATACAAGGCCCAGCTTTTGCAAGCGGCCGGCAAGGCCATCCTGACGAACGTACAGCCGTGTATCCCAGAACCAGTAGGCCCCTATCGAAGCGGTATACCTGTCTCGGCCCGTGTAATCAATGAGGTCGGACGCGCCCCATTCAAACTGGATGCTCTTGTTCTCCTCCGCAGGAAAATTCTTCTGCATTTTGTAGTCGCTGACGATCATGTCTCGAACCCGTTTGGGACAGCGACCCACGAGATGGGGTTCGGGCTCTGGTAAGAGCCTAAGATTGTTAGTAACATGGTATGTGGAACACCAAGAAGAAACAGTAAATAACTTACGCGCACCCTGGCACCTGGACTTTCGTCCCGTCTTCCTCTGTGACTTCAAACCAGAGCCTATCTTGGAAGGGACCTTCCATGGGAACCTCTTTTGCTATGATGGCGACCGGTCTGGCGTACTCTTGGATGATACGCATCGCCGGACATTGAGGCAAGACGGCCATGTTGAAGACCAGGGTTGTGTCGTCGATCATAATGAACTGCTCGTGTCTGCCGTAGCTTGGGTCAAGAACGATAAACTTGCCAAAGGGAAGTGTTGAGAGGGCCATTCTGTGCTCGGCTCCGTACTCCGGGTCCGCGGTGTAAAGAGGAATCTTCCGGCCGGTCTTCTTTTCCAACACTTTAACCAATGCGATTGCTGCGAGGTGCTGGGCAATATTTCGGGCGTATATCCTGTTTCCAGGGCCCGGAGTTGAGGTCTCCTCATTAGGGAGACGGGTCGGAGTGAGGATGGATCCGAGGCCAAGGCACACGACCTTTTTAATGCGATGTGGTTTAGGAATACTGTCGATGGCCGCCTCAAACTGTCTCGCCTTGGTGCTTACATTCTGCCACTTTTCCCACGCGTCGGAAAGAGTTTTCCGGATGGTTTCAGCCGGCACTAGATCCTGGTGGTGTATGTAGGGCTTACTTTCTGGACGATAGGCCTTGTGATACTTGGCGAGAAATCTGTGTGATCCCAAATATTATTAGCTACTGTCAATAGCAACGGACGAAACTGGGCTTACTCTTCCGGAGGCTTAGCGGCAAGCCGTGCGTTTGGTTCATTCTGTTTGGGAGGATAGTCGACATCGGTGGCTAGGCACATTGTATAGAAGGCTAGAATGTCTTGGTACTCATAGCCCCTGATCGCGGCAGAGGAGAACATGTACCAGTTGCATCTTCCGATGATCTTACGCTTCCTCTCCTCGCTGTCAAGTGGAAGTTTTCTCATCTCTTTCCAATCAAGGAAGTCGGCCTCAAGGCCTTGGTGCTCGTACATTACCGTTGTCTCGGGCAGATACTGTAAGAGATGTAACATCATGAACTAGTAAACTTACCAGCAAATGTAGATTTAACTTTCTGGCAGGCAGGCATATTGTATTGTGCAGATTGGCATTGATTATTTATACGAAAATTTGAGGCGGATACGATACCTTTCCACGTACTGAAAACCTTGAGACGAACGTGATTGTACAACAGCACGCGCACGTTATGGTTGTAGGTGATTGTATGTTAACCTTCCAGTCCTCTGTCAGAATTGACCATTGGCTAAAGTACCGTCTTAAATCTTTGCTGCACCCAGGTCAGATAAACACTACTTGGGATCACTCGAGGTCTGACTGAAGATTGTATTTTTGTCTGAAATCAGTGACGCTGATATCCTCAAACCCAAGACGAATTCTATAATCGCGGACGCCGCTACCATTCACAGATATCGAGTACTTATGAATAATGACTGAAATGAACATCACCATCGTCCTAATAAGAGAAGACCATAGATTTCCCACACCCTAAGCGATATAGGTAATAAATGACAAGTATTTGTATTTGTACGCAGTTGGCCCGGACGTGTAGCAACATTCACTCCGTCATCATGATCTTGCCTCGTCAGATAACCCGAGCCACACTCAGACAAGGGAAAAGATCGAATCACCCTTATAATCAGAGGAGACAACCGTGTAATAATGAATGGGTGTCTGACCATTCCCTGGAGTCGCAATTCTCTTTTTCAAGTTCTCCCCTCAATACGATACCGGTATGTGGCGCCAAGCCCACCCCTTTTACCCCTTTTCTAACCGGCTCACTCCGAGATTCTATCACGATGCTCCATAGCAAGCATATAATCACACGGGTAAAGCCAACTAGAAGAGACTTTAATATTACCATTCTGGATTTCTATACTAATTTTAAACCCTACACTTTTCTCCTCACTCCGCAGGCAACCAATCTTTTTCGACCCCGGAAGCACGACCGAATACCTATCCAACTTGCCACTATATCCGGTAGCATACTCCGAGCTTTTAAACCAATAGCTATTATTATTATAATTGCAGACCTCAACAATCACCAAGAGTCTCATAAGGAAGCGCCTCTTATCTCAACGCCCAATTGACACTCCTACCGACGTCGATCGCTGTACGGCCGCTCACTTCGCCACACCAATACAAGCGAAGTACTTCTTAAACATCTGCACCTCAACACTAAACACGCCATCACGATCCAGCAGCGCAGCGGGGGGCCAGAACTCAGGCTCGACATGGTCCAGCAGGCCCGGGTAGCTAGTGAGGCCGCGGGGCTCGGAGACGCCCCAGGGGTTGCGCACGATGATGTACTGGCAGTCGTCCTGGCCCTCGCTGACCCAGCCGAGGACGGAGTAGGCGTGGTTAGCGACGAGGTTGGCGCCGCGGAACGTGTCGCCCGTCGCGTGCGTCCACGCCGCCATCGGGCTGATGGTGCGCTTGTTGACGCTGCACGCGCGCACGAGGCCCGCGAGCTCCGCGCCCGAGTGTTTATCGGTAAAGTAGTACCGCGGCGAGCGCCCGTTGAGCTGCGCCATGGCCTTGATGGGGTCGCCGCTGTGCGCCTGCGTCAGGTCCACGTGCGCGCCCTTGGCGCCCGTCATCCACTTGACGAACGCCTTCTCGTACAGCGCGGGCCAGGTCTCGAAGCCGTCGGACGAGCGCGCGTAGATGGGCATGTCGGTGGAGTTGTTGACGGGGATGCTGTAGTCCACCTCGACGGTATCCGTGCCGGCGTTGTTGCGCCCGCCCTTGTCGTGGAACTTGATGGCGAGCGTGCGCTTGTTGTGGTCCATGGGCCCGCCGCCGCCGCCGCCGCCGAACATGCGCGCGGAGCGGTTGATGATGGCCGGGTTGGCCCAGAAGACAGAGAAGATGGCGGCGATGAGCCAGCTGTCGCTGGCGGCGCCCTGGGTGGGGTCGTCGAAGCGGTGCTGGTGGTACGAGCTCGCGTGCATGCCCATGCCCCCGTGGTGGCTGTCGGCGCCGCCGAACATGCCGCCGAAGAAGGGCGCGCCGTCCACGAGGAGGCGGCGCGGAATGGCGCGGAACAGGGCCTCGTTCATGTCGCGCCAGGTGCTGTTGGGCGGGGTCCACTCGCGGTCCTCCTTGCCGCGGCGGAAGGGGAGCACGAGGTCGTTGATGGTCTCGGTGACCTCGTGGTTGCCGACGGTGCGGCCGAGCGACTGTCCGTCCAGTACGAGGCGCAGCTTGCCGTTCTGCATGCGCGCCATCTTAATCCGGAGGTCGCCGACCTCCTTAAGCCCGATCTTCTCGAGGTCGCTAAGCTTCTTGACGCGCGAGAGGTCCGGCGTCACGAGATCGCGCTCCTCGAGGATCTGTATCTCCTTCTCGGAGAGCTCCTCGGCCTCGCGTCGTTCCTCGTTGAGCTTGAGGCCAGCGAAGAGCACGGAGTTGTGCTTCAAGTCGAACAGCTCCTCGTAGTCGGTCTGTAGTACGTCCGCCATGATGCGCGCGGTGGAGAGTGCGTGGCGGTCCAGCCTGTGGCCGATCATGGCCTCGACAAGGGCGTATGGGTTGATGCAACCGATGAACACGTCCTTAGGGGGCTCGTCGGGAGATGGCTCCTCGCCGAAGGCGGGGCGGTCATCCCTATCGTCGTCGTCGAGGACCTCGTACTCCTCAGACATGGTCCTGGAAGAGTCCATGGAGGGCCTATCGATCTTGCGACCAGTGAGAGCCTCGAAAAGAGCATAAGCGTCGATGTTGCCTGTGGGAACACCGCGAGGGGTAGATTCGGTAGAGCTGACCATTTTGGACTGGAATATGGATACGTTATTGATACTATACGGGTGGATATATAATAAATGATAGGTCGGTAGTTTGTCGAGGGCAGCGCTGTCTATTAATGAGGTTGGAACAGTTCTGTTGAGGCTGAACGATGTATTTATGTCTTCATCGAGAGGTCGGACACCCATGGCTTTTCATGTTCTGGGGAACAGAAACAGCTTCCCATCCAGACATATCTTCAAACGACTAAGACCGACATGGCCGAACAGTACGCCTAACGCGCATCGCAAGTACAAAGGCGTGGTTCTACGGACAGACTGTATGGCCGATAAACTGCCTATAGGCTCCATTATTAGGTTAAAATAGGTTATATTACGTACCAATTGTATAATACCTGTTGGAAAGTTGAAGGTCGCAGTAGAACGCAGCGGGCTTGGACGGGAGGATCTCACGGTTCTGCTCAAGTAGGTTTCTGATCGCATTCATTGTTTTACATCGATACATCAACAGAATACGTCATCTTAAAGACAGCACCAGTAGTAGAAGACTCTTCGGGATCAGCATGATGGTGTCCACTGATAAAATCGTCAGAGATTCTGAAAACGGGTGTGATGCCACCCCGTATACCCCACCGGGGATGCCACCACCGACGAGACAAGACGACCGACGGACTCCTAAATATAGCAGTTTTAACCGCCGTCCCGGCGAATATTATGATATGTCATGTTAGAGCTTATTTCCCTGTCGGGTCCGTTGAGAATAAGTGAGCAACCTCTACTTCTTGGCATCGTTTAGGTACGCGGCAACCGCTGAGTTTAAAGAGGAGTTGAACTCTGTAATGTTTTAGATTTTGTAGGTATTCTACCCTAGTATTAACGTTCACCTAGCCCAGACTCCATGTCCGGAATTTGCTAGACTGCTTAGGGTTCGTGATGCGGGGAGAACGAAAAGGGGGCCGTGTCGGACTCGTGGCCATTCCCTAGGAAATGCTGCTTACTTCTAGGGCCATGATTGTTGTAACAATTTTGGGGGAATAATGAGATTTATCGAGTTATCATGATGCGCCCAAAGCCGGCTCGTTGAGAAAGCGCCATAATGGGTTGATCCGTGGCTTAACGTCACTATAAAACGAATAACGTGTGGAAGGTCATCCGATATGATGTTTTCTTGCCACCGAATCCTCCATGTCTATAGTACGAGATGAATACTAAAGTTTAATATGCTATACTAGGTACTCCTACGCATTAAGCACCTCGGGTACCTGAACTTTGATGCCCACGGAGGTTTAGATCTGAGCGAACAGAGTCAAGGCATGTAGACGGATCCTGTTTATACTGTCGTTGGCCGTGGAATTCGGAGCTTAGACTTCGTGCCTAAAAGAAATGTAAGAAAAAGGGGTCAAAAAAGGGGTATTGTGAAAAGAGGGGCGCTCATGTTACACGATCGTATACTTCAACTCAGGGCAGGCAACATACAACGTATTGATTGGTATCATAAAATCCAGGAGTAGCATCGAAGTGGCAAAGCGAGATGAGATTCAAGTTACATCCCGTCTCTTCGTTATCATTCTATCTTACCTAAGTCAAAATGTCCATGTAACATTCTATCAAGTGGCACAAGTCACAGCTACAAGCCCGAATATTCTTCAGCGAATAGGGGCTCGACGTGGGAATTACAGGACCAGTCACAATAGCGGCAGTCACATTCATCATATGAATACCAAAGTAAGTGTTCCAGCCAATTTAAAGCCCATCGTTCCATAGCAGCGTAATCGCTGACAATTATCACCCTATGCTACTCGACGAATGAATTTCTTTTGTCGAACCTACACCCGTCCCGACGGCACCATAATAGTCAGTGAGTATGTACATCATATAACACCTCGCCTAGTAAAACGTCCAGATTCCGCGCTCGCCGGGTACCTCAGGAGTCGGTCGGCCAGTACTATGAGTGGACAAGTACCCAAACAGGGCTCCTTCATTCCATCCAACATGTAGGGATTAGGGTGAAGTGGAAAGGAGAAGAAAAATGGGTGGGATATCAGAGGCTAGACGTAGAAAACAGGAACCCATCAGTGACGGTTTCGGTAGTGATAATAGTAGGTGTGGTGGTAGTAGTAGTAGTAGAACGCTGTGCAGTGTAGTAGTAGCCATGGAAAACCCCTTGGCCAAGCAAATCTATGAATCCATGCCATGCACCCCGAACGAAAGAAACAAATGTTTATCGTAATCTCATTGCGAGTTGGTGATATGTGCATATACCTTCACCATCCACGCCAAATGCATGACTGCCTACTCCGTTTACATGCTAGATGCTGCATTGATGCTGTTCAAATGTCGTCTTGCTCGTTACTTTCTTCGCATTCCCGAGGCGTATTCGCAACCATCTCATCCTCCGGGTTGGCGATAGGCCCCTACCAAGGCCCAACTCGAACGGGCGAGCCGTAGTTCCCGGCCATCAACTGGTCTAGAATCGAGTTCTGGTTAGGCGCATTCGAGGCACTGCTGCTTGGTCCTCCACCAACCCATCCTAGGTGTGCACTCATAGATGAGATTGCAGCACCGAGTCTACCGCCTGACTGCTGGTTGTGCTTGGCGAGGGTTTGGTCCCAACCGCCCGAGTGTAAGAGAAAGCCGGCTCCCTTCTTGGACGCTTCGTTGATTACCAGCGCCCAGGCCCTTGATATCTCGTCGTAGGTATTCTCTTTGTGGTGTCGATGGCTTTGGCTTTCCCAATCAGGCAGGCTGTGAACGACCTTTGTAGCACCATCCAGGAACTGTAACGATACGTTGGCACTTGTTTCGTTGGGCGGGAGATATTGGGGCGTGAAATCGGCAAGGGCATCGATAAGCGCGAGGAGCGGCTGCTTGACTCGGTAGTATGTGTAGTCGGAGCTCGACTCGCCGTAGGGAAAGGCGTCTCGTAGCTTGTCTTGATATTCCTTCAATACCCGTAGCGCGCACTCGACGGTCGGTTTCGGAGCACTCTTCACCACCTCCTCTCCAATCTCCGGTTGTCGCTCGCAAATAGTCTGCAGAACAGTCCGTAGCTGTGTGACGTCGAGGGTTTCGAGTAACCGAGGGAGGGACAGAGGTCGCCCCGCCAGTTCATTTGATCTTATCTTCTTGGTCGGTCTAGGGGCGAGCTGTCGGGACTGGATGGCAGGGGAACTGAGGGGCGAAACGGACATCTCATCGCCATCATCCTCGGCTTTTCGTTTACGGTTTGCGGAGACGGGGTTTTGGAATGAGGCCACTGTTAAAGTGTAAAATGTGTTAGCTTACGAATCCGATTGCCTAGCAGAATCGGGTTGGATGTATAGCAGCCGAGTTCGCAGTTCGCAGTCCTTCACCGCTAGAAGGCGGGGGGGCAAAACAATGGGCCACATGACTCGGGGCAACAGCAAAACTATTTACATACTTGAGCGGGAGGGAGACCGTCGGTTATGATCGTGTTGATGAGGGAAGGGAGACGGCGGTTGAGGCGACAACAGTACGTTCATCATGCTAGTAGATACTGTTTTCGGATGCGACGTGCTGCTCCAGTCTATAATCCTCCCCCCTTTGCTGATGAGGTTGATACCAAGCTACGTCGACGGGCAGGATTACGAAGGATCAATCGATAAGTCGTCGGTAGTTTCGAGGTATCGAAGAGTTGTGTTGACAACAATGCGAAATAGTCCGGATCGAGCGTAGGAGGATCAAGGATGGAGATGTAGTCAGGAATGAAGAGATCCCGAGCACTTGAGGGGGGGAAAGAAGTAAATAAGTTCCAGGACCCAAGTCAACGAGGGAAGATTGGAGAAAAAGAAATGCTGTTGACTTGTTGGATTTGTGGCTCCTTATTTCTGGTTCCGTCTGGTTCCAAGCTAAGAGGGCGCCTAATATTGCTCGTGCATTAACGGGGGTAGCGCTGTCTCTGCAAAGTAATAGAATCAGAGATTATTCTACTTGATTTGAAGGAGATTGGGGGTTTGTGTGTGGTATGTGTGCGTGTGTGCGTGTGCTATGCAGTATGCATTGGTGGAGGTGGATTAGGATTAGGATAGGATAGGATACCTTATGGATACGGATGTGGAAGTGGAAATGGATTACGGATATGGGCTTCCAGGGAAGACGGTACGAAGAAAAGAGGTTGTCCGCTGGCTTCTCACTAGCTCCACTAGGCAAATGGCAAAATACCACAGTACCCAGTCAGACTTAGTGTCTCCAATAATTCGGGCCACATGGTTGGTTCCCTCGACGTAATAAGTGGATTACCCAGGTTCCTGTGGCTGCTGTAGTAATACTGTAATAATACCTACAGTACCTCAGTAGCTTAACCTTTCGCTACCTGCTCTAATCAGGGTTTGAAAATTATTTCATTAATTTTTTAGTTTTTTATTTATTCCTTAGTTAATACAGTTTTATTTTACCTTCGAACTAAAATAATTTTTTTTAGTTTAATTCGAGATTTTATAAAAATTATTCTAGTAAGTTTTTAGTTAGTTTTTAGTAATTAAAAACTAATTTTTAAGTGGAGAAAAGGTTGAAGTTTTTGGAAAAATTCGAGAAAATCCGAGAAAATCCGAGGAAATTCGAAAAAAATTCGAAAAAATTCGAAAAAAATTCCGGAAAATCGGAAAAACCTCGGAAAATCTCTTAAAAATTAGTTTTTTAGTTAATTATTTATTCCTTAATTAATACTAGTTTATTTTTATTTTAAGGAAATTTTTTTTTATTTAATCCAGTCATTTCTGATTTTGTATTATTTATTTTTATTCTATGGGTGGACTGGAATAAAAAATTAATTTCTAAACCCTGGCTCTAATGGGTGTTAAGCAAGTACTTAGGATGTAATTTATTACCTCGACCTACAGTTTATAATTAATAAAGTGCGTGCATGCATGCATGACTAAAATGCCTTGCTTTAACCATCTCATATCCATAGCAACATTAAATCAAATCCCTTTTTTTTTCGTTGTTCCCATAAAATCCATTGCATCGTTTTACTACTGACGTTGTTTATCTAAATAGCTTCCATGTGTACAATTCCACTGCCCACCTAATTTGAGGTACCGAGGTAGACAACAAATACGTACATATTTCGCTGTTCACAGCCCCTCGTCAACTGGGAGTTTTAGACTTACGCATGTGGGGATGAAAAAACAAGTCACAAGTCACCAGCGCAGCAAGCTATCCCAAGGGTCCCCCGTCCGTCATGCTGATTGGTCGTCCACGCTGGTGTAAAGCACTTAAGAAAAGCCGCCATGACAGCTCGAATGTGACCGCCTCTTGTTTTCGGTGCTATAAATGGTCAAGGTTTCAATTAAAATTCATCCATGGATCGTAGTAGAGAATGTGTACAGAATCATCCAACTCAATGAATGAATGAATGAATGCTACGTCTCAACGTGAAGTTATATCAAGCGGGTAACATACATAGTATAGATAGATAAGTACATGTAGGCCTCGGATCATTGCCGATCTTAGCGCATTATAAGGATCTGTGGGAGTGTATTAGTCATCCTGGGTTTACCTTACTTTTGACGGTCTGCGATTTCTTCGAGGTCTGGGTTCGTTGCTTTTTTCCCTTTTTTTGATATATATTTGTTGGAATGTCAAGCCACCACCACACATACTTACCTAGCTTCTCTAGCTCAATGTGGCTGAGATTTATCATCTTAATTACCTCATTCTTCAGTCTATATCTTCCACATTAAAGGGGTACCGATCACAAGCACATACAAGGGCTGGTTATACGGGCTCAATTTAGTGGTGTGGTTTGGTCTACATATCTACCTAGGTATTTACATTCTCCTACAAGTGTATTATACAAGCGTGATATCAGCTCGATAGCTTATTCCCTCCCACCCATTGTTCTCCTTGATTGTCCATATCGCCTCAACGAAAGATTGTATTTGTCTAGCTTCGCCATCGAGAAGCAACGAACGAGAGAAACAATTCCCTATGATCCGAGATCCGTAGAGGGATCCCAGAAACTCAAGTTGTTGTTCGCCAAATAGGCGTATGTTGGTGTATTTGTGTTGTGTCAAATTTCGCAAAGAGTTATTCTTCGCCGTTTGCCTTGTGCAGCAGATCGTCCTCAATGCAACACATGAGAGAAATATGGCGGCGTCGCGTCATACATAGGAAAGAAGAAGAAGGAAAATGAAAGTATCTCTCGCACTCGAGACGGTCGGTTACCATCCAGCGAGGACGTGAAGAGACGATGTTGTTGTGGGAAACCAAGGAGAAGGAATAGCAGGACAGGCTACCTTCCAGACTTTGTCTACTTCCATTGCTCCGGACGGTCAAGTAATATTTTCATGCCACGACCAAGACGGTCATGTCCCAGACTGCATTATTCCAATCTCCAGAGAAGCTTGTGCGTTCAGATATGGCTTCAAATGCTAGGCCGTTCGTACGTGGCTGGACGAAATATCTATGAGCGGCGGCGGTCGCCTAACCAGATCTTCCCAACGCCCTTTACGATACCCGAAAGAGAGCTCAAATCGCCTGGTGGAGATGGCCCATAACTCTTCTCCGTAGCGCTACCATTCTCTTGAGCGCTATCGCTATCCACTGCCCAGCGGGAACCTGTAAGCCCCCTTCGGAGGTGGGGAAGGATACGCGTAGTCGAGTCATCGAATCGCAGATGGCGTGGCTGGGAAGACTCTCCTTGTTGGGTTCCGTTACCTCCGATTGCTCTGGTAATTTGGGGGGTACCGCTACCTTGAACAACTCCTTGTGTCGCAGGAGTAGGCTCAATAGTGGAAGATTTCGTGGTGTCGCCTCGGATAGCTCGCGGGCCATCTGGGCTTCCATATCTCTGCGGGCCTGGTCTTGGCGATTTGGGAGTTCGAGGTGAAATACACCAACGGTTTCCTTCTAGGTAATTGTTGAATTCTTGAACTGCGCCTCGGACTGCGCCTTCAGTAGATTGAACCTCGCCTCGTAAAGCAATCATCTGCTCAGCAGGTCGGACTATTCGTGTATTCATGATTCTTCGGTACACCTTTGCAATCAACCTCTTCTGGTCGTGCTGGTGCAGCTCCACGAAGTCATCCTCCCGCTCCAGTCGTAAGGTTGCGATGTCGAGGAATGCCTGCTTTGGTTGATCCGGTGCAGGAAAGGTCTGAGCCCATTCATAAATTTCCAGCAATTTGTGGCTCATTTGTGTCATCAAGGCGTAATCCTGGCTCGTGAGCTCTGAAAGTATCTTCTGGGGGACTCCCGTTAGGTCTTCTTCCTCGGCAATTCTCTCGATGACATCCAATCGATAGCACCTAGATACGCCCCCGATTGTGCTTGCTCGCACATAAGGATTTACGCCGTTGATTTCGCGTCGTGGCGATTGTTCGACTTTGGTTCCAGCGACGAATACCTTATGGTCGTCCAGAGCGATAAGATTATCCGAAAGAAAGCCTGAATCGTCAGAGACCTCAGGAAGCTCTGGGCGGTCTAAATCATCGCCCAGCGTAAGCAGCGAGTACAGCGCGGGCGGCTCAGAAGGCTTAGCAGGCGGGGGGGACTTGGAAGGACTGAAATCTATCAATTGACTACTTTCCTCCAGTAGAGCTGCAGGGGGCTGCGGAAGCAAGGTAGCCGGGGATGTTTCATTGGGCGCCTCTCTGGTGTCTGTCTGAGCGTTATCACTCGGTCGGGTCGCCTCGTCTGGGTCTGCTGCTGCGTCGCCTGCGTTAGGTGCCAATGGTTCTTGGGGAGTCCGCCCCCGGGTAGGCTCCGCAATACCCCGATGTCGGTTCACCTGGTTAACGAGCCTCTGTGTCGCCATGATAGATGGGCACGTTATCTGGCTGGATACCACGGGGGACTGGGGGGCTTCCTGTCGCCGTAGGTGCAGGGTAGTTCCAAATGGGGCCAAAGGCAGACAGTGGCGAAGGTCGCCTCTTACCTCCTTCCCGTCTGGACCATGAGCGCGTAGCTCCCAGATCACCGCGTCTAGGCTACTTGATGTAAATAACGAAAACTGGCCCCTCTCTTCCTTTGCGCCCGGTTCAACGACGAACTTGATGAGTAAATCGGCCTCTTGATAGAGAACCGGTCCAATCCCGGTGCTAGGTCGTGTAGATACAGGCATTGGTGCGCTAACACGGGCATGGGGAAATAAGTGCCGAACTATGCCAGCATGTGGTCCACGTCGGGGGGCGCCGCGACCAGAACCTGCCATTGCGGGAGGCGTGCCCTGAGATTGGACTTGATGAGGTGGCGTGCCCTGAGGTTGGAATTGACGAGGCGGTTTACCACGACCCACACCGGGAGTACCAACCGTTGTAGGTGAGTGCGCTGGTCGGTTATTCTGGGGACCCCATCGCTTAACCTCGACTCCAGGCGGTACAATACCGCCGAGCGATGTTTGCTGGTAACGTCCGAAGCGATCAGAGGTCGATCGCGGCCCCACGTTTGGACGATTTGAGATCCTAATATTATGTTAGCATGTTGTTACTCTCGTACAATGGTTCATGTAGAACTTACGATTGATTCGGTCGTGAGTTGATTCTCGGCGTCATGGCAGGGGTTCTTTGGTGTGGTAGGAACGACTGCGACAGCGCAGCATCTCTGGGAGGGCCATGTTGTCCTGAAGTGTCCCTGTTGAGGCGGTGGGCATTGCCACCATCCAGTTGATCGAGGCACCGGGTAGCTCGAGCTTCTTCATCATCAAAAGTGAGGTTCCTCAAAAGATCTAAACCATCTGATCAGTATGCAATGGAACAGTTGCTGCGATGAACGGGAGTTCTCAGGTTCCGACTTACTCGCGGCTGGATTGTCGACCGCCACGCGTGGAGGTTGGTGGCCTGCCTGTGCCGCTGGCTGAGCATGGCATTCAGAGCTGTCCTCATTACGAGCAAACTCCTCGATTCGCATATTGCCGAGGTTACGCTGTCGATGAACAAAGTTAATGGGTCATTCCAAAATTTTGACAACTGGCGAATAATGACTTCATCAGAGAGGGTCGCTTACCATCATCGCGTCTTTCTTAGCCTGTTCTTCATCCATCGTGAAGTCTGCAGCGCGGCAATATGACGCTGTGTACGGTTCTCTCTGTGTGTACGAATATGAGAGGATGTATCATGAAATGTTTTGCTCCGTCGGCGCTCTAGGGCAACCTAAAAGCAAGAGGAAAAATAGCGGCGCAAAGGAATCTGACCGGAAAGATCAACGGGTATAAAAGGCGAAAGGTGGAAGGTGACAGGCAAGAGGTATGGAGAGTCAGGTAAAACCTTAGACGGAAAGGGGGAAGAGGGTAGGGTTAGCGTGTTTTGGACACATGCAAGTCGCGTTCAGCATACAAAGGGAAGCTGTGGTTATCCCAAAGGAAGGAACCCGTCTAGCAGGAAGGTGTTGGCAGCAACGAGATGATATTGGCAGCGGCGGTTACTGTTAGCAACAGCGCGTCCGTAGAGGAGACGTTCCTTCCCAACTCTGAATAGATGCCCTCAAGTAGCGTAGTCCCTTATATTATTAGCCGAAAAGGGCTTAAACAATAAGGACTACAATGATCGAGGAAAGAACGAGTGTAGATGGGAAAGCTCATCGAACAAGTAACCTCGGGATTCTGTCGGTTGTATGTGATGGCAGCTTGTTCAGGAATATTTATATGGAAAAGAAAAGGGAAAGGGAAAGGGAGATGGATGTGTGGGATGAAAACTTGGAAAGTTATGTTGATGTTGACATGCAACTAAAACTTGGGGTCATGTAGTCAATATACTCTGGGCAGGATACCGAGTAAGTACAATCCAAAGGCTTGTCACTCAACTGTTCCCAGGGCGGGTTCGTTATTGTCCCACGGAAGTCGAAGGCGTTTTCCTCATCGAGGTTCTCCCTTGGCACCTTAGAATAATGTTAAACCCCAAAGGACTAACACAGGTGTGTATCAATAGACAGCTTCAGCTTCCCCTCTCCCTATGATGATAGAGAAAGGAACCAGAGAAAGTGAAAGGGGCGAGGGAAAAGGCTTAGGGATGGCGGTATGAATTGTACTCACTGATACTGGAAAGAGAAGTGCTTGATGAATTCTCCTTCGTAGTAACACTTGATGGCCTTCTGCAGGAATATTTTCAGTCCACAACTATTATGATAGAAGAGAAGATCCTTATTCCACAACGATCGTTTATGGCACAACTTGGGGGGGATTTGGGATTTGTTATATAGTTTTTTTGGTAGTAGGAGACAGGAGTAGCGAGTAGAGGAGAGCAAATAGAGGGCAAGTGCGTCTGGTATGTTTGCAAGCTCACCTGCATATTCAAAGTCAACACCAAGCGGGTCAGAAAACATCGAGTGCGGTTTAGAAACCGCCGTTCTTTGAAGCACTGGCCGCGATAGTGCGTCTGGTCTGTCTAGGCAGTTACCTAGGATGATAGCAATCGAATGGACGCGGCCATGTGCCGGGGTAGTGTGGTCAGGCACAATGCGGCCGGCAATAGAGCATGACAAACGATGTCATAGAGGTAGGTACTCGGAATCAAATGTGACCTTGTGATCGAGCAGATACTCAATGTGTTATTAATATAGAGTGTACTAGGTACAGATTCCATGGTATGTCGAGAGTAGTCCAGACCTATTTGCCAAATACATGTACTCAGGAGCTACCCCTGATAGTGTTATTACCATCGTACTTTTAGACCATTTCCCTTCAGTAGTCCATGCACCAAACTGTGTGCCTCAAGATTCTAACTTCGTAGATTGTGTAAAAAGGGGCCCGTACAAAGGACTTAGTAGATTCCCCTAGCATCAAGGAACCTATCTCATTGTACTATTACGTTGCTTGCTACCTGTATGATACTAAATTGGATGATCCATCAGACCTCCTTTACCTACATTCCTCCTACCTTTTTCTCCGGGCATAGATCAAGCAAAATCTAATCTATAGAAGTCGGTATCTCTGAAGTTGTGATAGAAGGCGTTACAACTTCGTAAAAGACCGACTTCAAGTTATTTCGGTCCTCATGAACCAACCGAGACCTTGAATGCAAGATCCTGTGTTAGATATTATTGACACGACTCCCGTTGCTACCATGTTAAGCAAGGATTTAAATGCTCCCGGGCTAGAAGGGAACAGTTATTTCATTTGCGAGATATAAGTTGCAGGCAAGTCCGTAGATTCGCGACCCCGTATACAAAGAGTTTAAAGAGTCTCTAAAAGGGGAGCATAACTTATTACATGGGTTAGATTACTATAATGTTTAAGTGCTTAATCAATATAAATCTTGTTTTACATTGTTGAAGTACTATGGCATGGCATCAAAGGTGTAGAGTGCCCTTCATGGCCTTGTTTGGGAATGTTCTACTATCACTGGCTGACGCATGCCGAACTTTAGCGAACTCGATCTCTAAATGTCCTGTAAATTTAGTATCTTGGTGTGCTGAGACACCTAGAATCTAAGGCTCTGGCACAATGAAGGTGTATGAGACCAAGTTACATGTACCATTTGTTTAATCGAATAACTTCGTCAGTACTACTCATGGTAGTTTGTCAGATATATACTTTCGGGGTCGTGGCCTTCAAGGCCTGAATGGAATAAATTACACTATTCTATGACTGATTATCGAACTATTATGGGAGTTCCAAGGCTGAAAAAGGGGTTCAAATAGGGGAGGTAGCCCTCAC
Organism: Hypomontagnella submonticulosa; assembly: GCA_022984865.1. NCBI lineage: Eukaryota > Fungi > Ascomycota > Sordariomycetes > Xylariales > Hypoxylaceae > Hypomontagnella > Hypomontagnella submonticulosa. Next base: position 292,490 of record JAJKLF010000004.1, on the reverse strand, counting down.
GTTATATAACTAAGCCTTTCAGATATTGATGTAAAAGGTACACTACCTTAATGAAGTTACTTAGGATTTGCGGGGAGAACCTATACAATCAAAAGTACCTCGGATAAATCATTAATACTGGCAACAGCGTTCACGAGAGTACATAATTGGTAATCGGCTCGCTTCCTTTTGCAACACCTTTAATAAACTCTATAGAAGATCATCCCCTTAGCATTTTTGAGCTTTTCTCTATATTCCCATACAGTACACTTCCCTTCCTCTGCCTCTTTTGCTTAGGCAAACTATCTCGAGAGCAAAGAGTTCCCGTAATACCAAGGCAGTGCTGATACGCATGCATACTTAGTGCCAACTCCAAGGCATAATTCATCCGTCATAAGAGCCTCTCCTCTACCAACCGAATACTGCGACATGTGTGCAACCGTACTTATTTATACGTCGGACTGTATTGAACCCTAATCTGACCTAGCAAGCCGTGGTACGTACATGCTAGCAGGCTGCCATATAGAAGTATAGTACTACAGCACGGCGTGGTGCTTGCATAATTACTATTCTTTCAGTATCGCTGGGCTCTCACAGCTTTGATGGAAGTCACCAAATCACGGCCGTCCGCCACAAAACCCGCTACTGTAGAATGGCTAGTGTTTTAATTACATGTATCGAGGAGTCTCCTTTACCAATCTTTCTATAGACAATGATCTGGATTTCCTGAAGGGTTTCCCCACCAGGTTGGAAACGGATAGGTAGTTCCACTGGCGCCAAATACCGCGAATGAAAGAATGAAGATCACCAGTTGCGATCCTCCGTCCAGCGCTGCCCCAATGAGGTAGTTATACTTGTTATATATGCCCGGCATGCGTCGCCTTAGCCACAGTTGCGAAAAAATCCCAACCGCTATTGTAGACCAGATCCAAGACGTGTTTCCGAAGTAATTATAACCAGCATACTGGAGGATGATTGCGGTATTGATGGGCCATTGTCTAAGGCGAGGGAACACTCTGACAAGACCCCAGTGCAGAATAGGCACGGCGAGGCCTATGATGATGCCGAGAGGAACAATGAGATAACGTCCTGCCGTTCCGTACATTTGCTTCGCCAGGGCCCACGTGACAGCTTGGGAATTCAAGCTTTGTATGAATGCACCGCTCCATACGTTGTTGCCAGCCGGATCCAGGAGTATTTCTCGCTGATTGTTCACGATACTAGTCATGACGGCGTAGTTCAACCCTGCTCCAAGCAGAGTGCCGTAGATCTGCGTCCCAAACATGATACGATGAGGGACCTTGGTATACTGCCCCACCTTGAGCCAATTGGCCAGATTGACTGCCAGAAGGATAACTTGGTGGGACCAACTGGCGAAGTATAAGTTCGCCAGAGGCAGTCCCGGGTGCACAGCTCCGGCAACCATTTTGGAGATTTGGTTGGTCGCCACTCCACTCCCGTACAGCCCATAAAGGATACAAGAGAAGGGAGCGATAAAGGACCCTAGAAGAAGAGAGACGATATAGCCCCAGACAGGGAGTGTGGTTTCGCCTATGATATTGACCGCCAAACCAGCAAAGAAGCAGAGGACGAAAAGCGCCAGGTACCACCACTGCGGTACCTCCTTATACTTCAGCATCGCTTGGTAATGGAGGTCAGGCTGGGTCCGAGTCCGTGCCTGTTTCCACGCGAGAACCATGTCCTTGCCGTAAAATACGATAACATGAGTTATCAGCGCTCCTATGGCTAGGTTCTGTGTAAAATAGCCCCAGACTGTGCTCGAGGTCAGGTATGGTAGACCGACTTCGCTCAGTTTGTTATCATCAATGATACCTTGCTCGTTCAAAATCGACGTTGGGCGGAAGACGGTACCGTTGCCAGAGAAGAGAGACGTCGACATAAAAGGAAAGCTTCTCGCACTCCAAGTATTGCTATAGTACAGCCCCAGTAAGGCGGCATATAGAATTACTAGGCCAATCCAAGAATTCATCTGTTGCTTCAGGGGTAGTGACAAGTATACGCTCTGGATGTATTGCCAGTCGAGACTAAAGTTGAGAAGCCCGAGTCCTTCGTTCGAGGAAGCCCCACCAAAGATAGTAGAGAAAATAGTACGCGTGCCTTCGGGGGCGCTCATAGACGCCAGACAGAAGATCGATATACCGCTAAACCACGTCACGATGTAGGCCGGGAATATTTCCCAGACGGCGGCAAAAGCGAGAGCCCAGCCAAACTTAATGAGACGGCCCCGATTGGCAAGCCTATCAAAATGGAGGTTTTGATAGAGCACAACCTGCGGTAAGGTCAACCAGTACACCATTTCCGCCGGGTAAACAATAAGGGGCCGCAGTAGGCCCGCCAAGACAAATCCGCAGAGTGAGATCGAGAAGGTAGCAAGGACAGCAGTGGAGGCAGAGACACTTCGATCGTAGAACAATCTCTCAATGGCATATACTTCGACTCCAGACAGGCCATTGTTACCGGATGAAGCAATAAGCGACGCCACCACATGCTCCTTGATACCGAAGTGCTGTCCAAAGTTGAGGAAACTAAGTATTTTTCGCAGCCATTTCCCCTTAAAATGGTCAGGACGAGGGGTTAATAGAGCCCACGCCTCGCCAAAGACAAAGACCAAAACTATTATCCGTGAGCCTAGAGAATTCAAGGGAATTTTCATCTATGTTGACACTTACGTTGTACGAAGATAGTTGAAACCTGTACCTGATATGGTTTGAACGTATAAAGCATTGTTATAACACTGGACAATCCTGTAAAAATAGTGCCCAAGACTATAGAACGGAAGGTCAACGCAGGGTCGCCGTCGTCGCGACTAGATATTAAGAACCTGGATACATCGCTACCTGGCCTAGTGTGTTAATCGAGGAAACCGGAAGAATATGACGAATTATTTACCATTCCGAATCACAGGATGCCCTTTCACATACACGGCATCATCGTCTTGTCGAGTATCTTCGGACCCCTCCTTTTCTGTTTTGCGCCTTAGGTTCTGGGTTGGGTTGTCACTATCACTGAGATTTGCCACCGGCGCCTCTGTGACAGTGGCCTTCTTATCTTTAGGGGTATCAAGGAAGCCGTCTAAACCCGGTGGGGTTCCGACAGGGTCCGACATTTTCTATAGAGCGCAGAAAACGAACAAGATGGCTTAGAAGTTGTCGCGTGAAAAGAAATTGAACAGACCAGGAGAGAGGGCAGACGCACGACGTCGCGTATCTTAACCTATTTCCAATCCATAATTCCTTTCTCAAATTTCAACGCATCTTCTATAGGAACAGTTGGTTTGATGATGCGATCTTCCGCCTGAATGGCGGGCGCCCGATAGAATGGGTCTTCGGATCTTACCAGAGTCAACACCTGCCCGATTAGGAAATTTGCTGATTAGTGGTGGTGCAATGGGCTAGAATCCGTATGCACAAACAATAATTAAGCTATTTAGTATTGGCATGTTGTGACCAAGTTGTGTGCCGTGGCCAGTTCGGACGTAACAGTTCCCTAGTTGGAGAACACCAGGACAAAGATGCCGAAAAGGGGTTAGATATACCCCCCTTATCTCGCGATCGCTCTGCAATGAGCGAATAACAAAACTTCAATAGGCTATTCCTTGACACAACAGTCTTAGGTATTATCGTACATGTAATACGACACTCGAGCTAACTATCCTTCTGAATTTATATGCGAATTGTCACATTTGGTCGTTAAATCATTGTCATAGAATAGCGTCGCCCTTGGGTGTTGCAATCAATTCATTCAACAACTCCGCCGTCATCACCCAGTGCTGCCACTCAATTGAATGAAGATATTCTACCTTCTATAAATAAGTAACTAAGCGACGATGATGATGTTGTTACGCTACACTACCTCGGCTCGATTGCTCTCATTTCAGCGTAATGCTATCAGGAAAATAAGATATCTGCTCAGACGAGAGCTTACCCCGACGCCCACCAAAGCAGCGGCGTTGGTGGGTGTTCACCGAGGGTGTACCTACATCTCACTTCTCTAAAAGTATGAAAGGGGGCCCAGCTAAGACTACTCGGTAACTACCTCGTTGCAGAACGTATTGATCCTCCGTATTGCAACGTCTATAAATACTATTACCATGTACATCAAACGCCATCGCCATATACAACTCCAAAGAAAACACAAGTGGCGCGAGTTGCGATCCACAAAGCAGCCGTACCCTAGGTTCCATCCCTTCCGTTAACCTTAGCCAAAAATATACATCCGGCGCTACAAATAGCTGCTCGCCTACAACGCCGATTCGCCCCTATTTTTCCTTTCGAGAGTGTCGGAGGCCAAGGCTGATTCCAGACTCCATTTAAATGTTCGCAAGGGATCCTCATTACTGCCAGAAAACGCTATTTGGCCTTCGAAGAAGGATAGGGAACCATTATATAATTGTGAGGACGATGGTCGTATCTTCAAAGTCAAGGCCCACCGCCTTCGTCTTGCGGTTCCTATGGTTCGCTGAGAATACGGTGGCAGAGCTGTCTTATAAACCAGTCGCTTTCCAAGTGGTCGTTATAGAAATTGGCATTTCTATTAACTACGGCATACGGTAGCCACTGGCTCAGGGTGCGCAGGCGTGGTGTGTTGTCAAAGTCGACCGCCATACAAAGACCGATGATGGTCGCCAGCCACTCGTCAAGCCACGGGTATGGGCTGGGAGCTCCAATATAAGGTGGAAGAATCGCGGTTCCCATTGTTAAGACCCTTTTGCCGAGATAGTCAATCTCAACCGTCGGCCTTGCACCCTTCAGAATGTTATTGGCGTTCGTATCCAAAGTGACCAAGATTATCATCAGCTAACATACCGGCTAGTGTTAGATATTGCCCTTAATTGACCTTCTGGGTAAATGACATACCTTTCCAATATCCCAAAGATTAGTTTCCAGGCTTGGGTCATATCTCTGGTCTTCTAAAAGACCCGGATCCTGCAGGAGAGCCGGGTTGATCTTAATATCCGACCCAACGAGAGGGCCCCTAACCTGGGGATGAAGAGCAAGCATCGTATCATCCTCAGACAATTCATCCAAGACCTCATCTGCGTTGAAGGTTCTGCCGAAATCAATAATCTTCAGGATCGGTGTAATACCGTGCTCTGCGCCAATAGGGAAGTCTCCAAGAACGACTTAATTCCCGTCAAGTTAGCAATGTAGTTCTACGTACTACTAGGTATAACTCGATTGTTCGCTTACCGTTTGCAGCGTGAAGGTCGTTATGGGTAACTCTCATGGGTGCAACACCCGGTACGGGGAGTTCTAGCTCCTGTCCGCCGGGTTTATTTGGAGGCCACTGCGTTTGATGAATAGTAAGTTACACCTGAGTCACCTGAGTTGCGAATGTAACATAACTTGAGAATCCGTTGATTTCCCAGGCGAGGAAATATGAGAACAAATAGGGGGTTGGCGTTCGGAGAGTGACGATTTTCATGGAGAGTATCACTTACCGACATCCCACATAAACCTCTTATCACTATAAATCCATTAGCTCAGCAATCTAAGTAAGTAATATAGATTTCTCATGATAGCCCAAGGTAAATATCGCCTTCTAATCGCCTCAGGGGACAGGACTGTGCTACGAGCATCCACTCCATCGACGACTTACTGCATAAGAAGAATCTCCAGAGCAGACGATTAGGTAGACGAGTTATCCCGGCACGGACTGCTTTATCGACGAAGTGGAACAGTGTGCCATTCGGTAGCCATTCCAATATAAGCCACTCCCGTTCATATTCGTATACCGTCAAAGGATTATTCGGAATTTCGATTAGTTGCACTAAATGCATCGCACCCCTGAATCTCTGCATAATTTCAACAGTTAGTCCCACTAAGCTCGGTTATGTTCGCCATCAGTCCTTTTGAAAAGTACAAACCCTGAGGTGCCTCCTTTCTTTCTGCAAATCGCCCTCCGCCTCCTCATCCGGGTGAGCCCTCTTGACCAAGTAATCCGTCACGGTTCCATTAACGTAATCTCTGTATCTTATACGATGCGCACTGCCGAATGCTCCAGCGGCGACTGGACCTATATAATCAAATCGGGGGTCCCTCCGAAAGTAGCGTCTTAGCTCCCTGCCGATTGAGCGAAGAGCGCGATCGTCGAGCGGGCCCGCAGTATCACCTAATGCTGCCATTTTTCGGGTTTGTAGATTATGGGACTATACACGGATCAGTTTGCCAATAGGGTATGAAGGTAGGTAATAAGTTTTCCGATTGGCAATCACTCGATTCCAGGCATTGTTCTCGTATGGAGACCAGTCAACCCCATTGCGGATGTTAAACAAAGGGTTATTTTGTTAATAAACAAAGCTTCCATATTAGACAAGGAGCTCTAGTAGCCAATGTACTCGAACAGAGTCTCTGATTATGCATTTGGGAGTATTAAGCTATGTGTGGAGGTCTTATAGGATCCGAAAACGGTATATCATGTGCCAAGTGTGGCGACTGACAAGTTAACGGATGCCCCTTATATCGAAATTTTGGTTGTCGAATCTTTGATATTATGCTGCCTTGCATTGATACGACGAGGAGATTCGGCGCTGAGGTAGACGCAGTCCGAAGCTAAATACATGTACGCTTAGAAACGTTCAAGATAGGCTCACATCAAAAAATTACACATTAATTCTACACCAATCTCCGTAGTATCAACCATCACAACCATTATGAAGACAGCAATGTGCTCCAGCTAACTGAAGTGCGCCACTTCTCAACACCACGTCAGCTTGATGAGCTTCAAATTATCGATGACGCAAGTCGTGGGCCGTAGGGCTAGCTCAACCTAATGTTCCGTATACGCAGTTGGACTTTGCTAATATTCGGGCTTTCAAGAACCACCTCAGCCGCCCTTTGATAGAGCCAGCTTCACAGCGGTTATTGGCATTTCTTTCAAGGGATGTAGAGCTAAACGAGGTAAAGGCTGAGGCTGGAATAGCTTACAATTTTAAAGAAGGTTCCATCCAAAATGTCAACAGTGGGTGACCGAAAGTTACATGTATTTTCTTGGACCAAGCTTAGCTGCTAACGGAGGGAGTCGGATATAACTCTCAGCAAGAAGGTTGGCCTCAGGGCTACTTTAATGAATTCAGCAGCTTGTAACTGAATGGGAAGGCAGGTTCGTTTCCCTTGGGATTCAATGTGCCATAAAGGACCTGAGATTCTCTCTCTTCATAGGTTATTCGGCGGGAACCCATGGCGATGCGGCATAAATGCCCTCCCCGGCTCGAAAAGGAAGTGATGGGTTCACGCTGTGACGCCAAAGGTAAAGGTAAACGGGATCACCTTCCTCGTCTCTGGTATGACGGGGAGAGTGAGGAAGGCACTGTTGTCGCAGCAGATGGGAGACGTATCCGGTCGCGAGCTTATAGTGAAGACGTATACAGTCCCCTTTATATACCTATATCAAAATGGATTTTTACACTTTGAGTACCTGCCTGCTAGGTAGATACGTAGCTAGCGATCCTTACTAACCAATTGATTCCTTTCATAAACTTGCCTGGGTGAAATTGTTCTTAGTCGTTTCTTCTCTTGTTCAGAATCTCGACTTCGAGATAAGAGGTGTGGAGGCGGACTATTTTGAATGGGAACGACCAGTTTCTCTACCGGGGGAAGGGGAAAGCTGTTCGCATTGGGGATTTGAATGTTAATGGGATTCCAGACGAAATATTATATGTACTTGTTTGTATATAGGTGTGTTCTTGATAGTTTAGAGAGTGATGTAGTTACGTGCAAGTAGTTATCTACACGTAACATATAGGACAGTAGAAATCCATATTTAAGTTTTCACGATGCCCTTCCTACAAGAAAATCGCCATTTATGCCTAGCTTGGGGCCGTATCGCATTTAGCCTTTATATGTGCAATTTGATATGCCGGGTTGCTCGCTCTTCCTCAGCCTATTATCGACAAGAATAGCCCGTATAGACGTACTGAGATGGGTCAGGGGTAATTGTTAAATAACTGACTTAGGAAATAGATCTACGGCTATGCATATTCATCAAGGTGAAGCAAATGGTTAATATCTATAAGAGGCTTCTCAGTTCAATATGCATTTGCATACCGCACATCTCGGGGGACCAAATTTGGTAGATATCCAGCAAGTAATACCAAGATGCAACCCAGGACACTATTCCACGCTTTGGCTCTCTTAGCCACCAGCGCGCCAGCCGTACTCGCGCACTGGACATACAGCCGGTTGATCGTGAACGACGAAGTTGTCGGTGAGCCGTGGCAGTACATCCGGCCGCACAACAACTCCAACGCGCCGCTGACCAACGTCAACTCGACGGACTTCCGGTGCAATGTAGGCGCTACCCCCTCAGAAACATACGCCGTGCGCGCCGGGGACGAGCTCGGCTTCGGGATCAACGAGCACTTCGGCCACCCCGGCATCCAGCAGGTGTATCTGTCCAAGGCGCCTGAAGGCAGTGCGGCTGCCGATTACGACGGGTCTGGGGGTTGGGCTAGGATTTACTCGCTCACGTCGGCGCCCGCCAACGCCACCAACTCCTCATCTTCTGGAGTTAGCAGTGACGACGAAGAGGTACTCACGTGGGCAACCCACAATATCCAATCCTTCCGGTTCAAGCTGCCGGCCGCAACGCCACCGGGGGAGTACTTGCTTCGCGCGGAAGGCCTTGCGCTCCACGCCGCGCACAAGTGGGCGTGCGCTCAATTCTACGTCTCGTGCGCGCAAATCAAAGTAACCGCCGGAAGTGAGAGTCCCAGCAATTTGGTCAGGCGCAAGGAAGAAGACGAATTCGATCCGCATGTTAAGATCCCCGGGGTATATAGGGGCAATGAGCCTGGTGTGCTGATCCCGGTCTTCTGGTCCTTCTTAACGAATTACACGGCCCCTGGCCCAGCTTTGGTACGTTACACCCGAGAGTTCTATCTCCTTATTTTGATTTTTATCTCGGAAGCCAGATCGGCTTCGGTGACTAGATGATGTTGCTGTCCTCGAAGTATCTCTAGACGTTATAGCCCCCTATATTAAGGAGAATTGGCTAATGTCCAGTTATAGTGGCCAGAGGGTACGGTTGAGCAGCATGTTGCTGAACAGCTATGAGCCTCTGCTGGCTTCTGCTGGCGGGAACGAAGCGCGCAAGCATATGATGGCCATTGGTGTTAAGCTATGGGTACTAAGTACATGTGAAAGGGTCAAAATATGACAATGCGAGCAATATAGAATTAAAAGGAGACGAATACATAGCTAAATATCGATTTAATCCAATGGGTATGAAATCCGATCATTCTTTTAGTTCCGAACTCGTAGCGTCGAACGGATGCCGGCACCATCGGACGGCTCCGAAGTTCGGGGCTGGGCAACGCTACAGGATGACTATTAGGTACGATTTACCGAGGCAGGTTAGGCATTCGGGTAGAAGCGCAGCGGATAGGAACAGGACCGCGGAGAGTCAAGTTAATCAATCGCATTTAAACGTCATTACATTTGTTTACTATCAACTAAGTACTAGGCTGTCGATTACCGTTTATGCGGAGGGCAGTTTCTTGAGTATAAGTATATAAGTAAGGTGCGTAACTGAAGGCCCGCCTCACAAACCCCCTAGCCAATCCTTTCGCCGTCCTCCGCCGTCCTCCGCCGTCCTGTCGTCTTCTGAGACCTTCTGTGGCTGTTTGTCACGCCTCCCTATCTCTCCTACCACTTTGTCACCCCTTATAATATCCCAGCTGAGACAGCGCACAGATAAACTTAGGCATATATATGCATATATATATATACTAGGTAGACCGTCACGACACTCAGTCTGATACCCCGCGCATTGGCGACGTCGACTCAAGACTAACTTCCTACGTACATATGTACTCATTTTGATTATAAAGGACCCCCCCTTCCACGCAATCAGGATGCCTCTCACGATAGCGTCCGTTACTCCACCGGAAGCACATGTCTTCTCCAAGTTCGCTAGCCGCCGAAGCGTAGTCCACAGCACCAGGGGCATCGTATCATGCACGCAGTCACTCGCAGCGAAATGCGGCATCGAGGTGTTGGAGGCCGGTGGTAACTGTGCCGTACGTATTCACGTCTACAAAAAGTCACAGCTTGAAACACATGATTGATACTTACAAACTTATCATAGGATGCGGCTGTGGCTGTGGGTGAGTCTAATTTTACTTCCCATTATGGCGTGTACGATGCTAATATGAGTTGGCAGCTGCCGGGCTCAACATGACAGAGCCATGCTCTACAGGCATTGGTGGTGACATGTTTTGCCTCTTCTACGACGCCAAGACCAAGAAGATGTCGGCTATGAACGGCTCGGGCCGATCTGGCAACAAGTACACGCTGGATACGATCCGCAAGTCCCTGGGCCTTGCAGAAGGCGAATTTGGCAAGATCCCCATGAGCAGCGTGTACTCCGTATCTGTACCCGGAGCCGCGGCCGGGTGGTGCGACACGGTCGAGCGGTTTGGAAGCGGGAAGGTGTCAATGAAGCAGATCCTAGCGCCGGCAATCGCACTCGGCGAGAAAGGCTTCCCTGTCGCGGAAGGAGTGGCGCATTTCGTAAGTGGCCGGAAACTGTTATCTGAACCGGATATGGGGCGCCCGATACTAAACTCTCAACCAGTGGAATAAATCCGAGGCACAAATCAGGGGAGCATCTCCCAACGGCGGGGAAATGCTAAAGAAGGACCCCGCTGCGCAAGACGGTGTGCGCGCCCCCAGAGCGGGCGAGATCATGAAGAACCCGACTCTAGCGAAAACATTCCGGGCTCTAGCTACCGAAGGTAAAAAGGGATTTTACTCCGGCCGCATAGCATCTGAACTTGTCAAAGTGGTGCAAGATCTCGGCGGCTTCCTGGAACTAGAAGACCTAGCGCACCACATGGAAGTCGGCAGCGAGCCTGTGGAACCCATCTCACTCAAGTTCCGGGGGCAAAACATAGCCGACCTCTTCAAGGACACGATCCTAGGCGGGGCGGAAGGGAAGGATATCGGCGTAGAGCTATGGGAGCACCCACCCAACGGCCAGGGCATCGTAGCGCTCATGGCCCTAGGCATAATCCAGGAGCTCGAAGCCGCAGGCAAAATCCCGACGTGGAGCCCCGCCGACTTCAACACGGCACCGTACCTCCACGCCATCATAGAATCCCTACGCATCGCATTCGCCGACGCCAGCTGGTTCGTGGCCGACCCCAACGTCTCCAACGTGCCCTCCGCCTCCATGATCTCGCAGCCCTACCTCGCCGAGCGCGCCGCGCTCTTCGACGCGAACAAGGCGTCCACGCAAGTAGACCACGGGTCGCCCGCGCTGCAGAGCAGCGACACGGTGTACTTCGCCGTCTCCGACAGCGAAGGGAACGCGATCTCCTTCATCAATAGCAACTACGGGGGTTTCGGGACGTGCATCATCCCCGCGGGCTGCGGCTTCACGCTGCAAAACCGGGCCGCGAACTTCTCGCTCGAGGCAGGGCACCCGAATGTGCTGGAGCCGCGCAAGCGGCCCTACCATACTATTATTCCGGCCGCGGTGACAAATTTGCACGATGGAAGTTTGCACAGCGTGTTTGGTGTTATGGGAGGGTTCATGCAGCCCCAGGGTCACGTCCAGGTGCTGTTGGGCCAGATCGTGGGACGCATGACTCCGCAGCAGGCGCTGGATGCGCCGCGCGTGTGTATTGGTCCGGGGATGAGCCAGGGGGGTAAGGGGGACCGCACAGTGTTTGTCGAGGAGGGGATGCCTGCGGAAACAATCGAGGGCCTGAAAAACCTGGGCCATGAAGTGCAGGTTGTGACAGATATGGAGCGTTCTCAGTTCGGCCGTGGCCAAATTATTCGCTGGAGTATCGATCCTATTGATAATGTCGGCGTGTGGTCTGCTGGTAGTGATCCCCGAGGAGATGGTGGAGCGTATCCTCTGTGAGGGGAATTTGTAGCCGAATTATACTGGATTGCTAGTTAACAAGACGGAAATAGAATGAGAATTTAAGGAATGGTAGCAAGGTGGGAAGCTAAACATCAGAAATGTTATCCCTTGCATCAGCCCAACCCGGATAATCTTATTAAACGTGAATTTATTGGTGTGGCGATAGCTATCGTCCTCCTCCCTCTCAATGTTCCGTGATCGAGTAAAACCATTAGGGACGTCCTATCCTACAATATCGTCTTTATGCGATATAAACAACCGAACGCCCCCAGAGAAAGCACATCAGGTGCTGATATGTATAGGTACTCGAATTGTACGGGCCTCATTTAGTAGTCCGAAAATTTCTTCATGGATGAGCTCGTCATGTAAGTCCTCCTCTTGCTCTACTTAGACTCGGATCCTTCCAAGGGAGCTAGGACACCCTTCTCCTCAAGCATCTTGGCCAGAGAACCGTCCTGGTGCATTGAGACGAGAATGTCGCATCCGCCGACGAATTCCTTGTTGATGTAGAGTTGCGGGATCGTGGGCCAGTCCGAGAATTCCTTGATGCCTATCGGAACGAGCAGACAATATTAGCCAAGTCCTCAATTATACTGGAAGTGCTCCCCATGCTTTACTACCAGATATACATACCTGATCGAAGCTCCTCATCCTCGAGGACATTGAAAGCGGCGAACTTGTTCGGGTCGACGCCTTGTAGGCCGAGGATCTGGATGCTGGCGCGTGAGAACCCACATTGCGGCGTCTCGGGAGTACCTTTCATGAACAGGACTACGGGTGCCGAACTGACGGCCTTCTCGATAGCTTTCTTTGTATGGTCGGATAGGAGTCGCTGTTGGAAGGCTGTGAGGAAGGGTGTGGGTCGGTTGTAGATGGCCGGGCGGGCCATGGATTGGGCCACGGGACGGGCGGCTTGTCGCAGCGTCTGCCGGCGCAAGTGTTAGTCATGTATACTATTACGAAAGACTGCGAAGGATCTCTTACCGCTGAGAATAAAGGTCGCGAGAACATCTTGACGTGCTTCTCGCCGTACCTGTGTGATGTGCTTTAGTCGGTAACAAATCAACGGTGCAATTGTGCAACGGTGATTTTTCGGTAGTCGAAAAATGTTGAGCTTGATCAATCGGTGGAAGGGGTATGATGTAAACGGGTCGCGCCGGTGGCTAACGTCTTACAAGGTTACTAGGGGTAGCTCGCGCCATAGGGGCGTTCTGGCCAATCACTGTTCCGCCGCAAATCAATTAGTGATGTCGGACTTAGTAATCACTTGCACATGCGATTTTGCTTACTTACACAGCATCCCATTGGACTTTGTCCTTGATATTGGAAGTACGTAATTTGATATTATGACAATTGGTCTTATTATACGCAAAGGAGTTCTAATTACGATTGTATCGTTGTTTACAGGTTAAACCTATCTAACTATGGTGACACGTGTAGAATCTATGCTTTGCAACAGAGAGGGGAGGAAGAAGACTTAGGCTTAATATTTAGGTATGTTCAGAACAATTCTAGAGCATGTATTGCCTAGAGACACACCTTTCGTCTTAATTCCTTCCTGTAACCATACACGCTTCAGTCTACGACGGTAATACTAATGATGGCCACGTGCCCTAATAGCACTAGTTTCAACGTCATGAGCCACGTATAACCAGTAGCACAGGCTACTGATAATATCATACCACCAAAATAACAAAGAGTAGGGAAAATGTATGAGATTCTACTCTCGTGTAAGGGCTTTGTCTTAAGTGATCGTCATCAACTTGTCAAGAAGAGTGTCCGGAAGAAACCAATCGACAGGTGCGTGTACATATAGGTAGGTAAAACAGGAGGAATATGCTGATTGTTGATTGGTTGAGGGGTAACCAGATTGGGGGTAGATTGGGTATCGCCACCCTGGTAGTTGAGCTTTCCCCGCATTCTTGAGAAGCTTGGCCAATAAGAATTCCGACCGACAATCCTATCGGCGAGTCGGATCAATTTAGCGTTGATTAAGCATTGAGTTTTTCCACTGTACAGTATGCCAGGACGGAGGCTCGGGCGGATTGGTCGGTGTCGAATGTTCTTGCACTTGACCAACTGCCAGACTCGTTCCGTCGACAGCCCATTCCTCAATCCACATCCCACACAAATCACATCACCTCGCATCACCACTTACCCCCCTTTTTCCTCTCCTTTCCCTTCCTTTTTTTCTTACTCTTTAGTTGAGGCACTCCTTCGAAATTGTTTACCCCTGATGAGTGCCTAGAGCTTTATTCGATCAAGCCTTAATCCGAAGGCGGGATTTACTCCCAAATTGGAAAGACTAACTAGTAGAAAAATATTTAACCTCTCTTGGTTTTGAGACGATCGCATTGAGAACTCCGCGCCCAGCCTTATGTCAAAACACACAATACATACAGTAACATAAGGACCTCCAATATCATAGCTTGACAAGACCCTTCCAATTATTTGAGCTACCCCTCCGATATCCTTAGCCGCCTCCGCTTTTGCTGGAAACCGTCGAACATCCGAGCCCTATTCTATACTTCAGAAAAGACCAATTCGCCACTATCAAAATGGTCCTGACGCACACGACCAACCACGCTTACTCTCACCCCTTTCCGACCGTGACCTTGGCTTTCTTCCTCCGCTACTATTCGCCTAAGCTCAACCCGTTCTCGAGCCATGTACTCTCCACCGACACAATCTCCTCGCGTGTCGACCCGGACACTGGTCGCTTGCATACGACACGCATTCATATGAAGAAGACCCGCCTACCATCTGCTGTTGTAAAGTTGCTACCCACCAGTGTCACCGGCGGGGCTGGGGATAAATCAAGTTATGTTCTCGAGACCAGTATCGTGGACATCAAGGAAGGGTGGATGAAGACGGAGAGCCGCAACCTCAATTATACGGGAGTCCTCAGTGTCCTCGAGCAGCAGCACTACTCGGTCACCCCTCCCGACCAAGCGGTGTCCGCGTCATCTTCGGAGGATGCTGGAATTGTCTCCACGGCGTTAACCTCCGCCGTTCCTAGGCCATTATCTCCGAACACATACGTCACAACTACCTTCTCATATCGATCTTCGCTAGGCAGCAAGAGACAAGACAAGGCGGTTGTAGAGTCGGCAGATGCTGACCAGACGAGCCCGCGGAGATTTGGCGATTGGATTTCCGGCTGGGGCGCTAAACGGATCCAGAGCAGCATTGAATCCATTGCTTCCAACAAGACAGACGACCAGATGATCAAATCGCGAGACGGAATGCGTATTGTTCTGGAACGACTACGCAACAACAGCGTCATCGCTGTGCTCAGGGAACTCAGGCGACGAGAAGGAAAAGCGGTATTCGAATAATGATTATCCGCTCTCTCTGGTTTTAGTACCTAGTGGAGGACATACCCATGTTACATAACTTGTACATCCAGGTCTGAAATTTCAATTTAGCAAGGCGTTTGGGGATCTTGTCGGAGGAGAAAGCCGCAATGGGAGGAAACGGTCTCTCGCGGATTGTTACGACCTAGTTCGGCTGTCTGCATATCAAAAGGAGAGAAAGGGGGAGGTAGGCTGGCTATACGATCCGGGGATGCTTATGATACGACCTGTTCAGCAGGGCATGATGTAGCTCGCTTTTCTACTCCTCTCATGTATCAAATTCATCACACGTGTTCCAAATTTATGGGCTTCTAAACGTATGGATTGAGTCGAGTATAATGATTATGAATTCAAAATTTCAATTTCATACAGCATTTCTAACATCCATCACCTCTTCCAAGTGATATATCCTTACCCCTACGACGCCGATGAAGCTAATTATAATTATTGCTTACAAACCAGTATACAAGGAACATACACATAGACGTCCGTTAAGCAGCAGTACACATTCATACCAAATCGACGTCATTATCCCCCCTTCGTGTTAAATCAGGTGGGTACTACACCATAAGACACGTCGATACGGAAGCCTCGATCGGCCCAAAACTCAAGATGTGTACAATTATGTATTCAGGTATATGTCTCATAACTATCCTGACGCGTCATTCATTACCATCAGATAGAGACAAATAGCACCTAGACTAGTATATCACAGATGCATTAGCGCGGCCACAGCAACAACGGCCATAGCCATCACCGCCGCACTCGACTCCACCGAACGAGACGCCGCACTCGGCTTCTTAGTAGCAGCCGCCACATCGTCCGTCCCACTCTCCCCAGTCACCGCCGCCTCAGCAACCGTGCCCGGCCCCGTCCCGTTCCCCAGCGTATCCGCCGGCGGCTGCGGGTAATCCGGCTCCGTCGTAAACGGCTGCACGGAACTCAAGCTGTCCACGCGCCCCAGCAGGAACTCCAGCTGCCGGAACGCCGCGCTCGGCGCGTACTGCGGCACCATGTGGCCCGACAGGTCGATCCCCACGTACGTCAGCCCGCGCTCCGTGTGCGCCGTGCCCATGACGCCCGCCCCCGCGATGCTGCCCAGCTTCGTCTGGTCCGTCTCCCCGAAGATCTCGTCCGCCGTGCTCAGGCTGTGGAACGGCACGAAGAACGGCTCCACGGGCGGGGATTGGAAGCCTAGCTTCCCGCCCCACGTCGTGTTCTGGATCGTGAGGAGTGTACCGTTGGGTAAGAGGATCATGTCCAGCGACCCGTGCCCGATGATCACTTTTTGTGTGGCGTCGATGACGTGCGGGAGTACTACCCAGGACGACGGGTCCGACGAGTCCCCGCCTACGAAGACTGGGCCCGACGCGCATTCTTCCCATTTTGTGCCCGGGTCCGCGTGGATCGCGCGCTTGACGTCCGCGCGGTCGAAGTAGATGTCCCCGCCCTCGGGCAGGTACCCGATGCTGCCCGGAAACCCGAGCACGTCCCATAGTAGCGGGCAAGTGGTCGCGACCTGGTACACGTCGAAGCACGGGTTGATGCTGATGGCCTCGTTGAGGACCTCCTCCCAAAGGCCGCGGCACTCGCTGCTCACGCTGGCGGCGTAGTCCGGGGGCTGCGGGCCCGAGGGGGGGTACACGAGGTACTTGGCGTTGTAGTCGGCGAAGCCGCAGGAGGCGTGGAGGTCGTGGATGTGCACGCTGAAGGAGTCGTTGAAGGGCATCAGGTTGTGGTGGTAGTCGACGAAGGGCACGGTGGTGACGGAGTCCTGGACGGTGCCGTCGCCGAGCACGGGGTCGTAGATCAGCATGCCGGAGACGTTGTAGTACGCCGCGTCGTCCTTGTCGAGCATGGCCGAGGCGATGTACGGGCAGTAGGCGCCCGCGTACGATTCACCCGCGATGTAGATCTTGTAGCCCTGCAGCGAGAAGGTGTCGACGAAGTTCTTCCAGAACCCGAGGAACTGTGCGGCGACGTCTTCTTCCCCGCGCGCTGTCACCTTGCCGCGCGAGAACCCCGTTCCGATCGGCTGCTCCACCCACACCACGTTCGTCAGCCGGTTCCAGGCCCAGGGGTTCGGCACGGGCTTTAATGTGCCGTACTGCCAGACGAAGGGCCCGTTCTCTTGAAGCAGGCCCTCGAAGGAGGAACAGCCCGGCTGTTTTACTTTGTCAGCAGCGTCTCTTTTAGTCATACAAGGAGAGGAAGAGTTTGGCTTACACCGCCATTAAGCCACAGGAGGATCTCCTTCTCCGTCTGGTTGGGCGTTGATGAGGGGAAGAACCAGAAGAACAGCTCGTTGGTGTCGTTCGCGCTGTTGCTGATGGGGAGGTAGCCGGCGTAGGACTCGCCCACGTCGAAGTCGACGTCGGGGATACCGGTGCCGTTGACGGCGAACTCTGTTGGCGTAACGTTAGCTTTTTGGAAAACACGCACGTGCTTTTAATAACATCGGGGGAAAAGTGTGTCGTACTTGTGGTGTTCTCGTTGGCAAACTTCGGCGCCGGAACCTGTCGCGTGGCCAGGTAGTGCGCGAGGAAATCGTCACGGTCTTGGACTGCAGGCTTCGGAGTCACGTCCTTCTTGCCCACATGCTGGAAGCTCCGGCGCGCCTCTACAGCGCCGGCAGCCAGTAGAAGCCCGGATGCAAGCTTCGGCCAATACATGGTGGGTTGGACTACGTATGCAGACTTTCAAATTCTTATATTCCGCCCCAATGAAGAGCCAATTTGAACTCGTAAGCTTTTCAACTGTCCCCAAGCTTTTGTTCGCGCCGAGACTCTGGGCGAAGCAATAGAGAGGTTTAAGAATTGAGGGGAGAACCAAAATAAAAGAGGTGAGGAATTCCGGATTCCGGCTGGTGGTTGGCGCATCAACACTTACCGGGATTACGGCAACATCCATCTACCTAGGCAGGTTATTATGTGCTTGGGTATGAATTTTTACATATATCATCCATAGATACAATCTACCTACATAATGCGTATTGTATGATCGATATTGTCGGTTGCCAGGATAGGTAGCTGGCGCAAGATGACCTTGTCATGACCCCATGTCTTTGCATTGCTACCCAGGCACGTATTTGCCACAAGCCGTGCTTACAAGACCAGTGAGGGGAAATAAAACGGTACCTGACCGTGCCACCGCCGCAGGGGTTGAAGATCAAGCTCGAGATAGGGAAAATCGTTAATAAGCCGCCGCATTATTATTCGTCTCTTCATGCACGCGAGACACTTATGCTTACGAGACGCGCTAATGAGAATATTGAAACGGTCAATTAGAAAGAAAATGGATTCAACTAGACTTTGAAGACTGATAATATCCAAAATGAGAAGTGAGACGTACTGTAGGCAATTCGTTAGATGACCGAGCTTCTCCAATCCTACCCCAAGTTCGTCATCCATACCGGGAATACGGCGACTTATCTGCGGGGAACAATCAGGAAGCGGGAGAGCTGTTGCGGCTGGATGCAGTTCTTACCTGTTTAGGCAGCTGTTCAGGTACCCGCCACCGAGGTGCTTGATAAGCTCCATGTTTGTTTAGTTGCTCGTTCCGCCATGTTATGCAAAAGGACTATCAATAGGGTATAGAGTTTTTGACATGGTAGCTCATGCCGTGATGTGCGCGAACATGAGCTCTTGTGAACGCTCGAGAAATCATCAAGTACCCGCTCGGGGTTAGCACCCAACACGAAAATCTTCAGACGGGATATGCAAGTAATCGCGTGGGGCTGAAGATCAGCCGTGTTCAAGATTCAAATCATCGCCGGTCTCACAAGCAGCATGGTCCACGGGCCATAGTGGATAGACTCATGAGTATAGGTATCGTAGTTAGAAGTCTCGGTATAAGCAAATCAAGAGCTTCTCGGATACCGCTAGTGTGAAGCTCATGGGATAAAAATGTAGTCTTATACTCAAGCTTCCTGTCTCATAAGCAATGAAAGTGGCGATATCGTGATAGTTTGTTTTTGAATAGTATGCTCCTCTATGGGGATATCATATACCATATATAGGTGTATCATCTATGTGTTAATTGGTGGGGAGCTAGTAATACAAGAGGCGTAAGGGAAGATGAGAATATACTCATTTCTTCGCCTTCTTCCCCCCTTTAGATGCGGGCGCCGCAGCGGCCTCTTCCTCGGCAATGAGCGCCTCAATGTCGCGGTTGACGAGCCATTCCCTCGCGCTCTCCATAACCTTATCTAAGGTCTCCCCGCCGTCCAATACGTCCGGTAGGTTATGAACATCCAAGCCGCTTCTATGATCCGTACATCGGTCCTGGCTGTAATTGTAGGTGCGGATCTTGTTCGAACGTGTAATCTTGTCCTTGCTCAACACGCTATTCCGCAACGCCCAAGCTTCCTCCTCTCTCTCCTCGCGCCGGCGCTGTCCGATCCGCGACCGCAGCAGCGTCCACGCGGACTGGCGATTGCGGTGCTGCGACCGCGAATCCTGCATCGAGACTGTGATGCCCGTCGGCTCGTGCGTCAGCCGGATCGCGCTCTCCGTCTTGTTGACGTGCTGGCCGCCGGCGCCGCTCGCCCGCATCTTCTCTTCCTTCACCTCCCGCGGGTCCACGTAGAAGATGCTGTTGGGGTCGTTGAAGCTCTGCTCGTTCGGCATCTCGCTCTCGTCCTCGGGGAACGACGGGAGCACCCATACTGCCACCGCGCTCGTGTGCGTGCGCCCGCTCGTTTCTGTCGCCGGCACGCGCTGTACCCGGTGCATGCCGGCTTCGCCGCGGAACTGGTCGAACGCGCCCTTGTCTAGGACTTCTAGCACCGCTTCTTGTATCGGAGACTCGCTCGCGCCGCCCGTGCTGGTCTCGCCTCCGTCGACTGTCTCGTACTTCAGCACGTTGGTGCGCATACCCTTACGCGAGCAATACTGTCGGTACATTCGAAACACAGCGTCGGCAAAGTATCGACCTTCCATGCCACCAGGGCCCGGCCGTACTTCAAGTAAGCAGGGCATGTCCGCAAAGGGGTCCCGCGGTGTGAGTGAGGCGGACAGGGCGGTCGCGAGGGTATCGAATTTAGCATTGGTCGTCTGCAGCTCGTCTTTCGCTAGTTGGCGCAACTCGGCATCCTGCGATTGCAGGAGAGCGGTCAGCTCTAATATAGACGACTTGGCAGCTTCCCATTCTTTCAAGGCCTCGGCGACGCGAGACAGCTCGCCCATGCGCTTAGCTATCTTGGTATCGAAGTCCTTTTCGAGAGCGCTTGCGAGCTTGTCATGTTCAGCGGCAATATTTCGGGCGCGTTGGAGGAGAACTGGGGGCAGGTTCGTCTGTGCATCTTAGAGAACGTTAGCTTAAAACTCCGCTGGCTCTCACCCGTCCGTTATGTGGCATACCTGTACTAGCTAACCGCACGAATTGGCGATTCCGAGGCCGTGCCAATGCCTTGATACAGCGACGGCACACCCATTGCGCTGTCAACATATTTGTTCCATCAAATAGGGTTGACAAGCTGCCTCCTGCTGGACTAAGAGCCGTGAATCCCGTGGTCTTGACAATGAAGCCGAACCGAAAACAATATAAAAACTCAAGTAAATAAATGGGGTTACTGAGTATTTCTTATTATCGATAAGCTGTTGTCGGGGTCTAGCTTAATAGAACTTAGGGTAAATCGGGGTGGAACCAACCGCAACTGACTCCACAAGACTTGTCTTCGGATCCGAAGTCCGCGCTTGCCTCCCCACCTGCCCCACGCCGAGAGACATTGCTGCTTGAATACAAGAGTTTTGAGCGTTATATGAGATTTCTTAACGAGTATTTTATGCCTGATTGTACGCTCATCATATGTTAACAGTCGAAGATATTGGTCAGATTCTGCCATATCCATAAACCCGGGCCACCCCAACCCCTGTCCACTCGGGAGGAGTCGACTGTAGCATGCCCGTATTTCTGCAGGTTCGAGTCATGATGAGCATATATATGAACATCTTCGTTATTAAATAGTTGATAAAATGTGAGGTTTAATAGGCTCAACCATCCTAATTACTTTTTCTCGTCGGTGTCCTTTTCATGTACCTAATAACATACCTCCCCCACTTCCCACTCCCTTTATCCCCCATGACTTCTTCTCCATCTCTCGGACCCCTAGGTGCATACTCGTCTAAGTCTATATCCAGCTCTCTCATAGCCTCAAACCCGAATCTCTTATACGCCTCATACGCTTGATGCGATGAATGTACCCATATAGGGATTCCTAAATCGTCGGCGATAGCATTTCCGTGTCTCATCAAGGCACCGCCTACGCCTCGGGACTGGTGCGAAGGCGACACGATAAGACCGATAACGATCATGCAGGGCATGTCAGTCGCAACCATGTGGGATAGCCAGTATTGCATGTCAGCATCTTCTAGGGCGTGAAGACGGTCAATAGAGTCCTCTTTCCCCTCTCCACTCTGCTTCTGCTCCTTCTTTTCGGATCCGACGCTCTTCTTCCCTTGACCCTTCTCCTGTTTCTCTTCCGTCGGTTTCGCGTCTCCAGGCCCGGTCCATGGAATTAACTCCTGATCTAGGCCCCTGAACGCCCAGCCAGCGTGGCCTACGATCTCGCCTGTTTCGTCATCCACAGCTTTAATGTAGATATATGTTTTTCTGTCAAGTGTGTCGAGAAATCCGGAGCGTGAGATGGTGTACATGTCAAATGGCTCCCGACCCAGCTGTTTTACGATTGTGTGCGGGTCGACGGAGAACGCGGACGAGGTTATGCAAGCGCAAGCATTAATGTCGGAGTAGTGGAGGGGTTGGATGTTGACTGAAATCTTCTTCTCAAGAGGCGCCATATTCAATGAGTCTGCTTTAGATATTCGGTAGGAACCCTCAAATAAGTTGCATGATTTTATATCATGATAGTACGGCCCCAAAGATGAAGCATCGTATAGCATAGCAACTACTTAACGTGGTTGATCCCTGGATAAGTTCATTCTCGAAATCTTTGTAACGGGGGCTTTAAATCTGGTTTAATGAATGATACCTTCCTAGTCCCTTTACGATACTAATGCGTATAGATTCAAGTCCGATTCTCGTCTTCATTTGCTGTCCAAATCCATAGGCCATTCCAGTTAGTCATCCCAAAGGTCTCTCCCCCCATATTTGTTCCCCATCGAGGCTTTCCCAGTTTCACCCACTTCAATACCATCGTACATATGCGACATACCAATAGGCCTATTCCAGCCGTCACAAAATATGTCACCCGCATGACACTCTCCTCTTATTTGGATATCGTTGAAGCGATGGCCGGAAACACCCGCGTTAGCTGGTTGAACTGAAGATGTTCCCGGAAAGAGTCTCTCGAGGTTCTCGACGAGAGAAGCGATATTGGTGATCAGCTTTTCGAATTCCGAGTTGTGATACAGACTCCAGCTGCTGAGTTTCCAAATTCTGGTCTTCCTTCGTCTCTCGGCTGCTACTTTCTCCATAGCCTTCTGGATCATCACATCATCTATGGCCACGTTCTCCAATGCGCCCGTAGGTAACGCCAGAAACGCCTTCCTGCCCAGCTTGTTATACTTCTTTGAGATCTTATCCGCAGCTAGAAACAGTGTGACGATTTGGTATAGGGTCTGCGTCGCTGTTTGAGTTTCCTCGGCAGTTGCGTCAGGCTTCCCTAACTTTGGATCTTCACCGATATGCACGGCTTTACCCCATTGCATTAGGCGGAGCCTGGCGGATTGTAGAATAAGTATCTTTGTTTGCAAGTCTCGTCCAAAATGACGCCCCTCCTGGATTGAATTAAAGCAAGCCACGCAGGTAGAGAAAGCGGTAGCAATGCCAATAGCTCCAGCGGTAATACTAAAAGGATCCATGGTGAACAGATCAAAGGGGTTGTTAAAAGGGACAGGTTAGAATCCGAACGTTGCCTTTCGTGATAATATGTACTGAACCTAATAAGCGTGTTATGGGAAGCAATGATTTTACATATACCTAGGTTAAAGCTGTTCTGGTTAGCTAAAAATATTTGTGCGTTAATGGGTTGCCAAAGCTTTAGGCTATAAAATATTTGATTGGTTGAATTTTTAATCAGGCCATTACCCATTTAATTCAATCAATCAAAAGATTTGTACGAAAGGATATCATTGTTGCATCCAGGCAGAGGCTTAAGTCAAGCGAGCTAAGCGACGGCGATATCTTTATTTTGACGAAGAAAAACTAAACTAAAGAAGAAAAGAAAAACTCTAGGCTCCTGATCATAGGATCTACGCTTTGTATAGCCAGGTCTCATATCCTGGAGGCTAATACAAGATGAGATATGAATGAATAGACTCTAGGGGCTCAGGGTGAGGGATAGCCTTGTCAATCGCGCTTTGTTGCGATCCTGACGAGGCTGGCTTATCTCAGCGACGAGTTCCGTGTGTTTGTACCTCTCACGCCACAGCGATTTTTGATTAATTAAAACTCTTCATTGCCCCACCAGTAACTCACGGAACCTTTTTTGGAGCCACAAATACAGCGGCACAAACCACCTGCCCTCCTGGCTATGGTGGCTTTACTCTCACGTGGAAGAACTCCCAAAAAGAAACTCTCGAAATTCTAGTCTGAGCTCTCTGAGATAAAAAAAAATTTGGTAAGAGAAAGAAATGAATCTTGCGCGTAATCTTAATAAAGCCACGGCAGAGCCACAGTCAGAGCCACAACAAGAACCAGCCACAAAAAGAATAATGCAAGGGCAAAACCATCTTTCAAGAAATCTTTTGCCGGTCGTAGTGCCACTATTTCCGATCGCGACCACGCGGGAAGAAACCCTTACTTAGGGAATTCCTCAGAGAAGACGGAGGATCTAATGAATGCCCACTGATAGACTGCCTTGGACTCCCGGACTCTGCTTCCAACTCAGCCCGAGGCCCCACCTCCGTTATAGGTGGCCCCATCTCCGTCACAGATGGCCCCACCCCGGTCACAGGTGGCCCCACTCTCGTCATAGGTGACCTGCTTGGATCCGGTTCAAGCTGTTGACCGCCATATCTGTTTCCAATCTCGCCGTATCCTTCTCGTTGAATAGATACGTCCTGGTATATATGGCCCTTACCATTTATAGCCTTGTTCCAGTCCTGATGTATATAGTCACCAACAAACCCTCTGCCATTTAAGATAATCCCTTGATACTTATGGCCCCCACCATTGTCAAATAATAAAGTCGCGAACTCTCTATCAACAAGAAGTGCGCTCTCTCTAAGACGCAGAACTTCGGATTTGGTAGCAATAGCTAGAAAAGGACCTGCGTCCTCGAGCCGCATTTCTGCTAGACGATTGGAGAACTTTCTGGCCTTAATGCGGCCCTCTACCCCATCCATGATGCCGGCCAGACCCGCCATCAAGTCATCACAGTCAACCTCCGAGCAACTCCGCGTAGAAGGTGAACTCGAGCGCGGCAGTCTGTAATGGGCTCGAGACAAGTTGTTCAGCCTCCGGACCATCCAGTCATTCGGAGCAGTTGTTGGGGTGGCGTTGGTCTCTTCTGCATCCTCTTCATACATATTCTTCATCTTAAGCAGATCACTTCGCAAGAACTCGCCAAGGGATTGGTTATTTGTGGGTTCGTCATTGGCTTTGGTGAATTCCACGATCGCACTGCACCACCTGCTGAGACGAAGCTTGAACATTGCTACTTGCAAAAAGCACTGGGAAACAGGCTGGCCATTCTCTTGACTGATGTGAATAGTGTTCAGGAATGTAACAATATCATGAAAGAGGTCTTTGATGTCGATGCTGCCGACCACTACTGACGAAGTCCCCGCCATGAGAAATGGAATTTAGTAAAGGATGAAGTTGGTTCAATACTATGGATGCTATGAGTGGGAAGATGAGTGGGTTGGGATAATTTATAACGTTGACCACCAGATATTTAACTAGACTGACGCCTTCCTAGATTTCGACGATGCATTACTTGATGTGTTACGATAATCAATAAACGTTCATGAGGGCTGGGCCGGGCGTTACCTACGCTATCTGAGGGTAGCAATAAAGCAAGGTAGAGCATCAGTCAGGCTGCCAGTTATCATGTGCCCCGTATCCCACTGATATTTGGTGTGTTCCACGGCAGTGTACAGCCCGGCCATACCTACCTAACTCTAGCCCCTAGGCAGCCCACACGTCACGGCTACATGATAAGATGGACGAACGGAATGCTATAAACCAACATGAATGGTCGATTTTTCCACGCTCCGGGCTCAGGCAATATCACCCAGATGTCATGAGACAGTACCAGAATTATTTTGACATTGGGAGTCCATCCGTCAAGCCCGGATTGCAACACTGGATTTAATATATCCTGGCACATGATGGGTTGCCTTCTCCCTGAATTCACACCGCCTCTCACACCACAGCACCTCCCATAGCAGATCTTGGACCTCAAGAGAAGGCTACAATAGGGATATCCCTAAAATGAACACGGATAGAAACAGCGCGGCGGCAAGCTCGCGATCATTTTGGGCACTCCAATTTTCTCAAAATGGCTTAGGCTTAGCTTTGAGGCTCAGCAAGGTCACCTCCATCTCCAAATACGACCCTGAGCCCATTGGCTGTATTAATGTAGCTTTGCGGCTGAGTGGCTTGCTGTAGGTATTTGAAATCCCTCTCTATACCGATAAATGCCGAGGCGGGGAAGGGGTACCGAGCTGAGAAGATCCAATCCTATTACTCAGAACTACGTGGCGATAATGATAGATACATGTACCTAATATAGCATTCTAATAAGTTAGGTACATAGATGGGTGCCTAAGGAATACAAGCCAGCTGACTGTCGTGGCCCGAAATATGAAGATAGGGTCGTAGAAGACCAGATCGAATAGAGCTCTAAACAAATCGAAATGCTCTGTTAAGTTATCCATCGATAATAAGTTCACATGAGTATTATGTCGCTGTATAGCAATATCGTAATCAACGCACAGGCCCACCTTGGTGATACTAACCTTTATGGTATGTCTGCATCTATCTAGGGCACACAGATTACCGATGTTTGAAACAGTTGGGTTAACCAGTGCCATACAGCGGAGCCGAAGCGTGACTTCTTGGAATGGCTTTCACCACTCGATTTCAAACAAAGGCACAACGACATTATCAGCAAGAGACGGTTTGAGACGGGGAAATGGATGTTGGAGTCAAGTGAATTTAAGTGGTGGCTTTCGGGAACGACTAATTCGCCAAGGGTCCTATGCTGTTATGGGAGGTGTATGTTATACCCAGACGATTCGAAAACAACCTAGACTATATGCTGACGAGATTCACAGCTGGGGTTGGGAAAACCTTTCTTGTGTATGTCTATGTGAGCGAATGAGTTATAAGCGGATACGAATGTGCTAAATTGTTTAGGTCAACCGTGATCGAACGACTCAAGGAACTATGTAGAAAGGACACGAGCATTGGTGTAGCATGGATATATTGCCACTGCTGCGAAGATAACCACACTCATGCGAATTTCATCGGGAGTCTATTGCGCCAACTCCTCTACCTGCCAGGAAATGAGTCCTCTCAACAGCTAAACCGTATCTACGACCAATATCTCAATGGCAACCCTCCTTTGCTACTTCCACAAGCCATGGATGCATTAAAGTCTGAGATATCCCGATTTTCTAGCGTATTCATTGTCGTTGATGCACTTAATGAATTGCCCGGGGATGTCAACTGGAAGACACAAGATTTCATTGAGAACTTGGAGTCACTCTGTAGCGAGGTGAATTTGATGTTCACATGGCGGAACACTGATTATATGGCAATCAATGTTCCGTCTGCCGAGAAGAAACAGATGGAAATCAAAGGAGCGACAGAGGAGATTGAAACATATGTCCGCGGGCGCCTTGGAAGCGGAATAACGAAAGACCCCGACGTTTCGAAAAAGATCAAGCGCGATTCAATCTTGTCGCAAAGAATATTTGACAAAGTAGTCGGGAACTCTCAGGAACTGTAGGTTTCCTCATGACTTTCCTTCGTTTATGCTGACGTGCTGATTGCTCCTATGTGAAGCTTACTCTTTGCAAAACTTGACATCGACTCCTTGTGGGCATGCCCGACAATTAGTGCTGTCAGGGATGCTGTTGAGAAACTTGCGAATAGTCCGGACGAGAGATTTGGACGGACGGTAAAGAGGATCCATAAGGCCAAGACTAAGGCACGGCGATACAGAGGTAAAGAGATTCTTACCTGGGTCTCCTTCGTTTGCCGTGATCTTACTATCAATGAAATTAAAGAGGTTCTGTGGTCACACAATGAAACGAAGCCGGATGACACTCTGGATAACCACCTCTTTGATGCGTGTGAGGGATTAGTCGTCGTTGACTTGGAAAGCAAGAAGGTCCGTCTATTTCATCGTTCGGCCTATGAATATTTTCAGCGAAACCCCATCGTTGCACTATACGATGGACAAGAGAGTATAGCGACACAGTGCCTTCAATATCTCCTACAGCCTACTTTCTCTAGCGGTTGCTGCACCAACGATGAGGAAATGAGCAACCGCCTGGATCACTTCCCCCTTTTCAGCTATGCTGCCCGGTATTGGGGCGACCATATCCGTGATATTCCGAAAAGTCAATACGATGTCCACGCATTGGCGATTAACTTCCTCACCACTAAGAGAAAGCTGGCCGCTGCTAGTCAAGCCATGTGCATATCCGAAAGAAGGTACCCCGGGTATTCACAACACTTCACCAAGGGCGTGACTGGACTACACATTGCGGCTCACTTTGGCCTAGAAGAAATGATAAGAGTACTGCTCAGAAAGGGGTTCGACTTGAAGCAAGTGGATGAGGATGGTAAGACCGCACTTCACTACGCAGCGGAGAATGGTCGTGAAACTGTGATGCGTCTCCTTTCGGGGAGGAGCCACAGAATACTTCACAGTACCGATGGGCGTGGGCGAACGCCATTGCATTTGGCGGCTTTGAATGGTCACGTAGAGGCTATTCGTTGGCTCATCAAAAGGGGTTCAAAGACTAGTGCGCGTGACGTCCACGACCAGACGCCGCTTCATCTAGCGGTATTAAACGGGCACGAGAGTGCAGTAGATCTGCTCGCTGGTACTAAGGAGTTCAATATCGTTGACGATCAAGGTCAGACGCCTCTTCATCTGGCGGTTATGAATAATCACCATGATATTGTCAGGATGTTTCTAAATAGTATGGGAACTTCTTCCAACGTCGGAATAGGAGATAAGAATCAGATAACAGCACTCCATTTAGCAGCATGGAGAGGCAATATGGAGATCACCGAGCTACTTTTATCCAACACTAGCCCTATGGCGCAGGATAACGATGGCCGCACTCCAGTACATTATGCTGCAAGCCAAGGACACGACCATGTAGTAAGGAAGCTGATTAAACGCGGTGCCAATATCTATGCTAGCGATAAGGATGGATGGTCACCTTTGCACTGGGCCTCTATGAAGTCTCGAGATGTTATGGGGTCCGGGGCTACAAGGTCGTCTCTTTATGCCTCAGAAGGCACCAAACTACTATCTCAGAGATTTGACAAGATAGTAAGCGGGCTAACGACAGAAAACCCGCTAGCAGAAGAGAAATTAAGGTTTCTATATAACGAACTGAAAGGCACAACGAGGTCGATGGTCCCAGTACTGGAGAATGAGCCACTCCCGTTAATACGGCAGAGTCTTGGGAGTCTAGAAGAACTTACAGCTCCGAGTCGTGATATTGGACGTGGACACGAAAGAGTTGTACGCCTCTTGCTGGATCATGGGGCTAATGTGGACACCAAATGCCAGGTAGATGGCGATATCGGACTGGCACCCTATGTCCATGTGCAGGGTGAAATGACTGCATTTCAGCTGGCTTTGATTTCTGGCGACGAAGCAATTACACGGATGCTGCTTGAAACGAATTTCAGGGGTAATCTGAGTTGTCAGTTTACCTTCGATATCTATATCGACCCGTGTCGTAACATCGATACGGGGCTAGGTGGTGATATTCGTATCAGTACCGGCTCTGGTGCCCATTTCCAGTTATCACCATTACACCTAGCTACATTACGCGGAGATGCGTCCTTTGCGGATCTACTACTCAGAAATGGGGCAGCAGTGGATAGCCTATGCCAACTGGATTTCGATGGTAGCTGTGTGGTTGGTACTGATGGGCTTCGCAATTTACACGTCCAAATAACAGCATTGCAACTTGCAGCCATGCGAGCGGACGAGAGCCTTGTGAAACTATTGCTCGAATTTGGTGCTAGTGTTAGCACCGCTTGTCAAGTGCTACTTGATAAAACAAGCGATGTTGGCACTAAGAATGTCGAGCTCGTTTTGCCGCCATTAATCTTCGCATGCTGGGGTGAAAGCCCATCCGTTGTGCGACGGCTTGTCGAAAGTGGTGCTGAGGTTGATGCCGAAGAACTAATGAATATCCGAGGGCCTAATGGCGAACTGCAACGCACATATCCAATAGCCAGACCCTTGGATAGTGCTGCCATTCATGAAAGTGATAACGTTGTAAGGCTCCTTCATCAGAATGGTGCGGATATTAAGGTAATGACACCTTCCGAAATTGACTTACGGCTTGGATCAGATTCTTTGGGTTATGCTACCCTTCGCCTAACTGGACCATCCACAGCATTGAGATTAGCTATACGGGCGGGAAAGACAGCCGTTGTGAAATATCTTCTTGAACAAAAAGCTGATGTCCATCTGGGGTATGACGATATATTCAAAATTTCCTACCACAAGGACCCAGCAGGTTACTTTGACTTACATGTAAAAACCGAAAACTTCACAGCCCTCCATTTTGCCATAGCCCACGAGGATGTATCGATAGCACAACTACTCCTTCAACACGGCGCAGATATCCATTCTACCAGCAGCATGGAGTTTTCAGTGCGTGTTGGAGATCAATTCAGATTCTCAATACGATGCGAAGCCCCAGCATTGCACCATGCCGCATTGTTACAACAGTATGGCCAAGTGGAGCTGCTCCTTTCGAACGGCGCTATCATTGAAGGGTCGGTCGACATCGCTGCCCGCTTTGAATCTACCGCGACCACCATAACTATCGAAGGCCAAGCTAAAGTGTTACATTTGGTGACGGCAGGAAGGTTTACGGGAATGGTGGAGCTATTGCTAAGGCAAGGATTCGATGTGAATGCCAAATGCACAATTCGTATCGGCATTGGTATGGAACTTACTTCGGGGACCCGGGTGGGCATGGAGGTGGGAGGTGAACTAACAGCGTTGCATATCGCTGCTATCATAGGAAATGAGGCCATTGCCAGGGTCCTTCTTGACCATGGAGCGGATATTAACGCTAAGTGCAGTGATGGGAAGACAGCTTTAGACCTAGCAACATCTATGGAACAGACGTCTATGATGGATCTCCTTTCGGAAACACCAGTTTCAGGGGGTAGCGCCCGGGAACGAGATCCGCTGAGGCGGCTGCTCCTCGAGAATGGTCTCAATCAGATCCGAGGAGATCACTCGCAACAGGGCTCGGTGACTCGCTTGGTTAGGAGAAGGCATAGAACAAGAGGGCATGAATGAATCAATACTGGACGGAAGAACTAGGCTTTATGCCTAGGAAACAGAAGTTACGAACAAGTCTATCAATAGTATGCTAGTGGATATCTCGGATATATAATGGGTGATCCGTGATAGTCCCATACTCGGTAACGATGGTGTAAGTAAATGGAATGGCCGTACAAGATGAGTAAGGAATAACGTGATGAGGGAAGATTGAATATCAGCACACTTGAATGAGAGAACCAGGAATGTCCATGAATAGTAGTATATGAATGTCTAGGAAACTAAAGTTTACATGACCTGAATACCCGATCCCAGCGCCCCTATAACCTAGCGAGTATGCTCTAGCGGTCCTGGTCCCCAGAAAGGAGTCGCACCTATAACCAGTACAACTCGTCCTCCTCTCGGCTATTAGAGAGCTTAATGTGGCAATATCCGGTCAGCACCTCGAGGGATTCAGCCTTCCACAACCGAGTTCATGTTGGTCTCCTGTCTCAATAGCCCTCGAAATGCTCGGGCTTTCGCCCTATGTATGCGTTCGTCGTTGCCCGTGGGTATCCCAGACTATGCCGGGCTCTCGGAGAGGGGGAAACTCTCCCAGTTTTCCCATCGGTCCACCGTTTTCTGTGGCCATAGAGAATCCCACACTGCCAAACAAGATTCGTCCTCGAGGTTCTCGAGGTTTTCCCTGAGCTGATGTCTCGATCTTACGAGAAGCTCTCTCGTAGAGACGTTCCCGTAGTTATCCTTCTCACAGACCCAACTACGCCCAACCCAATTACAAATATCTTGGACATTTCTGTGATATTCCATAAAAGAGCATTTACTTCTCAATGCTAGGTATCTTAAGCTGTTATTAGTAGATATCAGAACAAAGATCTGGAGCGCTAAGGCGGCGTCGACGGCACAATCAATGAGGCCTTCGCGTATGTCGTTGGGTGGTATTGTGCTATTTCTTCGAGGAGTAAATTGCCGATCGCCTCTCCGGGCTTTTTCCTTGTCCAGCGCACTTCCCACTAGACTTTCAAGTTCTAGGTTGACATGCGTTAACCGCGGCAATCTACTCAGTGCCCGGTAGATGCCAGTTTCCTTGTTGTCGCCTCCCGTTCTTCTGACGATAAGCTCGATTTCTTCTAGTTTGGGGCACTTCTTCGCAAGGAGCAGGACAACGTCTTCCGAGAGGACAAGATTGGCGTCATCATAACGGGAGTCATTAAAGCGGTACGATGGGCTCGGGTGGACTCGAAGCTTGCGTAGCTTTACGCCGTGGCGACTTATGGCAGTTACAAATGCCCCTCTGCTGAGAGGGCCATGTAAATGCAGTGCTTCTAGCGGGCTCAAGCGCTGTAGCAATGTAATCAATGCCATTTGTGTCTCAGGATGCCCTTCCGTTGGTAAGTTCAACGTCAGCGAGCGTAAGGACTCGAAAGTGCCAGTTTTAGCCATCTTTAACAAAGGTCGTAGTAGTTTCTTCGTATACTTCTCATCGGAAAAGTCCCATTGCCAGGTAATCGTAAGGCAGCGTAGTTTGGTAAAATCCGTGTGGCGGCTCCACTCGGCGAAATTGATGCGCATATACTTCGCGAATATGCCGAAATCGAAGGCTAGACTCCTGATACTTCCCTGAATAGTGTTTCCCTTTGACGGTATTTCGCGAAAGAACTCAAATCGAGACGGGTCAATTTGAGGAGCATCCCCGAGATCCGTCCTGTCTTGGCGCAGCTCTTTATCTGAATAGTCGGCCAGACAGGGCATCATCCAGATATGTGCCAAATTAGGCGCTTCCCCGGTCATCATATGAAATACAGCCTCTTTCTTTGGATCGTTTATGATCATGTCTATTCCGTTGTCCCAATCAGTGTTGTCGTCGTGAACTGGCACAGCAATGCTGTACAAATGTGGTGACGTGGCAACGGCAAAGTCGTCGGGATCAATAAAGCCGATTCGATCCTGGTTCCGGATCAGGGTATCAAGACGAAAACCGTGTACGTGAAGACGACAGCCTATAACGTTGACGGCCGAAAGGATACACGGAGGAGGAAGCCGGACTGCGCAATCCCAAACGAGATCTTGCAGGTTCAGGAGCTGACTCATAAAATCAGCAAGTAGTTGGTGACAAGTCCCAACAGAGGCTGGATTTCGCATAGCGTTTGTTTTCTTGGGCATTCTGAGGGTTTTGCGAGGTCGACAGAACTTGTCCATGTCGAAATCAAGCTCTCTTATAGAAGTCCTACTTGTTATGGACCGCTCTTCTTCTTCTGCGCTCGTACACTCTTCGCGTCTGGGTTTAGTCGAAATTTTGAATCGGCGTACATAGAATAAGCGATTACCAACTCCGAGGACCTCGTGTAAGAGTTTCAAGTCATTCCGTAGCTTATCCAGACTGTCTACCACGAGTAGAACTTGACTGAACCGCTGTTTTTGGGCTACGTAAGAGCAAAACTTGCTTGCCAACGAGAATGCCTCTAAGCCGCGCCACTTATGATTAGAACCTTGAAGATACTCGCAGATTCGGTCAAGAACGACAAGGGGCAGAGCCTCGAGAGTGGGCGCCATCATGAGTAAGATTTGTTGTTGGTAAGTTATTCGTGTGAACGAGCATCGAGGGCTCGAGTTCGATTGTAATGAAAGAAGGAATCGAGAACTAACAGATAGAAAGTTTTTACATAAGTAAACTCGGGCATATATGAAGGCAATTGTTTGTACCAACTTGAACCTTCTCAATGCCCTTGCGAGCGCGTACAAATAGGCAGGTACGTGGGAGTATCTATGCACTGTACATATTCAATACTATGTACTTGTATCTACTATCTATGTACCTGGTCCTAGGCACGCAGCTGCATGTACCCGACATCCATGGATGCAGTGAGACAAAAAACCTTGAATTCAATTCAATCCAAAAACATTAGACTAACTGTGACCTCGGTGCCGAGATACAGTGAATACACAATGTTATGGGAATCAAACCTAACCTACCATTATATCGCCTATCTGCAATCCAAGGCAAGAAAGATGCCTTATCCCAGGAGATGGAGTACACCTAACTCCATAGGAACTAATGTAGTAAATCTACCGAATCAATTCCTTATAAGAGAACTCTATATGAAGCAACTGTTTCTTGGGCTGTATCCGGGATAACGAACAATGCTTTATTGATATAGGAACAATACCTAATCAATGACTATAAATAGACGATGTCATTCAGCGGAATATGTGAACCAATGGATAGCAAAACAGGGACGGGAAGTCCTCTCGCCTAGTCCCGCCACGGGACGCTGCATCTATGAACTTGGTGATACCATATGAACAGTCAATCTGACTTGTATATTGTCAAAACAGCTAAAACACAAAAAGCAAAGTCTACCAAGTACTTCTATGTACTCACCTAGACGGCCCACCCCTGTACGAACGGAAAGATTCAGCTTTCATATTGCTTCAATTATTACGCCACACCGGAGACTCCAATCCAAAGTGGTAAGTGATGGGGTTATAGAAATATTGCACATAAGAGTGCAACGCCACATCAGCAGCCAAAGTTGTTTATGCTCACTCTAAGTATGACCAGAATATTCTCAAGATTATCTATCTAGTAGTGATGATTGAGACGACGCTCCATCTCTTCTATGGCTTTGCTGACCGAAAACTTCTAGCTTCAGGTTCCGTATGGATTGATGGATCTGATTTTTAAGGGGTAAGTAGATATTACATAAGATAGGGGCTATGTACCTCGTACCTCTCGTCTCCTTAGCACTGCACGTGGTTAGTCAGCAAAACTTAGGAAGAGATTCTATTACCCAAACAGGTAAAAGCCTCGGCTTAACTTTCTAGTTGGTCGTCATCGTAAACTTCTTATAATATCTTTTAGCGCCGAGGTCTCGAATCCTTCTCTGCTTATCTCGGAGTGGAACGGAAAGCCGATAGACCGTCGAATCCTGTTGTAATGTTGATAATTTCTGTCCTGCTAGACTAATTCCCATCCCAATGCTATTTGCGTCGCACGGTAGTACGCTTATCGGAAAGTGTACCAGCACGGTATTGTGCCACTTGCGAGCTGTTCCTCTTTGGGGAATTGCCCTGATCATTTTGCTTCTAGGTTTCCTCAAGGCGAGACTTGTAGTCTTGGCTACTAGCCGTAAGCCTTCGTCGTCGCCCTCTTCCCAAATTCCCAATTCCGACGGGACAAAGCCGAAGCAATAGGGTCATGGCGTCTTCCGCCGGCCCCGCGAGTATAGCGCTGAAGGTCGCACCGGCATTATTGCCGGCGATTGCTTACGGCGCATACAAAAGAAATGCCTTGGGGATGATGGAATCCTTCTTCACCGGCCCTGGCCGGACGAGCCGAGTCATCGCGCTGGTCGTCGTTCTAGTTAACTGGAAAAGTCTGCCTTTCGCATGGACAGTATGGCATTCCCTACTCGAACAGACAGTGTAGGTAGTGTTGCTAACCGAGACATCCGCAGTTCCGCGTTTTGGGCGCTATGATGTCGCATTTCGCGCTCCGCCGGTACCACGCGCACACGCCCGACAAGCTCTTCCACCCGGTGATAACGCCCTCCCACGTCTCGATCCTCGAAGTCGACTACAACATCCACAAGTCCAACTCGACGTACTTCGCCGATCTCGACGTGAGCCGCTCGCACCTCGTCACGCACCTATTCGCGCGCGGCTGCCACGCCCTCGCTAACAACGCCAAGACGCGACTCGTCATGGACCCCTCGGACCCCGCGAAGCCCGCGCGCGGCAAGTTCGGCGTCATGCTCGGCGCCGTGCACTGCAGCTTCAAGAAGGAGCTGCAGCCGTACCAGCGCTACGAGATGTGGAGCCGCGTGCTGGCCTGGGACCGCAAGTGGCTGTACATCGTGACGCACTTCGTCGAGAAGGGCGCCGTGAAGCCGCGCTCGTGGGACGCGGGGAGCTACGGCGCGACGAGGAAGACGGAAGGCAACCCTCAGGACTGGGAGAAGAAGATCCATGCTACGGCGATTAGCAAGTACGTGTTTAAAGTTGGTCGCCTGACGGTGCATCCGGCTGTTGTGATCGAGGCTAGCGGGATGCTTCCCGAGAGACCTGGGGGCTGGGTGACGGTGGAGAATGGGATGGCTCCGCCGTCTCACGTTGTTACTGGTGGCGCCAGTACAGAGGCGGAGGTCAGCGAACAGTCGCCAGAGTGGGATTGGAGACGGACTGAAGAGCTTCGCCAGAGAGGTCTCGAATTCGCCATCAATTTTGCGGCGCTCGATGGTCTACTGACTCAATTCGACGGCGGCGAAGATGGTGCGCTAGGTGTATTTGGCGTCGCGTGATACGGCACTACTTCTCACCAGCAAGCATTTACACACGATGTGCTAGACATGATCTCACGATAGACTAAGATGGATACCACACCGGATAGAATTCTAATTTAATAACGCTAGAATAGGATATAGAATGCGAAGACCGTCGCGCAGTCGGCCAATTGACTTTTCGAACACATTGTTCTCAAAACCCACGAAACATTGTACACAAGAATCTACTATTAACTTTGTATCACGTCCACCGTCTATAGAGCAAGGGCAGCGACGGCAGCAGCGAAGCCGAGACCAGCAACAGCTCGGTTGCCAGCCGCGGGCGTCGCTGTCGGGGTCGAGGCAGCGCCGGTAGCCGAGCCGAAGACAGCGGAGCCGATGGCGGAGGTGGCGGCGGCGCTTGCGCTCGACGCAAGCGACGTGACGGCGTCACCACCGGCGCCGACAGCGACAGCGCCGCAGATCTGGGCAGAGAGCTTGGTGGTCTCTGTTGCTTACGCGTTAGCGAATGTTCGTATCTTTTCCTCCGGGGAATACAATACGTGGGACTTAGGGAGTGGACTTACTGGACAGGTCGTCGACGCTGCACGAGGTCGACACGCAGGTGATGGCAGCGCTGGTCAGGTCGTCAATCTTGCCGCATTGGCACTTGGCGTCGGTGGTCGAGCAGCCGATCTTGGTGGAGGCGCTGTCGAGGCACGGCTTCGCGCACGAGGGGATCTGCGCGATGAGCTCCTGGGCGCTCTGCGCGGCGACCGCGGTGGCGAAGAGGGTGAGGGCGAGGGTCTTGAACTGCATTTTGAGGAGTATCTTGTTTTACTTTTTTGTTTACGTTAAGGAGTGTATGTTGGTTTCTTCGGCCAGCGAGGAGAATGATTAACAATAGACAATATGGTAGAGTAAAAAGGAGTGGATAGATAGGTATGTAGATAACTGTGTACGGACGTACGAACAAGGCAAACAGGCGAGAAGGGGAGAAAGAAGAGCTTTTTTACATCACAAACATCCAGGATAAACTAGGGAGTTTTTTAATCGACGTTGTAAGCGAGTTTATCTGGACTTCCCTCGCTCATGGAAAACATTCTAGCTCGCCCTACCAGATGGTGATACCCACCTCCCTCCGGAGGATTTTTGCATTCTTGGCCTATCTAGCGAAGAGTCTAGGGGTCAGCTTGACCCTTCTCTCATCACGGCAAAGCTCGAGGTTTTGCTCAATGGCGATGTGACACGGACAGGGTTTATCTTCTCCAGTCTCATCTCAACAAAGTCTTAGGGCCCCCCTCTAGTTCCAGAGGGGAAGCATAGCTACTGTAGCTACGCGAAGGTAACCAACAAGAAATAAAGACATAAAGTAGGCGATGTAATACTTTCCAAAATTCAATATAAGGGAGACAGCCTAATCAGCGGCAGTTCAGATCCTGACCATGAACGAAAGACTCAGAAACGTTGTTGATGCAACTCCTGCAGCTTCTACAACGGTCAAAATGATGCTGTTGTTACATTACGTCGATATTGAAGTCCTCATACTGCGAGGGGATCCCTACCTGTCTATGCATTAGCTCAGGGGTAAATCCTAATAAGGCTTAGTGGTGTCCCAACCGATAGGCAGCCCCCTGCTAGTTCCGAAACGCCCCTCTGTCTATCCTGCGGGGATTCTAGAAAGGTCCCTGCAGCTGCAGACGGGGATATCTCGTCGACAGTTTCATGACATTGACATTGACTTCGATCTAAGGAAATAAGAGCGACAATCGGGGTACATTTATTCTTTTCGACATTAAGCTCAATTCTCGCAGATCTTACAATGAAGTTTCCATCGATTCGAATCTTGGAAGGTTTCACGCCGTGTTGTCGATCTGAGAGAGGATCTACGATTTATCTTAAAGTACGAGAAATGCTCTGATCCAATGGATCATGTCAAACCAAATATTGAAGCCCAAACAGTAATCTGACAATACCCTTCTTTTTATACTAGTCGTTCAATCAGTTTTATGATTCTAGATCAGCATCAACGGCATCATAGGCCACCGCTACATCCCTTTCGCTAAGGGAGATAGATCGTAGTTAACCAACTCGACTCCAAAATCTATGGATACAGAACATTGCCCATAATCAATGCTAATAGGTGCGCTCTTCCATATTGGCTCGCGCTCGTCTTGGGGACGCAAGACGACCATAGCGACCTACGGTAAGGTACCACTCGATATATTGATATCAACGCGTCGGCGGCATTCGGCCTAGAGTACTACAAGTAAAGCTATTCTCACAACGTATCTAGCTCGCTCGCGGACATCAGATTGAGACCAGCTGTGGAAACGAATCTGCGGACGTTAAAGCCATCTTCTGCTCTTCGCCTTAAGAAGACAATTATAGATGGAGCTAATAACGAATAACCTGTCACTACTTGTGCGTCCAATCTTGGACGAATCGAAGGCCTCTTTTACGGATTCTCTCGCGCAATCGTTTATTCTGTACTAGCCAGTCTAAAGCCTACCAGCTCCTTCAGGATCGATATCGAGAAGATAGCGAGTGTTATTCTTATTCTTAGCTATATTACCTACGTTGATTAGGCTGTTATAGGGCCAATCTTTAGTTCGATCTCGTATCATCCTACGACGTTGTCGTTCAACACTAGGCAAACCTGTTAACAGCCAACACGCTATTTTCTTCTATGTCCTCTATTCAAAACCATCTCTCCTTTCAATTTTCAGAAGCTCATTCGTAAATATATATATAATACCGACGTTACTCTTTAGAAATTTCCATTCCAGTACATTCACAATGGCTACTCCATTCATGCCAAAACAGGCCATCGAATTCAACGGTGCCCTCCTTCAGGAACTCCAAGGCGACGTCAGCGACACCATTGCGCGAGACCTACTCAGAGAGGAGCTATCGCCACTTACAACGTCATCCGTCGTCCACGATAATGGGTGCGGATACGGCGCAGTCACCATGGTATTTAGATACACAGTACTGTTTGTTATTGATGTTTATTTATCAACGCGGCTGGACGTGCCCCCAGTGCATAGACCACGTACAGTGGCTACCAGGTGTATGAACAATCTGTCACTAGGCACTGGATCTAAAGGTTATAGAGTCTAATGGATGGTGGTTCTATCACCGGGGGCAGGCACCAGATAGCTCAGTTATCTGATGCACATCTCCCCCCGGGAGCAAAAATCCATCCGGTTTTTCGCGCCCACCAAAGGCTGGGGGATCGAATCCCCCAGTTGGCGTCTTTTTGACTTTTTTTTTTCCTACTACCTACCTACCCTTGCGACACGAATGGTCCCCGAGACAGATGGGAAGGATATATGAAGGATCTTAAATAATGAAAGACATAGACTTGCAATGCAAATCCGAATCCTGTCCACGCTAGTACTATCCTCACTCACAGCTAAGCTAGCAATCTAGCTCACAGCTCACTACATAGAGGTTAAACGACGCTTCGTAGATAGATAGGGATTGAGGACGTAGCGACATATTCGTTGAGTAGAGCCCGTCATGGACTCCAACCCACCCGGGGGCATCAGAATACACGCCACGGATTTCAACCCCATGTTCATAGCCCAGCTTCAAACCAAACTGGCTGAGAATCCATCTTGGCCCGTAAAGGTCGACACCATGGATGCCTGCAACCTCACCTTTCCGGACAACACTTTTGACCTCTCCGTTACAACCTTTGTGTTTTCTGACCTGAGTGACGATGTCGCGGCTGCATCCCACATTCTACGGACCCTGAAGCCTGGAGGGACCGGCGTTGTTGCCGTCTGGAAGGAAATGCCGTGGCACGTCGCGCTCGAAATCGCGCACCACAAGACACGTGGCGCGGATGAGCCGATGGCCCCGTTCCTCAGCAAGAGCTGGTATAAGAAGGAAAAACCAGCGCAAGTGGCCAAAGATGCGGGGTGGAAGGACGTCAAGTTCGTAGATAGGACCGCCTGGTTGAATCTTGGCGCTGATCTAAAGCGATGGGTCACGATTGCTTGGACATTCCTGGCTACGCCCGTTGGCGGCTAGCAACAACGGGATGAAGACAAGTGGGACGAGGCTGTTGACTCTATCGTGGAGGAACTGCGTCAAGAAGATTGGCACAAGGTTGAAGACGGCGTTCATAAAATCCGTATGGTAGCCGACGTTGCCATCATGCACAAGTAGAAAGCACCCTAACCGCATTTTTACCTAGAACGTTGCTTGTCTTTGCTAAAAGATACAGTATATGAGCTGATGTTGTGTGTATTGACTTAATCATCTAGCTGTATGAGTAGAGGGAGAGCACCTGTCTTATATACATATTCTAGCCATGTCCTCATGTACTGTACCTGAAAGCAGTCCATTGACTACTCATTTCAGCAGTCTTTCCAAGAATGAAGCACGCGTTCGTTAATGTGAATCATCCCACAATCTCCTCGGAGTTTCATGCCTCTCAGACGCAACATGGCTTCCAGTCTCGTTTCTTCTAGCTACAACAGCTTTGCAACCTGGAGTTGTCCGGCTTTCCGACATGATAGACCGCCGATCGCTTCACTTACTGGGTCTACGTACATATGCTCTCTGTACATCGGTGCAGCCGTGTCAGCCAGACTTGGTAATCTAGTCTTGTCTGGAGCTCAAAAGCCAGATAAATGAGTTCTTCGACCCTTGCTCCCTTATGGTCGACTGCGGAGATACAAAAATATATGCTATATATTTTTATGGCTCAAAATTACACCCTTTTTGGCGAAATTGTACTTGTTTATGTACATGTCCACGCGGATGATAGCGTTACTAGAACGTGGTCAGTCTGCTGGGACGTCGCTGTGTGTTAGTCGGTGGTCAGAGCTTAATGTTTGACGCAAACTAAGAACTTCTTATCATAGCTCTCGCTATGAGGTGCCTTTGAGGACGTAAGGCTACCCTTTCCTAGGTGAGACTCCTAGCGAGGACATAGTGACGTCGTCTCGGTCCTAATAGCGTCTTATCTTCGGGCAAAGCAATCTGAGACACTCTAGTCGGTGCTACATCACAGTGATCGAAGTTTAGATCTACAGGAATCTAAGGGCTTTGTACTCTCATACGGTGGTCCCCAGCATCTGGAACACGCTTTTCGATCCTCAAAAGTGATTAAGATTGCTTACCTAGGTAGCTATGACGCATGGTAGGCACAAATCTACCTATCAAGCACCGCTTGTGAGTTCAGGACCAGAGGAAGACAAGTCTTATAAGGCTCATTGCCCCAAATACGAGCATGCCTCCAGCGGAAAGAACATCAACGTTAATTTCCTGATTTCCTAATACATAATCTGGGTCGCAATCTTGTCAATGCTAGTAGTCCTTACACCGTTGTCATGGACTATATCAGATGAACCATTTCTACTGCGGTATGGCTATATGCTAACCACTGGCGGCGGTATGTATCAATATCAGTCACCTGGACAGTAGAAACTTTTGGTAGTAGAGGTAAGCGTTGATAGAAATTACACCAGCAGCCAACTCAAGCTAACAACTGCTAAAGAGAAGTTAATCACAGATCCGAAGGTCATGGGTTCGATTCGTACCTACCTTTTTGTTTGTTTACATACTTCGAGAACCCCAAGATATGAGGCCATTACTAACCTAGTTGAAGTTCCGAGGCACCCAAGAGGGGTGAATAACTATTTAGTTGTAACCTCTCAGTTCAATTCATTCAGTAAGTGGTCAATACCCCGCGATGATTTTATACTATCTCAGTATTTTTATGTGTGGCAAAACACCACCACACTAGGCGACTGGTCTATTCTAGCATTATACGTAGATAGTATGCCAGGGCTGTCTTATCATCACTTCCCCTTAGCATCAAGACCGAGCTCTTTGATGAATATATCTGCCGCCCTTTCACCTATCGCGTAAGCCGTATTCGCCGTATTGGCAGCAACGTTACTTGGCGGGATACTCAAATCAGCAATTTTCAGGTTCTTGACGCCATACACGCTGAGATTCGCATCGATAACGCCGCCCTGTTCGCGGGGTGCCATCTTGCATGTTCCAAGAGAGTGCCAGGTGGTAGCCACGTTCTCGCGCAGCCACTTCTCGAGGATGGCGTTATCCTCCGCCGTATACTTGATGTCCTTCACATCAGTAAGCGGGCCATCGCTCAAGTCGACACAAGCTGCCTCAGACGTGGCAGCGAATGGCGGGTGGCAAGAGGCTACTTCGCCTCGGTATGTCTCCATACGACGGAGGATTTCACGCTGTTTCTTGTATACCCAGATGTGCTTCTTGATATCGATGTGGTGGGCATCGGCGAAGAATCCCGTCTTGAAGTCCACGGGATCGTCTAGACCTGGCCCGGTGATATGGATGTGGCCACGGGAATAGGGGTACACGGTGAACGCTGTCACAGACACGTACTGTCCGACAGGAACACTGCGCGGGTCGCCAGGGAATCTGTCTGGTGTTAGAACAACTGCGAGTAATGATTGATATTGAATTCTTACCCGCTAACAAGAGCCATTAGTGCCAGTGGCTTGTTGGGATTGGATCCAAAGTCCTTATCCCAGGATGCCTTGAAGTCAGGACCGAGTTCAGAGACCTCGGTGTCAGTCGGACGGATCTTGCAAGTAATATCCTGCCCATTCCAGCCGACCTTTTTGTCGCTATTCTGAATGAGCTGTCCAACATCAACCATACCGCGAATCATCGCGTCAGCCGTCTCTTCCGGGTCCAGACTTGTCTTATACGGATATGAGAGCAAGTGGTGATCTTGGTAGTTGTTGCCCACGCCGGGAACATCAGCGATGACTGGGATTCCAGCCTGCTTTAGGACAGCGGGGTCGCCGACACCAGATCTCTCCAGTATAGAAGGGGTTCCCATAGCGCCACCGGACACGACCACCAATTTGCGGGCCTTAACGCTTCGGATGGTGGTATCTTTCTGGAACAAGGGGTTGGGGCGATACTCGACGCCGACAGCTTTGTCATTGTCAAATAGGACCTTAGAAACCTGGGATTCTACGAGAACATGGAGGTTCGGATGTTTGCCGTCTCGAAGCCGAGGATGTAGATAGGCGTGGGCAACATCCTGGCGTTTACCATCTGGAGAGATGAAGCGTACAGCACGTTGGACGCCGTTGTTGGCATCCAGGCTCTGCAGGTCCTCGATCTCGGGCCATCCAACTTTCTCCGCAGCTTTGATGAAGTCACTCTCTGATTTGTTGACGCGGTATGTGCCGCCCGAGATTTGGATAGGACCACTGTCTCCATGGGTATCTTTAGTGCCGGGGCCGTGGTATGTTTCGAGCTACCGAGACAGTCAGCTGCCGTGCGACGTGATAATATCATGTAATTGGTACCTTCTTCAGATAGGCTATCATCTCGTTAGCCGACCAACCAGGCATGTTCCAGGCGTCGAAGTCTGATCGTTGAGCTCGGCTATACATCATAAGATTGATAGATGACCCGCCGCCGAGGATACCACCGGCTGGTACGACAAGCTGCCTATCGGCGACCTGCTTCTCTTGACCGGCCTGGTAGAAGAGAGCTTTCGTGCCCCCAGGCATGATATTGCCCATAAAGAGGATAGGGTGGACGATTGCGGGATCATTGTAATTGTCCTGTCCACCTTCTATCACTAAAATGGATAGGTCCGGGTCGGCATCGCTGAGTCTTGCAGCAACGATGCAGCCAGCAGTCCCTCCTATGATAAGTCAGCGAAGAGCCATATTCCTAAGTTTAGTCCTTTTTGACAATGTTTTCGAACTTACCTCCAGCAATGATCACATCGACCTCCTCGAGATCGCGGGGAAGTTGATTGTAAATGTCCATTGCGAATCTGGCTGGAGAGCACCTAGCATGAGTTGAGATCAAGGCCACCTTCGAGACAAAGTTGATTCATAGCAGCTCTATTGACATAAGGAGCAACTCACCGGACGGAAATAAGGAGTTAGGTTGCTGGGCAGCATGTGTTTCTTCGAACCACATGCA
The DNA here is from genome assembly GCA_022984865.1 of Hypomontagnella submonticulosa. Taxonomy (NCBI): domain Eukaryota; kingdom Fungi; phylum Ascomycota; class Sordariomycetes; order Xylariales; family Hypoxylaceae; genus Hypomontagnella; species Hypomontagnella submonticulosa. The sequence goes on along the minus strand of JAJKLF010000004.1, from coordinate 248,568 downwards.
CAAAGGGATCAAACAAATAAATGGCCCCCACCCCTTGCGTAGCTATTAATTACGGTACATACGGCTACCCCGACCTCTAGGGTGTCAGTATCTTGCATTGTACTAGTACCAAAGCAAACCGGCAGTACATGTATGCAGCTAATGCTGCAGGTTGCGTACCAACAGAGCGTATGGAGGCTTGGCATGCAACTTTAAACGATGTTTGAAGAAGTAACCATAGTCATGTGAATCATAACAACGTTGGGTATAGTATTTAGGAGGGTCGTGTAGTATCGAAGTCTCAAACCTGGTCAAGCTCAGGGGCAACACTTAACCGGAAAGAATTGTGAATACAGGGTTACCGGCAATGATTCCACATAAACGAACTATGAACTTTCTCAGGGAGATCGACAAATGTGTATATGCATTCTCTATGGTGAGTCGTACTCCTCTACTAGTAAGGACACACCTCTCAGTAGGGCTTCCTCGCCCGTCCACCAAGACTTGATCTTGTCGATTCCACAATACGTCCAAAACTGAAAAGCTGATGTGAGAGCATATGCCATTTGATATTGATAAAAGTCGCCATACCAAACACTTTGTAACCAGTGCAAATAAGAAAACCTGAGCACTTTATCCTCCCACTTTTCCAGCGACATCTTGCCTGCGATCAGGTCCTCCACCATCAGTGAGTGGAATGCAGCCTGCGTACCACTGAAGGCTGTATGAGGACGGAATAGAGATAGAGCATCGCCAATGAGTAGCACTTTCCCGTCCTCGAATGAAGCACGGGGGGAATAAAAATCGGTAATGACCTGGATGAAGGGCTGTTTTATCTTCGTTATCACATCGAGGAACGGCGCTCCAAGAGGAATTCTTTTTGCCTCCTCGATACGCTCTTTCCAGATGTCCTCACGGACGCGCCCCGACGGGACAATGTTATGATGGCGATGCCCATCTACGCCGTCTATCATAATCTCATCTAACTCATCGGGTGTGTGGTTAGTATACCAAAGAAAGTTTATATATCTCTCTCCCGGTTTTAGCGAGCCATTCTTCCCGGGGATTGTATACGTGACGCAGTGATGTCGGTGCATCATGTAGACTGTCGCGCTGCGTTTAAAGACCTCACGCGTGGCATCGGATACCTCACTCTCAGGCACGGTCCCTCGCCAGGCTATGTATCCTACATATTGTCGTCGAGTGTCGGGAAGGTATTTAGCTCGGACGATAGAGTCAGGCCCATCGGCGCCGATGACCAAATCTGCTTTCATTTTAGACACATCTTGGGTTTTGTGGTCCAATACTGCCAGTGCCACCTTAGAGCCATCATCTTCGTCTGTCACCCTTATATCGGTGACCTCGTGACGACTTTTATATGCTACAGCGCCATCTGTATCTATAGGCGGCGCAGGCGACGGATAGAAGGAGCTCGTGTATCCGTCAAAAAGGGCGCGGAGGCGGAAATAGTAGGTGTCCCAACTGGTTATCTCCCGACGCGCATTGACGAAGGGTTGAATGGTTCCGTCTTTCTTCAAGGCCTGTATGCGGAGAGATCTATGAGAGAAAACTTCAGTGAACCGATCATGTCGAGCTAGAAATCGCTGGGCGTCGAGTCCGAGGCATACGCCGGCCATATGGCTCTGGCGGTCGTCGTCGGCTTTCTCGATGATTGTTACTGTGTGGCCAGCGTGCTTCAAAGCGACACCACACATCAATCCACTTAATGAGCCTCCCACCTACAGTCACACAAAGGTTACCATCTTGCTCGTACGTCTCCTCCTTGCCAAGGGGACTCACTATCACCACCTCCAAGTGCTTCCTCGACGACCCCATTTCTACTGCAACAATATTTGGCTATCGGCAGACTCTCGCGTCGCGAGGTCTTCGCATTTCGAGGAATATTTTACGACGGAAAGCAAATAGCAACTTCATGCTAAAATCCGGAAGACCGAGAAGACCGTTTCTTTAGAACTGCTGTGTGGATGGTCACGACGGTCTGCATAGATCCCATAATATGCAGCGGAATGGTCTCCGATCAGAACCGATCGCTGGATGATGCTAAGCCTGGACATTGCACCGATATGCAATGGCAGCTTATAAAACATATGGCCCAAGTACGTACCATATTATTGACATGGTAATTTCCAATATACCACAATGTGCTATTTGCACGTTGTACTTAGGCAGATGTACTGTTTACTTTTAGCAAAACTCGTGTCTAAACCGACACGAACCCTAGATATCACATATTCGGCCCTCGGCCGGTCCTATGCAGATAGGACGAGACATACGTAGGACGCTAACGTATGCCGAAGGCAGATATTTAAGCAGCTACCATGTCACGGTCCTCATCCACACATCGTCGAGAGGCTTCCGCCCCTCCCACACCTCTAACTGCCACTTTTCTCGGAACAGAGCAGTACAAGTTAGCCTGTACAATGACTCCCCGCTTTCCTATTGACGAAGCCCCCGACTCTGCCGCGAAGCAGACCATGGAAGATGCATTGACCAAGATGCATGGTGGGGCTCCCCCGTTCCAATGGATCGAGGATGACGGCCGTTCATTAATAGGATGCTACGCGCCGCTTTGGTAAGCTCAGCCCCTGGATGCTACCTATCCACTGTAGATTCACACAGTGCCTAACGCGCGTGCGATTTGGGAAAGACGCTAACGCTGCAGGACGCATCTTCGTACAGCTACACACCGGATGTTGCGAAGCAGTTCTTCGAGGTGGCTAAGAGCGTGTATGGTCCCACCCTCGTCAAGGCTCGCAACCGAGAGCTTGCTGTCCTGGGGCTCTGCTCGGTTCTCGACGTGCCGTACATTGACTATTGTCATCGCCCCCTCGGCATCAAGTTTGGGTTGACGAACGAGCAGTGAGATGACGGTCTGACCGGCAAAGTGCCCCGGGACTTGAACGACGAGGAAGCCATGGCGTACCGTCTAGGACGCATTCTAACGCAGCTCACTGGTCCGTTAGACGACGCCACCTGGCAAGAGGCGATTTCGAAGATGGAAAAGACGGAGATTGTGGGGATTATCCACACCGTCGCTGGCTACCGATGGGTTGCGCTTTTAGACTTTGCAAACGGCGAGGATCGAAGGTGGTCCTCGCTCCCTCCTCCTCCTGCTCATAGTTAATCGTATGTCGGGTACACGAGGTCGATCAATACGATGCGTTAGCATTCTAAATATTACTCATGATCTACTAAAGCCTGAAGGATTCCTGCCAAGGACAACTTCATTAACGTGCTGACTCTGACTCTACCCCACGATTTGTCAAGCCGGTAAATATCACTCATGCGACTCAGCGGATCGTACCAATCTAGATGCTCTTTCTCTGGAATTAGACTGGGTAGGTAATGTACATCAGTTCTTTAGATATCTCATTGGTATAGAGCTATATATAGCTTAGAGATAGATGGCTCGCGGCTCGTCGTAGCATCAAATATTTACATGACCAGATCGTCATACACCCAGTTTCATCGCATAGTCGTTAATGGCTTCATATATCCGACAACTTAAACAAATTTACAAGCCAGTTACTACTTATATATCAGCTTTCCCTCTCCGTTAGGTACGGTAGGTGGCCACTGCTCCTGATCCGTTACGCCACGAGCACTGTTCGCGGAGTGGACGCTCGCTTTTTCAGCAGTCGTAGTCTGCATGGATCGTTTCGATTTTCTCGTGCGTAGTGTGAACCGTAAACCTTCCGTCGCCGTCGTATTATCGCGTCTATCCGCGAAGCTGTCGTCGTCGCTTCTCCGAGTGCCCAGGAGTGAATGCACGCTACTTGCCAGAGGGGAGAAGTAGTTCTTAGATAGATGTCGGCCTAGCGGTAACATAGCTGGCAGACAAATGCTGAGCAGAGTTATGGGAGCTTCGCAAGTGACCCAGAAACAAATAGGAATACTCTCGTCTATCATCCGGTCAGTTCCCCTGCAGCTTGAATATCTGGAAAGAAGACTCACATGAGATGTCCCGGTTCAGGCCGTCGGAGTTCAGGAAAAGGGTGATCAAACGGCCAAGGGATACGACGATGACGCTAAAGAGAGATATGTTAGCGTCTTGCTTCATTTATCCGTCTAAACATCTGAACTTACCAATATCCCAGCAGGAAGATGATGCTGATGCCGACCTTCCTCACGCCGCTCATGGTAAGGCGCCAAATTTGTGGCAACGGTAAGAGTAAGATAATCAGGTCGATGCAAACGCTAGGCACTGCGCTACCAATCCACAAGGCGCTCGTCGGCCCACAGGTTCCCGGCGCCATTACGTCCCAATTCTTGTAAACAGGATCGCACATGAATACGGTGCCGAAGATGATGCCCAGAAGCCAGCAGACGTTGATGCCGTGGACCACGTAGAGGGCAACGTTGAACCAGCTTCCGGCGACGGTTTTGGGGAAAACGCGGGAGTAGAATAGAAGCGCGGACGTCTTGGTGCAGAAGAGCGCAAAGTCGTACAAGAGATAGTTGGCCCAAGTCAGTTTCAACAAGACTCCCAAATCGTCCGGCTGCACGGTCCAGACGTGGCGACCCAGTCCGTAGTGGACCATGCCGAATAGCAGGCCACAGTCGCCTAGAATAAAGGGCTGCGAAGTTGAATTAGACGTCGAGATCTAAGATGAAAAGTTGCAGTCGTAGTAATGAAACGTACCACAGCAGCCAAAGCCGCCCAATCATCCCACCAATAGCGGCTCGGAATCGTTCGATTTTGGTCGCGACGAACACCGAGACTTCGGGACCAGAACCGTAGAATTATCGCCACCACCGTCAAAATCGTCATGACGATGATGAAGGCCTGGAAGCCGGGACCGCGGTCCTCGCTGTCGATGTCCATGATGACGGCGGACGCAGACCCGAGTGAGAATCGCAAAGAGAAAAAGGCGACAAGCGAGTCCGGTTGTGGGGAGCAATGGGGGTGGTAAGAAAGAAGATAGACGGGTAAGCAGGTAGAGATTTAGTTAGAAGGGGGACAAGAACTACAAATGGGGGCGGAAAAAGGTACCTACCAGGTAGGCTGGTCGGTCGGCAGCATTACCTACCTACCTGAGAGGGCGGCATGCGCAGGATCTTACCTATATGGTGCAGTAACGGCGCCTATGACACACGCCTATTTTCCTCGCTGGATTCCCGGGTTTCCATTATTACATTGCGCCTACTATGTACGGAATGGTGCATGAAACGGTAACTTGTATGTACCTCAGATTCTCTCACTAGATCTAACTCCTACACTCCAGATTTTGGAGATGTTGCGCCCCTATGTGTTACGAGCGAGCGAATGAGATGATACTTGGAGTTGAATTTATTTTTACTATGTGCTCTTTCTTCAATGCTATAGGCCCTTCCAGCTAATGAGATCTGCAAGCGTTTCATTGATGCATTTCAGCTTTTCGGGAGACACAAGGAATGCGCCTAACGCGATAATCATTCAGGGTGCTTTACTTAGGCTAATCGCGTTTACGCTACACCGCGTCCCGTAGGCAAGTAAGGTGTGGTATTTTCGATAGGGCTGCCATAGCCTTATAAGCTCAGGCCGCTCCTTGACCTGCTGAAGATAGTGGAGGGTTCGACCCACGGGGTTGGCCATTCGTTGACGAACGGGACGAGGAAATGAAGATGACGCCAAGCCAAGAGAAAAAGGGTGGAGGGTTGCCAACGAAGGAGGTGGTGGACTTGGGACGGCGTTACATCGCATTGTTTACGAACCCTGCCGGTCTCCAGTGGGAGTGGTGAGAATGAACCGGGCTCGACCCCGGGCTACTACTTAACCATGAGGGCTATGATGCAACCCTCCGAGGTGACTTGTCAATTAAGGTGTGGCAAACTCTTCACCGCAGTTCGCCAACGATGCCCTGAAGGCAGTAGGCTTCGCGACTGCGACGTCGGGTCGTAACGTGAAAGAGAGAATTAGAGGCAGAATGCTGTCCGGTTCGGCATCGTGGATCCGGCAGGATCCGTCCCGCATTGGGAGGGTGTCTGGTGATTTGGTGGGTTACTTCATTCATACCTCATGTAAGTCGTGGCGCTACCAACTTACTTCGTGGGGTTGGAGAGATCGAGCCGCAGTGCAGTTGTCAAGTGTTATATTTACGACTGGGACAGTACGGGGACCTAACTCAAGCCACCCTGTCCCTAGCCGTTGATTCGGCGACCTGTAACCTGGACCTGTTGTGTAATCCTCGTAGTATTCTTCATCCAATGACCGTGCCACATGCGCGTGTTTGGGTCCCAGATGAACCAATAATAGACATTATATAGCAGGGGAGCGAGAGATGATCCTCCCACGCCCCCCTACTCTAGTCCTCCAGACCCATATCAGCGTAGTACCGGTACTTTAACATCCGCGCTACTCATTCTGCCTTAATGAATCTCATCAGTTCGCTACATTGCGATGGGGCCAGCCTATGAAGACGATATCTCAGTTGTGAGTCGTATCTGATACCAACAGAATATGGCAAAACAAATTTCGCCAATTGAATGGCACCGCGTGTGCTTCTGGTCATCCGCGGCTGGCTTTATTGTAAAACTACCCAGACCCCCCTTGGGGTTTTGGGGGCATGTTCTCGTTGCCGATTGATTCATCACTGCACGTTAGCAATCCCAGATACCATGTCCTCAACGACAGAACTAGTCCAAGAAGGCGGGAGGGTTGAGAAGAACGGTCTCTCTAGCGTGACGGCCCAAAGCAACGATGAAGATATCGTTCAAGTGCGAAAAGTAAGGGGCGTCCTATGGTTCCTTGTGGTCGTGGCAGTATTATCTGCTACCTTTCTCTATGCGCTCGACAATACTGTCATGGCTAACGTTCGGCCGAGCATTGTCGAGACTTTCGACCGCATCGACATGCTGCCCTGGTTGTCGGTATCCTATCCTATGGGCGAGGTGGGGGCGAATCCTCTATGGTTTGTGGTTCTGCTTTAACCCCCCTGCTTGCTTACCGTGCTGACTCCGGCGCTCTGGTTAGGGGAAAACTGAATAATTATTTCAATAATAAGGTTCTATATCTTGCGGCCATTCTCATTTTCGAGCTTGGCTCTGTCGTCATCGGGTCGGCACAAAATATCGGTGCCGTCGTCGTGGGCCGCGTCATCGCCGGCCTAGGCGGCTCCGGAATTTACGTCGGCACGATGAACATATTGTCTGCCATGACGGTCCCCGCTGAGCGAAATCAGTACCTGACCTTTGTTGGCATGGCCTGGAGCCTGGGAACCATCCTTGGTCCAGTCATCGGTGGCGCGTTCGCGGATTCGGCGGCAACCTGGAGATGGGCCTTCTATATCAACATTTGCATTGCCGCGGTGACTACTCCTGTGTGCATTTGGCTCATCCCACCCGTGTTGCCGTCCCGATCGCATGGACTACTCGAGCGTATCAAAAAGATCGACTATGTCGGCGCCGTCTTATTCCTAGGAGGAGTTGCCTCTATTGTCATGGTTCTCGGATTCGGCGGGGCTGTATACGATTGGAAGAGCGGGCAGATGATCGGCCTTTACGTAGCGACTGTCGTGATTTGGGCGATATTCTGTCTGCAACAGGGCCTTTCTTTGCTCACTGTCGATAGGATTTTCCCGGTCCATCTCGTAGGCAGCTGGCTGATGGTGAGCATGTTTTTCTGGTCTGCCATAGCCATCGCAAACATCGTTGTGACGGTTTACTCGCTGCCCCTTTTCTTCCAATTCACCTTTGGCGACTCGTCACTGCGCTCTGCCGTCTACACTCTCCCCTTCGTCATCGCTACTATCGTCCTCTCCGCAGTTATCAGCTCATTCTTCGCCAAGTATCCCGTTTACATGTTTTGGTTCGCTGGAGCAAGCGCAGTTATGCTTATTGGCGGCGGTCTCCTTTCTACCATTGATTACAACACATCTAGAGCCGCCATATGCGGATACACCGTAGTTCAAGGTGTCGGGCTTGCGCCAGTAATCCAGCTGGCATACACAGTCGGCCAGGCAAAGGTGCAGCGCTCCGCCGTACCCGAGGTTACAGCATTCCTATCATGTGCTCAGATGGCTGGTCTGGCGTTGTCACTTGGCATTGCGACGTCCGTCTTCATTAACGGTGCCACAGCAGATATAGCTAAAATCCTACCTGGTGTTACCCACGACCTCATTCAGCGTACCATCGATGGCGCCAAGACGGGATTGATCCAAGACCTAGAACCCGGTACTCGTCAACGCGTGTTGGAGGCGATTGCTCGCAATGTGGGGAAGGTATTTTATCTTAACGTCGCCGGCTCGGCTCTAGGATTTGTAACAGCCCTCACGATGAAACGAGAAAGATTGGTACTTGCATCACAGTAGCCAACTTCAATCTACATACATTCCACAATAGTAGTATGAAAATAGAAAACGAAATAACTAAAAAAAATATCCGTACAACTAGATTTTAATATTTTTCAAGCCGATTGGGCGATATACGACTATTTCGAGTGATAATTCATTAAATGAGTAAACGTGCTTATTTGATTGTGTTCACTTCATAATTGCACATCGAACTCGATGTAACAATGTTGAATATTTAAATCAAAACCTTCCCCTTGAGATATGCGCTCGGATAATACGATGATACAGTGACCATCAAAAGCTCGTCATGAAATTTCTCTGCCTTCATGGGAATGGGACTAATAGCCATGTAAGTCGCCTCATGAAACTATGGAGCCCTTCAAACCCTTTCCAATGGAACGGCTATTGATTATTGATCTTTAATTAGGTTATGCAGTTGCAAACCGGTGTGGAATTCATGTCTCTCGTAAACGAGTATACCAATGCTAATACTGAACTATCACAGCGCCGCTGAGACATGAGCTGGAAGATGGACATGATTACGAGTTCGTAGAAGGCGCCATTGAGATTCCGATGGCCGAGGGTGAGCTTTCTACTGACGTGCCTCGGCCGAAGTCCCAAAATAGAGCTAACATTCGTCAAAGGAGTCGAGGCCATGTCATCGCCGGAACACCGGTTTTACGCATATTACGACCCCGATGACTTATCGACAGCCAAGCGCGCCATGGATCAATTAGATGATTACATCTCAACCGAAGGCCCCTTTGATGCGGTTATGGGCTTCTCCGCCGGGGCGGTGCTAGCCGCTATGTATCTCATACAAAAGCAACGGCAGGATGGCAGCGTACCCTTCAAATGCGCAGTGTTCCTGGCTAGTGCAAACAACACTGCCGAGATGGGATACCTGGGCGCGGATGCAAGTCGCGACCTGATCCGGATGCCTACAGCGCATATTTGGGGGTCCGCCGATCAGACGGCGCCAACAGGCGGCGCGGACCTTAGCAAGATGTGCGATTCAACCCAGAGGTTCATCCTCGTCCACGACGCAGGGCACGAACTCCCAAAACAGACTTATCTAACTCAAGCGGTGCAGGGGATACGGAGGACGATTTACCTTGCTAACCAATGAAAGGGGGGCGTGGCGTGTAATTCGACCGGCAAGGCCTATGAATTCGGTAGCTATCCTCGGTATTCGTAGCCAATTCAAGGAAGAGAATCAGAGATAGTCCTACGAGACCCCTGCTTTATCCACACTGTTCTTACTTAGTTGAGCAGCAGGTCTGGGCAAGGTACCAACCTAGGACCCGTGAGTGTACTGCCATACTACCTCATTATTTCCTCGGTGTCCGTCTTCTAGCCCTGCTTGCGAAGCAGACAAGCGGCGGTGTGCCTAACTTACATGTAATTCCTCAAATCTACTCTTATGTTGGCTAGAAGTGGTGTAAGAACGTATAGCTACCGCTGATATCCGCCAATGGGGGCGTGTACATTATCTCGAATCCTCCGGCAGTTGAAACATTGGTACAAGATTCGCCCCGCATATCGTACCTTGTCCAGTGGCTGATCTTCATCACATAGTATAGGTACTCAAGGCCGTGAGTCCACATTGGGCCTTAGCATCCGAACCCTAACATACTGCACATAATTACCTGTATCTCGAGTCCAGATGTCGCATGTTTCTATTTATGGAGTCATCTATAAATGTAAAAGTGACTAATAAATTGTAATTCGGAAGTCTCTATACAAAACACTCCTCCGTGATATACGATGTGTAGAAGTCTGGCTAGGTCGTTCGATCAGCTCTCCTGCGAATTTGCCTATACTTAGCTACTTAGTATTCGTAAGGTATGTGGGCAGACAACAAGTAACATTTCCATTGCTTATGAAGTAAAGTGTACCGTATACGGGTGAGACGGGATGATAGGGCTGGCGCCCACTACGCAAGAGCCTCTTGTACCATAATAGGCATTCAAGGACCCTGCAGAAACGTGCAACCCCAAATGACGCACAATGTCATTCGGCTGGACCGAGTGTATCTAGACACGCCCGTACGAGAACATGGTGCGTATTTTCGTCTTACCACGCGGAGCGGAGTGGACGCCAACTTTGGTAATTTACATGTGGTTAAGCGGGATGTTGTCAACACAGTACGTGGCACAATAATTTGTACCTCCGCCCGTAGTACTGATGACCGGGAATGATAAAATTGTGATAAAATTGTCGCAGCAGGGCCACCTGAACCAACAGAAGAATGTGATCCCGTCTAATCTGTCAAGTTGGTAGACAAATGTAGCTTTTTTTTTTTTAACCCTGGTATGGCCCTCCTATATGGTAGGTATTATTGAAAAAAATACTTTTGACGCTTACTCTCATTCGTACTAGCTTACATCCCTTTTGGGGAAATAATAAGTTTCCTACGATCTTCTTTATATTTTTATAGTTCGCATGGTTCAATTTAAGGGGGCAACATAATACATATCTAGGACTTGTATATACATAAATCTCCGCCTTAGCAACTACTCTGCCTAGTGATTATCACTGTTATACATCTTCACACGGCTCTTATACATTTTCAGATGATGCTAGCATGGATTCTCGTTCAGCAAGTCCGGGTCGTCCGGCCTCCCTGTTGACGAACTCGGAGCTTCATTCATCATATAACGGGACGCATCAACGGAGTTCAAGCAACGGCGAGGTCCATTCTCTGGGTCTCTCCGACCTAGACCCCGAACTAGACGGCGACGAGGCCGACCCGATAGCAATATGTGGATTTTCCATCAAGTTTCCCGAAGACGCCACATCCCCGGAGGCTCTCTGGAAGATGATGGTCGAAAGGCGATGTGCAATGACTGAATTCCCTGCTGACCGTATCAATACCAACGGATTTTACCAGAAACGAAACGGGCTACAGACGGTAAGTAAGATTCAGCTATGCTACGGGATATTGTACTGATCAGAATACAGCTGCCCTTGCGAGGGGGACACTTTATCAAGGACGATCCGTCCGCATTCGACGCTGACTTCTTCAATATTTCGCCGACTGAGGCGGCGTCGATGGATCCTATGCAGAGATGGCTTCTAGAGACAGCTTATCGAGCACTGGAAAATGGTAAGTTGCGTAAGGAATTAGCCTTCAACGTAGAGAGTAATGTCTAATAGCAAGGTGACTGAGCAGCGGGTATCCCTATGGAGAGTATCTCTGGTTCGCAAGCTGCCGTTTATACGGGGTCATTCAGCTTGGATTATATGCTCCAATTATGTAGAGATCCAGAGAATCCCCCGACGTATGCCGCAGTAGGATTTGGACTTAGCATGCTCGCGAATCGGCTGAGCTGGTTCTTCAATCTTCGCGGCCCAAGTATCGGCTTAGATTCAGCCTGTTCGAGTACCGCGATGGCTATAGATATCGCCTGTCAGACATTACGTAGTGGCTCTAGTAATATGGTGCGCAATTTTCCCCTTTTTAAGTCATGACGCGACAGCTATTAACGCTCGAGATGTAGGCCCTGGTGGCTGGAAGCAACCTAGCCAACTCTCCGGAGCCCTACCTTTGGATGTCCAATATCAACTTCCTGTCACCTTCTAGTCGTTGCTATTCTTTCGATCACCGAGCGAACGGGTATGCTCGCGGTGAGGGTATAGGTGTTGTGGTACTGAAACGGCTTTCAGACGCTGTACGTGACGGCAATACCATTAGGGCGGTTATTAGGTCAACAGGCTCGAATGAGGACGGTCGCACACCGGGAATCACGCAGCCCAGTCGCCAGGCTCAGGAAAGTTTGATTCGCGAGACGTATCGGAAAGCAGGCCTCTCAATGAAGCATACTAGATTTTTCGAGGCCCATGGAACCGGTACGCAAGCAGGAGATCCTCGTGAGGCACAAGCGATTGGTTCAGCTTTCCAGAAATACCGTTCCAACGACGACCCCCTATATGTGTAAGCTATTCTATTCTATAAACATAGTTGAGAACCCGCTAACTGTTGTTAAGGGGCGCTCTTAAGGTAAGTTGACTACCAATACAGGGGCACACTGGAGTCAACTAACCGTACTACTTAGTCCAACATCGGCCACCTCGAAGGTGCCAGTGGGCTAGCTGCCGTCATCAAAGCAGTGCTCGTCTTAGAGAAAGGGGTTATACCTCCCAACACCAATTTCGAGAAAGTTAACCCGAAAATAGATACGGAATTCCTCAAACTGAGAGTATGTTTATGTCTCGTTGACCAGGTACCTGGATTTGACGGAAATGTTGACATTCTTTGATCCAGTTTCCTACAGAGAGCTGTCCGTGGCCCACCTCAGGCCTCCGAAGAGCATCCATAAACTCTTTTGGGTATGGAGGCTCGAATTCCCACATCGTTCTTGATGATGCATATAACTACATGCGGCTAAGAGACTTACGCGGCAAGCATAATACTGTGCCACTGCCCCCTCGAACTGCTTCAGCTTTAAACCCGGAAGTTAATGGCTTATCCAATGGCTCGTCTAATGGCCCATCTGACGGCTCACACCTTCTAGAGCCTGACGCAGTCTCGTGCCCCGTTAAATTGCCAAGGTTATATGTCTGGTCGGCGGCTGACAAAAAAGGGGTTGGGAGAATAGTAGAAACATACCGAAAATACTACCATGAGAAGTCACATAAGCTATCGAAAGACGATTCTTTCCTCGCGAATATGGCGTATACGCTAGATAGCCATCGGAGTCAGCTTCAGTGGAAGTCGTTTGCACTACTACAATCCCCGGCCGATCTACAAGACTTACAATCACAAATATCGCCACCAATGCGATCGCCTGCTCAGGCTCCTCGTCTGGGATTCGTGTTTAGCGGTCAAGGGGCCCAATGGTATGCCATGGGAAGGGAGTTGCTGCACTACTCCACATTTCAGGCGGAGTTAGGTCGTGCTGAGAAGTATCTTGCAAGTCTAGGTTGCCGCTGGTCAGTAATAGGTACGAGATCTTTGTTAGAAATCCTGTGGTTTGCCAAAATATCGTGCTAATCCGCACCAGATGAATTGTCTAAGTCAGAGGAAACGTCCAGAATCGACTCGGCTGAATTCAGTCAGACCCTCTGCACCGTCCTCCAAGTAGCATTAGTAAACTTACTGCGCAGGTTTAACGTTAGACCTCGTGCGGTGGTTGGTCATTCTTCGGGCGAGATTGCAGCTGCGTGAGTTGCCCCCAATTTAATTCACCTTGACACATTCGCCCTCTTCTTGACTCCATCCCTAACCCGCTCGGCCATTAGCTAACATTGGAAAACACACAGATATGCAGCCGGCTATTTGACCCTTGAATCGGCCTGGAAACTGGCTTATTTCCGGGGACTCTGTTCTGCTGAACTTTCCGAGTTATCGAGCCAGCAGCCCTTAGGTGCCATGATGAGCGTAGGATTGCCGGAATCCGAGGCTGAAGTTTTGGTAGCTATTGCCAATCATGAAGCCGTTGCGTATGGTATCTCGATCGCGTGCATAAACAGCCCTAATAATGTCACCATCTCTGGAGAAGAGCGGTTGATAGATCAACTAAAGACTCAGCTGGACGAACAGAGAGTATTTGCACGAAAGCTCCGCGTGGGATTAGCCTATCACTCTCGGCAGATGGAAGCAATCTCAGCCAAATACATTGCGCTGATCGGATCGTTAGCACAGCCACACGACACTGGAATGGTTATCCCAATGTGTCACACGGGACTAGATGCCAAGGACTTGTTGGCAGCAGCCGCTGCAACGCTGGCGGCAGGAAGCCACGGGAGACAGCCTATTGGTAGAAAGGAAGTCAATAAGGAGGCGTATCGTATGCAGGCCCTGCGGGCCGCGCCAACGCATCGTTGGGCGCTTAAGATACGTACTGAATAGCTGGGCATAAATAGGTCAACTCTCTCTCTCTCTAGAGAGGAGAGGAACTATGGACCTTAGGACCCATGAGATTTATTAGTTGAAATTGAATCTATTCCAAGCCCTAGAAAGCCCTTGTCACAGATAAATCTCATCTTCTCCTTGAGGTTATTCCGAGATCAGCATTGCGCACAGACCCCGGAGTAATAATTCATCCGACCCCTCAATTAGTTTATATGGACAACTCATGAATTCTTCACATTCATCCATTCCTCCTTCGCCATTATTATTAGAAGGACCCCTTGAACCCATAACCAGTCAACTGGTGCAAGAGCACCTTCGCCGACTTGCGGCGCACTCGCTCCCCAACTCATCAGGATCCTCATCTAGTGAAGACTCAGTCCTTGACGACCCTGAACAAGCCTTGCGAGAGATAATCCGCAGTCCTGCAACAGGAAACCCCTTCACGCTCCTTGCACGATCTATACCCTCAAACTCTCTCCCGGGAAGCCCAGCTTTATCGCATTCCCTTCCCTCATCTATCCAACTTTCTCGAGACCCGAGTCCGACCCCAGCACTGCCCCCGATTGAGACGGTGTTTGGTTATATCGATCGCCTAGCCGGGAGCAAGAAATCCCTCAAGCGACTATCCAGACAAGGCCGATTTCCCGTTCGCCCTCGTCTTACTTTCAACATGTCGACTACTCCTATCCGCAACTCCCGTTCTGGGGAAGATAGCTCTGCTACCCCCCAGCCTGACGATACGCGGATCGTGCTCTACAATCCCCAAGAGTTTGATGTGGTCATGAGTGATCCGGCTGCCATAGGACAGTCAGATCTCTTCCTCGACAACCCCCCGGAATGGTTTCAGCACCTACATCAGCAGATGTACGATGCCTACCATGCTATCCGGGCTCTTAGTACCTCGGTCCAGGTCAATCAACTACAGAACCAGGACCAGCTTCGACGACAGTATGCTAGTATCAGAGATATCTATAACGCTGTCGTCTCGATGCACCGCAGTGGCACCTCTGCCACTGAGGCCCAGGTGGAGTTCTTCAAGTCTCAAGTGGAAGAACAAAGCCACGCCTTTGCCCAGCAGATATGGGGAACCATCGCTACTCTTAGCGATGATCTCCAAACCAGGCAAAGGGCAATCAGTAAGCTTGAAGAAGTGGCTGATCAGCACCATCAGGCTCTCAAGGACCTTCGACAGGGCCTTGATCGACAAGAGAACCTCACTCAGCAAATGAGCGAGTGGGCTCAAGCCAAGGAAGACCAAATCCAAGGCCAACAGAGCCAGTTGCAGATACTCCTTGCCCGCCAGCAGTCAGACCCGTCCCATATGGACGAACAGGCCCAACAACAGCTGGAGGACCTGAAAGCTTACACTCGGGCCACCCTAGCCGAGTTCCAACGCAAGATGGCTGCTAATGAGCCCATCGACGTTAACTCGGTTATCGAATCACTGGGGAGACAAGCCACTGTGCACCCGTTCTCCCAGCCTCCTCCTAGTCGCCGCCCCTCCTTCACTGCCCCAGCATCCAAGTACTCGAGCTCGGAGGCACGTATGCGACAGAATCTGACCCAAGATAGCCTACTGAGAAATCAGGCTAGGGCCACGTCGCAGGGAGCGCGAGCGCAGTTTGATGCCGCCCGTGCAGGACCAGTAATGTCCGGCGCCGGTAACGGAGGAGGAAGACTACCTCCCCGCGGCACCCCTGGCGCTCCAGGAGATCCGGATTCGGACCCGGACTCCGACGACGACTTGGGACTCGGAGGACCACCTCGTGGCCCTCCTAGAGGACCTCCACCTCCGCGCAATCCTGCGTCTGGAGGACCTCACGGCTCCCAGAGCTCGGAAGATCGACTGATCCGAGCCCTGGAACGCCTAGTTCGCCCCGCTCCCGCTACTGTCAATCCGGTACAACTCAACAAACCTGCCAGCTATGACGGAAAGGACTTATCAAAGTTCCGCACCTGGTGGATGAGAGTTGAGGCATACTTGGAAACGTATGCGGAGAGCTTCCCCGAGGATTACCACCGCATCAACTGGGTAGGATCCCTGCTGACTGATAAGGCCCAACTATGGCATCAGCAGAGGGTCGGCCAGATCAAGCGGCTGCGTATCACTGATACGTGGGCAGGATATGTCGCTGCCCTCGGGGAGCGTTTTAGGGACCCCTCGGAGAGACACCGGAACTCCAAGAAGATGGCTGAGTTGAAGTACCAAGGGGATGTAACTCAGTACCTCACGGAGCTCATGGACCTCAACGAGGTAGTCCAGTGGTCTGGGACCACGTTCCAGAACCACATAGCCAAGACCCTTCCCGACGAAATCACCAAGTTGGTGTATTCTCGCCAAGGCGGTCTTCCTGAGACAGATGAAGCGTTCATCTCTGCTATCCAGGAGGCAGGCCAGATTTATGAGAATATGCTCACCAACCCGGGCATATCGTCGGTAAAAGGAGGGCCCACTTCGACGACGGAGCACTCGAAGTCGGGCCACACCACCCGCGGCCAAGGAACTCGCTCCAATCCAGGCCCCGATCGATCCTCAAAAGGACGAGATCGGAACAAGTCGGACGGCAACTCCGTCGATACCAAACCCAAACGTTGGGCCGGCAATAAGGAAGCCCTCCAAGGTATCGACCAAGCCGATATCGACAAACGCAAGAAGGAAAAGAAGGCTTGCTGGCGTTGTGGAAGAGACAATCACCAGACGCTAGCTTGCTTTGCGAAGAAAGATATCGACGGCAAGGAATTGCCTTCGGCCCCTGAGAAAATTTCCTCGGCCAAGAGAAAGAAGGAGGACGAAGAACAACCAGCACCTCCTCCGAACAAGAAGGCTAAGATTGATTCCATCATGACCCAGGCCAGTGTGCCTCAGATCATGGAACTTAGTGATTCCGATTCGGATTTTTGATAGGCCCCCATGGACCGCCGCATGGGACTCCACGGCCGCACACAGGCGAACCTATCCGAATCTCCTCAACCAAGAGACCTCTCGAGGAACAGGAAGAAGCAGTTAAACGGCCACGCCTTGAACCTCGATCGGGACAGCGACCTATTATCGGGATGACCCTGATATACAATGATCAGGAACATCCCGTGCGAGTACTGCTGGACACCGGCAGCTCGGTCCCGGTCATGTCACTGTCCAAGGCAAGGCAGTGGAAGCTTCCTATTGTGAAGAGAGACACCCCCCGAACGATGGTAGCCTTCGACACCACCGTATCGGCTGGAGGAAGATATTACTCGGACCCTCTAGTACTCCGCCACCAGGAAGATCATTTTACTCGCCTCAGCTTCGAACTTACTAAACTAGATAGCGAGTACGATATATTACTACCCCAATGGTGGATGGAGGAACACCAACCTGCGGGATTCTTCATGAACCCACATGAGATGAAATTCCCCTCGGAGTATTGTCAAAAGAACTGCACAAGTCAAGTTCTACGACAATCCTCTACTTCTACGGCTACAGCAGCCAAGCCCCGGGATACTTATCCCCTCCTTTTAGACTCTATCCCGGAAGAGTTCCGGGAATACATTCCCATCATGACCCGTGAAGCGGCGCAGCGATTCCCTGATCATCAACCCTGGGACCACGCAATTGACTTAGTCGAAGGCAAAACGCCCCCGTGGGGACCTCTATATGCCATGAGTGAGAGAGAGCTAGATGCACTCAAGCCCTGGCTAGAAGAGATGCTAAATAACGGTCGCATTCGGAAGTCAACCTCGTCGTGTGGCGCTCCCATGATGTTTGTCGAGAAGCACGATCCAAAGGACCCACTAAGACCAGTGGTTGATTACCGGGGGCTGAATAGCATCACGGTACCCGTGAGATATCCTATCCCCTTGATCACGGAAATGCAGGCTAGATTCCGCACCGCCAAATGGTTCACCAAGATTGACCTAAAATCGGGATTTCATCTGGTGCGAATCAAAGAAGGCGACGAATGGAAAACAGCCTTCCGATGCAAGTATGGGTTATTTGAGTACCTTGTCATGCCTATGGGATTGATCAACGCTCCTGCGACCTTTCAATCGATGATGAACAACATCTTCCGGGACCTCATCGATGCGGGACTACTAGTGTACCTTGACGACCTCCTCATCTACGCCGACACGAAGGAGGAGCATGACCGCGTCGTCAAGGAAGTCCTACGCCGACTATCGGAACACCACCTCGCGGTTGCCCCCCAAAAGTGCAAATGGGCAGTACACGAGGTAGAATTCCTAGGCTACATCATAGGATCACACGGAGTCTCCATGTCCCAGGACAAGATCGACTGCATCCTCAAGTGGGAGGCCCCGAAAACCTTGAAGGAGTCACAGCAGTTTATTGGCTTTGCGAACTTCTATCGACGCTTCATAGAAAACTTCTCTGCGATCGCAAGACCAATAACTGGAGCCAACAAAGGAGATAAGAAAGACTGGAAGTGGACTGAGGAGATGAATCGGGCCTTCCAAGAACTGAAGTACCGATTCACCACCGCTCCTGTTCTTATGCACTTCGACCCCAGCAAGCAGGTTACCGTCGAAACTGATGCGTCGGACTACGCGCTGGGAGCCGTCCTTTCTCAGACAGCCGATGACGGGAAATTACATCCCGTTGCCTATCATTCAAGGAAACTAACACCTGCGGAAATGAACTACGAGATTCACGACAAAGAGTTACTCGCCATCGTGGACGCCTTCAAGAAATGGTACCAATACCTCGAAGGCGCACGACATCGAATTGAAGTATTCTCGGACCACCAGAACCTAGCCTACTTCACTACCGCCCGCATATTAAACCGGCGTCAAGCCAGATGGGCGCAAGAACTCGCATCTTATTGGTTCATCATCAATTACCGACCAGGAAGACAGAATGAAAAGGCCGATATTTTCTCTAGATTATCGCAATATCGCCCTGAGAAAGGGGGAGCTGAAGACCAGCCGATCACGACGGTCTTAAAGGAGAAGCATTTCGCGAATCTCACCTTTCCTAGCTCCAGTGCAGTACTACTTACATCAGAACGATTAAGTAGCCTAGCCTTCTCCGTTCCAAAATGGCTGCCGGAATTCGTAAACCGAGTCAAGGAGGCAGCCCGAGAAGATCCGGAGTACCAGAACCAGATGAAGAATCCTGGGAAGGACGTCACGATCCACGAAGACCTCCTCTACCGAAAGAATCGCCTATGGGTACCTCCCGCGGTCCAGCCTGAAGTTATCAAGTCAGAGCACGACACCCTCGTTGCGGGTCACATGGGTTCTGACAAGACCCTGGAGCTAATTACCCGCAACTTTTGGTGGCCGGATATTGAGACTTCAGTACGAGAATACGTAAGGGGTTGCAGAGAATGCCAACAAAACAAGATCAGCAGGCATGCACCCTACGGACCTCTCCAGCCCATGGAGCTGCACTACACACCATGGCGGACCGTGGCGATGGACTTCATCACCGATCTCCCGATGTCGAATGGCTGTGATTCTATCTGGGTTATGGTGGACCCCTTCTCGAAGATGGCGCACTTCGTACCCCTCAAGGCAGGGGAAAAGAAGACTGCTGACCTGATAAAGATCTTTGCTAAGTCCTATTGGAGATTACATGGTGTACCCCTTGATATTATCTCTGACCGAGACTCTAGATTTACCGCCCATCTCTGGCAGGACTTCCTCAAGCTGGTAGGAATCAAGCCTAGGATGAGTACAGCCTTCCATCCCCAGACCGATGGTCAGACGGAACGACTCAATCAGATCCTCGAAGTCTACTTACGAGCCTTCGTCAACTACGAGATGACCAACTGGGAAGACCTGCTGCCCACAGCGGAGTTCGCCTATAACAATACCGCGTCGGCCTCCACACACCTAACACCCTTCTACGTGAACTACGGATATCACCCCGCGGCACACAATCCTCCAACGGGAGCACCCCGGAATCCAGGAAGCAAGTTATACGCTCACTGGATGACGCAGGTGCACTCCGAAGCTCAAAAGCACTTGGAGAAGAGCCGTGCCCGTATGAAGGAGTGGGCCGATAAGCGACGAATTGAGGCACCCGCGTACGAGGAAGGACAACTGGTGATGCTGAATGCCCGGAACATCAAGACGAAGCGCCCTGCTAAGAAGCTGGACAAGAAGATGCTGGGACCCTTCAAGATCCAAAAGGTCATATCCCCCACCGCTGTCAGACTCACGCTCCCCAAGGGATGGAGAATCCATAATTCATTCCACGTCTCACTCATAGAACCCTACCGCGCTGGCAATCAGGAATTACCTGACCCTGACCAGGTCCTGCGGGAGGCAGCCCCTATAGAGTCTGAAGACTATCAAGTGGATAAAATTATGGACTCCATACAAACCCAGGGTAACGTGAAGTACCTAGTCAAGTGGGAAGGATGGCCGGCCAAGAGGCATTGGACTTGGGAACCCTATGAGCACCTGTTCAGTGAAGGAGCAAAGGCAACAGTCCACCAGTTCCATCAGCTCAACCCCGACAAGCCACGAGACTCTCGAATTGCTACCCCGACCTAACCATGCTCAGAGACGAGCATTAGGAAGAGGGGAGATGGTGTCACACGGGACTAGATGCCAAGGACTTGTTGGCAGCAGCCGCTGCAACGCTGGCGGCAGGAAGCCACGGGAGACAGCCTATTGGTAGAAAGGAAGTCAATAAGGAGGCGTATCGTATGCAGGCCCTGCGGGCCGCGCCAACGCATCGTTGGGCGCTTAAGATACGTACTGAATAGCTGGGCATAAATAGGTCAACTCTCTCTCTCTCTAGAGAGGAGAGGAACTATGGACCTTAGGACCCATGAGATTTATTAGTTGAAATTGAATCTATTCCAAGCCCTAGAAAGCCCTTGTCACACAATGATATCTACCGTTACGGGAGCCCGAGTCGCCCCAAAGCTTCTCGCCCAGCCATCATATTGGGCAATGAATATGGTATCGCCCGTACAGTTCTCGCAAGCTGTTTCTGCAATGTGTGCCCAGTCCGCCGCTGCTTTGGTCAAGAAAATCGATAAAAGCCATGTGTTCGCATCTGTAGTAGACCACCTCGTCGAGGTAGGACCTCACGCCGCACTCCAAGGCCCTATTCGCGATATCCTTCGAGCGAGTAAGCGAGGCAAATCCATTGGCTACAGCTCAGTGTTGCGGAGGGGCCAGTCGGCTATGGAAACCATGCTTCATGTTATGGGTGAACTATATTGCATGGGGACGACTTTGAACTTAAGAGCGATTAACGAGCCTTCTAACAGTACTGATGTCCCGCTATCACGGTCCTTGCTAGTTGACCTCCCCGAATACCCATTCGATCACTCCCAACAATATTGGCACGAGAGTCGGCTTAGTCGCAATTATCGACTTAGGGACCACGCCCCATCCGAACTGTTGGGTGTCCGCTCTAGAGACTGGAATGCGTCGGATGCTCGCTGGCGCCATTTCATTCGAGTCGCGGAGATGCCTTGGACAGAGCAACATATCGTCAATGGAACGGTCCTGTACCCGGGCGCGGGGATGCTAGCTATGGCGATCGAAGCAGCAAAGCAGCTCGTTGGTGAAGCTCGTGGCATAAGTGGTTATACACTTCACGATGTGCACCTTGAGGGCCCTATAGACCTCACTGCTGGTGCTGGGACCGTTGAAGTTCAGACATCTCTCCGTGAAACACAGTCGCATAATGCGAGCGGCCCGGAATACGAATTTGTCATTCGATCGTATATCAACGACGACTGGCGACTAAATTGCCGCGGATCTATCGCCGTCGAAGTATTAGAGACGCAAGATAACTGGAGCAGAGAAAAGGGGCTGACGCAACGCCAAGCCCTTTCCGACGAGCTTCTTAGCACCGTTTTAAACTGCCAAACAACAGTTGACTCTCAGTTCATGTACAGCTTCTTGAAACAGTCCGGCTACGAGTATGGTCCTCTCTTCCAAGCCGCACGGAACCAACATTATAACCGAAAGACGAGGCAGGCGGCTGCCAAAATATCCCTAGCTAGCCTATCAGAAGAGCATGTTGTTCATCCCGCTTCCTTAGACGCTATGCTGCACCTCTGCTTCACAGCTTTTACGTCGGGAGGAACGCAAAGAATGGCTACGAGCATCCCCTCTGCCATCAGCCGCCTCTGGATATCCAATGAGGGCCTGAGCTGGCCACAGCAAAAAACAGCTACGGCCTGCATTACCATCGACCAGGTCACGAAGCGCGGGTTCTCGTGCAATGGCGGCGCGTTAGAATGTAGCCCCTCGGGAGAGATGAGAATGTGGTTTGAAGGCCTCGAAATGACTAACGTAACGTCGGCGCCACCGTCACTAGACCTCCCGGACTCCAAACAGTTCTGCATGAACATCGACTGCAAAGTGGCCCTTAACAAGCTCAGCCATTCGGAGATATACTCCTACCTTAACAGTTTACATCCAGTTCACGAAGATATGACGGAGTTATTCCAAAACTTGGAGCTATTGATGGAATTATCGCTCGAACGATTAGTCCAGTCATTTGACCCTAGCACATTGGGTGCTCAGGAGGCCTGGAAAATGCAATATTGGAATTGGGCTGAATACCACCTGGCCAGGAGGCGCGAACAACGTGTTCTCGCTGCGCAAACCCCCGCCTCACGGACAGACCGAACTTTTGAGGAACTCAGTAACAAGCTGAGAGACGCGAACCATCTTGGACATATCTATGTCGTCGTGGCGTCTAGCCTCGTTTCTCTATTTAAGGATGAAGCCAACCCCCTTGAGCTTCTGATGAAGACGGGATTGCTGAAGAATTATTATGCCGAGTTAACAAAATATAGGTGCATGGCCCAGTGCGAGAGTTACTTGGATTTGCTCGCTCACCAGACGCCTGGTCTCAACATTCTAGAAGTGGGTGGTGGAACCGCATCGGCAACCCGTAAGTTCATTGACGCGCTTCGTGCCAACGATGACACGGGGTCTCTACGGTGCAGCCGGTATCATTTTACCGATATCTCGGCATCCTTCTTAGAGAAAGCACGGGAGGAATTTTCTGGCTTCCATTCTCAGATGACGTTTGGCACCCTCGATATCGAGCGAGATCTCACCGAACAGGGATTAGAGGAAGGCGCCTATGACGTGATTGTTGCTGACGGCGTGTTGCATGTCACGCACAACCTTGCACATACCCTGCGTAATATTCGAAAAGTCCTAAAACCTGGCGGTAAACTGATCATGCCAGAAATGCTCAAGGCCGATGGGTGGATAACTGGATTTGTCTTTGGCTTGTTCCCTGGATGGTGGCTTGGAACTGCCGACAACCGTATATTATCGCCGAACTTGTCTGCTGACGGTTGGGATGCCGTATTAAAGGAGAATGGGTTCTCGGGCGCCGACCTGGTTCTGAAAGACTTTGACACCGACGCGGCCCATCATCTCGGTTGTGTCATTGCTACAGCCGCCGAACAAACGGATCTCGTAACCACACAGCCTCGACGAAGCTATGACGTGACTATCATCGTCGACCCAGCTTCCGCACAGCAACAATTACTTGCCGGGAGCCTCGTTCCTCTGAGAGATCACCTCGGTGGCGAGCTGCGAATACAAAGTGTTGAAACAGCCCTCGCTAATGCTACTGCTCCTAACGATTCCGAAAAAGTTGGTGACCAATTCGTCATTTTCCTTGCAGATTACGGGGATTCATTCCTGGCCAGTCTGGATGACACGACATGGAAGTACTTGCAGTCGCTGGTGGAGACATCGCGTCGATTGCTCTGGGTCTCTGCCGGTGGAGGGAGAGACGCGTCTCCTGAGCACGGGATGTTAGACGGCTTAGCCCGAACCTTGCGATCCGAATATTACGAGCTTCACCTCGTCACCGTAGCTCTCGATATAAACGACCCAAAGACTGATAAAGCGCTACACTTAATACAAGTAGTGCAGGAGATGGTCTCCAGGGCGCCCCATGCGCCCTATGAACAAGACTACGTGGAGATCGGCGGCCTCTTGCATACTAGGCGTCTAGTTGAGGCGCAGTATCTCAAGTCGGATATGGACGCAAGACTCATGCCATATAAGATCGCCGCCGTGCCGGCAGACCAAGCGAGGTTTGAGATATCCACATCCGGCGGTGACATTCATTACGTTGAATCATCTCCTTTTTCAAGTGGTGAGCCAGAGGGAGACGACGTAGACATAGCTGTCAAGGCAGTATCTCTACAAGCCCATGATTGCGTGGTAGCTTCAGGTAGCGAAGAACATCCGGCTCTTGGGAGCTATTGCGCCGGCGTCGTTCTCCGAACCGGCCCGGGGGCAAAATACTACCCAGGTGACCGCGTCTTCGTGGCCCAAGCAGGGTCGTTCCGCTCACATATCCGAGCATCCTCGCAAGTTATAACAAGGATCGCACCGGACACGCTGTTCTCCAATGCCTGTTGGGTCTTTCCCCCTATGCTAACTACGTATAACGCATTGGTTGAGGTCGGAAAGGTCCAACACAATGATAAAATATTAATCCATGACGGAGCTAGCCCTACCGGGCAAGCCGCTTTACAGCTTCTTGTCGATCGAGGTATATCAGAGGTCTGGGTAACGGCTACCAACGAAGATGAGAGCATCATGATCGCCACGTCCTTCAAAATCCCATCGGAACATATCTTGCCTAAGAGCTGGTTTGGCTCCAATTCAATGCTTGCCTCGAAGTGGAAACGAGCTTTCGATGTTGTCTTTTCACCGTATGATAACGGCAAGACATTACTGATGGATTGCGTCCGATCTGGTGGGCGGTATATCGAGCTCCGTACGGGATTGGCAGCATCCAGCAATACTGAAGTCAAACGCGCACCAGCAAGCATATCTCTATCCATCATCCAACCCGGATCACACGTAGTAACGCAAGAGTCGCTTCAGTACGCAGCTAGCATCGCACATAATTCAACGTCGGATAGCGGGAAGTATCAGGTCAACGAGTTCAGTGCATCAGATCTAGCCAGTGCCTTCGCTCACCTGCAAAGTGCAAATAATGGAGAAACGGTGGTGGTAAACATGAACGAGGGCGATATGATTAACGTAAGAAAATCTCATACCACTAGACCCGAGCGAGAAACGTCGAACTAACGGAATGATTAATAGGTAAGGATGCGCAACGAACCTACGTATATGATGGATTCCAAAGCTACGTATGTCATCGCCGGAGGCCTTGGAGGCCTGGGCAAATCGGTAGCTCGGTGGCTAGTAAGTCGCGGTGCTCGATACTTGATTTTACTTTCCCGGTCCGGTCCGCGAACGCCTGAAGCTCGAGAGCTCCTAGCCGAGCTTACTGAAAAGGGAGCGCGCGTCGAAACCCCGGTTTGCGACGTATCAGACAGGGCGGCTTTGAAGGCCGCCTTGGCTAGCTACTCGGAGACGATGCCACCCATTAAAGGATGCATCCAGTCTTCATTAGTCATGACGGTAAGTGCTATCGTTCGATGGTCCGCTGGAACAACTTTGAGGTGGACAAGCGACTAATATTACAATTTCAGGAGAAAATATTCCAGACAATGTCGTTTCGCGACTGGGAGGTCACAGTTGACCCGAAGGTAAAGGGATCCTGGAATCTTCACGCTGAACTACCCACCGGGCTCGACTTCTTCATTCTCATCTCGTCTATGATGGGGATCGCCGGAAGTGGGTCGCTTTCGGCCTATAACGCGGGAAACACATATCAAGACGCCCTCGCGCATTATCGCGTATCGCAGGGTGAGCGGGCCGTGACTCTCAACCTTGGCGCTGTTGGGGACGGTGGGTATCTGGTGGAACACTCGAATCATATTCCCGGCGTGCTGCGAAACGAGAAGTACGCAGTCACATACGTCCGAGATCTATGCGCCCTATTGGATATTTTTTGCGACACGGATAGCCCGCTTCCTCGAAGCGTGGATGGCTGCCAGGCCGTCATCGGGATCCGGCCACCGGCTCACTGGAAGCATACGGGCGAGGTCCCCGCAACTATGTACCAGCCCTTCTGGGGCCACATGCACCACATTCCGCCGCTACCGGGCCAGGATGAACGGGATTCGTCGGAGGGTACGGCAGGTATGGCTCGACACAAGCGCGCGCTGGACGCGGCAGAAAGACTCGCGG
Source organism: Hypomontagnella submonticulosa (assembly GCA_022984865.1). Lineage (NCBI taxonomy): Eukaryota > Fungi > Ascomycota > Sordariomycetes > Xylariales > Hypoxylaceae > Hypomontagnella > Hypomontagnella submonticulosa. Next base: position 222,387 of record JAJKLF010000004.1, on the reverse strand, counting down.
CTGCTGGGTCACTTGCGGAAGCTGCCGAGATCATTAGTGAAGCGCTCGCGCACCGTGTATCGGCAATGCTAGGGACGGCGGAGGATCGTCTCGACGCGCACAAGCCGATGCATATGTATGGGCTCGACTCGCTATCGGCGATCGATGTACGCAATTGGGTGGGCAAGGTGTTTGATGTTGATATGCCTGTTTTTGAAATATTGGGAGGAGCAACGTTTGCGAGCGCAGGAATGTCTATCGCACGGCAGCTTCGGCATTGATCTTTGTTTTATCTATTATCTTTCGTCATGTTTTACTGTTTACTCGGGACCGGGAATAGGAAGACTGAACTAGTTGTAAAGTAGATGCATTTGCATTTCGTGTTTTCTAGCGCTCAAATCTGAAGTCCAGTCTGGGCGAGCGCCACAACGTAAGCCACCCCCTTTCGCAATCTATCTGCGCCACAAAGCTGCCCCTTTATGTAACAGTACAGAGAATGGTTTAATTCTACCCAGCCTTAGCAACCCAAAGAGGAGCCACATAGAATATCTAGTTCTCTTCCGGAGAACGCGGCGACCTCGTCCCTTCGTTTTGTTTCTTCCGCTTTTCTTCCAGTCGCGATGCCTCTTGTGTTTCCAATCCCGTTTTGTGGATCTTGTGCTCCCTTGACAAGACCTGTTTGCTGATTAACACACTTAGAAGTAGTCCAACACCACCAAGTGCGGTGTAAAAGATCCACTCGGCCTGTAGGCTCTTGTTGTATATCCCCACGACTAGACGCCTCTGATCTTCAGGCAAGGTTGGGATGACGTCCAAAGCACCAGACGCTTCAGCTCCGATCACCTGGATAGCCAAGTCAGATGGAAGAGCCGCTTTGATCTGCTCTGACTGTGCTGCCATACGGTTCTGAAAGATGACGCCTCCAAACACGATAGACATCGCGGTCGCAATATCCCGGGCAAATAAAAATGTGGCCGCAGCACTAGCAATGTCCGCTGGCTTCGTAAGACTGAACACAGCAACGATAGGGCCCTGGAAGATAGAACCAATCCCGACGCCTGCTATGAGCTCATATATTATAATGCGTGGCCACGAAGCATAGGCTTGAAGATCAATGTAGAGACCGGTGCCAAGGATCATTACCACCAAGCCAAAGTAGATCGACGACCTGTAACGCCCCGACTTGCTGATATAGACGCCAGTTAGGCTGCTTACAGCAGATAGAGTAATGGCCACGGGTAAGAGGTAGACGCCCGATAATATTGGGCTCGCACCAAGGACTGCCTGGAAGTATAGAGGAAGGTAATAAAGATGCGCGATGAAAACGGCGCCGTGGATATATGCGATACCGAATACAGCGAGATTGGAGGTTGACTGAAAGAGTCTGAGCGGAGTGATAGGATATTTGGCCACCTTCCACTCTATAAGGGCATATACACCTAGGGTTAGAATTCCAATGACGATGAGGCATACCACGACCGCCGAGTTCCAAGGGTAGGCAGTTCCCCCGTAACCTAGTCCGAACAAGAACATGACGGTGGCACCCACAATTGTTATGGTACCTAGCCAGTCCATCGCGAGTAAGCCTTCAATAATAGGGGTCTTTGGCGTATGGACTTGCAGGAAGAAGAAAACGAATACAGACGCAAGGCCAGCAATCGGTACTGTTGAACGGTTAGACCGAGGCGCCCTTTTCTCTCAATGGTTCTCAGGACCTACGGTTAATCCAGAAGCACCATCTCCAAGAAACAAATTGGGCGAATGCACCTCCAATGATAGGGCCCAGGCCGCACGCCAAACCCCACGCAACACCTAGTATACCATAATACTTGCTGCGATCTCTGAGCCATAGTCAGCAAAATATTCGTAAGCAAATGCTTGCACTTATAAAAGCCTTACCGTGGGCTAAACACATCGCCGACGACCGTTACTGATAGTCCAAAGATACCACCGCCACCAGTTCCTTGGATTACTCTGCCCGCGATGAGCGTACCAATGTCATTCGCAAGTGCACCGATGAGAGATCCAATGAAGAAGATAGCAATTGCCGCAAGTAGAATGGGCTTTCGGCCGAAAATATCGCTAATCTTTCCCCAAGGAGGGGTTGAAGCTGAAAGATACCTGTTTAGGTGATAGCCCATAAAAGGGGCATAAAAAGGGCGGAAGGATTGGAGACGTACCAGCCGCCGGGAGTAGATATGCTGTTCCGATCCACGCATACTCGAGTTCGGTAGCCTGAAACGCCTTGGCTATAGTTGGTATCGCAGTTGCGACGATCGTCTTAAGAGTATTAGTTTACCGGCGTTTCTGGTATCATGAGGCCAGACTACGTACCTGTTCGATGGCCGCAATGAAGGTGGATATCTCCAAGGAAGCGTTAGTCTTCGTGTCCTTCTAGTTCGATTGGGGTATCTGGACGCTCACACTTAAAGATAAAACGAGGAAGAATGTAGCTGAGGGACTGAGCTGCTCATCGTTTTCCTCTGCTTTATTCTTCTCCGGTTTGATCTGAACATTCGACAACGCAGCCCCCTCCTTATCAGATAGAGTCAGATGATTTGGTTCTTCTTGGTTTTCCATCCTCAGTATCAGTTTCAACAGTAGCTGCAATCTTAAAATAGAGAAACCCTTTCAGAACAGGAGGGAACCATTCAACTCGGACCTCTTCTGGTTCTCTAGATTGTATACGTGTGGAAGGGGATCATCGTCTTCAGTCCTTTATTTTTATTATTATATACGTAAAGCAGCTCCATGGTGGAGGAAGGGACAGACCGGAGAAATGAACCGTGCTTGCTTAGAAACTCATATAATACCGTCCGGGGAAGCGTCGATTCGGAACCTCGCCAACTGCCGAAAGACCCACCAACTTCCGAATAATTGTGGAACCGCCGAATCTTAGAGTAATTACATGTACCTGTAGGTACTTCAATGTTGTCGAAGAGGAAAACCGAAATACTAGCGAGGGAGTTCTCACTACGAAGACGTATATTTCATTTTCATGGACTTCTGTCATCGCGCTAAATACATACATGTACGTATATGAAGTAAGTATTTGATTAACATGATTCCTTAACATGGCCAAAAATAGACGGGAAATAGGCATTGCAAGTCCTCCAACGCCGACCAGTGTTGATAACACGAAAATATACCGAAGCTCCGTAGTGTTACGCTACTCCCTAGTAGAGCGGGATTTCGTCATAGAGCGGTTCCAGACTTCTAGTACGATTTCCACTCAGCTCATTAGCTTAAGTAAGGGGGTGGATAATTATTCCGCCCTTTTTATGCGATCTTGAAATGAATTGGGTATTCGACTTTGCTCCATCCGCTTCTGTAGATTCACAGCCACAGTAATTATCCTATTGTGGACTCCGGCTCTACTGGCATTCGTGCCTTAAGCCAATTTTCAAGTAACGAATGATCTCACACGATTTACCTAAGCATAACTATTCCTGGGTTAGCGTATTGTGGAGGTGCCAATATGCCGCACCCAATTCAACGATCCGCATGCGATCGATGTCACGGGCAGAAGCTGAAATGCACGAGAGCTAGCTCTGGAGGTGCCTGTGTCCGTTGCGCTAAAGCGAGAGCTGTCTGTACTTGGAGCCCATCACTGCGATGCAGAAGAACTTCGAGGTCCGAGGCTCAAAGTACCATTGATACTCGAGGTGGTGCTACCAACGTTTTAGAAGGCCTAGGGTCTATCAACGACGCGGGCAGTAACAGCAGTCCATGTCTTACCACAGCCCAAGTTGACACGCCCTACCAATTTACACAATCCGACTCGGAATTCAACGTTAGCCGTGATGCATTTCAGGCCGATTTGACGTTGCGGACCCCGTCTACTTTCGTCAATTCGGCCTCAGGCTCGTCACCTTCGTTTGCCATATCTACGGATCTATCGTCAGCCGATTTACAATTTCAAGATGGTGTTAATACTTGGCAGGAACGCTTTAACCAAGAGTGGGCTATGCTGTCTGTAGAACAGCAGCCATTCTCAGAACATAGTGGGCTAGAGGGGCAGACAGCGCCTTCGGAAGAACAAGCACAAGAGCCATCCGGCTCGCATCTAGTCGCCGTGCGAGAACTCTCTGATCTGATCGTTGAGCTATTTGCACTTTCCTCGGCAGTCCCCAAACCTCCCGCATCTACTTTACAACCGTTAAGCTGGAAGAATAAAGACTTCGCCATCGACAAGACATTTCAATTGTCTCAGAAACTTATCGAGGTGCTTGATAAGGCTTATCTGTGCTACCCGAGGAACTCGATGGGCGACTCTTCTCTCCGCGGGTCCGAAACTGGCCAACCGGGCTCATTTGATCAAGCATCTTTCCTCCTGGTCCTTTCTTGTTACCAGAGATTGATTGAGATTTACGACAACATCTTTGGCAACATGCAGGCCTGCTTGGATCGCGCCGCGATCACGGCGCCCGAAGATTATGTTCGGATGCCTGATATGAAAGTTGGTTCTTTCTCCTTGCCAAATTCCTCTGCTCTTCAGATCACTTTGGTACTTCAGCTAGCGAGGCATCTCATACAACGTATGGGCTTGATCATCAAGGGGTTAGGCCAATCGCGGACACAAATTGGAGATAATATGAGTGATTTGATGTCTCCTACGTTGAAGGCAGTCAATGATAGAGAGACCACCTTGATTGAAAGGATACATAAACTGCGGAGCACGCTCGTCTCGTTAGACATGCTGTAGACGTTTCTAGATATAAATGTATAAGATTTATCTACCTTGATGGTAGATCGTTGAGCTGAAACCCTAAGTGATCAATAGTTGCTCGTCGAATCGTCGCATTCTCTCATCGGCCGTTAAAGACACGGGAGATCTAGATAGTGCGTCGCCACTATCTATAGCGCGAAGTTGCCTTCAATGAAAATAATAACCTAACAAGTGGTAAGTCAATCCTTCAAAAGGACGACAGAAAGCTCATTAGGTATTCGATGCTTTAGCATGGGCTATGAGATAGCGAGAGAATAGCAATCACAAGGGGTTCCGATGTTTTTACCTGGCTGGCCGCCAAAACACAGTACGAATAGTTCATTTTAAGCTAACCAGACTGTAACGCAATATTGTCAGTGCGATCAGGGTCGGGTAAACAGCACCCTGCACGTTTTTCACCTTGCACTTATACCGAGGTTTATATGTTGACATAATTACCTGATCAACCTTGAGATTCTATAGCCATGAATTACATAACGAGCTGCTATACTGTTCGTAGGATCTCCCTGAGTAGGTACTTAGTAGAAGCTCATAGTATTTGTGTGAGCCGTGATAGCGAGAGTCGGGCCGTCTTGGCGATCACCTCCAGTACCTTGTGGTGATAGACGGACCTATGAGCTTCCCCACTGTAACCCTTGGAGGACTTGTGCTCTCACGAGCCCACCCCTGAGCTGCCAAGCTGGCCCAGGTGGGAAATTTCCCGCGAAAATTTTAAAGTGTCTTTGTCTCCTTCCTCCTGCGTGTCTCGTGCAATCACACCCCTACCACATGGGAAGGGGACTAGATTGACCGAATCTCAATTTGTGCGTAGGATTGCAGCGTAACTGGACATACGCGATGGCGACTCATCCTACGTAGCACGCATTAAGCAACGGCGCGGAGGGATCGTGATTGGGCCATAGGTCCCATCTATGAAGACCAACAACGTGGTCGATGAGTCCTAGCTGAATACATGTTTCTGGTAAATAGGGTATAGATGATACTACATGCCATACTACCTAGGTACCCTATGTAGTATTTCTGTTGTGTGGGGTCGTTTACGAGGGTTAAAACCATCCTCGCCTTATGGGAAGTGAGAAGCTGCTCTCTTCTCAGTTAGAATACAAATGCGGGATTGTGTTATACAGTCGGGAAATCCTAATAGACAGCAGCACGGCCTACTGTAGAATCATATTTACTTTAACCTCATCTAGCAGAAAGGGCCCTTGTATATAGTAATGAAGGAAGATGCGGATAGCTCGATAGACCTTGCTGACAAGCCAAGATGTCTGGGACTCTAAGCCTATCCCTGTCCATAGCAGCCTATCCACCCAAGCCACCTAGTCCCCCACGGTTGTGACTGGCATTAGTCCTAGTACCGCCATTTTTCGCAAAAGTGAGATTCTTGGCAACCCATTTATTCATACGCTAAGCCATATTTGTTCAGACTAAAATCTGGAGAATCTGCATTTTGAGAATAAAGGTGGTCTATGCTTTCGCATTCATTGGTCCAAAACGCAGATTCTCCGGATTTTAATGAGATAAATTTGGCTTAGCGTATGAAAATCCTCTTTTAAATGGGTTGCCAAGAATCTCACTTTTGCGAAAAATGGCGGTAGTTCCCGCCCCCATCGCTGTAGATCCCGAGGTCCCGCATCCTTCAGCCATTAGTCTAGCAAGAGAGCGTGCTCGATCTATCGATTTGAATCCTCCATTGTATATGGACTTTAGATCACCATGGGGGCGCTTAGATGCGTACGTACGGTAGATCGTGTTTCATTTATCGTATGGCGCAGCGTACATATGCAGTTTTCACCCTTATACCACGTCTGTTTCGCCTCGTAGAGGATCCAGTCGTAAACACCGCCTCCCCAAATAAGCTAATGGGGCCAACTGCCGCTGTTTATCAGTGGTTCGATCACAAAATCTGTATTTCCCCGTAAGCGCCGCCTGGGGCTCTGGTTGGCTAACCTTGTACTTGGCATATCCAGTCCCCTATCCCATTTATCCTAGGGAATAAGCACGGGGCGCGCGCGAATCAAGGCCTTCTTCCCCAGCTCTTTTCAACTCCGTCGATAATAACCTTAATACACATCGTCGCGGGAAACCCTGGGGCTTCTCAGCCCTACCCAATGCCCGACCCGTTGTCGCTCTTTCGCGGTCTACACTGAGATCTGTCATATCTCATCCTCGCCGCCGCGCGTGCGGCGCCCGCTACGATGATAATGGCGTTCCGCCGAGCCTCCGAGGCCGCTACATCGTCGCCACCGGTCGGAATCGTCGTCACAGACACGAATCAAAACCCGATACTGCAGATGATAACATGGCTGCTCCTCGCGTTGACATCGCTTATGTTATGCTTCCGCTTCCTGACGAAATTCTTTCTGAAGACGAATCAGCGATTTGGATGGGAAGAGATGCTTATTACTTCAGCATTCGTACGTGAAATCGCATCCCTCGCTAGGTGGATGTTTAGTTGGATTAACGTTGCGATATTTTAGCTTGCGGGTCTAGGAGAATCGGTGACATTCCTCATTCCTGAAGGGACAATATTAGGCAAATCACGGAGTGAATTCTCAGATGACGAATTAATAGCAGGACTAAAAGTACGCATCTACCGGTAGCTAGCCCAGTTCCTATCTCGAAGCTAACTTCGTGCATCCAGGCCCATTACGCCGGAGAATTACTATTTATCCTCGCGCTTGGACTTGCGAAACTTTCGGTCTGTACGGGTTTATCTGCCTTGTCGCCGGAGACGGGACATCGCCGCCTCACGTCTGCCTTCGTCATTGCGGTACTTCTCTGGTTCGTGGTAGCTTTCGTTGGGACAGCTTTTCAATGTGGGAGCCACGGACCCTGGGAGAGCGGGGGAGAGGTGAAATGCCTCGACAAGGTGAGACACCAGCCAAGGAGGAGGTCGTGATTTTCTTTTTGGCTGTTGCTAATCGATTGGTAGCACGCATTTCTCGAATACGTGGGCATCACGAACATTTTGACGGATGCGGCACTGATAGGTCTTCCAACGGCCGTTATCTATCCCTTGAAAATGACATTTAGAACGCGAATCACTGTTCTTAGCTTCTTCTCCGTGAGAATCTTGTTCGTCTCCCTAATCTTCAATCTTTTTTGTCACAGTCTGTCCAGTTCTAACAGGTGTGAAGGGCTATCGCAGCAACGATTTGCCAGCTTTTCTACCTCCCGCGCCTCTTCGAACCCGACCCTACGCTGCAAGGGTTCCCATTTTATCTTAGTATGCAGTTCGTGCAGTTCGCAAGTATATCAGCTGCTTGCGCTGCATACTTTTGGCCCTTCCTCCGTTCCCTGCGGAGCGGGCTCATCTCGGCCGATAACAGAGCTTTTACATCCGAGTACGCGCTCGCTAAGCTGCGCGGGACCCCTCGCCACGGCCCTAATATGGATTTGGTTTCAGGGGTGTCAGGAGTGTCGGGCGGATCAGGTGCTTCTGGTAATTCCTCGAAAAACAGGGATCGAAGTAATTACATCAAGATCACCACCGATAATACAGTAACAACGATGCCAAGGGGCCAGGGGTCGGGCCAAGACAAGCCTCTTGGGACCGAGGAATATATGAAAGATTGGTGAGACAGCATCAGCGAAGAGCGGATAGCATTTACGCCAATCTAATGAGAGCCATTTCGCGCCATGAGTTAATACCTCCCACGACCTGCATGAGTAACACTGGATAAGACACCTGGTATATTGATCTAGAATCCTGATTTGGTCACTCCGTGAATTCGACTCTCGAGTATATAACCTCAACACTAGCCGAACTTCGATTCATTCAAGCCGAGCGGTACCCATATGCGTACACTAGGATTGTCCAGCAATTTTCCTTGTCTCTACCCAGCCTACGTCAGCCAACACGAACTCTTGATATCGTATTATAACTGGCCGTCTGGTCCTATTGCGGCCAGCGCGCTTAGACTATGATGATATTGGGCCCCCTCTAGGAGCTCTCTTCGACCGGGACATCCAAGAACACAATAGCGGACTCACGCTTCTCCTCCACCTGGTCTTCCACGGGGACGTCGAGGAAGACGATAGCGCTAGACGGGTCTCGTTTCTCCTGTTCCGCCACGGGGACGTCAAGAAGCATGATGCTCGAGCCTCAGTTTCCTACAGGCTATTAGAACCTCTCAGAGGCAAAATATGTTGATGTGTGAGAACACATACTTAGGTTAATAGGGGAAGCCAGGGCGGTAGATCCCAGAAGCCTGATCGGGCACATCGAAACTTACATACATGTACCTTACGATATTGCCTATGATTGGCTAGGATGGTGACCTCGGGGCCGGCCTTTCCCTTGTGGTAATGTACGGCGGATCCGGTTCCAGCCGCGAGTCCCTTGCTCCGTTAATCGACAACGAGGCATCCCGGTTGTACTCCGCCGCCCGACCGCGCACGACCGGCCCACATTCACCCTATGAGCGCCGAGCCATTATTATGAGAAAGATAGAAAGAACAGTATAATGTTCACTCCGTTCTATGAAAGGCCCGCCTAAGTCCTATTATCAGGGATTAAATAACTGTTGAGAAATAGATGCTGGTGATTTGTAGGCAGGAATGAGGAGACGAATAAGTCCTGTACGGACTTTCGGATAGGGTTGAGGGATTCCCTAAATCCCTCTCCCCCAAGGGAAATCATGGGACTCTAGACGACGTGGACGTCGCCACAAATGGCATTTGCCATAATCATGCTCACCACAAGTGCGGGCGGCCTACTTCCGCGGTGGTCATGTGCCATAAATCGGAACATATTGAGAAGAAGCTGTTGCTCAGGGGTAATGTAGTATTCTATTCGAAACGGAGAAGACCGGACACATGCGTAATCACGATTTCCCACATGATGACGGAGTCCGCCGTCTTCATCGCTACCTAGTATTCATGGCCGAGAGTAACTTAGAGCCGAAAGGTCACACAGTTGTGATTCTCGAGGTGCTCATGCGTATTGTCCAACGGTGGCTTGTATACCTTGGATCTGGAATAATGCAGAATTAGGCCTGTAGCGAATAAGAGCGTACTAAATAATCAGCAATTTGTCTCGCGTTCCCGCAGCATGCATTCTGCATAGCACATCCGAAGATAGCATGGATGATACGATCCCGATTAACTCTTCAGTTGTATGACCCTGATTCATTACGTTGCGTAGTTGATTGCGAAGGAACGGGTACATTTACGAATTAAATGATCAGTTAGAAAGAGAGGCGAGGCGGAAGTACAGTTTGAGGTATAAGAAATCGCTTTCTTGAAGCTTAGAACGTAACTAGAACGGTCTTGTTTATAGTACCTAGAAAGTGCTTTCGCCTAATGTGTATATACCTCTATCATAGTCATGAGAAGACTCTACAGAGGTGCCAATGTGGAGAGAGCTAGGAGCTTCCCAATGCCAGTATCGAACGATGCTGGTTTCACGGTAACGTAATATATTACCCCAAAGGAGTATTATCGTCTGTAATTGTCGTCACCCGTTCACAGTGCCGTGTCCTATGAACACCAGAAGACCACGCGGAAACGTCGCACAAGTGTGCTGTAGTACTGAACAACCACCCCGCAGCTCAGCTATACGTCATGTACGGAATGAGCTTCATTTAGAGACGGTAACATTTATCGGTCCCAAGGGCGGAGAATAACAATGAAACAGCTTCCGTCGATACAGTAACATGATCCGACTTAGTTTTCGCCGAGATTCACCCTGCAGCACCGGTGTTAAGGGGAATTCATTATAATACAGAACTAGTTTTGATATTTGATGATTTCGTAGGAATGTGGTTGATACCACGTGTTATGCATCTTGATTGCTAACCCCCTGGAACGATATGAAGCGGTATGAGTACTATATGTCTACCAATGTCCCTTTTGTATGATATGGCGAAGTATCGACGTGAAGAGAAACTCCCTAATCCGCTAGGTATGAAGAGTAGCGTGAAAAAACTGATTTACAATACTCTAACCCTCAATATCTATGTACTTAGGTATAATTAGTGTACGAAGGTTATCTTTGATATGATGATGAGTATTATCTCAGTTACCTCATAAGGAACATACGTGTAAACTCGTGTGGTCTCTAACACGCTTTCTCATCGGTTCGCCACCTTGATGCCTGAATCCAACCCTCCAAATTTGCTCAGTCTACATCAGGGGCCTCTAATTCTTCTTCTTGTGATAACTTGACTCCGGCATCTCTTCCATTCGTGTCTTGTTTTACGTCTGACTGCTGCGTATCGTTATTAGCTTCTTGGCTCTTTGAGCTGTCTTCAGGCGGCTGCTCCTTAATAGGCCCAACTCGCATCTCTGCCCTGAGCAGCTCCACCTCAAGCACCGGACTATCTTCCTTGACCTTTGATTTCAGGCGGTCCTGATCGATATCAAAGTACAATGCCCAAAAGTCGCCCTCCTTGACAGCGAGGAACCCCTCCCAGCCAGCGAATGTTAACCTTCGATCTTGTCGAGAGCAATCAAAAGGCCCAGGCCAATTGGGCTGTGCCCATGCCCGAGTACCGAACTTAATCTCGTAAGTATTTCGGTCCACATATATCCAGTTCATAATAGGCGGCTCATCACAAATGGTTGACACGAGCCCGGAGTACTTCGTATCGGGATACGGTAGGAAGTAACCAGCGAATGGGTGGCCAAAGACTTGTTCATAGTCAGAGCCAGTATCTATATAGAGCTGCACAACATTCGTATTAGTAGATTTTTATACTCTAGGGAAATAGACTGATAACCACGCACCTTGTCGCCCGAAAGGACCACACGTCTACCCTCAAGCACTTGGCTGAATTGGGAGGACTTTGGGCATCGCACTATGAGATTGTTTTTTCGACTCCTATGCTCCTTTCTTTTGGCATCCGTTTGAATCTGTCGAATAGCTTCAGACGTGCCGACAACGGCGGAAAAGGCGACGAGAAAAGTAAGGGGCTGAGACATTGCTGTCGTCCTAGCAAGCAATTCCACGGTGTTGGCTTAAAAGACCTGGAAGACGGGACCTAATGCTCCTAAAGAATGCACATCGATGCCCAAGGATAACCGAGATAGCGCACCAGTTGGTTGTACTTGACCGCTTGTACGAGGCGGTACAGCATGTTTCTCAACATCCTGCCCCTTGCCCCTCAAGGTATTAACACACCCAAACACTACGCCTTTCGGGAGTAGCCAGTGTGAGACGCGTATACCCGACGATCCAATGACTCGCCACGTATGGGATATATTGGACACATATGTATACGGTGGTGAGTTTAATGTTCAACGCTTTGAAGGCGCTCCGGAGTTTTCCCCGTGTGCTGACGGGCGTTATGGGACAGTCTCGGCAGTGAATCACCATGCATCGCAGGTGCCGAAGTGTAACTCCTCGGATCATCAAGTCCTTTTTTATCGTATGATTTATGAGGACATTCGGTCTTCTCCATCGCTAATCAGGCATATCCGCTTGCTGGAATCGCGAATGCGGAGTTTGGTAACCGACGGGCAACATGTTAGGATCTTATGAGGGCCGGATGATCTTCCATACATAGACTCGCACAATAACTCTTCATGGCTCCTAACCGAACCAGCCGGCCACGCAGCTGTGACTCGCCATGCGGCCAATACGCTGTGCGGCTATACATATTTGCAGATATTTAAAAATGGGCGAGGTGCATAAAGAGCATTTCCAGTCCTCTCGAAATGAGTGTCTTCGTTGGAGAAACAAGCACCCAAGACTCGCATAAGAGACGCTCAGATACCCGGAGGAGGCTACGGGTAGAAAGTGATTCAACCACTGCAAAAGGAGCAGACTCTTTGAAGTATTCACAACCACTCACCCCTCCTCCAAGGAAATCGTCTTGGGGTTTCTCCTCGTCTAATCCTGACGAGAGACGTGCGTCTCCGACCAAGTCGTCTCAGCCACCATTGAGGAGAAAGTCGAAGCGGTATTCACTGAGACCTCAGACTTACCCCTCGTCAGCCTACGACCCCCGAGGATTCATCGACGTAGGTCCAGAAATAATTACCATGTCTTCTCCGTCAGTGTTATAAGCCTATTTATCTTGAACTCTTAACTAACATTAATGAAGAGGGCCGCCTACTACCACCGGCGGTGGGCCTGGCGGTGGAACCTCCCTCACCGGTCCAGACCGTGATCGGCCCAACTCTACTGCACCTGTGAAGCATAGCCTTCCCATGCCGGGTCTTTCCGGCAGCGCTAACGGACCAATTGGTAAGCCTTTTCTACCCTCTACCTCGTCGTCGGCCACTTCAATACATATTGAGTTATGCTAACTCAAGTCTACCAGGTAATCTGCTCAAGGGTCCGGTAGATGATACCGGCAAACTCAAGGATGCGGCCCTCCTGGTCGGCATCAAGCTTGATCTTGAGGCTGAAGTGCACGCCACAGCCAGGGTCCGGGGTGATATCGTGGTTGGACTATATTGATTCCCAATTTGGAGATGAGACAGAGCTCGGTAACATCAAAATGGGTTACCAAGTGACCAGTCAGGGTTTCACATCCCACTGCCTTTCGGGCTGTCAGCATAGCTCGGTAACCATGGTTGTGGTCATATTACACGTTTGGTTCGTTGGTCCGAAGGGGTTTCTAGCTACAACTACTACGTCGCTCGCGTTCACGTTCGCTTAGTATAGTTGAGTAGACATACTGTCACATACATAGTATGTCACTCTTCTGAATCATATACCGTAACACTCGTTCAACCTCCTGCTTTCAAGTCATCGACTGGTATGACATGGATGCCGAAATACGTAAACTCATTTTAGTGAATGTTCTAAGGAGCTGGCCTGGACACGAACTCTTTCTGTCCAGCTTATTGTATACTCCGTTTCTATTAGCCTCAACCTTGAGCTATAGGGAAACAGTATAGGTATCGTTAGCCCTTGGACCGGGACTGAACGTACATATGTAGCTTATACCGCTTACGAAAAGAAACTTATAAATGGGACTTTTTAAAGGTCCGATCACGATTCTAACGCCGTAAGATATATCGGCCTAATATAAATAATACGACAGTTTTCTGCATCGATGGCGTAGAAAAGAATAAGAACCTCGACCCCTGAGATTGGGTTCCGAGACTAGCCGGTACCTTTCAGCCACACATGATAGGTAGCCTCTTCCAACGACACACAAATAGGTACGCATGGCACTTTACTCACTAGATGAACACAATGGATAATCTGGAGATGAAGAATGATAATCCTGCCAAAGTGAATTTCATATTCACTTTCTCTTGTTATTGACGTTCTCAATTTTACGGGTTCAGGCCGTCCAATTATGAGCCTCAATATATGTTATCTCAAATCCTCATGGTGGCCATGTGGCTCATATGGCCGGCGACATGACTCTAACTATTGGATTGGCCAGACAACTTATTCGGCACAAAACTCTCCAGGATTAGAATTTGGAATTCGAGACGGGCGTCCTCAATGTCACGTAAAACGGACTATGCCACGTGACAACCATAATAAGTGTCTTTAAATCTTAGCGCTCCAGTTGGCTGGCTGTCATCTACGGCTAAAATGACCTCGGCGGCAGTTACGGTTATTAAGACCTCTCCACGGTACTTAAAATTTAATTTACGCGCTGACCTATAGAATCAGACTGTATTATAGTCCAGCCGTTGATTTAAGAAGCGAGATGTGTTTCCCCAAGATGCGTCGCGACACTCGCTTTGCAACTTCAAGCAAAAAACTCTCGCCATGTTTTGGAGCGCTATCACCGCCGCCGCCCTTCTGGGCCAGTCTGCCTCTGCGCAGAACATGCTTCGTTTCGGCTGCTCGCAGCTCACCATCGAGCGTGCTGACCCTCTGGTCTCCCCTGGTCAAAACCCCGCCCCTCACACGCATCAAATTATCGGAGGCAACTCGTTCAACCTTACGGTAATACACATGAACCTTCTTAGAGGACTACTACTGACATGAATTAGATGGAACCTGCTGTCTACGACCCACCTACCCGGTCTACCTGCACGACTTGCACGTACTCGGAGGACTTCAGCAACTACTGGACCGCCTCTCTGTACTTCAGGTCTCCTAAAAACGGAACCTTCCAGCGAGTCCCTCAATTCGCCAACTTCGGCATCCAGCAGGACGGAGGCATGACCGTGTACTACATGCCCTACAGCGCCAAGAACGGGAAGATGACGGCGTTCAAGCCCGGCTTCCGAATGATTGCGGGAGATCCGACGAACAAGCAGAGCCAGTACAAGCCCTCAATCTGCCACCGATGCCTCGGTAACGGTGAGGGTTTCGCTCCCTGCGACGCCAAGGACACCGCCGAGCTCCCGACCAAGTATTGCCCTAACGGTATCCGTGCCACCGTCATCTTCCCGTCCTGCTGGGATGGCGTCAACCTCGACTCCCCGGACCACAAGTCCCACGTCGCCTACTCCAACGGCGGTGGTCTTGGCAGCCCGAACTGCCCTGCTTCCCACCCTGTTGCTATTCCCCAGGTCATGTACGAGATCATGTGGGACACTGGAAGGTACAAGAACGACGCTTGGTACGGAAACGGCAAGCAGCCTTTCGTCTACAGCTTCGGTGACACGTAAGTCTCAGCACCCAAGTCCGCATTTCGATTACATATTAACTGATGTGAATGGCAGTACCGGATACGGCCAGCACGGCGATTACCTCTTCGGATGGAAGGACGACTCTCTGCAGAAGGCTATGGACGCTCTGCCCAGCGGAAGGTGCGCTAACGCCAACTGCGCCGTTCTCAAGATCCAGTCGGCCGCGGATGCGATGAAGTGCAAGAAGGCTCAACAAGTCGTTGAAGACGTTGGAGGATCCGGACAGTGGATTACCCAGCTTCCTGGAGGTGTGCCAGTCAACTAAATAGATAGAACAGTAGGCCGTAGATGGCGTTAAATTCGGGGTGTAGGTGTTTCACCCGCAGTTGATTGAGTAGAAGCAGAGCGTGTCTATTTTTCATCGAGCCCAAATTTCAAACCCGTTGCACTCAGCCAAGAAGTGAACTCAACCAGATCCTGATGTTCTACTATCATCATGAGATCAACTATACCATTACCCCAGATTTACAGGGCATCTGTGGGGATTGCACAGACTGGCAACGTGGTCGAGCTTAAAATAGAAAAGGGATGCATCGTATCGTACTTGGGGGCCTGCATATTGGCGCCCTACTTAGGCTAAGATATGCCGACATCCCAACCAACAGGCCAGATGTGTCTTATGCCGCGTGACGTCAGTGTCAGGACGACCAGGTAGTACTCGCGTAGTATTGTTTAAGAAATCACCTGCTTTGCCTGACATCGAGCGCTACTGTAATCCGGAGTAAGGCCAACGTCTCTCAAAGGGGAAAAGGAAGCCACCCCAGGGGCGTAGTCAATGGTCGAACAATGGTCGAAAAAGTTTGATAACTCCTCAAGGTGAATGTTACGGTACATGTACCCAGTCATGGAGACTTTCAACAGGGAGCAAGCTGCTGCGGACCATTAGCCTTGTCGTATGTAATGTTCGAGATGGTGAATGTAATAACAACGTAGTGAATGGAATATGGAGGAAAATAGGGGGAAAATAAAGCAGATCCAGAGCTTGGAGAGATTAGAATTGCATAATTGTTCTTTTACATAAGCTCAAGTGTGGGAACATCACGTGACTTTACAACTACATAATATATGCTTCTAAACATAACAATAATTTTCATAATTATTGGGGGCCCGAAGGTTACACAAAGATTTCCTTTGTGATGACTAGAAGTCTTATGCTTCATAAAAAAAGGGTTCTTTTACTAGACTTATCATAGGTAAACTTGGCTACGATAGGCGAGCCGTTCTTCGATATATGAAGGCGAACCGACTCTCTTGTGTTAGATATGACGCACTGCGGATTTGATGACTGAGCAACATCCTAAGAAAAAAGAAAGGGGGCTAATAAAAAGAGGCTTAAAACGACACATCGTAGACATCGACATCATATTCGCCTGACATAGCTTGGCTATTAATGACGATCGGGTATGGCCCCGCGAATAGGCGATATTCTAATTGTCAACTGTCGGCTCTTGGTAGAAAGGTCAGCCCAGACCGGATGCGCCCAGCGCCATGGTTCGATGGCCCCACACGATATCAGCCCATCATCGCTTCATCCCTAGTGTCATAATTCGAGCTTCTAAAGTGACTTATTTCGTACCTTTTTATCGTATATAAAATTTCCATTCTGATTCCTTAAGTAGTATTGCCATCGTTATCAATTTTCTATCTTAAAGCTCTTTTCCTGTAGGACTTATCTAAAGTAAAAACCAGGCGAAATTGGCACCAGCACTAAGTACAAATAGGGGTTTCAGGGATTTCGTCAGCTTCAACTCATCCAATTTCTCTCTTCACAATGGGACCACTAGCACGCCCTAGACAGCACATTGATCGGAAAGATCTATACACAAATCTCGAGGCCCGTATTCAATATCTTCACTCCTTCATCGATTTCAGTTCCAGTAAGCAACCGCAAATCCCATCCTCCTATCGAACTGGCTGCAAGTTTCCAAATCTTCAACTAACACTGGTCAAGATGATATCGAGGCCTTAATCTCAGGCTCAAAATACATAAAGCAGCTCATCCCCGCCATCGTAAACATCGTCTACCAGAAATTGCTGCAGTATGACATCACAGCTCGTGCCCTGGAGACCCGGAGTACAAGCTACGAGGGACCGGTGGACGACAACCTCAATGAGAACAGTCCCCAGATCTTACATCGCAAGATGTTCCTAAGAGCGTACCTATCAAAACTGTGTTCTGATCCCAGCACGCTGGAATTCTGGGAATATCTGGACAAAGTGGGGTGAGCATCAACCGGGCAAGACGAACAGACGCTTTTTCTGACCATAAATCTTAGCATGATGCACACCGGACGAGGGCGTGAGCACCCTTTGCACGTTGAATACGTCCACATCGGGGCTTGCCTAGCATTCATCCAGGATACTCTCACGGAGGCGCTTCTGTCACATCCGCGATTACGGTTAGACAAGAAAATTGCATTGGTAAAGGCAATCGGCAAGGTAATCTGGGTCCAGAACGACCTCTTCGCGAAGTGGTACGTCCGCGACGGCGACGAATTCGCCGAGGAGATGGAGAAGCAGGAGGTTGAGGCCGAAGGGTTCTTGCACGGTAAAAGGATACTGGAAGATATTGAGGAGGGGCTGCCGTCATCACCGACTTGTCCTTTCTCGGGACTCTCCGCTGCGGAAAAGACCGGGGCTTGCGGTGGGTGTGAAGACAAGGCGGAAAAGGAGAATGGCTGCTCGTCGAGGTTGCCTATCCGACCACACGTCGAAACGAATTAACGCAACACATCATGATCACGCCCTAAAAATGGGAGGGTCCTGTTTTCAACCCGAAAGACACTGTTTGATGTATCATTCCTCTCGCGAGTAGCTGCCTCGGTCATGTATGAGTCCAGCAAACAGTTCAAGGGGTGTAACTAGGGTAGCGGCGTTGGGGAAGTGTGATAAATGGTTTTTAAACAATCCTTACCACGTAACCAGTTACGAAGTCGGTGGTGGATTATATCCCTGTGTCATATCGTAAGAGTATAGAGTCAAGTAAACAAAACCAAGAAAAACTGATGGAACTCGAAATCAATTCAAGATATTAAACATATGAAACTTTTTGAGCGACCGATAATACATGGGAATCAATCTGAACCTATGAACCAGAGCATAGTAAAAGAAGAAGAACGACTGATGAAGATGAACAGAAGGGAAACCCAGGATTCAAAGAATGATACATCCTCCACAGCGTGCCACATTAAGTAACCTGCCCAACAGCGGCATTTCCCCCAGGGCAAGCAATCACTTCCTCAGTAAAGAGAATTATCCAAATACACACACCCAACACCGCCCCCAGCCAACTTAAGCAACAACCTGCTCAGCAACCCTCACACTCCACCCCCAGCGCTCCTTGGCGGGTGAAATCAGATCCCTCTTCGTAGTCTCCTTCTCCACATCCAAGCTCCACGCCGTCGGGCCCGAGTACGTCAACTCCTTATCCTTCTTCGTATCCACCGTGCTCCACTTCTCAACTGGGAGCACCGTCAGACTGCCGTATCTCCGACCAAGCCTCTCGTGGAAGCCCGCCGCAGTGCGCGCGCCCTCGGGTCGCGACGCCCAGCCGCAGCGCCGCAAGCCATCGAGATGCGCGTCCGCCGTGGCGCGCAGGAGCTCTTTCTCCTTGGCGTTGTTACCGACGACGCGGTGCTCGTCGAGATCCCGCAGGACTTCGGCGTGGATACGGGCCGCATCTCGGGTGCGGCCCGCCCGCGCGAGGAGCACCGATAACTTGTTCGCGAAGTCGAGCGCGTGGCGGTCGAGGCCGCCGCGCGATTGTCGGACGTTGTAGTATAGGATGTCGGCAAGCGCGATGGCGCTGTCGACGTGCGAGGCGGAGACGTGGGCGTCGATGAGGAGTTGGCCGATGTGCAGGACGACGTCGGGGGACCATTTGCGCTGGACTTCGCGGGAGCGCCAGAGCGCGGTGAGGAGGGTCTGTGGGGCGTTAGTCATGAAGTTACTTGTGTATCCGGGAGAGGGGGTGGAATGGGATGGGGATGGAGAGCTTACCTCGAGTTCACCGTAGTTCTTCTGGTCGCCCAGCAGGGTAATGAGGCTAGACAGGTCCTCGAAGCGTAGGCTGACGAAGTCGACGCCAGCTTCGCGGAACGCGATAAACACGGTCTGCAGCACGCCACGGCTCGTCAGAAGCATGGCTTCCTTGAGCGTCGCATCGGCCGTCTTCCATGTCGGGACTCCGTGGCCAGCAAGGAGCTCCGCAAGCTTGTAGCCCAGTACGCCGCGGCGCCGGTTGTGGTAGAAGCGCTGCGCGTTGGCGAACTGGAAGCCGCACTTGGCGACGGCGTGGGCACGGGCGAGGTCCTTGGTCTCAACCATGAGTTTTCTCACGATTGTGTTGATTGACTTGACTGTGGCCAAGGCGAAGTCGACTGTAGTGCGTTCTGTCGCGTTGCCGTCGCCGATCTCAGTCAGTAACGCCACGTACAGATCGAAAGTCGCATTTCTATCGTTAGTGAATGAGCCCAGGATCTTTGAGTATCTCTCTGTGAAGATGGCAAACAGCTTCTTGTCGAGCACGGAGACGAATCCGGTGCGGCCGCGGGCGACCCAGAGACAGCGGAGGCGAGCACTGTGCTCTAGCACTATCTCGATACTTGTCTTCTCGGTCATGCTGCTTGTCACTGAGACATATTGCTCATACAATAGCGTCTCCAGGAGAAGATCAGCCATAAGCTGCGAGAAGTGGTTGTGACCAGTCTTCCCATCCGCGTGGTAGAGACCCTCTTCAAGAGCTATGAGGAAGACGAGGGCTACTTTGGTGAGCTTGACGTCGAACTTAACGGTGATCTTCTGCTCGGAGATGTCGAAGCCAGGGAAGAGGATCAGCACGCGCAGTTGGCGGAGCAATTCTTGGCATTCTCGCTCTAGCTTAACGGTCTTGTAGATAGAAGCAAGTGTCATGGCGGCCTTGTATAGCTCTATCGCAACAGTGGTTGTGGAAAGAACCTTGACGACGCTCTCCTGCATCAGGGTGACGATAGTAGTGCGCGACTTTTCAGTGTTGAGTTTGCTGTAGATCAAGACTAGTTCCTTCAGCTTGAGGAGCGTCGTCTCATGCCACCAGCCGAATTGTATCTTGAACTGCTCGTACGTCTCTGAGCACACTGTGATGGCTCGCTCAATAGTCGTCGTCTCGGTCTTCTTACCGCTAGTGATAACAGTGACATACAGCGTAGAAAGCCGCTTCTTGATGGTGCGGACTTTCGTCTCTGTGAGAGTTGTGACAGTCTTCGTCTTCGTTATGACCTCTTCGTAGATCGCGACAGACTCTAGATAGTGCTCCTCACTCTTCTCGCAGATCTCTGCAAGGGCAATCGAGGCAGTCAGGTATATAGCAACCGAAAGACCAAATACCGTCTTGACGGTCTCGCGGTACTCGACCGTGAGCTTGTAGAGGACCGAGAACTCCGCCTTGGAATGGAACTCGAGGACATACCGGTACTGTTCATATACCAGCTGCGTAAAGTCTTCCGATACTTTAAACTCGTGATGATGCTTGGTGATGGTTTCCCACAGCACAATACACAGCTTCTGAAGCTCCGCCCAACGAGACTCTTCGCGGTAAAATCTAAGCACGATCGCCGCAGCATCGAAGGCATCGTGGTGGCAGACGCCATTGCGAGTGTACGAAGTCACAATCTCTCCATAGTAGTCATATGCCTCCTTACGTCCAAGCAACTCGTAAGTAGCGGCTAACTGGTAGAGAATCTGGATGGTCAATTTGTGTGTTGCGCCAACGTGCTTGCGGTAATACTGGAGGAGACTGGTATAGATCTCTATAACCTTCTCGTAACGATGGTACTCCTTATAAAACGAGAGCAGCTGCGTTGTAGCATCGGTAAGAAGGAGATCCTCAGCTTTCAGCGAAGCGACGCACGCTTTCCACACGCGCAGATAGATCTGTTCCGCTTTCTCGAACTTCCTTTGGCGGTGGTAGCAGAGAGCAAGGCGTGAGGCTGTCGCCACAGTCTCAGATATGAAGCCTCCTTCAAGAGTGAGTTTCTCGTCTACTGTGAGTACACCCTTCCACACGAGTTCTAATGACTGTCGGAGAACGACCTCGGCTTCCGTCCACCGTTCGAGCTTGATTTGAAGGTTGACTAGGGCCAGGGAAGCTTTGAAGAAACGGCGATCTACTTTGCCAGTCTTGGCCCGTGTATATGTAGTCTCGTAGACCTCTCGTGTGATGGTCTCAGTCTCTGTTGTGGTGGTGGTAACCTCCGTTGTGGTCTCCGTGATCTCTTCGACAACTTCTGTGATGGTAGTCGAGGTCTCATAAGCCTCCTCAGTCTCAACCATCTTGCGTTCCTTGAACCAGCTCCAAGCTCTCTTGAGGATTGAGACAGAGATCGTAAGCAATCCGAATTGTCGGAACAATACGGACAGCTCCTTGAGGCGGCGCACGATTTCCTTCGATTCGAAGGCACTGTGCTCGTATTCGGCCCAGACACAAACCATTATGTTGCAAGCCTCGCTCTCGCGCTTTTGGCGGCGCAAGAAGTGGACATACTCGAGGGCGATGTTGAGCTGCACAAGTTGCAATTCGACTGTCACCTTCTGGCGACAGGCCGCACAGATGCGGCCCCAAAGAGCGACGTAGAGCTTCTCCGCAAGTAAGAATTTGTGCTCCGACTCGTATGTTTTTGCGAGGCTGAGGATAATTGTCATTCGCAATTCATCTGTCAGCTCCATCTCCTCGCTTGCCTCGAAGAGAAGCTCGTCATATTGCTCTTTGGTTTCTTGGATCTCTCCTTTTTTGAGTACCACCTTCATTCCAGCTAGCTCCCTGGCAAGGCCGCGCTCCCGGTCTGATCCGCGCCCGAACCGGATGATGATGATCTCGTGAAGCTCCTTAAGGATAACGGCTGCCATATGCTCTTCATGGACATCTCGGTAGAGCTTGATCAGTGCTTCATACCATTTGATAACATTGTCCGAGTGAGCACCGTACTGTCCCTTGCACACTTCAATGTAGAAGCGAATCATCTCTTCGCGATACGTGACAATCGTGATCCTCTTGGAATAGGTCATCCCCTCGGTACAAGCCAAGAAGACTGATGTGCAGGTAATTACCAGCGGGCTGAACTTGTATAGTACTGTTTGGCCGATCGTAGAAGCGCGATAGAAGTATTCGGCAGCTCTGGTCAGTTCTAACTGGGTTCGGTATAGGGCACCGAGGATTATGAGACTCTGCAGGACGGTACGATTCTTTTCTCCGAAACAAGCAGAGCGAACCTTTAGTGCGAGGTCGTGCAGGTGAACAGAAGACTTGGTAGGTTGGGACTGCCATGTGAACCACTCCAACATGACAAAAAAGGTAGAATCCGGGAAGATATCCTTGAAGTCCGGGGAAAGTGTCAGATCGCCTTTCGTGCTTATGAGCGAGGATTGCTGAAAATGCGTGACCCAATATCGTACAGCGTACTGAATGACAGGGTGAGATTGATATGCCTGTTCAATGATGACTCTGTTTACAATATCGAATGAAGGTTCGCATGGCTGTGTGAGTGTATGCTTGGCAAACAGCAGCAGCGTCATGGTCAGAGAGCGGTGAGCATCCTTCAGCGACACGAGCGACGAGCCGCAAAGTCCTCGGACGTAGCTTCGCACTACGAAGTGTTTAAAGCGGATGGCACCCTTTTCTTCGACTAGCACGCCCCTAGTGGATGAAAGTATCTTGCGGACATTCACCCGGGACGAAACTGTTCGCTTTGAAAGATCGACGCTCAATAAATCTTCCACTTCTGCAGTTTGAAGTGGTCTTTCGGCGGTCACCATGAAGGTCAAAAGATGGTTGATATGACCATCTTTCAAATTGATTCTACTGACAAGCTCCTTGAGGAGGCTGTCATGGTTCTTGCTTGGGTCGGGTTTGATTGCATGGATCAACTTATGGAACGAGTCGAAATCGATATCAGTATCGAGAAGCTGTAGTGATAAGTACGCAAAAAGGAACGAACCCCTCGCGCGTGACACCAGTTGGCTCAATAGCTCCTGTTGCTTTGCGTCGCTCTGAGAAGTGTAGACGCGACGTTTCGCAAGACCATCTATCAAATAGAGCTGAATGTCATCGTGTACATGTTCGGGCGTAATGACGAGGTGTCTGCAATCGGGCTGGCCAAGATGGGAAAGAGGGCGTGAGAATGTGACAGCATGGATTCTTCCCAGCTTCTTCACACTTTGGTGGATGCGTCTGTACAATTCAAGAGCTGATGAATCGCCACCAACTATCTCGTCTAAGCCATCGACGATGATTGTGAGGTTGACTCCCTTGCTGTCTACTGTAGCTAGTCCGGCATCGAGAATGGCCCACAGTTGGCTGATGAACTCCTTTTCATTATGGACGTCTTCAAACTTCGCCAGAGTCGACGACAACTGTTCGAAAAGACGAACGTCACCAATGCTAATCTCGAGAAGTTGGGATAGTAGACTCTTCAGGAATACCGCGGTAGTCGACTCGGCCGGGTGATCAATAGCTACGAGCTGTTAGTCTACTCACTTAGTCCACACATGGAGGTAAGAGAGATTACTTACCAAATGCGTACGAGATGGTCCTGTGTTTCTGGTTTAAATGACCAATTGGTCTCTCCAATTGATCTCGTACCCAAGCTGCAAGCATGCTCTTCCCGCAGCCGGCACTTCCCGTAATCGCAAGGATGTTTTCACCCTTTTCGAGGAAGTCAACCAGATCATCTTCAAGCCACTCGCAGGTCCCTTCAGCGCGGCGTTTCTTGTCCTGGATGCGGCCGTAGAGGTATGACTTCACATGGGTTTGAACAGAGCCCAGCTCTCGGTGTAGCGATACCACGTCATTCGCGGTGTAATCGCTCCCCAGTTTGTAGCTCCATATGGTGTATACGAGTTTCTCCCTCTTGGCGCATATTTCTTCGAGTTGGCCACCGAATTCGCGGTCAAAGTCAATTGTCACGGAATTCCTAGAGAGTCGGCTGATCCGTTGGTGATAAAAAACCGCGATATCTCCAAGTAGATGTACAAGGCAGATAATAACCTCGCCCAGTACGTGTGCAATTTCTTCGCTTAGGACGAACAGTGAACGGAGCTCGAGAGTGTTGGCTAAAAGTTGGCCAAGTTCGTACAATGTGTTGAAAGTCGGCTCGAGAGCTTGAGCTTGTTCACAGCCGAGCTAGTCTAATCAGCAATACGATCAGCAATGCAGGATGTCGGGACGTTACCTCGAGGAGAAGGTAGCAGCTCGCTAAGGCGGTATCTCGTATGGTTGTGGTATCAGCCACAAAATCCTTAACTGCCGCAGTGAACTCGTCGATTTGAAGGCCAAAGAATTCGGCTTCCTTCAGCACCTGATCCCATTGACTTCCACGCTTGGGCATATGGATAATACGTTCATCCGCAATGTACCCCAGATAAGCCTGGAGGTCAATACGCTTGAGGTAAGCATCGTCCACATCTTCTAACTCACGAACTAGCCTTGATCTAACTCGCTTAGCTGTTTCGATGGTACGGGTGACTTGAATACGCGCAGATGATCTGGACTCAGAGTGACTCGTAGTACGAATGGTAGCGGAGCTAGTCGTATCAACTTCGCTTGAAGACGTTATAGTACTGCGTTTGACTGGTTCTGGAGCCGCCTGGCTCCCATTCACGAGAGACGGCATGCTTGGATCAGTCTTCGATTCTTCTGTGGAGTTCTGCGATGAGTGAGAAGAGGAAAGAGACCTGCGGTTCCGCAGACCTAGAAGGTATTAGCTAAAGAGTTGTTTAGTGAGCAGGGAGATGCGGAAGCATACTTTGCGGTAGTTTACGGAGCCCCAACATGAGGTAACTATGGGTTTTGAGCTTAAATGAGAGCTCGCCTGGGTTCCATCTCCCTCTTAAGCCATATTACTGTTGTGGTAGCCCTCAGATATACCAGCTGGTACTCAGCTACCTCCCCTGGTAATATTGGCTCTGGTTCGGGGAAGCCGCCTGTACGTCCACCATGAGTGGAAGCCATGCCACAATCAGCTTGCAATTACCTAGGAGAGGGAAGAGCCAGGATCGGTTAATTCGAGGTGTCTCCGGCAAATTTGAGCGCAGCGGCAGATCCGGCGAAGCTACGAATAACTGACGGATCAAGACAATAGTGTCTTGGTCGTACAGCTGCTCTCCGGCATGCTATGCGCAACCGCTTCCGATTCGGGCAGTCGGCGCACCGCCGCGGTAGTAAGTGGCGTTAACGATACCAGCTGAACGAGCTCCAGGCCTTACGGCCCTAATTCACGGTACGTTCCCGCAGGAGGCGTTGACGCGGCGCTCATACCCTCTCTAGCTCTTAACGATGATGCCGTGCGCTTGCTGACGGACGGTTGAATGCGGCCACCATCTTGCATGCCAGGGAACCCAAAATGGTAACGGCTGCGACTATACTCTCTAACGGTGAGAGCTGTACTCCCTTCTCCTCCCTCGCGCGAAACCGTGATTGGATGCTTCCTCATGGGGTAATTTGGAGGATTCAATCTCTTTCCTGATTGGTCGCTCGGGGAAAAGAAGACATTGGCTTGGCATCATTGAGACAAGAAGGTTAGAAGAGACGTCAATTGCGATGTAGCGAGATGAGGATATTTCGCGACAGGGCGGCATATTATGGGTCCGCAGCAGTCTCCTGTCAAACTATGCATTCCACTCATCTCTGCTTTGCTTACGCCATGCAGAGGATGTGCATGATAATCAGTGTTGGTCGCCGATTCGCGTACGAGCGCGCAATCCCTGCATATTGAAGCCCGCATTTCGTATAGTGAAGCCCGACCTTATTCCTGAAGTTGTAGGCGCCAGCCTCTTTCCGAGTGAACGATACCGATAACGACTGGGGAGAGAGAACTCCTAGAATCGGAGCTGCATCATGGACCGAAATGGCGGCCGTAGTAAGTCAATAGCTTCTATCGAACCGCATTAAGGATACTGCCACGTGAGACAGTTCAATATGCGAGCCCTGGTGGATTTCATGGGGTGCATGTATCCGTGCATAACCACGAAAGCCGAATCTCATACAACGACCGCCTTGCAAGAGCTACGAGGGCTGAGATCAGAGACAGGAATGAATTATTGAAGATCCCACTACCTAGCTGGAAACGCTCTGATCGTAGTCCGGGCACGCCTCTCAGGGGTCTAGACTTATGAGTGCAAATTACCTACATGTAAGTACATGTAGGCACGCGCAAATCTAAATCAGTGGACTATGTTGATCTGCCATACGGGTGCGATAGAAACACGGTCCCTCGTATCACACATAATTACACATGTACATATATAGTAACTACTAGAGGTAGAATGTTAATATTAACATACATGTACCAGTCTATTCTATGAATGATGGCTGTATCCAAGCCTACCCGACGTCTATGCTTTTTGAATACCATAACCCTCGTCTATCGGAGTAATTAATTTAAAGAGATGCACACGTACATCGTCATGTGATTTCGCAGCCAGATCTACTGAGCCCATTTCATAACACCGGGATTGCTCGGGTCGCTTTCGACATACTGACATGTACGAGATGTTTCCCACAGTGAACCCATGAAGGAACGCTCGTCGCTATGATAAAGGTCACCAAGAAGCGGCTTGATGGCCTTAGTAGCCTCTTCTGCGTGATAGAAAGGTATACGCCTAGCAACTGTTAGTCTCTTATGAGGATGGAAGCACGAATCATCATCTGTACTTACGAGAATAAGTGGTGAACAACGTGGGTATCGATGATACCGTGGAAGACGTGGCGACCAATGAAACCGAAATCGCGATCGACAGTTGCGAGAGCTCCCGCGACGAAGGTCCACCGCTCACCATCGTAATGCGGAAGATCTTGGTGGGTATGGTGAAGGTACGTAATGGCAACTGTTGCAGTGTTAATCAACAGAACCACCCTACTCCAAAGAGCTCAACTTACCCAACCAGTGGTTGACCCAGAAATACGGGACTCCATATAGCAGGAAGACGGTTTGCCAGTCTAGGGCTTGCGAAGCGTAGTAAAGGCCTGCGGCCACAAGTGCGAGGCCCAGATCGGAAATGAGAACGTACAATGCCTCCTGTGGGCGGAAGACCCCTGCGAACGGATCGAAGTGGCTGCGCCTCCACCACTTAGCATCCTTGTTCTGCATGCTGTCTTCTCCGGCAGAGGAGTTAAAGAGCATGTACACCTGCCACCCTCCGAGTTGCTGACCCAGCAGCCGAATCAGATTTACGATAGGTGCATCCTCGAGAACTTCCAGATCCAGGACGGAGCTAACAGCGCTTCCTAGCGATCGAACGAAGTAGGAGGGGGTCGTCTTGGGAACAAAGGCCATATCCTTCTGCATATGGCCGGTGAAGCGATGATGTCGAGCATGGGAGAACTTCCACGAAAAGAAAGGTACGCCCAGGGCCGAGTGCAATACCCAGCCGACGAAGTCATTCAGGTGCCGGTGGGTTGAGAAGGCCCCGTGTCCGCACTCGTGGGCTAGAATCCAGATCCCAACACCGACGAGACCCTGAAGGAAGCCGTACAAGGTCCATAGCGCGGTACGATAGACTGGGTTAGACACAGTCGGAATGTACGCCACAGCCGCATACACAAGTGCGCCAGCCATCAAGACGTCCCGCGCCACATAAGACAGCGACCTCACTGTTGAGGGCTTGAAGCAATGCGGAGGAATTGCTTTCCGAATGGTGTTAATATCTGGCAATGCCGGTTGCTCAGCCTTCAGCTTCTGGGATGGAATGTTAGTATCCGTCATTTTCATCTGAAATGAGCCCTACTAACCAGCTGCACCGAGCGAGCCTTTACTGGCGTCTCAACCTGCGTGATCGTCGACATGATGGCAGTATTTCCCGAGACTCTGGTAGTAATATATGTGATCAAACGTGATTACTATCTTCCAGTTGAAAGACTCGAGTAATCTCTATATTCGTCCACCCCTATCGCTTTCTAGACGCAGAGGAAAGGAAGAATTTTCGATTCTTCGATTCCGACTTTTCACGGTTTGCAAAAAATTTTCGTCGGGACTTGCTGATAATTTTATTATCTGCTCAACCCTGAACCTGAAATCGAGCTAGACCCTGAAGAAAAGGGGGTCGATGCCCATTTCACGATGAAATGGCACTCCACTTAGCCTATTACAGGCCACACGTGGGGGTCTGGAACGCATATCCTCGTTGAGAAGAGCCTCAACGTTGTTCAGGGTCCTCTTACTATGATAGGGGTCCTGGGGTTTGGGTCTTAGAAGCGGGTCTTATCCAGTGATATTCCTAGTTCTAGAAGGGCACGGTTCGTACGCCGGTGTAAGCCAACCTCGCTAGTCCCCATGTAAACAATTTCCCCTTTTAGATCCCACAGATCCAAACCAGCCAACCCTGTTCGACGTTTTACTTAGTGTAGGGATATTGACCAATCATGTGTCGCCTCGTCATACCTAGGCGGGATATACTCTCGAGTTCACTCTTAACCCTAGTTACACCACTGATTATTACTAGGTAAGATTAAAAGGTGAAAATTCCCCCACAAGTGGCAAGGCAAATGCCACTTCTCCTGAATGAAGATCAAATTGCCATCTCAAAGTAACAGAATGTCCTCGACCATATAAATAACATGGTTGTTCGTTTATCGAACGGAAATCAGATTTAGAGATGCAGGAATAGCAATGGTATCGTTTAATGTCTTTCTATAGCACATAACTTCAAATTTTCATATCTTCAGACAGGCCCTAATCATAGCTCTTCCTTTTCGTAGATAAGCATGACGCTCTAGGGGTTACACTAGCGACCCAGGTATGAAAGATCAACCTCGATTTTCCATTTCTAGCTAATTGCGGAGGCCATTAGATGGTCTCTACTCGTCTTGCCAGGTAATAATTCGATGCCATTCAGAACCCACACCAGCGGCTGTACGTTTGGCGGTGAGAGAATGTGGATAGCGGGATATCAAGATAAGCTAAACTATACCATCATCTTATCGGATATATGAGTCTTTTTCGCGCAACCATCTGGAGTGGAGCTTGCTAAAAGAAGCAGTATATGCTCTGATATGTATAATGACTTGATCCTCTTGCTATGTGAGCAAAGGCAAAGGCCTTTTCTATACACATATTCCCGCCTGTGACACCACGTCCTATACCCAATATTCTAATAGCGAAGCCCTTTAACCGCTTATTGTAACAAAGCCCAGCCTAAAGGAAGCAGCCACATTACATTCTTATCTTTCATGGTAAGGAGCGAATACGCTAAAATTACCATACGAGACTACATACATGTAGACTATCCGTTTGAAGAGACCTCTCCATAGTTAGTAGAGTGAGTAAAGTGGTTATGTTATAGCTAGAACATACATAGTAACCCAATTGATACTCTTGCGATACTAACTCCAAGGCCCTCAATCTTACTGAGCTTGTTCGTAGCTTCAATAACGTGGATCCGGCCACCGGGCTCGACGAGGTTGCCGAGAGCTTAAAGGACTTCCTTCTGTCCGAGGCCGGCGCCAACGAGCACAAGCCGTTAGTGGACTAAGTCGAATTTGCCTTGCCACTCTTCCCGCCATGGCTGATTGATATCCTGGGCTTGATAGACTGTGTTTGGTGATGGGCCTGGGAACTCGGTAGGATTGGTAACGCGAGGGATTTGAACTCCTTAAGTTATTATCAGAGGTTTTATGTAGTTTCCATCATTGGTATAGTTCGCTAAAATGATGTTCCCAGATCCCTTTAATCACCTCAGATATCACTTAGGTATCACCTGGTCTACATGATATGTTAGCCAACCCTCTCTCTTACAATTTCAGTTCCTATCTTGAACTTAGTAGTTAATCTTACCACTGACATCAACCTAGCATGTTAAAGGGAATCGATTCAACTCATTTCATAGGTTGCTTTGTGCATCTCCCGCGATACATAGGTTCTGGTAGGTTGCGTTCCTATTAAGCCAAGTCTGACTTCGAGTTTTAAAATGAATCTGGTAACTGGGAGCTCCCCGTGGGAACTGGACCAGTTGGGAATGCATTCGTTGAAGTAATGAATGCCGTATTCCGAACGGTGGGTGCTAACCTTGACCTTGCCGGTCGTCTACTGGAGTGGCTGGAAGAGACTGAAAATCCAAAGCCGCTATGTTGACCTGAAGTTAAGAGCTCAGAATCCTAACCAGACTCTTGTAGAATTTTTATCAGAGCCTACTAACTTCTGCTTGGAATTAGTGCATACGGTATCCGGCTCGGTACCCCGTTGGGACCAACCATATCAACCTGCCGTACGGCACGCTGGCACTTGGGCTATATCCATGATACATCAACATGTTGTCATTATACATGCGATGCCAGGTACAGTAACACCGGAGTCTTCATCATATTATACATTCACTACACTCTTAGCAGCTTCAGCTCCGGCAATCCTGCCAAACACAGCACACTCAAGCAGCGATGAGCCACCCAACCTATTCGCGCCATGGATCCCACCAGTAATTTCACCCGCAGCCCAGAGACCAGGTATAGGCGTCAACCCGCCGTCGTCTTTCGACCGCAGAACCCGCGTCTGCGTATCGAACGCCACGCCTCCCATCGTGAAGTGAACCACAGGCGTCACGGTCCCGACGCACACCTCTTCGTCCCGGTTCGCCTCGCCGGGCGGTAGTCTCCAATGCCCGAAGGCTTTCCTTCCCAGCGTATCCTCGTCGTGATTTGCCACCATAGTTGCGTACTTATCCACCGTCGCGATAACCTCTGGGGCGAGGTCCTTGACTTTCTTCTTCTGCACGAGCCCCTTCCACAGGTAAAAGTCCATATGCGACTTCGTCGCATCGCAGGTGCCGGGGTCGAGCAGCAGCATGATATCCCACTCCTTCGTCTTCCCTTGCTCCGCGTGCGGAAGCGCCATAATTGCCGCGCTGACAACATCGCGAGTCTCCAATTCGTTGATGAACCGCTCGCCATTGCTATTAAGTAAAATCCCGCCCTCGCCGCGCAACGCCTCTGCGGCGAGAAATTTGTAGGGTGCGTCCGGAGCCATGGGGTCCACGAACCCCGTCGGATGAATCTGCACGCTATCCATATCCACGAACGCGGCGCCGAGCGCGGACAGCAGGCCGTGGGACGCGGGGCGTTCTTCGTTGGTGGACGGCATGCCGGCTAGCTCGGGCCGGTACTTTGAGAGCAGGCCGTGCGCGTCGCCGGCAAACCCGCCCGCGGCGAAGACGACCGGGCCTTCGAGCTTGTGCGTCTGCCCGTCTGACGCACGGTATCGCACCCCGGTAACCGCACCGCCGTCTTCGGCGAGGAGTTCGTCGACCTCGGCCGAATTCTCTAGTATGAAGTCTGTGTGGGCCTTTAGATCTTCTAATAGCGCCGAGACAATTGCTGCTCCGGGGGGTAATTTCCCACCGCCACGGTGCGTTCGCGCGACCGAGTGCCCGCCGAGCTGTGCGACAACGCTTAGATCTACTTTCAACTCATCGGCAAGCCAGTTTACGGCACTTTCGGATTGGCTGGTTAGCATCTCGACTAGTGTCTCGCGATTTATGCCCGGAGGGCTTTTCCCGGTAAACCTGGTCCCGGCCGAGCGCACTGTGTCCGCGTAGAAGCTATCATCTTTAGTGATACCGAGATCCCGCTGAAACCGCGTTCCTGCGCCGTTGATGCCCGAGGAGGCTTTGATGCTGTTTCCGCCAGGTTTCGGCGCCCGGTCGAGCATGCGCACGGGTGCGCCGGCTTTCAGTGCTTCATGCGCCGCAGACAGGCCAGCAAGACCGGACCCCACAACAATGACCGGCCTCCTTGCCGTCGCCTCCTGCGTCATTGTTGAGAATAGTGATTTAGATATGCGGTTCAGCGTGATACCGGAACTCGGTCGGAAGAAAAGCATGCACAAGGCCGCCGTGAGGAAGCCGACGGTAAAGTAGATGAGAAGCAAACAGCACCGGCTTCGTCGAATTCGCATAGGCATAATTCGTTCAATCGATGAAGAAAATTGTACTTTTAAACGACGGGTCATTTTATACGTAACCTACTATGTAAATAGGTAGGACAGCAAGGTTGGCGCTATTGTAAGTGTCGGACGTCGTCGTATGACGGCTGACGCCATCGTACGATCATGAGGTGCCACTTTTTGCCGACCGTCGTATGTCCCCGGAAGACGGACTCGAAAAAAAGCGCACCACGGCATTTCGGTCGCCGGGTAGAATGGTGCTTTTGAGTATCATTGAATCGCGACGAGTCGCCCGATTGCCGTCTCCCTTCCGGTCCGGGTCTACACATGCAGATACCGCCGGCTGCGACTCTAGCATCCCTTCCAATCCGAAGCAAAATAGTTGACTCGAACTGGAGTGAACGCCAGGTAAGATCTCGCGTTCTCGTAATGTAAAATCTTATTTAGATGATATAGATGGATTGACATATTCATATTTCGGATATCTGCCTCTGTTGCGGTGGCCAGTCGTTAAAGCTTTAATTGATGCCGATGAGACCCTGAAAAGCGTTGTTAAGGATCGATGCTTGGAGCTACTTATTAGTAGCCAGTGATAGGTGGAATAATACAAGTATTCCTCACTATGAGCTTATATAACTCGAAGTTCAATTTAGCCAGGGGCAAGGTCTCTTTCTTCATTATACAAGCCGATCCTATTTCCCCCTGTTCTCTCACAATGCGATGATGTTATTCCATGTTTTCTTGGAGTCGTCCTTCGCACTAAATGGGATAAGATGGCATCATATAACCAAAGACCCGCCGTCCCGGGGTCCTCGCCTCAAGTGTTGATATGTTAATATTAGCTTCACTTTCAACCTGTCCCGCGATTCGCAAGACTTCCCCAAGCTCAACACCGGATTCGCCTGGGGCACAGAAGAGTTCCGCTGGGATGTAAGTTCCGCCCTTTAACGAAAGAAAATTTCTCACCCCTCGCATGCAGACGTCTACTGAACTAACTCTTATCAATCGTAGATCTTCGAAGGCGACTACACCGAATCGGACTGGACATACCCGCCAGTAGTCGGCGAGAACAAGTTCGTCGGGTCGGCAACGAGCTGGAACGGCACGGGGAAGTCGCAGTGGTTCACGCCCGGCCAGGACAGCGAGGACGACATCTTCTCGTTCCCGCTGTACGACCAACCCCGTGATAAATGGGGTCTTTACTATTGGATTGGTCGGTTCGCCAACGGATCGAGTATCCAGCCTGGGTCTTATAGGTAAGTCTTCACAGCGGATTTTCGCACTCCTGTGTTGGCGAGAAGTGATGGTGACGAATTCGATGCTGACGGATGCAAACTGATAGGTTCCGCATTGCGACCCTGAGGCCCTTTGGCGACCCCCGGGTTTCGTATGACTGGGATATCTGGGAAACACCTAAGGTCACGGTGTTGCCGCTAGGGGAATCCTGAAATACCTTGATATGATAATTAGGAAATCATCGATATTGGTGGGCATGTCTGTGATGGGGAATTGATGCCTTCGCGTCAAGCTGTAAAACGATGACTCGGTGTAGGCTTCACCCGACTGAAGTCCCTTAAAGAAGAACATAACAAAAATGAAAATGAAGTCGAAAAAATAAGGGCCTCTCGATCGGGGAATTGAACCCCGGCCACCTGCGCACTCAGAGATGACAAGCAGGTATCCTAACCACTAGACGAATCGAGATTGTTATCAGTTGCTTTGAGAATGTTTCTCGTGTGGTGGAGCTGATGGAAACTAGCAGCGCTTAAATCCGCATATAAACCTGAGTAAGCCTAGCCGGTGTGACCGGTACAGCCCTACCCTAAAGCTTCCCGCCACAAGTCCGTAAACCACCAGCCACGATGGCGCGTGCCGATTTTACTTGGTTCGCGGCGGTCGAAAGTTACCACTTGGCCAAAACCCCATTTCGAAAAGAAGCGCTAGCCGAAATAAGAAGTAAAATGCTTTTATACATATGGCATGCCCATAAGAGAGTATATACATATATGCAAAAACATCACTACCACCATCACCGCCATCACCACCACCACTTTGTTTCATTATAGCTTTAGAACTAGAGTAGCCTTCAATTGACAATCGACAATTTTTGAAATCGCACAATACAGAGATTCTAACTATACAAGTTTTATATGATGCATCGCTGTTTTGGGCGAGATATCATTGAATATAGCTAACGTTGTTGTTGAACCACGATTTCATACTTTTGTCGTTTTTTGAGAATCGGCAATTTGGAGGAAGCGTAAGAGATACTTATCAATCCGTGAAATTTGGCCGGGCTAATAGGTACCAGTAATGTTAGCCCTAAATTATCTGCTTTGAAAGTTGTATAATAACCATTAAATGCATATTTTCCTGCAGATATATTCATATTCCTTTCAAATTTCTCTTAAACGTCTCTTTCCATTACCTATTTCAGTTTAGCGCATTACCATTTTTGGGTTTTGGCCAAGTGGTAACTTCCGCGCTTCACATGGTTCATTGATTGTTCCGTGAAAACAGCTTAGTTGAACTTTCGTCGTTATACTCGTTACATTTCCCACCGTACTTTTACAAATGCACTTTTATTCGTTCCGTTCCATTTCATAACAGCCCATTCGCGTTCCCTTTTCCCTGCCTTTAGAATGTAGTCTGAAGCTTAGGATAGTCTTTCGCACGGGCGTGCAAGTCCGCGAAAATAGCCGCCGAGTCGTCTCCCTGTAAGCCTTCCATCCGGTGCGTATCTTCATCCTCCAGTTTCTCCAGCTCTTCCACCGGCTTCTCTTGGCCTTCCTCTTGATCCTTTTGCGGCTCCGTCGCTTTCTTGATTCCACTCGATTCGCCGACGAGGAGGAATTGGGTGTTGGGGAAGTCGAGGTGCTTGGGCTGCGTGGGGAGCCATCGGAGAGCTCGGAATTCGTCCATGACTCTGGAATTGTTTAACTTCAGCACATTTAAAGTCCAATTCAGGGAGGGAGATTGGTACTTACTCCTTGGGATAGTCGGGACCTTGCGGCAGGGCAGTGCCCTTTGGAGCTTCGTATTGCGGGTTCCTGGTGCTGATTATGAAGCTTCCTTTCTCCTTCAACCCAATCTCTTTCTGGACTTCGCCAAGATCCTCCGGCAAGGTAATCATGTACGCGAGGTGAGACTCACGGCCAGTGCTCGTGATGACGTAAATGCCCTCAGCGACAGGGGTAGCGGCGGGCGTGTGTCGGACACCGGCCGTCTTGGTGGTATAATCGGACGCAGCGAGGAATTCATCCTTCAGGGTTTTGAATGAGGCATGCGACTTCTCGACGAAAGCAATCCATCTGTCTCTGCCGCTCAAAGGAAATACCTTCTTCGGAATAGCGATTAGGCGCGTATTTCCAGCATCGTCGATTGTGCCTTCGCCGAGTTTCGCGTCTTTGGCTAGGGGACGCAGGACCATGTAGCTGCGACGGATGTCATCCACGCTGCTCGGCTCGTCGATACCTACTCTACCGCGGATGAAGAAGTATACGATGCCTTTCTCTAAGATATTAGATGGTACGACACCCTCTCTCGCCCCTTCTTTTTCTGCTGAACCATTCTGGTGGTGTGTCTGCTCGTGGGTATCTACCCCATTCTCGCCCTCGTCTTCCTTCTTGCCTTCGTCGGTTGGCGGTAAATGTTTGCCATTGCCATATGCTTCGGTGGGGCTAGAGATATATAAGCTACCGGATATAGGTAAAAGACCGGTGCAATTCAGACCTACCTTGGAATCGTATCCTCAATGGTCTGCTGCTTCTTGTCGTCGTCCTTCTTAGTACGCTTAGATGCCGGCGAGGTCTTTGTATCGAGGTGATGCTTAGCGCCGGCCCCCTCGCCGTTCTCGTTCTTAGAGCTAGGTTCAACTTTAGCACCGGATCTCGTTGTAGTCATTTTGTCGAATTCAAAAAGCCACGATATGAGTTAGAAAATTGAAAATGGTACAAATGAATCTTGCGATGGCTCCCACGAAAATTTGATGGCAATACCGCGATGTTTTTTCGACTATAGGTACGTGGGTTATTGGTAACTCCTAATAGGTTCAAAACGATGAACATGTAGATGAGAAATTGGCCAATTGACAGAGCTTGAGGATGATATAAGTTTGCAAATTGAAGCAAGTGTTACCCTAAGCTTGGGTCAGTCTGATGTCATCGATCTGACCTGAAGCTGTCTTGTTCCAGGAACACAAATGCATGTGGGAGCTTGGGCCATTCAGGACGCTAGCTGATTTCCTATTCAGGTAAGTGGAGAGATGATGATGTAGCCGCTTACACATATGTGCAGAAGAACGCAGCTCTAAATGCTTAATAACTACCTCATATTACAATACATAATTATTCATAACAGCCTCAATATACAGAATATGATACTTTTACTTGATAATTGACACGTTGCCCTGGAAATTGTCTTGCTGAATCCCCAGTGTATCTTAAGCATTATGAAAATAGCTTTCTTTATGATTTCAATGTTGCTGCATGAGAATCGGCAAATAATACCTAGGTGTATGCAGCTTATAGATCGCGGGGTAATCATGTGACCGCTTAACAGATGAGTACAATCAATCATAATCTCCAGCTAAAAGCTCTTCTCTCCTTTGCCAACTCTATCTCTATGGCTATTGGTAACTCTTGGCTGGTCTATCTATAAAATTTACCTAAAAGACTTCATACACCATCTAATTCATTTCCTGGGCACTTATTGGCTATGCCAGATCTGTTTTGCCCTTTATTTGCCGTCAATTATGACTGCGCACTATCGGACATTTGTCGTATTCACCTGATGCTAAGGCGCTAGCTCTACCCAGATACGTGGTAGTGCAATGCATTCAGGGGCTAAGCGCTCGGCAATGTTTATGTTTTATGCAGCTCCAAAAGCCCCTGAAACGCTTGGGCATAGGTGAGGTGGTATTCAACGCCGTAAACGAATAGAGATATCAAAAAGGCTACTAACATTGACCCGAGAGCCGAGTCTTATGTACTACAAACCCCTTTTCTTCTCCTCGCATAGGGATAAGAAAAATAAGCGACAGGCCAACTCTCCGATATGTCTCAGAGAGACGTGGATTGTATGATACATGTAAGTACATACATGTATGTATATTTAGGACATGCCTTGATGAAATAATAATAAATATCTGTCGCATCTCGTTTCCCACGTGGAATCCCTGTTCTCGCCGGCGCTGCCCCCACCAGCTAAATATGTAGCGTCCTGTATGTATTCCACACATATGTGCGTCAACGAGATCCTGCCACCATCCCAGCCCCAGGTAGTTTCTGATGTGGATATGTGCAAGCGATGCGGCGAATGATTCTCAACTAGCAGAGACTAAACCGGTACTGAACAGGAAATCGTCAGATGAGATATCTTCTTTAGGAAAACCATAGCCTCCGATTAAGCCGCATGCGACCTAAAGTCGCACACGATTCGGTAATATGTTCCGGATTTGCGTAGCCTAAGCCTCGAAAAGGGGGCTCCTAGGTGGGGGCCGATAGATCTATATACTTGGGTTCCCTAACAACTGCAGGGCAGACTCACGATGATGTTGTGCTGAGGTGCTTTTCCTTCGTCGTGACCATGTTCTAGGTTCAGCCACTCACTCTCGTGAATCAACTGTATTATTGTCTGGCCAATTCATTCATTTTCCTGTCGAACTAAGTTGACTGCTTCCGCTCTTTATTTTCTAATTTGCGCTCCTTAAAATGAAGCCAGCAACGCTCGCTCTCCTTCTTGGTCCTATGGGCATCGTGGCTCGGCCCTGCGGTGGCCATCGCCCTCAGACAGCCACGTCTACAGTTTCTTCGGTAACACTCGCTCCCACTACTTCATCTGGCAAGTCTTCTGCAACTTCTTCGGTCAATTCCGTTACTTCCGTGACGACCCCTTCCGCGACGGTTTCCGTCACGGTCACAAGCAACCAGCAGACTTCGTCTTCCACCAGCACATCTGCCATCCCCTCGCCCACATTGGTATCTGACAGCATCGACGAACTCTTCAAAGCGAAGGGCAAGCTCTACTACGGCACGGCCGCCGACTCGGGCACTCTATCCAAGTCCCAAAATGCTGCTATTATCAAGAAAGACTTCGGGCAGTTGACACCCGAGAACAGCATGAAGTGGGACGCGATCGAGCCGACCCGGGGTGGCTTCAGTTTCGGCGGCGCCGACGCCCTCATCAACTTCGCCGTGCAGAACGGCAAGAGCGTCCGTGGCCACACGTTGCTCTGGTACCAGCAACTGCCGAGCTACATCGAGGCCATCACGGATCCGAAGGAACTTACTAGTGTCCTGGAGAACCACATTAGCACCATTGTCGGGAGGTACAAGGGTAAGGTTCGCGCTTGGGTACGTATTCAGTGGCTAGGCCCATATCGTAGATATACGGTACGATGCTAATAATTCATCTAGGATGTCGTCAACGAGATCTTCAACGAGGATGGTACTCTCCGCGACTGCGTCTTTACGCAGGTGTTAGGCGAGGACTTCGTCCGCATCGCTTTCGAAGCTGCGCGTAAAGCGGATCCAGCCGCTGTACTTTATATAAATGACTACCATCTTGAAAGCGGCACGTCTGCTAAGACCGTCACTGGTATGTTTGAGCATGTTAAGAAGTGGATCGCGGCCGGAATCCCGATCGACGGCATCGGTATCCAGGGCCACCTCGGGGGCGGCAACCCGAGCGCCAGCGGCATGCAGGCCGGATTGGAGAAATTAGCCGAGACCGGCGTCAAGGAGCTTGCGATTACGGAATTGGATATCGTTAACGCCCCGGCCGATGAGTACGTCAAGGTCACGAATGCTTGCCTTGCTGTCGAGAAATGTGTCGGAATCACCTTGTGGGGTGTGAGCGATGCTGTGAGTTTTCCAACCGTAGAATCTTTTTCATGGGTATTGACTATCTCCAGGACTCGTGGCAAGCGAAGAGTTCGCCGCTCCTCTTCGATACCAGCTATCAGCCAAAATCGGCCTATACGGCTATTGTCCAGGCCCTCTCTTAAACCACCAGATGGGGCCAAACCGCGGTTTATCACACTGCCCTCGTACTGGAGACCAATAAGTACTGGAAGAACTCAGATAAAACTTAATTTGTAATAACTTGTTGAATTGTTGCCTATAGCTGTTGCGGAGTGTACGCCTAATTTGGCTATGACAAGTTGAAAAGTTCGGGTCTCTTCATGTGTGAGTGTGAACTTACCGCCCTACTAGGTATCTATGCCGATGAATTATCTGCGCAGTGAAAACGCATGCTTAAAAGAGCCCACGACTCATGATACCATACCCCACCATCGAACAGCCATCCAGTCCATTTTTGCATTTGCCAAAGAGCCCGACAACCCGACGCCAGGTTACAGATATTCTCGTCATAAGGTGTGGATCCCACACTCCGACGGCTCGTAGTCGACCACGGTATCGTCGTGGGGTATTTTCATAGTCTTAGACATGACACACATTATAGGCAGGTATTATGATTCTTTTAAACAAGCTTGACATTTTCGCATGTGAACGCAGCCGAAAAATCACGGCCGAAAGATTACGGCCCAAGTCGACTTCGCTCAAGCCAAGGTGAGCCACACCGGCCGAAAGTACATGTAAGCACTATGAAAAGGCCAGACCTAAAATTCTATGTGCGGCCCAGCAGCATCTTAGCGAAGAATATATCCCCCCTTGTCGATTACATTATACATTATCATGATTGCTGACACCCGACACCGACTCCCCAGTCGATATCACCATTTCACTTTCGTAATCACCTATACACCCGGCCGTTACCAAGTCTTCGGTTCATCAGGGATTCCGTCCACCATCAGGCATTATTCGCATCAGCGTCACGGCCCT
The DNA here is from genome assembly GCA_022984865.1 of Hypomontagnella submonticulosa. Classification (NCBI taxonomy): domain Eukaryota; kingdom Fungi; phylum Ascomycota; class Sordariomycetes; order Xylariales; family Hypoxylaceae; genus Hypomontagnella; species Hypomontagnella submonticulosa. The sequence continues at coordinate 182,377 of JAJKLF010000004.1, read as the reverse complement.
AAACCTGATGGGTCCTAGTACCACCGTAGCACGCATGTGGGCACTTATCATTACCGCCTTTTCTTCGCAACCTTGTCTCCAACTTGGACCAATCTCCCTGGCTAGTCGCTGTCCGCATAGGGTTAACAGACAGGCAGATCGGACGCCACAAGTACCACTCCATACAAAGTCTGGCCTGTCGGTACCATGCACCGCCTTATGAGGCTGGAGTTAGCGACTTAGCATGGCGGAAGCTATAGCCCTAGACAGGGTTGCGTCCAAGTGGACTCTGCAAAGAAAAGGCGGTAGCCCCAAAGTCGCGAAAGTGCTGATCGCGGAGGAGACTGGCAGAATCGGGGATGGTCTTCCCATCACGAAGAATGGCCGAAGAATCCCGGGTGAAGCCATCGGACACACGCCAAGAACCGCTTCTTGGGCTGAGATCCTTTAGTCGATGCGCGTCCAGGATTCCCGAACTGGAAACGTGTGTGATATTTGGAATATACGTAATGAACCCTCGTGAACCTACGTGCTCGACGGGGGGGCCGTCCAGGTGAAAATGAATAAAGTGAAAGCTGCCCCTTGGGCTGAGCTGACCTATCTTGGTTTGACTTGACTTGAGCCCGTGGCCATAACTTGATCGACCACCCACATCCCGTACTCGGACAGCCACATATCCCCATATTCTTGGAGTTCGTGCGCATTTTGGTTGTACGAAGCCAGGCGCTTCATGACTGTGGGCGAAAATGTCGACCGACAAGATCGAGAAGAACGTGTTCGGCTCAAGCGACGAGTCTGAGCGCGCCGTGAACACCGGCACCGAGGAGGTCCAGCCGCACGTACACTTCACCACCTATATCGCCGTTTTCGCCGTCTGTCTTGGTTTCGTCGCCCAGAACTTCGCTATCACAGGAGCTGGAGCTGTACGTCACGCCCTGAATCTTATAAACGACTCGATCGTGATCGGCGGTAGCTAGTACTGACTTTTACGTAGCAAGCGCAAATCATAGGCCAGATCCTCCATGGAACCGATACAACATGGTTTACCGGATCGTTTGTCATATTCACCGTCGTTCTAGGTCCCATCGTATCGCAAGGTGCCGACTACTGGGGTCGTAAGCCGTTCTTAGTAGTTCTCAGCGCGTTTGGTGGCGTCGGAAGTATTATCGTTGCGCGAGCGGAAAACCTGCCTAACGCCATCGCCGGCTTTTGCGTTATTGGTATCTCCTTCGGTGCTCAGGGCTTGATCCATGCCGTCGCAAGTGAGGTCCTCCCGCGCCGATGGCGCTCCTGGGGGACAGCCGCCGCGCTTGTTTCGTCCGAGTTGGGTCTTGTCTTGGGGTTGGTCGTTGCCGGCGTCTTAAATCGATACGGAGATCCCAACGGTTTCAGGAACTTCTACTACATTACCACTGGCCTATACTTCCTGTCTACGATCCTCTGCATTATTGGCTACAACCCGCCTCCGACAAAGCAGCAGCTTGAAGTCACCAAATTCAGCGACAAGATTAAGCTTCTCGACTGGCCTGGCTACTTGCTGTTGGGTTTCAGCTTGGTCCTATTCTGCGTTTCGCTCAGCTGGTCTCAGAACCCTTATCCCTGGAGCGACCCTCACGTAGCCGCCCCCTTCGCTATTAGCATCGCCCTTGCGATCGCCCTAGTTGTGTACCAGACGTGGAAGCCGGACGGACTGTTCCACCACGGCCTCTTCCAGAACCGTAACTTTGCCGTCTGCCTCATCTGCATCTTCGGCGAGGGTGTCGCCTTCTTTGCCGCAAATACGTACGTCGCCTACGAGGTTAGTGTACTATACACGACAGACTTCCTCTACGCGCCGTTAAGACTCGCGATTGGCTTCGCGACTGGGATGATAGCGTCTGCTGGTGTTGGTCTCTACTCCACATTGACGAAGAAACTGCGCTGGGCAACGTTCTGTGCTTTCGTCACTTTCGTTGGGTTCTTCGCTGGAATGGCTGCGGCGGTTAAGAACGATGACACTGGCGTCTCGACTTGGGGTCTGCCCGTCCTACTAGGTACTGGCTGCGGTATCACCCTCGTGACCCTTGTCGTTGCCGCCCAGCTTTGTGTCCCTCACTCCCTAATCACTATTGCTAGCTGCCTGATGTTGTCTGTCCGTGGTCTAGGCGGCACAATAGGCTTCGCCCTATTCCAAGCCGTCTTCCAGTCACAAGTCAGTCTCTTGGGTGATAATATCGCTCAAGCTGTTGCCGGAGCTGGCTTACCGTCAGGGTCTGTCGCCGAATTCGTCACGGACTTCACTGCACAGAACTCTACCGGCCTATTGGCTGTTCCTGGCGTGACTCCTGAAATCATTGCCGCCGGTACTGAAGCATTCCGGGAAACATACAAGCTGGGATTCTACAATGTCTGGGTCACAGCAGTTGCCTTCATTTCTTTTGCTGCTGTTTGTCAGTTTACCTCCTATCCTACGCGTCTCGATTACTTAGATTGCTAACACTTCACTTCAGGTTCCATTTTCATCTTCGATCCAAGCTCCGAGTTCAACAATCATATCGACGCACCAGTTGAGAAGGTTGAGGAGTTGTACTCTGAGGGTTAAGCAGTAATATATTAGTTAGGCGCTACAATATCACAGGTTCGGGAATTACAAGGTGGGATATTTGATACGGCGCTCGGTGACAAGGGTTAGTTTGGGCTGCTACTTTGAGATACCACATTTACATACCAGACAGTTAGGAATAGAAATAAAGCTAGGATATACATGTAGTCGCTCAATTTTTATGCCATGATTATTGCCTTCGTGTAAATATACATGTAGGTACATGGTTATCTTCGCTTCTAGAGGGTAGGAATAGCGATAATTATAGAAGCTCACAAGCTCACTTTGCCTGTCTTTTAGGAACTGCATATAATTAGATGCTTGCGTAGATCATAGCAAAGGGGTGGCAATCCAATAGTGTTGACTATCAAGGTACCTACATGTAGAGATATCAGTCCTTTAGGAATAGGCTCATTAATACCATGACGCCTAAATTTGTCATATTGAAAGAGAGAAAAGGACAGATGTCGCATCATACGTTCGTGAGATAAGAAAAAGTAGCCTTTGGCCATCCTCTTGCCCTGTTTCTCAGCCCCTGCCGTTACAGTTGGAAGCTATGGTTATAGTACATCGACCAACTCCTGGATGAACCAGTAATAATCGCCTCCCATCCGTTGTCCGTAAAAGTACTGTCTTCCGCTTATAGTGAAAGGAAATTGTACACCATACGGGTTCTTCCAAAAGCCCCCTTGCAACTCGTCTCCCATCTTGCCACCTTCCTGAAGTCGCTGAATGAACCAGTAATTGGTATCCTGGTTCTGGCTATAAAAATACTGATTGCCGTTGATGGAGTAAGGAAACTGCACCTGGTATGCATTGCCCCAGCTGCCATGGTCTGTCTCTTGGCCCATCTTGCCACCGGATAGCAATTCCTGAATAAACCAATTCTTCTCCCCCATATCCTGCCCGTAGAAGAACTGTCTACCGCCGATAGAAAACGGAAATTGGACCTCATAAGCCAAGTTCCAGTGGCCATGTTCGGTTTCATGCCCCATTTTGCCACCGGACAGCAACTCTTGAATGAACCAGTTCTTCTCGGTCATATTCTGTCCATAGAAGAACTGCCTGCCGCCAATAGAGAATGGAAACTGGACAGAATAACCAAGGCTCCAATGGCCACGGTCAGTTTCTTTGCCCATTTTGCCGCCTGGTAGCAGCTCCTGAATGAACCAATTCTTATCCTTGCCAGTATTCTGCCCGTAGAAAAACTGCCTTCCGCCGATGGAAAACGGAAACTGGGCAGAATAGGCGAATTTCCAATTGCCACGATCGGTTTCTTGGCCCATCTTGCCGCCCGGCAGTAGCTCTTGAATAAACCAGTTCTTCTCGCTCATATTCTGCCCGTAGAAGAACTGCCGCCCACCGATGCTAAAGGGAAACTGCACGGCATAAGGGTATTTCCAGCGGCCGTTGGCGGTCTCGGTCCCCATTGGTACCGGTACGGTAAGGTATTTGGCGCGAAGCCCGTCTGCAGACTTGTCGGGTCCCGATAGCTTGGACCAGCTGTCAGGGCCGAGCTGCTTGTCCCGATTAGCCTTCCAGCGCATTGTCCAGACCTCTTTGTTGGGCGGATCACCCTGCCACCCCGTAGCCGGGGCGGGATAATGCATGACGGAAGCCGGATCGTACTTGGTCAAGTTCTGGCTATTGCTCTCAATTCTAAAATTTCCATTGGACTCCCCGTGGACGATATTCTGCCATTGGACGTCGATATATTGGTCTCGATCGCTTCGGGACTGCTCGTGGATCAAGCCGAGCGTGTGGCCGAGTTCATGTAGTGATTTGTATCCGACCTCAACGTAGACGTCCTGCGCTCCGCCCCGCATGCCTAGCGCGCTGGAGCTGGATCCAGATGCTGGATATCGGACGACCAGATAGTCCTTCTCCTTACGGCGGGCGACGAAAGACACGCCAGCCGCGTCCTCCCATTTGTCCATTGCGTCGCGTATAGCTCCCTGGTGTGGATATCCGGACTCGAACTCGTAGGGAATGCGCCTGTACTTCCACAGTGTTACGGATCCAGAAACGGCAACCATGATGGACGTGCTTAGGAGTGAATGTTTGCTTTGAATACCATTAGAATCGCATAAAATGTTTAATCGAGCTTGTGTTATTTGACCATGCTTTAAATATATCTCGTTGCCGTCTATGTGCAGTAGAAGCGGCCCTTGAAGAAGGGTCACAATCTCCGTTTCTATAACGTCAGCCGCATGTCAGCAAGAGAACACTTCCACTTGGCTCGCTCCAATAAGACACAACTGTCTTAGTATCTCAACGTTTCGTCTGCTCTCATGGCTGCATGCTGTTATGACTGCATGTCGTTATGACGTCTTGGCTTGCATCTTCGTCTGACAACTGATGCGCGGAGTGAGCTGAAGAAACGCCAACTACGCCCGGCCGCTGAGGCAAATCCAGCATCTCCGGCTTGCAAATCTTTCTGAGTGGTAAACTTATATATTGGAATCTTGACCGTGTTCATTGGGAGTGATACGGCATGATATTAAATGCTCGTTGGGGGTAGTACAGCATAATATTGGCTGATCGAAGAAGCAAATCTCCCCCAGCTAGTATGCCATGTCGTCGAAGTTGGGTGTTGAGTCTTGACGTGGCGAGGGATTAGACCCGGAAAACGTCTCACCGGTCTCATATAGCACTTCTGGCTGATTTCCCCGTCTGTAGTTTTCGTAAAACGATCGGCTATGCACCTAGTAGGTAATAAAATCAGCACGTACTAACCTTTTCAAAATGTTAGACTCCATCAATTCTGTCTAGCATCGGAGATATCTAACTGAGGCGCTCTCAAACATGAGTGATTCATCGCTTTTCATCGGAGCAGCCCTTCCCTGGCTCAGAGACGCCAATGAAGAGGTGGCTCGCGAGGTCTTCAATAGACTGGACGGTCTAATCTGCACCTCAAATTCACGAAGAGAGCTAGTCATGCGCCCAAACACGGTCTATGATGCCAACCGACGGCCAATATCAGCAGGCGCTGAGCCTCTCTCTCGATGGGACCGTCGACCACCAGGAGTTATCTTCCGTGAGGGGTTCCGACCTCGCGTCGCGCCTGTGGGTATAGAAGATTTCCGTCAAACGGACGATCTTAGTCTCCACCTACATAGATACATCAACGATAACCTGAGGTCCATCTTCGTTTCCACCACCCGACCTGCTCCGCGGAATGCCAGGGATGGATCGGTGGAGATCTGGCGTCCGCCAAATATCGATGGCCGGTACCGATACGAGATATTCGTGTATGGTGGTGTTGATATCCTCGCTACCTTTGAGCGCCAGCGGGAGGTCATGTACGCCGAGCAGGAGGAGATCGCATTTGTCGGGGGAATCAGACCCGGGCTGATCCGTACTGCGACCCAATATGATGACAGAGGCCGCGTTGAATGTGTCTGGTACAATGTGCATTTCAACCCTCTCCTAAATGGCGATCATGCTCCACTCGTTAGTGAACTCCCTGAACTCCCAGAGCGCTTCAACAGCATCCGTTTCTTGGACACCGCCGATCACGACACGGATGACAACCGAGCTCCTGGACCCAGTGACGATGAGCTTCGCCGCAAACGTGAAGCGGAACAAGACGAGGCAGACAAAGACGATGTAGACGAGAGGAACGGAAATTTCAGCCGGTATAAGCTGATAACAGATCCAGGGGCGTCAAGCTTTCTGCCCGCATCCAATGTACGGCGGGCGTGCATGCTTCTTCCCAGTCGCGATGAGGCCGTCTTTTTTGCCGGTACGCGTTTTGTGACCATAAGGCTCAATACGGATAATATCCTGGAGGACACCATAGCCCCCGGCGGGGTGCAGAACATCATGGACGCATGGCCACCTCTGCACGAGGCCCAATTCGTAGCCGTCGATGCTATGCTGCCGAACCCTTCCAACAGCAATGAAGCCTACTTTTTCTTCGAGGAGAAGTACATACTTATCAACCTCGCTACTAGGAAAAAGGTGTTCGACGCGAAGGTTATTGCAAATGAGTGGCCTTCTCTAAGGCAAGTCGGCTTCACTACTGTCGACGCCGCCGTACTCATGGACGACGGGACAGCGTATTTCTTTCGCGGAAACCTGTACGTGCGTGTCAGGGTGAAACCTGGAACTAACAACGACGAGGTAGTTGGGTCCGGTCCGAAACCCATTAGAGGCAACTGGTCGGTGCTAGACCAAGTCGGCTTCGACACCGTTGATGCAATACTGACCAGCCCGCAAGGCGGGAATACTTACTTCTTCAGCGGTAATGATTATGTGAGGATGAAGATTCGACCAGGTAGGTGTACTTTGGATTTGTCCTCAAGTTTGCCATAGACTGACATGTTAATGATACAGAAACTACTACTGACGAGATGACCGGCCCAAGGAAGCCTGTCATTGAGGGGTGGTCGTCTCTTCAGGAAGCTAAATTTTATTAAGCATATAATAGGAAGCATTCCTCTTGATAGTGTTATATGGCTACCGAGGGTCTCTCAGTTAAGTCCGTATCGGAATTAGCTCGGAGGGGCTGATGTCGAGTCCGCTATCTTTGCTTGTAAATCGGCCGCAGAGGTTGAGTTGGCAAAGCAGGATAAGCAAGCGGAGGGGCTATATACCTTGAACGCCTGGTGGTTACAAAGAGTTATTGTGTAGTCCCCGTGGTGGGTAGAAGTCTTTGACTACCTAGTCAGAAGAGAACTCTTCCCCGATTATAGCTGTGGTGAAATATTCGAGATGTGATAGTCCTGACATGTGTAATTTTGAAGAAGGGAATGACTTGAGTTGGACGATAGCCTCAGTTAGGCCGTGTATAGGTCAGAGGCTAAAATTGTTTCGCAAAATGTCCAGCACTCCGTCGATTCCTAGTAGAGGGTGGCTCGCATAAGTCATATTTCGTCTGGTGTACTCGACAAAGCCGTTCTTAGCATGCTCAGCCTCGAGTATTCCACACCGTTTCCGCCACACTGCTCTGGTTATCGGGGTAGAGCACCACTAGTGTGAGGTCGTCAGAGATTTGGACTGTGTGCTGCGGCAGCGACCGGCTTCCGGGCTTGAGACCGGGGATACAGGCATTAGCGTCAGCACCGGCCGCAGAGACGATGGTAAGACTAACTTGTTAACAGCCATTGTGAGTCTCAAGCACTCTAATTTCTTAGTGGCATGAGCGGCTAGTTCACATGAACCAACATTCTCAACTCCTATATGTTACAAGAACTTGACTTCCCTAGCGGGGGGGAACCCAATGAGGTCCAAACTAACGACACTGACCCGAAAGGAGTCATTGCCTCCGCTTCTATCATTTTGTGTCTGTGGGCAATAGCTCACAGTCCGAGCCTCCTCGTCCAAGACCAACTTAGCAGTCCCGTAGCCCGCACCAGCGAAGTAGATCTCCATCCTACGATCATTACCATCCTCCCGAACGGTAACGCCGCTAGCCGGGCTCCGAGAGACCCAGTGAGTTGGTCTAAGTTTGAAAACGCTGGCGGGTATTTGCTCTAGGTCTTCATTGATATACGTATCTTCTCTATCCTCACCCTCTTCCGGGAGAAAGGCGCCGAAGCAAATCGGCGCGCGGTCGCTTGACTTTTCCGGGCCGGAGGCAACTCCTGTGATTAGAAGGCCAAGAGGTTGGCGCCTTGGCACCCGGCTTCTTAGGACGTCGAGCGTAAACTTGCCATCCGGGGTTGAGAAAAGAGCGGAAGGGTTTCCAAGCCGGGCTTCCGGGAGGAAGGTTAGGAGTTGGGCGAGGATGTGGGGATTGAGAATGCTCGCTGTTGGGATATTTTCGAATTTGGGGTCAGGAGGCGGCTGTCGTAGTAGTACCATAGCTTCTTCCTTCGTCAACGTCTCGGAATGCTCGGGGCTGTCTCCATAGTTGGCCAGGAGTGGAGCGAGCAGGCCAGTAAAGCCGGAAAAGATATACGGCTATTCCCAATCAGTACCTGGCTATCGGCTTCAGGGTGGAATAGTAGCATACCAAATGAGAAGACAAGATTCTATTGTATGAATCCCAAGTAAGATTAGGCTCCTCATCGGGTCGGGGGAAAGCGTTTAAAATGCTAGCTACGCATGCGTCCAGTTGCTTCGAATCACGCGTGAGAACCTCTGCTCCACCATCATACGAATATAACTGATTGACGAGCAAGAGCTTAATGAGAGGATCGAATTCATTCCTGGGAATATGGCCGCTGAAGTCCTGAGATCGGGAAGATGGGAGTCTGTGCGCGGGGATGATAGGAGGACCGTGGTGCACCAGTTTTGGGCTACCATTCCAGTCGCGCCATGTATTCCCATCTACAACGAACTTGTGGGCACTCAGAAGGTGTTCGTCATCGGAAGGATCCCTTTCAGGTTCGCCATCAACCGGGTTGTTGGATTCCTCGCCAGGTTCGGCGCGTATCGCCATGCATTGGAATAGGATGCGGCGCAGCCACTCTGCCATCTTTTCCTCCGAACCATAGTCCCCATAGCTGATATCTGCAATAGCACTACCATGTTCCTCATTGCAACGGACGAGGATAATCAGAGCGATCAAAGCCACATCAACGGTTAGATTGGAAGTAGGGAGGTTATGATACGGGAAAGATCCCAGACGTGTCATGCACCGAAAAAGGACTGGACCAGTAGCCGTAAGTGCCGGCTTCAGTTCATCCGGTAAGGTGATACTGAGTATTTTAACGACATCAGACTCACTCCACGCATTAGGCGACGATTCCGACTCGGAACCGAATTTCGTAAACAGCAGTTCAAACCAATCTCGTTGCTGTTTTTCCAGATGATTCTGAAACCAGGATCTAAATCTCTCGATGAATTGGTCTAATAGGTTTTGGTGTCAGTCTGTGCAAGAGGCATGCAATAAGTCTATCGAATCTTTTCTCATACCGACGTTTTCAACTGGCGTCAGCCAGGGAGGAGGCTCTGGTTGTGGTGAAGATAGAAATTGACCCATCTTTGAATTGGGTTTACGCGCGGCGCGAAGCGAATAGTAGGTCTGAAAGAATTACACCTAGACGTAGGTATCCGGTTACCTAAATACTATCCAGTAGCTCTTTGGCTGCCTCAAGTGCTTGTGGAGTGTTGTTGGGAAAGGGTTACAGTAGCATGCTGCAGGATGACGCACTATCGCTTGCTGACAGGGTGCCTAGTACGCCGGCCTCAGGCAGACAGGGGGTAATTCCTCAGCTCCAACATTATAGATCGATATGCCGAATCTACTTCTTAAACGACTCTACCCTTCATCTGCTTGTCCCTAACATTCAAATTCCTCCAAGCCAACACACATGGGATCGTCAGCGACAGGACGGCGCATGCGGCGATACACATACGCTGCATACCCTCGCCGTAGGCGTCCATGATCGCTATCCGCCCAGGTGTCCCCCATCTGTATGACAGTTGCACCACGAGACTCCCGAAGATCTTGCCAGCTTGGTCCTTGAGGTCCGCCGGGAGATATTTCTGGAATAGACCCGGCATACTGTTCGTCCAGACGCCACCACTTACACCCAGTCCAATAGTGTCTCCGACCGCTGTGAATAAGGCGAGCAGCGCAAGGACCATGGCCACATTGGTATGTTCGGCGGCGGCCATGATAGCGATCCTCTCGGTCACTACGAGCGTCTAGCAATAAATTAGATAAGCGCACTGATTAATATTGAACAGGGCCAAGTCTACTTACTCCGGCGCCTATAGTCATCAAAACTTGACACATCGCTACTAACCCGAGGGGCTGCCCCGGCATACGATACTTGATCATCAACCCGGCGCTCATGACGAGCAAGGGAGACGCGATGAGTGCTAGCCACTTGTAGCGATTGGTAACGCGGATCAGGTATCCGACCACAAAGCTCCAGCTACACGAGCCTAGAGTATAAATGTTACCGATCCAGCCCGCATCCTTGACGGATAAGCCGAAGACAACTTGTAGGTGGCTTTGGAAGTACGAATTCCAGCACCGGGAGGCGACGAACATGACGGCGCTTGTAATGCATGCGCCTATGACCGTGCGATCCCATAGCAGGTGGAACGAGACGAGGTTGACCCTGGCATAGTACTTCTCCCAAACACAGAAGGCTATAAGGGAGCAGCCGCCAAGGACGATCATGGTAATAATCGCGGCTGACCTCCATTTATCGGTCTGATACGTAGCTAGTGATAGGGGGAGAATGACGAGTGAGAAACCTGCAACTACGAGAATCATACCGATAACTTGGTGCAGTTAGTTCAAGAGCTCCAGGATCGAGAATTACTTGTAGACTTACCATCAAACTCTATTGCGTAATGCGTGATCGTCTGCGCCCAAGTTCGTCCCGATTCACGAACGGCGGCGGGGAACTGCTTGCGCGCTTCTTTGCGGGTATATAATAGGATCCAGAGAATTGGCACCGCTGATATGGGGAGAATGATTGCTAGAGTACCATAAGCCCATCGCCAGCCGACACCTACAAGGAAGTCCTCAGCGGCAGCAGGTCCAGCAAAGGCGGTTACCAAGAAAGGGGCAGACATGGCAGCCATAAGCAGCGCTCGGTTTCGTAGCTTCGAAGTATCGGCCACGAGAACGTCGAGCACAAAGTTCATGCCATTCTCGCCGACCTGGTAGAAGACCTTCGATATCAAGTGGTATTAGTTACCAAAACAGTATACTAATGTGGATGACTAGTGAACATACCAATGCCGCAGCATACGTCTCGACATTTCTGCTCACCGCCATCAATACGACGCCGAGCGTAGCAAAGCAAGTCATCAACGCGAAGCCTTCGGGTCGACCCCAAATGTCGATAATCTTAGCAATAGGGATCCGAGAGACGCCGCCGAAGATGGATGCTACCACCTGCGCGGTAGTGAGCAGCGAGTGCTTCTGAAAGTCGCTCGTGACATAAGCGATGAGGGAGCCAGACATGTTAGCCTCAAAGGCTAGGACGAAGTTCACGATTAAAAGCCTAGAGACGAATAAGTGATTGGTTCCTTTTGAGATTTACTTGGCTCGCCCACATACCATGCATATGTGATTATCATCATCTTCTTAGACCAGGTCTGTGTGATGGCTTCAATGTCCCGAACACCATCTTGTCCCTCTAGATCTGGGATGTTCTTCTCATCGATATCAAGACTCCCTCGGATGCGTGCGGGCTGAGAGACGACCGGACCAATCTCATCGACTACAGCCGGGGGTAACTGTCTCTGGTATTGGGTGTCAGTACCGACCTCAGGGCAGACTTCAGTCCGCTTCTTCTCGTTGGCATCTGCCATGGCTGTTCCTGCGTTCACTATGGGTAAGATACAAACTTGGCCTAAAGACAGAGATCTGCAGGAACCAAAGCTCAATTAGCTTTGAGTAGAGCAGCCAATATAAGAGGCATGAGAAGCAGGCAATGCAGGCGAGAGCGGAGACACATGGCTCCCACGCTACGGCGAGTGTAACCCTCCATAGAGGAGATCGTCACATATGCTCGCCGCGATCCAGTCTGCCAGTACAGGGTATGCATCGCAGTGCTACTGTAGTTTGGCCGAGATGAAATATCATTGGTGAGAGATGATCTGATAAAATAAGATAACAGAGGACCCCTGGCAACTTGGCGACTAATTTTTATCTGATGTCCTAACTAGACCCTGACCGTACATATACGAGACCTTGATCAGAAGCCTCTAATCTACAGTTGGATTCTATGCCAATGATGATGCCGGTTATCGGTGGTTATGCCCTGTCGCTACTCGATAGAGACAGGATATTTGCCTTATCCCTTGGCCTTCGACTTTCATTCGAGGTTGGTACGATATTGTCGTCTGGAAATAAACAACACAGAAGAGAATTTTTGATGTGAGTTGGGCAGGGACCAGAAAGGTCTCGTTCAATGGTGTTGATATTACATTTCATATTCTGCTGGAACCAGTTGGCTCTTTGGTGAAGCTATTTTGAGTGTTGTAAGTTCTAAGATCCAACTCACCCGGAAGTTTTAGGGAGGAAAAGGGATTAGGTACCTAACATGGACATACCCTGTAGGGAATCCATATAGCGGTGTGGGACATGCCCCGCAGGCCTATGCTTGGGCAACCTTGGAAGTGTGCTCGCGTCGCACCTGAAGCTCTTTAGCAGGTACGTGGGTACCTACTAGGTACATGTACCTACTTCTTCTACATATTTCCCCTTCGTCATCACAACTTCAACTTCACCAACTTTACCATCTCATGGAATTATAACAAAGGCAGATTAGGCGCTCGCCCCACGCCAGTCAAGATGTCTAGGAAACAAGCCAAAGGCGAGTATATCGAGACAGTAAGCTAACCAAGAATCTGCCAATTCAATTGGTGCTCAATTGACGTTTCTCTCCAACATAGGATACAGGAAATAAAGTCTCCCGAAAAGCCATCCTGATCGGAACACAGCACATCATGCTGGGCGGCAAGACGGTCATCCAAGCCGAAGCTATGATACGCGGCGACCTATCCCGTACCGTTCAACCCAGCTCTGGTTCCGGTGCCACCCCCGGTAGCAACACCGCCGTCGCTATTGGCCGCTATTGCTATCTGAGCAAAGGGTGCTGTTTGCGCCCGCCTGGTCGCATATATAAGGGGTAAGTTACCATCTATGTACTTTCGCACTCCAGAGAGTTGCCTTGCTCCTGTAGTCCCTCACTAAGCTTTCGCTTCGCAGGTCCTTCACCTACCTCCCTCTCCGATTGGGCGACCACGTTTACGTAGGCGACAGCGCAGTCGTCCAAGCTGCTACCATCGGAAGCCACGTCCACATCGGCCAAAAAGTCGTCATCGGCGAGTTTGCTATAATTAAAGACTACGTCCGCATCCTCGATGGCACCGTCGTACCACCCAATATGGTCATACCGAGCTTCAGCATCGTTGCTGGCCAGCCCGCCCGAGTCATCGGTGAAGTCCCCGAGGGAGGCCACGAGGCGTTCGAGCTCAGGGAGCTATATAAGACTGTGGGAAACAATCCGCAACCGTTACCTGTCTGATACAACTTTGGCTGGTGCTGCTCCGGAGTACTTCGCGGAGCTTTAAACGATATGTCGCGTTGATAGATCGCATTTCGGGCATAGTACAGTCATTACCTGTTATGATTGATACTACTGCCCTCAGATTATATTACGACCTCCGACCTAGCCGTCTGGGCCGGGCACGGGGTGGGGCGGTATGGGGGTGGATGGCGGTGGGGGCTACGGCTGGGCTACGAAGAAGGGCCAAGTTGCTAATATCACTGAACAGAAACCGCGCTGGATTCGGAGATCGCTCGAAGTTATATTGTCCAGCGAATACCTAGGAACCAGGATGGGACTTGAATATGTCTGGAAGGTACGAATTCGCGGGCATAATCAATATGACGCGCCCTCGGTAGGAAGAGAGCTACCACGTGCTCACGCAAGTTAGCATCGGGATGTCGTCGAAGGAGCTGATAATATTTAGGGTGTTCCAACCCTGAGATGGCGCCAGAAGCAGCAGAGAGAGTAGAAGATTGAATGAGTCTTCAATAGAGATACCCAGAGATACATGGTTTGCAATTCTGAGTTTTGTCCAGCCATCATCTGCATTGCTGCGCAGCGAAGGTACGCCACGTCAGGGAATTCTTCCACGTGATTCAGGCCCGTCGCCAGATGACCCTCCCATTCACGAGGGCGATGGCTCCAGGCACTGCCATCGATATTCCGCCGGCGTGGAGCAGAAACTGCAAGTCCCAGTACAGTCCGACTGTTGAACACAGGCTTGGTTGCAGGTCGCCTCCGGAGAAAGTAGTGGATTTCCCAACAGAGGCGTCTAGTTACGTTTAACGTGTCAGCTCTCTCTGCTCCGCGCTGTCCTGGTCGAGCACATCGTTACTCACCGCCGATGCGGTTTGGAGAACCGCAAGACCGAAAGTAGTCAACGAAGCGATGGTGAACTTCATCTTGTCTCGTCAAAGGTTACGTTAGGTCGCGTTGTCAACGTAGTACTCATGATATCGTAGAATCTACTCACCCGGCATTGCCTACATTTATAGAATTTCCCGCCTTGAACTACCCCATACCAATGATGTTACAGTTGATGTTGTCATTACGTTACCCCGACTTTCTCGCCATATCTATACTAAGCGATTGGCTTGGAGTTACCAATGGAGAGCTGCTGTCGAACCAATAGGTTAAAACCATCGGCCTGCATATTAATACGAAAGAAAAAAACTCCCGATATAGGGGTTATGTCGCGACAGTTTATGCTCCCACGCAGTATAGCCCCGGATTATGAGACAACTATACTACGTTGCGAGACCATATGCTCAAATCACCTTCTTCATCTAACGCGCCATTCTCTCTCGTTTTCCTAAGAGGTCAAGAAGTACTAAGGATTGACCCCTATAACGGTTTCCATAGAGTTGCGCTCTCACTAGCGTTACACGAATCCACACTTCGGCGTGTCGTGTCACTTCAATCAACTTTCGCAACTTTCACTACAGGCTATTCAATTCTCTACTTGTCTATTCTTTAACTGAAATAATATCATTTAAACTCGCTACTCCTATTCATTATTCTGAACTTCATAGAAGGACTGAGTTCAGGTACTTGCGGAGTTATCAATTGAATTTCTTATCATTTACCGCTCTACCCTATTCTCTCTTCTAAGACCTGTACGCCACGCAAGGGATGGCATTAAATCTGGTTTTATATAAGCCAAGATAACCTCATTTCATGCTCTGTTAGAAAACTATATAATCCTGACAGTAAACTCGCTCAACGTAATGAAAGCGATCCAAATGACAAGTCAGTTTCTTGATTCAGATGAGTGAAGATCAGCTCAGCTTCAGTAAACCCCGATTTGTTAAAGCCGAACTGACAGGGAAACTTATGAGGGTCCAACGCGTCGCTATGCTACGACGTTGGCCTGTGTCAGTAAGATCAATGCTTACCTACATGTACTTGCAAGGAGCCTTACCGGACTAACCGGCATACCGAATGGCATTTCAGACGTGAATGAAAATGACGCGACGAGGTTATTTGATAATGTTAAAACCACTCTGCGTACTCAATCAACATGGCAAGCATACTCAAAGACCAGATTAATCTCAAGCAGACGACATCTCATACATACACTGCCTCTTCTCATCCCGATTGGTCGATTGGTCCCGGTGTGTTACATTTTCACATGCTTTAAAATAAGCCGAAAGCGTTCGCTAATCTTCACCTCCTAGCTCTACACGGCGGATGCGTAGCCGCCGTCCTCCACCACGCCGCCGCAACGCACCTAAGTACAACGCTAGCGGCGCAGAACCAACCAGACATTCAAACGATCCACTACGAGTTCCTGCGCGCGTGCGAGCTCAGCGACAGCGCGATCACCGTCACGGACCTCAAACTCGGCGCCGGCACGAGCGTCCTGCAACTACACCTCTCGCAAGGCGGGAAGCTCCGAGTCGTCGCGCTAGCAACATCCACCAACTTCGAGAAGCCAGCGGGCCCCAGCGCCCCTACACCATGGACCCTACACCCACCTCCGAAGCCAATCCCCGATTTCGCGCTGGCAGAGGCGCAGAAGCCGGAACCAAACTGGATCCCCGGCCGCATCGTCGGCGAGATCATCCCGGGGAACCGCCGCATCCTGTCCCTAACGCCGCGTGACGGGCCGGCCGAAGGCCGCAGCGACGTGTGGAACCGGTTCGCGGGCGCCGAGCGCATGGACGCGACGTACCTGGCCATGATGGTGGACTACTTCCCCTCGCTGTCCGACACGCTGCTGCGCACGGGCGGGCTCTACGATGACCACCGGAACTACGCCATCACGTCCTCCTGGGCGCGAGAACACCCGGGGGTCCCGGCTACGATACCGAATTCGCTGCGCGAGGCGCTGAACGAGACGCTGTTTAATCACACCGTGACGCTGGATATCGAGTTTAAGAGGCGCCTGCCGAAGGAGGGGGTGAAGTGGGCCTTTACGAGGGCGGCTCCGAAGATGCTGCGGGATGGGCGGATGGATTTGGATGTTACGATATGTGATGAGAAGATGGAGGTTCTGTGTTTGTCCCGGCAGTTTATACTTGTTCTGGATGGGAAGAGGAGGTTTAAAGAGGGGAAGAAGAAGGCCGTCCTTTAGAGGCGGAGTTATATTGCACATGCTCGAAATCCGACACCCACTCACCATCTCGGGTATTTCAGCCAACTCATTCATCCACCGGAACGAATAGCAGCAGTGCAGTCTTTGGATATTGTAGATTAGTCCATGGCAGGAATGCATACATGTACCTAGCATATACGTATGCCTACCATACATGTACATATAGTACTCAGGCTATGTCTATCGAGTACTAGGTACGTAGTCATGAAGCCGGCGAATTGTACGCCCCTCGTAGATAATAAGGTGCTTGCAAGTCTAAAGAAACTCGTCTAACCCAGCAGCCAGTCCAGTAAGAGTTTTGAAGACGTAGCTTCGGGGTGGTGTGGCAAGGCTAAGTCTAGTCCACCCCTATTCACCATGTTAGCTGATCTAAACCCCTGAGTCATAAGTTACGGAATACTATACATATATGTAACCATAAAAGGCTCAATGTTTAGTGTAGGTAGAATACTGAGAATCTCTTATCGGTCCACTTGAGGTTGGATGTACTAGTCGAAGAGCCATGCTACCGGTTTCCATGTAAGATGCCGCTATCTAGAAACTTCATTTTTTTTGTTGAAGCAACGTCCGATGTCACTTGTTTGCTTCATTTAGACCGCTCATTTCGTTTATTACCTAAAGCTTCCGTTGAGTAAATCATATATCTAGAGCCAATCCAGTGAAAAGCCTACAGATCGCTTTCGTTTTAAAAGCATAAAGTCGTTATTTCTAATAGTCTCTATTTGATATATTGATACACCAGTACACCTTTTTGAGCCTGTATCTTAGACCTTGGGCGCCATTGACAATCTCCTTGGCTTCGACTTCCATTTAATATATCTACGCGGAACTATTTGCAACCACATGATTGCTGGTAGAGTCGTATTCAAAGGGGCGTGGCTGATACTTTCTACCTATTTGAATGAAGAAAGCCGCAGGCAGTATCCCATGAATTTGTAGCTTCCCAACTTATATGTAATACATACTTTGGTCTTGAACCTCACCAGTCAAGCTTCTTCACGTAAGTTGAACTATATGGCTTGTCCAGCCACGGTATGTATTCAGTCAAATGTATAACTCCCATTAGTTTATGGTCCCAGTTGGAAGTCATGGAAATCTAGGAAACACGAGGTGCCATGGAGCGTTATTTGATAACAAGATTTCGGCCTAGACTCTACGTACTGTCATTATACTATGCGTTTTCATTATCCATATTCTGTCCCTAACCTATCTGAAACCTTCGTGTTTTATGTTATATTCCGTCTCTTGTTGACTACATATTCTATTTAAGTTGGATTGTGAGGATCTACCGTGACGCTGATACAGCGTTTGCACTATAGTTAGATAAGCTTTCTCTGCAAGAAATCCTGCGATGAGTTTCCTATTTGAAAATATAAAATAAGATGTGAGGTTAGTAAACAATCACTTGACCACATATCTCAAAATATCAAAGCAGTTGAACGTCGCACCCAGACATCCGAAAAATTCAGTACTAACTAGTCGCAAAGCTCTTTGACGTATAATTAGTAGAGAGGCGCTCAAGAACTCTCTCGTGAACCAATATCTCCTCGTATTTACTATAGTGCCCATTTTTACCTCCTACCGTCGTTTGTAGCTGTGAGTCCGCCAGCTACACCTCTCGCATGACGAATTCATGCAGATAACTGATATCAGACTTTCCATGGTATGCACTCGTCGATGTTCCAGGAGACGTTACACCAATTCAGAAACAGCTTTTGGTTTCACTTATCTATTACATGCCTTGGAGCGTCAATGGCACTATTATATGTGTAAGGAACGAAAATAGTCCGCATGTACTTCATATACGCCAGGATCATCCTATTCGAGATTCCACGGCGCCTGGTTTGTGGCTTGTTTGGCAAACGGCCACCCCAAAGAACCCTATTTGCCAGAAAGGATAAAAATGCGCAGCCTGAGCCAGTGGAACCGAAGGGCCAGTCGCAAGAACGAGCCAGGGGGATAGCAAAGCTGGACTATCTGGAGTACACGTCGATGGGACGAAACTACTCACGTGCGACCAGAGGGAAGCGAGACCGGGTCTGTGGGCTTGCCCCCCCCCCCCCCCCCCCCAACACCGAGCCAGACGATGCGGGGAGGGATGCGAGCAAAATTCAGGGGAACCAGGCGGGCATTGATATCGTAAGCCGGATGACATAGGAGTGAACATAACTGGATACATAAATTCATAGTCTTGGAGGCCTCTATGGTATGAAGGTGTCGAATGATTTTGCCACTACGCTAAAATGTAACTATTACGCGGACAACTGATTTTGCATATTATATAGTATATGGGACAGTAGGCATTATGCTTATGCCAGAAATGACATGTTGTGACCTGGTAGTGAGCTCCGTATATCGAAGTTAACATACTTGGAACACAGAGTGCAATAGCAATAGTGCGTATATATGTCCTTATGAAGCAGAAGAAGTGTATAATACAAGAATACATGTAGGCAACAGATTGGGTTCTGACGATAGACTTACCAATCACGCTCTATCATGATGAAGCTTGCCGCCATAAGTTCTTAACAATTAAGAAGACCACCCGGAGGCAAGTCCCCCAGCCCTCCTGAGACACCAGCCTACCTTGAAACGCAATGAGTCATCCATGTTTCTCTACTTCAATGCCAGCACATCTAGGGCCGGTCTCTATACGCGTTTGGTAACTATAGAAACACCTATGAATAGAATAGTCCAGGTGTGGTCCAGGTGTGGTCCAGAAAACCAAGGTTCAGTTCTCGTACAAACTGTAAGATATGCATATACTCCAAGATTCACGTATACGTAGACTCGCGGGGACAAGGCGATGGGCGGAGTGTCTCCACATGCCATAATAACTTGACGTTCGGATTATTGGATGACATCTCACAGTCGAAGATGCGAGAGGAAAGTAAGGGTGGCCCTGTGGATCATCAGATCATTTTAGATGTGACCGATTCTCGAATCTTAGGTGAACACATAAGCAGAATGATCTAGTCTAGAAGTTATCACCTCGTTTACATTAATAATGCCCGTCCTAGAACCTCGGAGCCCCTGATACGGAGTCTAATTACAACTGTTAGCTTCTAGGTATGCAATCGCTTCTCTCCATACCCGAGCTAGTACGTATGGCGATGAGTCACCTCCAACGTTTAGATCATCGGTATTCCTGGAACATTTGGACGTAGACATCATTTGATTGGTAAAGAACGCGATGGAGGACGTAAACAGAACCTGCAGCAGGCCGGCATTGCCTGGACCGTCCGAAGATGAATATGGTCCTTAACGGGGACAACTACGCCAACTGCAAATATAACTCGTCTAGTTCTCTACGACGTATCCTATGAGTGAATCATATGCCTTTGATAGCCAATATCAATGTCAACCTGCGGCTGCGGCAAACCTGGAGAGGTTGGGCTATCTAAGAGAACGCCTGGCGCGCTCCGCTAAGGCGGCCCTTTACGCGACCCAGCTGCACGCTCGAGGCGGTGACAATCGCCTTCGTGCTATCTCAGCGTATAGACGCCCTCTGCTATCGCAAGACCTAATGCACGAGCCGCATCCGTCCCGCCAGACGGCTCGGGTATTCCAGGCGAGCCCGCAGCTGTCGTTGCATTCTAAGCGCGGTCAGCCAGCGCGTCTAGGGACCAGGTATACTTGCGCCGCTAGCATAGACTAAGAAGGCAGGTTTGGAATGTAGCACAGGATATGCCTGACGGCCATTTGCTCGGTGTGGTGCAGAGGGCTGCGGAAGCAAGGAGATGCAGGACGCCGATACGAGTTCCGTGGCAAAATATCTAGAGACACGGCCAGGCCGGAATGCGTCGGTTGCCCCGTGAATGTTTATGGAGAAGCATCCACCAGGCCGCGCTCCTCCGCAGTGGGACGGGTGTGTTGATTGCCTACTGAGCTTGCATATGACTATTTGCTCCAAGTCGGAGAGATTCGCTGGACGTGCCGCATACAACGCGAAGATGGTTGATCTTGTGTTCTCCAAGTCTCCCAGAGAATGGTGGCAGTACAAGAATTACTCCAGACGTAACGGTGTTATGTTGTCCAGGAACAGACCAGACCAAGTACCATATCAACAATCGAAGTGACAGGCAAGGATGAAGTCACTGGGTTTAGGTACTCGTCCCAAATTCCCGGATTGTGATGACTACCTATGCCCCCAAGCTCGGCCGTATGAAGAGTGACGTGAATATCGAAAGATAATTAAATAAAAGGTGGATACTACCAGCAGGAGGATCATGATGCTCGTTAGTACGTGTACATGTAGGTACCGGTAGTCTGAGCTTTAGAGATGTACTTGAGGTAATATGCGAGATGAATATACTTACCATAGGGCTTAAGACTCGAGGCTCATTTTGGCCCATGCTTTGTTATTGCTCTCCCTGCCTATACCAAGAGATTTCTGGGAATTTCGTCTGGATCCGAGGATCCGAGGATTCGGTACTTCGTCCCGTACTTTTCCGCTCATGGGGAGGAACCGGAATGTACCATCGTGAGGATGGTAAACCTAGCAGAGATCCAAGAGTTCGAGCCTCAGCTTGATCAAGGCGTGTTTCATCAACACCTGGGTTTACATGATTAGTCACCCCTTTTTTTTGCTTCTGGATGATTTTGATATCAAGGTCATTTTGCTTTTGGCCTCAAGGTGGTATCGAAGGATCGACAAATAGCCCGTGGTATGGTAGTGTTGAAAAAGGGGGATTGAAAAGTACGCGGGTACTTTCGTAACCTCTTTGGGAATAAAAGGCCCTAAGTGACCAATGAGAAACAAGACATGGTTCCGTCTGTGCCGTAAACCCCGCTAGAAGGAACATAAAACAAACATAGCGAACTCACTTGAAACGAAACATCTCCTGAAGTACGTACCTGGGCACATACTTTGTATCTAGCCCTACAGCCCCTATTAGTGTGGTCTTATGTAAGTTCACTGCATATGGAGAGGATTATTCATCTCATCTTTGCATATATGCTAAGCTTTTTCGAATGATTGCTGCCAGGGTCTAATATAGATGAGAAGTGAGAAATGATAATGGAGCTGTTGTTCCACAGATCAGGGCAATATCATAGTTACGATCTTGGGTTGACAGAAATAAATGGCCTAATGGTTTTGTTGGGAATAAACTTGGAGCTGGCATCTTCGAATAAACACATTGTTGAAACGAGTTGTTTCGGCTTGCATAGACCTACAATGCATACACAACCTTGGAAATGTGCGATCAAAATGCGTACAAAAATGCGAACGTTTCCACGTTGTCTTATCTAAGCGAGCATAGAAGGCTTGATAGAACTTTTGTTACTTCTGGAATGTCAGAATGCATAGTTCATTTCGGTTTGCTATTCCGAGATACCATTCTTCTCTGCCTACGGTTCCTAGGTTTCGTTTCAGCAGGGTCAAGCTCGCATCTTTCTGCCAAGGAAACTTGGTCAGTAGGAATTCGGATTCGAGGTAAGTCCCGACTGGCTGGTAGCCACGTGCTCTAACCCGGCTGTCTACTCCGGAGGATTGATAATGACCGCCGGACGGTGCCTGAACTCATAGCTTGGTACCATGCGTTTAAGGGGCACAGCAGTATCAAGAACAACGATGTTGTTATGGTGTGCGTGTGGCACAAGCTCATTCAATACGACACCGACTTCGGCAGATATCTATCATAGAAGTGTAAAGTTGGGCTAAAAACATTGGATGGATTTCTCTTAGGTGTCTGTTTGCACTTGTAATGGGGTTCACAGGTCTGGGCTTGTATTTTTGGTGGTGGCTTCATTTTCGTCACTTCACTAATATTAGATCGCGGGCATTGCAGTTGAAATTATGACAATATCATGCCCTATAAGACTCCCCAAAAAATAATACCTTCACATAGAATTTTCCATCTGATAATTGCTGTTCATTTGAATGCCACGTTACTAGCTAAGAGCATCAAGTCTCATAACATGGAGGACTGTTTCGAAACTATCGCTTGGTCTTAAATGTAGCTGATAAGTGTTTCTACTAGGTAAAGAAGGTGACACTGTAGGGTGTGTATACACGGCGCCGACAGTATTCGAGACGCTATTGATGTGTTTGGTAGTACTGAATATGACCCAAAGTAAGGAGACGATGAAATACAGGCTAAAAGAGCGAGACTGGATGGCACATATCGTAGTCGCATAGGTCCTCGGGGGACACAACAGGTATCCAAGGTTCATTTTGGTTTAGCAGGATATTTAAGCAATTCGGAAGGATTGCCGATAGAACGCCTCCTGTTCACCATTAGACCCTGATAATTTTGTAACGCAGAGTATCAAAAAGAAAGAAGCGTATTTCTCGTTTGATACTAAGGGCGTTCTTCGTCTGAAATTCGGATCCAAAACACCCTGACTTAACTTATGGTACTACTAAATCTGGGAATTCCAAGGAATCTCATCGACTTGTTCGACGCGGACTTTTTGTCTCTACTCCACTTCAGCCAAGCCCTGTCAATCCAAGACACACTGACCTCCCTTCCCGGTCAAGATGACTGGGGGTCGCTATGAAGGTGGGTAGCAAAGCAGCGGGAGGTCGCCTATCCAGCCAGTCAGAGGTCTTGTGGAAATGAATTCTCATCCAACCCCCTGCGGCTCGCTACTGTAAATGATATGTCAGGTATGAATATCGGCCACTGAGCAAATCACAGCGGCAGCGGTTGGCATAATAAAGGTCCTTTAGATAGCCGCGCCCCTTGTCGGAAAGGCGCTGGTGCTCAATTAATTTGACGGCAGCCAACATGAACAAGACACGCTTTTCTTCTCCAATTGCTTTGGCCTTCTTTCCCAGGCCATTCAGCTTCATGTCCTTTTCTTGTTTACCTCTTCGTGTGCAACAGTCAAGTGATATTGTTATGAGATATGTATGGTGGTACGTATGACAGTCGTCAGTTCGCATTGTTATGGATCTTTGAATCCCTTGCAAACTGACCCAGATTCCGGAGTCCAATTTACTCTGAGCTCAGACCTGTTGGCGGTCTTCGTCGCGTCAAAGAGTCTGGAGCTAAAAACAGGAGGATTCAACGCCAGCTTAGTTAGTTCGTCTACCAGGGGAAACCCATTGCTAGCCCCTCCCCCTCTATTAGACAAGCTCTCGATCAAGTGAAGCTAGAGGAGCGTCTCTCCCTCGTCTGCGTGAATAGCTTCGCGCAACTCTCCTGCTGACTCGAGTACTCGACGCCGCTATGCAAGCTGCACAGCAAACCACCTGGCGGCGAAATAGAGGATGACGCCTACATGAATATATGCAGTAATCTGTACTACCTTACCGAAGCGGACAGTGTTCCGGGTCAGAGATGCAGTTGAGATCCTCGTACGTACTGTCACTGTTGCTTCCGCTGCTGTAGGCTGTAGGTCGAGAAGCCAGAAAAGCAAGCATCTCATCCACCCCGACAGCCCCGAGCTGCAGGGTCAGAGGGTCCTAGCTCTCAATAACACCCCAGCTCCATGGTGGATTAGTCCCCATAATGTAAGCCCGGTCGGGTCAGCCCCAGAGACCCAGACTAGAAGCCCAAGCAGGGTCGACATTTCTGTACCAAAAAGCCAACCGCCGCTCTGCTGCTGCTTAGGAACATACCGGTATTCTCCCATCGGCTGCCACGCCGTTGCTAGCATTGACACTATAAACGCCTTTCCGGTGTTTGTCATCGTTGTCAAGGGTCAAAGTACCTTAGGCTGCTACCCTTGACCATGCTGTTGAGATACCTGCAGGCTAGAGCCAGGATATTACTGCCATGCAGGCAGTAATAGACGAGGTACATACGACCCTCGCCCTCAACCTCCATTTCCACCAGGCAGATCTACATACATGTAGTACTACGATGTACTGTATTCCAAAGGTAAGAGTATAGGTTGGATATAAACTCAAGTCGGCCCCCGAGCCAAGCTCACGATATCAACACCATCGTTTTCATCTCTATCTCCTTCACTCTCCGTTTCCTGCATACGCTTTCCGCATTCTTAGCATTTCATCACTTTTTGGTTTTGGCTCGTATTCTTACAAATTTGTCAATTTCGTCTATCGACCTTGTCAAATCTCGGCTCGGGAAGCCCTTTCACTCGCTCTCATCTTGCATTCTGCAGCAGACCTGGAAAAATACCACCGTACGCGCATACATACAAAATACATACTACTACTGCTGCTGCTATTTCTGTTCTAAGCGCCGGCCTGCCACTCACCCACCACCACCCACAAGACACGGTCTCGGTCTCGGCCAGCTAGGAAACAATACACCGTCCTCAGCTACCGCCTGCGCCACCCTTGTAATTGCGGACGTACCTTTGTGCCTGTTCAGTGGTTCTCGTCCCGTCTTGCCTACAGCTATCCAGCTGTCTTATAATATTCTCTTGGGGGCCTTTCCGTGTCAATCCCACGTCTTTTTTTACTCGTTCAAGAATAACTGAACGAACCGTCAAAATGCAGTTCAAGAGCTTACTTGCCTTGTTCTCGGCTCTGGCCCTCACTTCTGCCTCTCCTCTTCGTCGTAGGTGCAGCAGCAACGATACGGTCCCGACCCCTACTAATCCGGCTCCTCCCCCAGCGGTCACTGCTCCTGTTTTGCCTACGACTGGTTGTAAGTTTTTACTCTTATAAGTGAAGTGCCTAAGACTAGACTAACACCACCACAGCCGGCACCCAACTCGCGGGCCCCGACACCGCAACACTCAAGCACATCCTCGTCGGCCACGGCATCCAGAACTACACCTGCTCCGCCGCAGGCGCCAACGCCTCCTCCTTCGGCGCGCTGGCCGTGGTCTGGGACATCACGGCGCTGTACCCGGGGTCCTCGCCGGCCGCGCTCTCGCAGGCCGACTTCACGGGGCTCACCTCCAAGGTGCTGCGCACGACGCCGATGCCGCTGAACCCAGCGGCCTCGGGGCTGGGGGCGGACGCGGCGACGCCGTTCCCGGCGCCCGCGGATCTGAGCGTGGAAGGCATCCCCGCGCCCATGCGGTTCCTGGGCCACCACTTCTTCGACACGGCCAACACGCCGACGTTCGACCTGTCGGGCGCCGCCGACGGCGAGCTGTTCAAGGGCAAGCGGGACGCCGGCGTGGCCGCGCCCAGCGACGCGGATAAGGGCGTGGACCCCGCCACCGGCGCTGTCGACTGGTTGCGCCTCAGCGACAAAGGCACTAGCACCGGCGTGAGCCTCGTGTACCGCGTGCTGACTGCCGGCGGGAACCCCGAGCCCTGCGCCGCGGCGGGCACGAGCCAGAGCGTGCCGTATGCCGCGCAGTACTGGGTCTATGCGAACTAGGTAGACTACTTGACTACT
Organism: Hypomontagnella submonticulosa; assembly: GCA_022984865.1. NCBI lineage: Eukaryota > Fungi > Ascomycota > Sordariomycetes > Xylariales > Hypoxylaceae > Hypomontagnella > Hypomontagnella submonticulosa. Next base: position 156,475 of record JAJKLF010000004.1, on the reverse strand, counting down.
GGACTGAGGAAGTTGTGGCACGGCACGTACGGAAGTAAGGAAAGGAGGGACGCTATCTATCTAGAAGAAAGAAAAGGGATGGGCTGGGCGGCAAATTTTGACAGGGCGTTTCGGATGGTTCTTGCATGCTTTACGCAGTGCTTTACTTAGGGCTACAGGGGAATCAATGTCTATCGGGATACGTTGGTTTGGCTTGGTACTTGGGCGAAAGGAAGGAAGCCGACAGGTACACAGCATACGTTCTCTGGGCGGTGGTTTCTGCCGCTGCTGCTTCTTGTTACTAGATTTTTATTTACGCTTCGTTGGGTCTCTTGGTGGTTGCGACGGATGGATGGCTACTAGTAAGCTTCAACAAAGTTGTCGATGATGTTGGTGTTGATGCTACTACTGCTGTCTACGAACGTCGCAACGTGTAAAAAGCAAGGCAGGATATACCCCCCGTTTCCCCTTATTTTTTTTTGTTTCCTCCTTTCTTACGACACCTCGCTCCTGGTGCGGAAAGCGAATGTATGTATCTATGTACGAGGAGCGATCTGTTAGAAAATTGGACGATATTCACATCAATGGTCTCTCTCTGACCTAAGTTCTACAGAACGGAGGATGATCCTTTTGCCTCTGTTGCTAGTAGGCGCTCTCTACATCTCAGCTACCCGCTTAGAACTTATCCTTCTTCCTCTCAGTGTTTCCGCGATACCAAAATCGCCCCAAACATTGTGTGCACTCACCGAGCACCGGTTATACTCACACACACCGAGACCCCCGGCGCACTCGACACATACACAAGCATGTACACCGGGAACACGGCGGCTAAAAGCCAGTAATTGCGTGGGCGATTAACTTGTAACTCGTCATCTCTTACTTACATGTACTCACTCGCCCGGTACGAGAATGTCGCGACTCCGCGGGGACACATGTGTGCCGACTTATCCAGACCCCATCGCGAAATACATACCACAAGGGACGCAAGGTGCGTACCTGTATATTCTTGAAACATGAAACTACATGTACTCACTCCGGCCGAGAGCAGCATGAGCAAATAAACTCGCGCGGATTTAGGCGAGCAAACATGCGGGAGATGGGTAAGGTGCGCAATCTCCAAGATTCATTTCCGTCCGTTGGAGCCATAATTCCAACGCCATGTCAATACGTCCATAGCATTAATCTTAAGTTGAGGTATCATCCATGTTCGTTAATTCGACGCCGTGGAGGTCTTGTCTTTTTCTTGTTTTGAGAGATTCATCATAACCCATGAGTTGCGAATTAATAGTAATATTTTGGAGCCCTCTTGGCCGGCTGGCAACAATAAGTAGAACACCTTCCTTTTCCTCTCGTCGTCAAAGTCTCTCATTCGCTGAGACGTACGTCGTCATCTCGCCTACCTCCCGGGCGCGTCGCCCAATCTACTCGCCTTGGCCATTCCAAAAATAGATCATTACCGGATAGGTACACATCCGAACGCGCTTCCAGAGGCCGCATCTATTCACCACCATAGATATTCCGTTCTTCCAATTTTTCCGTCATAGTAACCGTACTGCTGTATTGGATAACCATATTGGTTTTTCCTCATGCACGCCTTCGTTATCTCCATGGCTGCGGTCGTCGCCTGAGCTTGCTGAAGGTAGTAGAGATTCTATCTCCTACTAGCATCTAGGCCACCCTGCAATTCTCCCTCCAATCCCATCTGGTCCATGTACTCCTGTGGTCGAGGGTCCTCGGCTTTCCATTGGTTGTTCCCACCGCTGGGAATCGGAACTTGACTCGCCGGTGCTTGCGGTCCGCCCGTCTGGCCCACGCTTCCCGGCACTGTCCGGACCAATTGTCGGAAACGGTACACCTCGTCCTTGATCATCTCACGCATTTGACCGACGTCATCGACAACTTCGAAGTCGAAATTGAACGTAGTCGGGCAATCAGGCTCGTCGGATGCGTCATGCCAGATATGCAAGTACGGGTGCTCCAAGGCCTGCTCTACGCTGATACGCGAAGAAGGGTCGAACGCCAGCATGCGGTCAAGGAGATCCAGCGCATCGGGGTTGGCGTTGGGGAATAAGGTAGGGAAAGGCTTCTTAGCCATGTATGGCAGGTTTCGAACGTATTCCTGGGCGCGCGAGGACCCGATTCGCGAAAGAGTCTCCTCGTTAGGAGTTCCGAGGATGTGAAGGATCTGGTTGAGCTGGTCGACATAGTCGCGTCCCTTAAAGAAAGGTCGTCCGCCGAGTAGCTCAGCAAGAATACATCCCACAGACCAAACATCAACTGCAACTTGTTAGTCGTCTTTCTAGAAGTAATAAAAAAATTGAGGCTTTGACGCACTAGCTTTGGTATAACTCTGGAAGCTCAGCATGATTTCAGGCGCACGATACCATCGTGTAGCAACATATTCGGTCATGTAGCCAGCATTCTCCTCGGGATCGACCGAGAAACCACGAGCTAGACCGAAATCGCAAATCTTCAGCTCACAATCTGCATTGACCAGCAAGTTACCCGGCTTCAAATCACGGTGTAGGACGTTCGCCGAGTGGATATACTTCAAACCGCAAAGAATCTGGTAGATAAAGGATTGGAAGTGGGCGTCGGTAAGGGGTTGGCCTGAACGGATGATAGCAGCCAAGTCGCACTCCATTAACTCTGTATAGCGAATTAGTCAGTGCATCGTCCGCCGCGGCATCACTTTTATTTCCCATACCTTCGTATATGTAAGTTTCGTTGAAGTTATCCGGTCGAGGGATGTCCATATCGAACAGACATGTGATCTATGTATTCAAGTGGTATCAGCTCTCCATATCTTGACAATAGCCGCGAATTCGAAGACGCAGGTCTCGCGGCGAGGTGGGGTCATGTCTTACGTTGCGATGGCCGCGGAAGTGCTGCAGAAGCTTGATCTCGCGCAAGGCGCGCTTGGCCAAGATCTTTTTGCTGAAGACATTGGTGACCTTCTTGACGGCAACGCCTTCGTTTGTCTGATTGTTCACGGCAGCGCTATTTGTGAGAAATTGAGGTCAGCAACGGCTGGTTCTACCTACAACATCACCGAATAAGCTAAAAATTAGGTTACCCACCAGACAATACCGTAGGCTCCCTGTCCGAGCTCCTTGGTAACGGTGTATCGCTCATCGACGATGAAGTCTTGGTTGAAAACCTTGAAGACCTTGCGTCCCTGTAGATCGCCCATTGTGTAGTCCGAGCGTATGTATCGCTAATTATTATAGGGTGAAACTCGTGGGTTTGCGCTTCGGACCGGGCTCGGCTAGTCGGGGTCGGTCACGACTCGAGTCACTTAGTCCAAGTTTGTACGTTTAGCCACAAACAAAGATCGGAAAGTCAATTGGGGTCGGGCTCTGAAAGACGGACGGAAGCTTAATATCCAAGAACCGAAAGGTAAATGGTCTATGGCAAAGAAGGACGTCAACAGTTGAGTTATAAGGTAGAAAATTATAGTGAGTGAAGCTGACGAGAGACAGGCAAGACGAGAGGGAGCCAAGAGTAAGCTGATGGATGTTTGATGTGATTTAAAAAAGAGACGACCTGACAAGGTACCGAAACAAACTGCTACTAAACAAAGTAACGATCAATGGATAAGTAGCTCCAAAGGGGGTTAAAGTAATAGTTTTGCGAATAACAAGACGAGAGTTCCGAAGATGGAACAGCGACAATGATATGCGATGTCTATAAGCCTTGACGGATAACAGTGAAAGCGACGGTAATATTTGATTGATGATGACAGGGGAAAGAAGGCCAAAATGTTTAAAGATAAAAATAACAATAAAAAGGCTGTCGTCGGTCGGCTATGCGCTGTGTAACTCAAAACAGGAAGTCGGCTCGAGGAAATAGGAATAGCACTGAAAGGTGAGGAAGGCGAAAGGAGGGGAAATCTGGCAAAGTATGGCCATAGAGTCCAGGGGATTGGAGGGGTCGCGAGGGGCCAACCCCTGGTACATTGTACCTCACCAGCAAGGGCAAGCCTGGGAAGTACATAGTAACCCAGTCGAGGCTGCGCGTATCAAATTGGTCCATTGGTCCATTGTGCCATGGGCAATGCCTGCCATATGTCGGCATGTCCCCCGCAAACCTAACCAGACGTAAGGCGCGATACGGCGATAACGACGGTCGTTGGCTCTTTTTCGAGACCTGATCCACTGTTTCCGGTTCCAAGATCGCCCTGTAAGCGCTGACTGCATCCAACTGATTGGGCTGCGCAACGAGAGTAATTTCAATTGCAATAATCAACGTCAATATCTTACTAGGAATATTGACGATAATCACTCATAACCGCGCTTATTATAAGATGCGCTTAGGGATCCCATTCGTATGTGTGATGTAGAGCGAGACGTGAGAGAGGATAAGAAGCATGATCCGAAGAGATCAATCTACGCAAGGCTCTCTTAGAAACATGTGATAATTTGCGACAAGGGGAGGAATAAGCCGCTTGTGGTACGCATGAAAATCGATGGATTTGCATAGGCAGGCTAACGTTGGATCCGCTACGAATAACCTACGGTACCCTTGGGGGCTGAGCTGAGGCTGAGAAGAGCTTCTTGGCCCCTCCAAAATATCTCCCGTCTCGCCAATAGGATGCCACCTCTTCCGACATACACAGCTCGACAAGCATTCGAAGACGCTGGGGCTTTCGTTAGCTTGCTGATAAAAATATACCACTGCTAACCTATATGGCACTACCGGAAATTGTAGTCCCCAGTATGCTCGCGACGTTGCTAATCGTTGGGCAAGTTCAATATCATTAATTTGGCCAATCGCTAGCGTTGGGTCATAGACGGCCAACGTCGTTTATAGTCAGCAAAGAATATCGTCTTGGATTTTCATTTAACTAGCTTGAAGAATCTTAACTCATGCTTCTCGTCTAAATGGATCTATAATGTAAGCCAAGGACGCCGGGTATCATGATCAGTATTCATGCCGCCTTGGTGGCATCGGGAAACGTTTGCTGCAGGAAATTGGTCGAAAATCTCTTGCATTGCTCAAAAGCCTTTTCGAAAGCGTCGCGACCGACATAGTAGGGGTCCTCGACCACTTCTTTTCTGCCCGTACCGGAGAACTCGCCAAATAGCATGAGTCGTGCCTTAGATGAAGATGAATTCTTACTTCTGCTCTTCAATCGCTCGAGGTCCGCCAGGTTCGCGTTGTCCATGGCGAAGATGTAATCGAATTCCCGGAAATCGCTATCGCGGAGCTATGTGATGTTAGCTATCAGTCATACATACGGCCCAGCAAGCAAGTCATATCCCTCTTGAACTAACCTTACGTGCAGAATGTACGTAATTCGTTATGCCGTTGTCTTCGAGGGTCGACATCGTTCGGGAGTCAGGCTCGTCACCGATATGGTATCCTCCTATTATTGTACGACATGATCAATGAGTATTCTCCCAACAAGCAGAGGCTATGCAGCGGTAGGTCTTATCTCATACCTGTTCCACAAGAATCAACCTTGCCGATGAGGTTATAGTATGGCGACGACTTGTCTTTGACGATCGAGCGGAAGACACCCTCTGCCATAGTAGAGCGGCAGATATTACCCAGGCAGACGAAGAGCACCGAGATCTTTTGCGTGTCAACCGCGGTGCCCGAACTCGCGGCCATTCCCGACATCGTGGAGATCGCGGAATTGCTAGTTGTGCACGCGACCGACACCAATTGATGAATCCCGAGAAAGAAAACAGAGCCAGCAAACGAATCCAGTAGATTAAATGTTACAATGGCGAGATCAATGGATGGTAGCTACCTGTAACTGCCCCGCGCTAAGACAGTGGGGGTCAGGTCTTGGCTACTTCCCAGCCAGGTGCAATATCGCTTAGCTAAGCTGACGTAGGCGTCGTACAGATGGGTATTATGTAATAATCACCCCCCTTTTCCTTCTCTCTCGATTACTGTAACATTCAACGGTGCGACAGGCACTGTAAGAATGACCATCTAACTTTTTACAACTACCTCGACTCTTCAAGTGTCTTTTGGACCTAAGAACACAATATCTCATCCCCTTCAACAATTCCCAAACTTCTCATCATGTTTACTATTTGCATTTCTATTTGCTTCCTCCTAGTTGGCGTCGATTCTGTTAGATGTATATACGAGTATATCTTGCTCACGCTCCGGTAGACTCAAAGACATGTTTCTAGACCTTTTACTTCGACATATTTTATCCTCCCATTTCTCAGTCTAGCCATTGAGGCGCTGATTCAGGCAGGCGATCTACGCTGTCGAGTACGATACAGGGGAAAGGTTTGACCTGTCTTTCCAACCCTCTTTCTTCTAATACACCCTGTTTCGATTATGCATGTCTTCCTCGAGAAGTGCCATGAGAGTCTATCCCGACAACACACAACTTTCGTCAAAGACAAGCAGCACATGGGAAGCATACACTCAGTGCCCACACAAGAAGAATGGCGACAAGCGTATTGTCATGAGCTACAAACCCATCAACTCAGCAACTATCAAACCACAGTGGCCCGTCCATAGCAGAGAAGGACTAAATCACGAAACCCGATATACTCATTGTATGGAGGAACTCAAAGGCACTTATTCTGGTCAGAGATGAAATGTAGCTGCCAACTGTACTCAAAACAGAGTGGATGACAGCTAAGAAGGGACAGATTAATAGCTTAAGCGTTGCTCAACATATTTCTCGCCTAATATTGTTTACGTAGCCGATATACAAAGTGCTTTAGTTTATATCCCTAGCAATAACATATGTATCTAAGATAATTACTACTATGTATGTAAGATATTATTTTTTGAATTACAGGTATTTAGTCACTTGTTTGGTATGTTCCTCGTAGGTGATCGGCCGTTGGCCGTGTGTATTACCAACAGCCCAAAGAGCCCGTGGACTTCGTATACCAGTAGGCAATTCAGTATTCGATCAAGATATGGCTAGTAACTCATTTATTTGTATCACGCGAGACAGATGAATTTTGCGAAGTCCGATCCCCTATACTGCTCGACCAATACGTTGAACTGCACACTGGATTATCTGACGGACGACAAGTGTTTGACCAGATCCGTTAGCTTTAGCACTATTAAGGATATCTTGGCCGGTAACATGCGGTATATCAACGTATTCGTTCTCAACAAGATATGCGGGCCGTCAGCAATCGATCGGGAAAGCTGGAAGGCTCGAAGCAAGATGCCACTTATATATGCGAAAAAAGCACTTGGCGTTAAGGCAAGAAATTAATAGTTATAGGATCGGTCGTGATTCCCCCTATCTACGCGTAAGCATTTCTATCCTCATTCCACCCATCGATAAGCATGCGAGATAATCTAGTCTTTCCGACGAGTTGGCTCCTGTTCTACATAAAGTTGATCTTAGATACTCTAGGGTTTCAACTTCTCTACTCACTGATTACTGCTTACATTTCACGAACGGTCAAGCCTTGTTTCTCAAAGTTCAGGTGTATTCATGCCTAGGTATCTATCTCAAGAACCCGGAAACTCCCTCAAACGTGCCTACCAGCATGTAGAAGAAAGAAATTGAGTACCTACATGTATGTAGGTAGTCGTCTAGTTATACCAGACGGCATTGGCGCAGCATCCACCTCCATCATTGATATCCAGACGAGCAACGGGCGTAGCGCCGCTCTTATCGTCGTTCATCTTCCACATCTCGATGAAGCCGGTCGAGTTGTCCGTGATAACCGTGATGGTGTCGTCGAAGGGGCTGGGGGTGACGGCGTTGGCGAAGCCGCCGCTGGAAGTCGTCTCGGCGAGGAAAAGCTGCTGGCCGAGCTTGCCGTCGGCGCCGACCTCGATGGCCGAGATGTAACCCTTGCGGCTGCTGTCGTGCGCGCGGTTGCTCGCCCACAGGTACTTGTTGCTGGCCGACAATGCGACCTCGTCAGACCAGAAGTCGGTCGCGTTCTCACCGAAGCGGATCAAAGGATACGTCTGGCTCATGGGGTAGAGTTTGTCGTTCATATACAGACATGACGCTACCTCACTGCTGCCCTCCATCACGGTGTAGACGTATCCACCATTGGGGTGGACTACGACATGACGAGGGTCGGCTCCCGCGGCGGGCCAGTTCAGCTGTGACAAGTATTTGACCGTTCCGTCGTCGTTGATGGTGTGGGCCCAGAGAGAGTTGTTTGTGGTGTCCGCCGAGTAGAAGATCTTACCATCAGGACTGAACGTGGTTCCATGGATGGCGGAGCCGTCGGCGTATTCGTAGCCTTGGATCACGGACTTAAGCGTGCCGTTGTCGTGAACGGACATGACGGTGCCGCACTTGGCATTGCCATAGTAGTAGTTGCCGTAGACGCTACAAGCAGCACGAGTTAGTTACTTAATTCAACGATAGGTTCATAGAAGATAGCTTTTACGAATAGGAACTCCTGATCAAGCTCGCCTAGGACGTGGCAGTCCTCGGGACACATGGGGACGGGGTGGGGAGCTCTGGATGATACATACGTGTAGGGCGGCTTGGGATTGGCGGCAACGAAGATGCTTCTGACGCCAAGGCAGTCTCCCTCTCCGAAGACCCGAGCCTGGTACTGAATATCGGTGGCTTCGTTGAGACTGTAGCTGACGAAAGAGGACTTCTCTGCGGTCCAGTCGGTGCCGTATAGGTTCTTCTTGTCATGCTAATAATGAGAGGTTAGCTTCCGATAAATACTAGGTATTCCAGCTATTCGCTGGGTAATATGAGGGATTTATGATCTATGCTTACGCTTAGTGCAATCCAGGAGCTAGCAGCGTCGGTGGTGGTCTTCTTGACAAGCTCAAGCGTCTGAGCTGCGTCGTCGTACTCGATTGTGTAGAGGAAATGGGTACTGAAAGTACCAACGATGAGTTGATGTTTGGCAGCCTCGACCATAGCCACGAGGCCAATGGCAGCGAGAATTACCTGCAAGAAATGCATCTTTATGTACATGAGCTTCAGTCGTGATGGTAGTTGTTGTTGCAAATGATGAAGCTCCAGAGTGGTGTGGTAGCCAAGTTTATATAGGAAACGCAATGGGGGCGGCGTCTGCAGATTTAGGCATAATCGACTCGCGCTTATTCGATTATTCCCAGTGAATAATCGCCGGTAGCGAATGATTGGTGGAAAGTAGTCACGCTGGTATTATCATGGACTATTTGGAGTCGAATAACACTTTCAAATAATAAAGGCAGGACAGTAGGGACAGTAGGATCAGAAGTTTGCTATCTTACGCAAGTATTTACTATGTAGCTACATGTAATTATGGCAAACTCCCCAATATAAGTACTTGCCAATGATCTACTGCATACAATTAAAAACAAAGGAGTCGTAACTTAATCGAATAATCACGTTGACGTAATGTTATTATCACTGTCACGTTTGTTTGTCGCGCGCGGGATAGTATTCACCAACTGTACATACATGGACCTTTGTTGAAAAAAGGGCAGGGGTAGTATATGCTTCTATATTGCCCACGTGGTTATCCAGCCTGATACACGGATATGCCTGGTAATATTGTTAACGCCATGATGTTCCTCTGTGATGACTGGCTGTTTGGTAGCCAGATATCTGGACTACGTCATGGTCAGGAGTCAAGTCGCTACCGAGTAGATGGTACTGGGAGGTATTTAATATAACTAACAGCCTTGGAACCGAAATCCTGGTTATCTATACTATAATATCCCTTAAGCCGGAATACGGGCCCTAACTTTACAGCGAGGAGGGTTCTGAGTCCGTCCAAAGGTGAATATTTCTACTAAACACGCATTCTAGATGAAGAAGTTGTGGTGTGCATCGTCGAGAGTTTATATGAGAATTTAAGTATTGAGAAACAGGGTTTCATGGGTGTATTATAATGGGCAGTCGGCACGGCTAAGCTAATACCTATATCGAATATACCAATCACTTGCTCGGTGATCATTTGAATCAATTTCCCATGTCTGACGTGTAAATAGTAGTGGCGTTCATATTAGCATGCCTCTTCATAGCATAGCTTATGATGCTTCTTCCTATCCCCCTGCAATGAAGGTTAAACCGAAACATCCAATATCTTGATGAATGCCGTCGTCTCGTTGGCGTTCAATGGCGCACCAGTTGAGGGGTCTGCGCTGTTCGGTCCCAAAATTCGTGCGTAAAAGAAATCTTGGTTGGAAGAGCCGGCGGTTGCGGAATTATACTTGAGACCCCATGTGGTGCTGCCGTTATAGGCGCCCAAAAAGACGCCATCTTGCTTTTCGCCATCGATGTAGTGCTCGAAGATCTGAGGCGGCTGGCCATTGAACTTCCACAGGAGAGGCGCGTCCCACGGCTCGTCCACTGGAAGTGACAATGGCGCCCACTGGACGCTCGTGGGAGCCCCGGCGTCCGTCAGGTCAGTGGGTACCCGTGCCTGGAGGACGCCTCCTGCACACTGCAGAGGTGTTTTAGCAATATCATTTCGCGTGGGGAAAGTGATCTGTGTATAAGATTAGCACACTCTGCAAAATCAGTCTTCGGGTAGTTGTTGCTCACATAGCCCCATCGTATAGTTGGCTTGTGATCAACACGGGGGTCAAAAGAGATCGAGTAAGCACTTGTGTCGCCGAACCCTTCAATGGCGACGTTGTCGCTATCAACTACTTGGATAAGCCAAGGACCGGCCGTGTTGGTCGCGGCATTATAGCCAGGGTACGCCGAGCAATCCTCGGACGGCAAGAGCTTAGCCGTCACATTCGGCGTTGCGGCGGCCAACGGCACCGTGGCGAGAAGAGAGACGAGGGCAAGTTTGGCCAACATCGTGAAGTTGTGGAAGATTCTGAGCTGAGAACAGGACGCAAGTTAAACGATTGACTGAGTCGTGTGCCTGGTAAACCTATGCTGGCAAGATGAGAAGGATAGGAGGAACCTTAAGAGTATTTATTTTCTACTTACCCCTGAAGTCTACATAATTGTATTTCCAATCACGCTATGTTGTATAAGAGGCACAGCAGAGGGATGAATACTTACTAGCTATTATTATGTAACATCGCAAGCACTTGAACAGGCAGCCATGGGTCTGGACCAAGTAATTCGAACCGAACCCAAACCCAGCCGCTTGAAAGAAGTGGAATAACTCGGCGAAATGGAGGAGCATGGGTGCCTACTAGGGAGTTAAGCATTTTTTGGCTCCGCCCGATTGGGTACCGTCTCAGATGCCTGTCGTGAAAATTTAACGGACTGGCCCGATTGGGAATGAGCTGAAGATTCCTTTGGTACCGTAGGCAGAACTGCAGGTAGGATTTTGAGGCTCTCAAAAGACCAACTATAATACATGCGTACGCGTTGAGACCCTAGTATTATAACGGCCCGAGCCTCCATATAGTCACAAAATGACAGTGCAATGCGCACCGCCACTCTGTATCAGGGGCCAATAACATGGGTAGAAGCAATTGCCCATACCACCACGTTGTCAAGACAAGTCATACTTAACGTTACAAGGCTTTATTACCTTGTCAGAGCCGATGAAAATTAACTCGTCTTTGAAATTAATTGAAAGTATATGTTAGCAATAACATGGTTTTAATAACTATTGACGAAATACTACGGTGATGGCTACTGGTATCTCTTAGGCCTTACTAATTGTATTATAATATTTACATACTTCGTAAAGGGGCATTCTCGTATTCATCTCTAAGGCTTACCGCAGCGTAGGACGATGGCTACCTACCCCCCTTTTTCAATACCCGAAGTAGAAAAACAACCACATCGTACGATACACCAAGCTACACTTCAGGATTATTGTAGAACATAAGGGCTTCCTAGCACCAATGGCATTACCTGTCACTTAGTGATCAGTGAAATGGGTATGAAAACCCGTAGGGGCGATATACTCCTGAATTATGCACACGCAACGGACAAGTCTTTCGTTGGAATAGTCAGCTAAAACCCACCTTGGAGCCGTCTTGACCGATCATACCTATCTCCGAATTAAACTGGTTCCGGATCGGCCCGGGTGATTCTCGGACCAGCCCACACGTGCCCGAAATATATGAATAAGGCGTGGTTAAGACAGTCGCTAGGTGACGTAGAACGGCGCAACATATAACGCGAATCCTGTCGTTGAATGATTCCCTTTTAGAAAAGGGCCAGTGCTGCTGGTCGCGCCACAGGCACGCTTGTGGTGCCTCCGGAAGCCACCTTTGTCTGAGTTGCCGCAATGCTACAAACGGGATATAAGCTTATAAGACATAGGTAAGAAAAACGTATCATATTTTACTACACGTTGATTGATAGGTGAGAAGCTAGTCCCGTCGTCCCTATGGTTTGTGGATCAGACGTAGTTTTACACATAATTACGAAATACTTGCTATTCCTACTCAACAAGCATTGAGAAACCCTTATGCCTTACGAACCCGGACTCAGTTGATACTCCGTAAAACTGTACATCTATATACGTTTTATTATATATAAAGTGAGTTATAACATAGTAATTTTGCCATCGTTGATCCTCACAGCTTAAGATATCTAGTGAATTGAATCGCACCTCAATATCTTATTAAGCGGTGTTGGAGATTAGTTGATCGGGGTGTGAAGTGCATATAAATAGTGCCGCGTAGCAAGATTTAGTGCAATTGTGTTAGTGGATAAAGACACCGCATGTGGCCTCGACGTCATACCGGGATATTATTGGATAGAAGTTACCGGCTGTCGCCATTCCTAAGAGCTTGTGGCATCGAGAGATGTCGATGAGGCCTTTATTTTTATGTAGGTAGCGTTTTGTATTATATGAGCTGGCGGCGTTGGTTTGCGTGATATAAAAGCGATAGCGGCCTGGGTCAATTATGTACTCTTATGAAGGAGTTAACGTTCAATGTTTATTACTCGCTGGTTACTTAAAACGGGACAGCTTGTAGATACACTTACAATTTTACTCAAGGGGAATATTTACCCGCTGATCCCCTGTTGGACCGGGGCCACTCTTCATCAAGCATTGCAAATCAAGATCCTCTTATACGCCACAAATGAACCAGCAAACACAGAGGCGTACATTACGGGTAGATCGATAGTCCCTTGCATGCAGAAGACGTAAACAAGCCCATTATTATTATCGTCATCGAAACACCTCTCCGCTTCAGAGACAGGACTTAGAAACAGCAAAAAGGCAAGCGTACGTTCCGCATATAAGGAAAGGATCCGGGGTAACGAAGATAAGTTTGATGGTGCCTGAGAAAAGTGTTCGAATCCTAGGCCCAAATCTAGAACTACCAAGCCGTGTTTCTTTCTATTCATAGACACGGGTGAGCATTATGGGGGGTCCGGGAGCTGCGGATCGGATCTAAAGCTGGGGAAGTACAGTAGCACAGACTACCAACAGCTCCACCAACCATGTGGTAGATAATCAGCCATCTCATCATACTTAAAACGAGTGAAGGCCGTTGGCAAAGTCAAGAGGCTAGATCGACACTGAGCGAAGCCATAGTTGTGCCCAAATATATGACTTCCTCGTCGAATTACGTCGTTGAGTCAAACGTAAAGCCGTTAGCTTCTATCAAAGGGTAAGTTTGGATATACGCTGTGTAATTCCTCCTAGATAATTGGTGAACTTGTCGTATCACCTATCTACAGGTTTCCCTGCCGTGTCACAAAGATTAAGTCTACTAATGCAGGGCTAGTCGGTCCTTTTCTTTTTCAGGATTCAAGCCCCTTGGAGCATGAAGCAGGCGTTATCCGCTGACGCGTCGGACGTCTGATAAGTTATGAGTATAATATAATAGAGAGATTTCCTTGTATTATAAGAGTCTTATATTCTTAAAGACTGCTCTTGTGAGCTTCATCGATGGTAAGTCTGTTCTACTGAATATATCCAAGTCCGCCTATTTCCACTAATATGGCGGCCGCGAGTACCGAGTCTGGGGCAGAGGCTCCTGTCTTCCCCGACTACATGACGAATCACAACGCCGTACTTGCAGATGTCAGCGCCCAGTGGAGAAACACTCAGCCTCCAGACTATAGCAAGACCCGCAAGTTCTTCTCGGAAAGTTAGTTGCCAATCGAAAAGCAAGTGAGACAATTAGCTAACTTCCATTCACATAATAGCGAAACAATCCAGCCACGCCGCTGGTAGTCTCCCCGAACTAGTGGAGAACCTCGTCAAGAACTGGGAGATCGAAGCATCTTTCAAGACCCGCCTGTCCGACTGGCGTACAATCGACCCTGAGAACTTCACGTTCGCCGTCAACGAGTTGAAACCTTGCTCAGCGGAACACATGTTGCGTGTGGGAACGTATAATGCCATTATCACGCCTTGCGACTACTATGATCCCGAGCACACAGATTTCCATGCCAGTCATAAGACATTCAAGAGGATGATGCCGTCCTTCGCATGGGAAGTGCTGGAGGTGCATAGCGGGCCGCCAGTGGTGTCTTTTAAGTGGCGTCATTGGGGCGAGATGAAGAATGACTACGTTGGGAGAAATAAGTAAGATATCTTCCCCGCAGACTTATCTCCTGTGGCTTTGCTAACTAGCGCTGAAAGTAAGGGTGAGAAAGTCACAGTCAAAGCGAACGGGCAGAAGATCGACATTCAGGGCGTTACAGTGGCGCATCTAAATGACAAGTTTCAAGTCACGGAGCTGAAGACTACATTTGACTCGAATGAAATGTTCAGACAGATGAACCCCGACGGAACCGCTATGAAGATTACTGCGGACCAAGCCGAGGAAGCTTCCGCAACTCCCGTAGAAGGGGCACACTAAAGGCTTGGATTTCTATGTGGCAGAGTTTGGAGTGAGTATTTCTGTGTTATCTATATTGGCGCATCTTTGCTGTATCATAATATCATGAAGGACCCATGATTTATCTACCGAAGAACTCTTCTAAGGTACAGAGTCTGATGGCGGCATCGCGGCTCGATCCGGCTGGGGCCACGTCTGCTTGCCTCTTGGACGTCACGACTTCGATCATCCTTCTTAAGAGGCCATTCATCCCATGAACCTTCGCCAATCCTCCGTTCATTCTGACCAAGTGACTCTCGGGATTTATGTGACTTTTCCAAGCCATATAGTCGCCGATTATATATTGATCGCGCTGGTTTCATTTGGGGACCAAAAAATATAGCGACAACATCTCGAACTAAAAGAGAGGTTGGGGGAGGGGTGGCGGTATTCTTACTTCGTCTGATACTAATTGGAATGCCGTGGAAATGGTTGCATCTTTTATCGGCCGTCTAAGCTCATTCTCGGTTGATTTAAGCAATGCTCTAATATCGCGACCAAGAAGGCGCAGGCACGATGATTTGTATCGTAGGCCGGACTGGTGATATCGCTGGTCACTTTGCGAGCGTAGAGGCTGCGGCAGGCACAGAGAAAAAGGCTATCCGCATGCCAATGTCCGCAATCGCCTGGTAAGGACGATGAGTGTTAATGAGAAATGTGTGGACACCTGATGGTCAGGTAAGGAAGACGAGTATCATCCGAGCAATTGGTAGCATTAACAAAACTTCGTAAGGAAGGCTCAAAGTCCGATGTTAGGTTCGCGCAACGGCTAGGTATGTCTCTACACGGAGAAATTGCAATTCTCGGTTGCACCCAATCAGTTGCGAATTGGTTGGTAACTCGGTACTTGGACGCATCATCTAGTGCCGGGAAATTTTGTGCGTGGTGACCGCTTTCGCCCGGTAATTCGCTTCGTCTCTCTCTTTGCTGACAGCGGTAATTCTTATGCATTGATATTCAACATTACCTTCCTTCTGGCCTTGGCATGAGTGTTTCTTGCGATATGAAATTTGACTAACTTCTGAGGAGTGTCTGAGTTCGATATCTAAACGAGGTCTGGGCTGCTGTTAATCCGTGACCTTGATCTAAAGATACATAGGTCGGAAGCCGGGCTGAAGATTTGCGACATGACAATAATTAGAGGTCGACAAATCTATACATGTATACATATGTAGTTAGGTCCGAAGTCGACTACATTCTCGACGGTTCAGAACCAAACATCTTGGCAAACAAGGATCGAGTCGCCGCGTTACCTTGGTCCACGTCTCCGGGTCAGCCCGTTCATCGCCAATCCCCAGTAAACCGGAGTGCAGGGCTGATGGCTCAGTCTTGGTACGCTATGCTAACCTGTTACAGCAAACACAAATCTTGGCGATGCCAACCGTCTCGAATGATTTTACTCGCAACACGACGATGCGATATTTAACTCAACTCTATATCATAGGAAATGTATGGAAACAAACCCGTGGCTGACATCCACGGGTACAAACATATCAGCACTCATTAGATACATGTATGACGATCAGCTGAAAGTGCGGTACGAAGGGTTAGTTAAAAGCTACGAACTTCTATATGCATTTATCGGGTATTAAAAGGACAATATCATGAAATGTATTAAAGATATAGTACTTCTAATCCCACCGTATCCGATTACATACTAGGTATTAAAAATACATAGTAGTCTCCCACCTTTTATCGCATGTACCGGATTCTTGTATCACGATTACAGAGTCCTGTCATAGGTCATCATACTCTGAAGTGACTTTGGAGATCACAGGTAGAATGCAGGGGCACGAAATACGATTCAGTAGAAGCATACATGTATGCAAGCATGAAACACAAATAGCTAACAATTCTTGGCGTGTCATAGGCAGCAGAGGTAGCTTGTTTATTTTGCTTCAGGGGCGACGACGAATGTCATATTTTTCAAAACCACAGCTTCCTCCGTTCTTTCACATATCCATATCAGCAATAGAGACAGATACCTTATATATATAATCGGGAGGCTTTCAGGAGTCTCTGGAAGTAAAAGATCCACGTCATTCTACGCTTCCCGGTCGACCTCCGCTACCAGAGAGCGACCATGGAAATTGAGTCGCCCCTATTCTTACTACCCCGCGAGGTACGCGATCGCATCTTGGAGTTCTACCTCGCTTTTGAACATACCGATTTCGAAGATACACTGCGTCCTCAACTTGTGTACTTGGACGACATACCATATGCAAGGCCACTACCAACTTTGATGCTTACCTGCAAGAGCCTTTATCGGGAGCTAGCCCCCGCAGTGCATAGGCAAGCCGTCCTACGTGTCGAAGTGCACGGCTGGGGCGACAGGCGCATTGGCGTTGGCGTCAGGGGAACTCTGCGCTTCGAACGCCTGGATAAGCTTTGGCTCCTAATAGGGACAGAGCACCCCAACTGGAACAGCTGGCTGTCATTTTTCGGAGAGGCCCTTAAACGCTGCAAGAATTTGAAGAACCTGGCAATTGATTGGGCGCCTAGACCTGTCGACTCGGCTGGCTGGACCGGGCGTGTGAACGCAAAGAAGGAAGACGAATTTTTCGATTTAATAGCATCTCTGCAGGAGCTTCGCGTCATCCATGTTTACGGAAACATCACGCCCGGATGGAAGAGCCGGTTCGAGGGAATTGCTACACGTCCTCATGTGGTATGTCATCGTTTCCGCTGGTGGCGGGAGCCGGGTTTGGATTGATGCTGCATCGTAGAGGCACAGCCTGATGTGATGTTGTTTGATGTCCTAGACAATTGACTAGACGTGTAGTTGCGTCTTTAACTGGACGCACAGATGGATAAGCGGGCGCCAAGTGCGGAAAAGGCTAGAATAAAATAAGAATGAACATGTCAAGGAATTTTCCCCTGGTTCTAATCTCGAGGAACGTCTTGGAATGAGCTTGTTTTTACTTCGCTTACATGGCTCACGCGACTAAGAATTTCGCGCAATAGAATCCGTCCGCCGGGACAGTTTGCTTCCCTCAATCTTAGCGACCGAATTTCCCCTGCTCATGTCCCCTCAGTCGGTAAGCAGACGGTGAGCACGGCTCAGCCGCCTAATATGCACGCGGGTAGGCGATCCGCGCCGCGCTAAACTTGTTCTAGCTTCCGGTAGATGAGCCTTCCTTAGACTTACAAGCATGCCTGTGCGGGATATCTAGAGAATGACGAATAATATGATCAATCCCTTATACTAATTCTTTGACATCACTAACTTCATAAGCGAGTAAAAGGTTGTCTTGAAGGTCGCATTTGCAAGGGTGACTCACGATCAGCGGTGAACATATAAATTCAAGGAATTTGGGGATTGGGGATTTGGAGATTTGGAGATCAGGAATGGCGGCGTATGTTGATGTCTTAATGCGTCCCCTTTGTGTACTAGACAAGCTGCTGCTCTCTCCCATAGGAAGGTAGATAAGGTCCTGCATATGCAACCCGCGTCGAGTGTTCATCTGGTACGGTACAATACGAGCAGTACACTACATGCGGACATAATCCGGTCTCGCTAGCCATCCCGATCAGCAAACGTTACCCCGCGGATTGACACCCTGGAGTCGCTTGCCCATTCAAATTTCAGCAGCAAACAGGGTCAAGATACCGGCCGCCTTCCATACAGCTACGAGCACAGTTACATTAGGCCAAAAAGGTGCTCTCTTAAAGATCGGCAGTTGATTAATGACGCCGTCTTTGAGGGTCAGGTAGGCAGCCTTACCAATATTCAAGCACGTCACTCCGCGTACACATGGGAATGGGTGGGGGAATACAGGGGAACGCATAGATAATTTGTGGGCGGGAAGATTACCTCGCAGCAATCCCCGTGCAAAGCCGGGAACGTAAGCACTGTCGTGCTAGGTATAGAGCCGATCCCTATGTAAACAAAGAGCTTATAAGGAAGAAGCGAGCCCGAAAACAGCTCACTCGACTTTTCTACGTATGAGCTGTTCCCTTCCTCCTCAACTCTTGTCCCTTCGTTGAGCTTGTCGAGGTGCCACCATGTACGGTCTCGGGCTAAAGACTGCTACGGCAGCTCTGCAGCTCCTCTCTATCTGCGCCCCCCTCTCATCCGCCGGTTCGCTACCACACCATATAGAGCAATTAATCAGAAAGCAAGTCCCTGCTGAACCTGCTGGTGTCAAGACTATCACGTCACCGGGAGGCGCCACAATTCGTTATAAGGAGCCCGAACTAGAAGGAGTATGCGAAACTACGCCCGGGGTCAACTCTTATTCGGGCTATGTTGATCTCGATGAGAAAACCCATATGTTCTTTTGGTTTTTCGAGGCCAGGAAGGATGTCGACAAGGCCCCGCTGACATTGTGGTTAAATGGTGGTCCCGGCAGCGACTCACTTATAGGTCTCTTTGAAGGTATCTCCGATAAATCCCCAGACGATGCTACAGTTTGCTGATAGGAGTAAGAATTGGGACCATGCAATGTGACTCACAACGGCACCTCAGTCGTGAATCCCTACGCCTGGAACGAAGAGAGCAACCTTCTATTCCTCTCGCAACCCGTCGGCGTTGGATTCTCATACGAAGACGCTGTTGTGGGCGTTATCAACGAGACCACTGGACTGCCCGTCAACTCCTCCAATCCGGATGGCCGTTACAGCGAGGTTGACCCGTACCGCTTCGACACCACTGAATTAGCCGCGAAGGGCACCTGGGAGGTCCTACAGGGATTTATCCAAAACTTGCCTAAGTTAGACGAGAAAGTCAAGTCGCGCAGTTTCAATCTCTGGACTGAGAGCTATGGTGGACACTATGGGCCTACCTTCTTCCGCTATTTCTACGAGCAGAACAAGCTTGTCCAGAACGGAAGCATCCCGGGCGTCGAACTCAACATGCACACGCTTGGCATCATAAACGGTATCATTTCGGAGCGTATTCAGGCCCCGTATTATCCGGAACTTGCGTTCAAGAATACGTACGGGCTCGAGACGGTCAATGAGACCATTTACAACTACATGAAGATGAATTACTACTTCCCCGGCGGCTGCCGTGACTCAATCGACGCGTGCTTTCAGCAGGATCGCTCTACACCTGATGGAAAGGCGGTCTGCTCGCAAGCTACTGCCATTTGCCGTTCGTTGGTTGAGGGACCTTATTAGTGAGTGGAAACGGCCAAAACGAGTGACATTCCTTGTGAGATGACCCCCTCTGACATTGAGCAGTGTCGCAAGCGGTCGCAACCCGTATGACATCCGCGCCGAGGCCGACGCCAGCATTCCACGTAAGATTTTACCCCCCTCCTGAAATATCTACCTCCGGGGACCGTACTAACACATGCTGGTACACTAGCTGGATACTGGGTCGACTACCTGAACACGGCCAAGGTCCAAAACGCTATCGGCGTCGATATCAACTACACATCCACG
Organism: Hypomontagnella submonticulosa; assembly: GCA_022984865.1. Lineage (NCBI taxonomy): Eukaryota > Fungi > Ascomycota > Sordariomycetes > Xylariales > Hypoxylaceae > Hypomontagnella > Hypomontagnella submonticulosa. The sequence goes on along the minus strand of JAJKLF010000004.1, from coordinate 136,423 downwards.
AGCAGCCAGGACATCTGGATCGGCTTCGACTACACCGGTGACTTCGTCTACCCCAACTTGCTCGCGGACCTCGAAGCTCTTCTCGCGTACGACGTGCGCATTGCGATGATCTACGGTGACGCTGTAAGTTTCACTCCCTCGCACCAGCCCCTATACGTACTTTTATTCGGAGTATCAATCTCCTCTGCACGTTCACGCCTAACGCTATGGACATAGGACTATATCTGCAACTGGATGGGCGGTGAAGCCGTCTCCCTCGCGGTAAACTACACGCACAAAGCCGAGTTCGCGACGGCGGGCTACGCGCCCTTCGTCGTCGACGGTGTGGAGTACGGCGAGAGCCGACAGTACGGCAACTTCAGCTTCACGCGGGTCTACGACGCGGGCCACGAGGTGCCGTACTACCAGCCCAAGGCCTCGCTCGAGCTATTTAGACGCGTGCTCGGCGATCTGGTGGTGGCGGATGGCAGCGAGAAGGTCACGTCCACGTACAAGAGCGAGGGTACCGCGAATGCTACGCATACGAATAGCTATACGACGTATTATACGGGACGCCCTGGGGATTGGAAATAGAGTAGAGCCGGTTCTGGATGCGACTCAAAACTTAATGAAGCTAATACACATATAGGACGATATAGGACATAGCTATAACTAAGTCTAATGTAATACAGCGAGAGTTGATCATTACTACCACTGCGCTGCGATCCTATATACATACCGAGTACATGTACCTTAAGTACATGTAGGTAGTATTGTGATATATTCTCTACCTCAAAGGGTAACACAGTACGGGTTTAACCCGTACATGTAGGGAAACAACATCAGCACGTAAAGGATGACCGAATCAACCTGTTCATAGAATACCAGCAAATGGTCAGACACATCTGTACCTTCGATGAATCCGGGTGAAACTTTCACGTCTTATTCTTAGTAACGACCCTCTGGTTTATACAACCTGTCTTTCTCCATTACATACATGTCCAATCGGCATCTGTGCTATCTGAAGAGACTTTAATGGAAGGCTCCTCCGAAAGCGAACGCATCAAGACACTTAGGACGTAGAGGTTGGGGAATCCAAGTACTGTGTCATTTCTCTTCCTCATTCTTTCTCTTTCCTTTTCCCCTTTCCCTCGTCCTCGTCCCGAGGAACCTTGTCTACGAAATCGACCGCGACCGGATTGCCTAGGTGCTCCAGTATCTTCAAGGCTTTAACGGCATTCCCGTCCGCCCGCAGGAAGTCCTCGACGGCATCTCGGGCCTCTATCATGGGTCTCTTATCTTTACGCGACTTGAGCCCGGAAAATATCCATGCCACCACATCGACCAGGCGGTGGTCTTCTACAGGGTTATATTTTATTCCGATAATTTCTCGAAGGACAGGTTCAGAGCGGTCCCTGACGGCTCGAAGGAGCTCTGTGCATTGGCGATGCATGAGCGTATACGGAAATGCCAGCTCGGTGGCCTCGCCGTGCAATGCGAATACAAGGGATCTGATCAGTAGTTCCGGTTGCAGCTTCGCCGTCTCCGAGAGCTTTTTATGATTCTTCTTCTTCTGCGCCTCTGCTTTCTGCTTCGCCCGCTCGGAAATATTGAGTTGATATAACCTCAGCGTGCCGTCTTCCTCCGAGCCCTCCGTCTTCCAGGAACCCATGTCTATTACCTTGGCGACATGCTCCGGGGTCCAGTCGATTTGGCCGATCCTCCCTTTCTGGTACCGGTCCAAAAACATAGACGAGACGGGCGCGCCAGCCTTGATATTTCGGCCACCCGCTCGGGAGGCCAAGTCCAAGTTATTACGGCGCATGCTGGTGAATGCGGCAGCGGTCGCGCCCATTTGGAGATGGAACTTTTTGTGGTATTCTTCTGCATTCGTCGGTGGGTCTCCTACGAAGAACTGGGAGTCTCCTACTATGGAACGTACGACTTCTCTGTCGGGCCAGTTTACCCTCATTAGGTTCTCCTTCTCGAGCGCGTGAAATAGGTGGTGGGAGAAAGTGATGGTTTTATACGCATTGACAACTACGACGCCAATCTCCCACATTTTGGCGCGGACGCTATAAAGCATCAGTCCGCTCCAGACTGGCGATAGCTTGAACATCAGGTAGGATATGAGTGATTTCGGGACGGGCTCGCCGTGATTTTCGTACATCTCGATTTTCTTCTTCAGCAATCTATCCTCCAGCGACGCTTGCAGCTCCTTCTGGATTGCGCGGAGAAACTTGTTATCGTTCTCCATCCTGGACTCCCCTTTCTTCTTGTCTTCATGGTTTTTCAAGTGTTCGTCTAGCTCGCGGATGAAGAACTTGTGATTCTTCTCCAAGGTTTCGTAGCCTCGTACGGCGTCTTCGCGGAGCACACGGTGGATGTCGAGGTAGATCTGCGCGGCGAAGATGAGGTAGAACGGAGTCTTTTTCGTTTCGCACATTTCCCTGACTCCGCGGATGAACTCGTCTTCGACCTGGAAATGGTGATAGTGGCGTAAGACTCCCAGTACTTCCCTGAAGAACGACTTGATGAGGGTCTTGTCCTCTCTAAACTTCTCTACCCCGGTCATGGAGGCTCGGTTCTTTCGGGGGTCGTAGCTGGTAATTATTTCTTCCTCGTATAGTACGTAGCGTGAGGGGTCTGCTTCGTCAACGAGATTTCCTACGATCAAGGAAATCAGGTAATACGTCTTATCTGAGACATCGTACTCTTTGGAGCCCCATCTATCGTTTGTTCTGTCCATGTGCATATGTGCCATATGGAAGCATTGCAGGACTTTCATCACTCCACCATGCTCTTCCATTAACGGTACAACATCATCCACTATAGAATATTGTCAGCAATCTCACCATTTATAGTCCAGTAGTTTTAGGACGGTATAATCCCAATATTATATCACCAAGGTCGTATGGACTTACTGAGGTTTCTTGCCAGGTCGATAGCTGTGTTCGCAGCAATAGCTGCGGCGCAAAGGTCGAACAATCCCGCCCGGTACCTTGCCCAGATCCACTTGACACGAGCGCGAATATTTTGTAGATCTTTGACGAGTAACCATGTGTAGACAATGACCGCGTCGAACGAGGCAAGCTGCTCGGCCTCGTAATCTACGCATTCATCTCTGGATTTGTTCGGCGTTTCGAATGCTGGTGCTTCAAGGAACTCCTCCGAAGGCTCGTAGACCTCCAAACCAGCGAACTGGTTCGAGGCGTAATCACTAGGGGTGGCGGTGGGCTTGTTGTCGGGTTTAGTAGAAACGGGGGTCGGACCGGGTCTGGTTCGCCGGTTAAGGATTTTCTCAACCTGGTCGAGAATTCCCACGAAATAGCCATGATTCTCGTCGGATGCTTTGTCTCTGTTGACACCACGCTCAGATAGCTTATTGGCGAACCCTCCGCGGGCAGTAATAACTCGACGCAAAGTTGTGATGAGAGAATTCGGGATACAGATGTTCTTGGATGCCACAAACTCAGCCAACGGTACGAAATCACTGATCTTGATGATGTGCTTGTCGGCAGACTTAGTTGCCTCTTGTTGTTTCTTCGCTTCTGCCCTCGCTTTTCCCTTCAATCTTCCCTTTCCCGTGTTGGAGGGCTCGGCGGCTTGATGAACGATCTTGTAACCGCAGGACTTTGCTGTCGAAGCAAGCCAGGTTGCAATAGCGTCAGTGTCTCTTTTATACTCTTGGTATGAACTAACTAGCGATGCTGGCAACATTTTGAAAGTGGTGACGAAACGCGATTTCTCAGTAGTTACGCGTGTAGGAGTTGTAGACAATATCTTGTACCCTCACATGAGCTTGGGAGTCGGAATGTCAAATTTGGGAAAGTAAGAAAAACATCTGAGTGACAGGATTATCAAGTTAGGATGAGCCCAGCTTTTGGTAGGAGATCATACTGCAGCAGGCACGGGGTGCCTACCTATTCTCCTTTTTAAGGGTCCGTGCTCCAGCTGTTTGGGGACTGTGTATGGTCAACTGGGAAACCGTAGTTGCATGTGAGTTATCAAAGACGGTTTAATTCATATTTACCCACACATGTGGTGGGCATATTGTGGTGGTGAGGACAGGCTCTTGGGCCTCGCTTTGGCGGCAAGAATACGGGTTTATTCAGGGGGTTCAATAGGGACGTTCCTCCCCTATAGTTGGAATTTAACAACGAGCCTTAGACTCAAATAGACTACTGCCATGATATACGAAGTACCTCCAGTCACATCTCTTAATCCTGCCTTCACGGGTTGACACCCCTTCGTCTTTATGCTATATCGTAGAGGCAATAGGATCCTGTCGCTCTCCTTCGCCATTTTCAGACTGCCAACATGATCTGTTTGCCGACTTGTGAAGTATATATAAGAGGTAACTGGAGATTATTAACGTCTCAAATAATATGTCATAGACCTTCCTTATGTTGCCTTTGTTTCCTCACTACGTAGTGGAGATGTGAGCTTGTTAAAGACAAATCCAAACTTTATACTGTATCATCGTTGGTATTTAAACTACCTACCAAGGTACTTATACTTATATGAATGTGATGAACCACAGTTTGGGTAGTGACAGCAAAATTGGTAATTATCCAAACTCAAACAACAAGTAACAAATAACTAGCTGTGGCTAAAATTTAAGAGACTCCCTTTTAAGCTTGATCCAAATATGACTACCATGATTCGATTGGCAATGATTTGTCCCTGGTTTGACATTCCATCAAGAGCCTGCAAGTTGTTTCGTACTTTAGTCGTTGCTGCCATGGATTCGTCCAGGAGTTGTTCCAGGAGATCCTTGATCTCACATGCGTCATCTTCGTTCGTGATCGTGGAATCTCGAATACCTTCGGGATTTCGTCTTCATTCTCCGCCTTCTCCTTGCCTTCACTGGTAGGCGCCTTGGTCTTTTTGCCTGATTTGGACATGGGCAGCATCTCGTGGGTGTTGGAGTTGTCCTTTGTAGACACTCTAGGAGGTTTCGATGCCTCGCATCGTACGGCCACTATGCGATTCGCTACCATGTATGTATGTACTACCCATAGTATAGGTATATTCTTGTAGGTTATGCTGTTTACCCATATTCGTTTACCACCTAATTTTCAGATTACCGTTCTGACCAGCTGGCCGCACCTGTCTGCACCTGTCTACTTAGAACTCGTACTATGAATATTGGAATAGCTTCAAATGTATCCCCGCAGCCCCGGCAGAATGTGATTTTACAATTACTGAATCACACAACTCCTACTATTACGAAGAGTACAATGCTTTATAAGGTATACTGATTGTAATAATCTAAGTTCATATATGCCTAGTTAGTACATAGGTATATACCTAGGTACTTAGTACAATTATTGTTATCGACGACATCTAAACGTTGGGCGACGTGGCCAGGTGGCGGCCGGGTGTGGCCAAGCGATTTTACATAATCTGATCTGTACCTGGGTAGGTATCATTGGAATATAATGGCAGCGAGTGTCCAAAGGAATCATTTATTGTACAATCCAGCCCTAGTATATTTGTGGTACTACAGTCCGTTCATGATGTTTACTCATGATATCGGTGGTACCTATCAATCACTTGCCCAAGGATTGGAAGACTCAGATGGACGGTTACTAATAAGAGACATGAATTTATGTTTCCTTAGTAATAGCCCTGGAAGTTGAATTAATGATCCTTGTTACTCCATGTCGGGGCTTTATTTTATATGCGCCATTACGTACTAACTAAACGTTCTATACTTACGATACTTTGGGGATGCCCCACTAAACGAAAGCACATCGCACGTCAGCGGCATTCTTCCAGCTTCTTTACTTCTTTCCGCTGCATTCTTCATGCCAAAAGCAAAGACTCAATTCCAATTGAATCATATGAAGAAGGTATGCCTAACCCCGAGTTGTCTTCCGCAGAGAGTTCCCAAGGGCCGTCGGATCGAAAAGGACACGAGGAATCTATAGGTCTTCCGTCCTTCTATTCCCCGCGATCGCGGCCGGTCCGGGAACATGAGGCTGGTCTTGCGGCCCGGCTAGATGGCGACGAATTATCCCTCCCGTCCCTTGCTAGTCCTCCAACCACTTCGAATAACAATGCAAATCAACCGCCGCCACCACCGTCACTCCTCTCTCCCGCCTTTACACCTCCCGCTACCCCTGGTACTGCGACTCCTGCGGCCTCGGCTGAGCCGCAACCCCGCGGTGTTCCCGTAGACTCTTCTATCCCCTCCGGCGGCTGTGGCACGAAACGCCCGAAACTTCTCGAGACGCTACCCGAGGTCCAATGTATCGTGCGCGCTCGCATCCCCACCGTGTCCGGTACCGAGATGTTCCTACACCTGTACACCAACAATGTCGACAATAAGGAACACCTTGCCATTGTGTTCGGCCCACACATTAGAAGCAAGTCGCTCGATGCGCCGAGAGAAGGGGAGACTGAGATGGACCGTATGGTGAGGGGCGCTTATACCGGTCGTCTTTACCCGGGGAGGACGAAAAGCGGTATGGTAGGCAGCTCGTCGTCGACCGCGGACGAGCCGGACCCGGCAGTTCCGAACGGACCACCTCTTGTTCGGATACACTCGGAATGTTACACTGGCGAGACGGCGTGGTCCGCGAGATGCGACTGCGGCGAGCAGCTCGATGAGGCAGCGCGGCTCATGTCGTTACCTAGCGCGGTTAACGGAGGCATCGTCATCTACCTACGACAAGAAGGCCGCGGAATCGGCCTTGGCGAGAAGTTGAAGGCGTACAATCTACAGGACTTGGGGTCGGATACGGTAGAAGCGAATTTACTACTGCGGCACCCGGCGGATGCGCGAAGCTACGGTCTTGCGACGGCGATGTTGCTTGACCTGGGACAGGAGGAGATCCGGTTGCTGACGAATAACCCGGACAAAATAAGAGCCGTCGAGGGTCCGAATAGAGAAGTCAGAGTGACGGAGCGCGTGGCAATGGTGCCACTGAGCTGGAAGGGTAAGGGTGGCTTCAGGAGTCGGGAGGTGGAGGGATACTTAAAGACTAAGGTGAGCCTCATTAGAGAATAGCCCATGAGGACGTGGCTAACCTATTCACAGATCGAGAAGATGGGTCACATGCTAGATATGGGTAGTCTGCCATCTTGAAGTGTATATCTACTACCACTTGACCTGCCCCCAGGACGTACTCAGCGTATTAGAGTATATTACCATCATTTTTTCCGGAGGCATAAAAAAGAGCATATTGGATACTCTACTTCGCGTATATGGGTTGGAGTTATGTATGTTTCTGAATTATAGACAAGACCTAAACCCGCGTTTCTTTTCGGAGTACATATTTTACCTACATATATGGATATACTAACACATTGATGGATACTATGTATGTCTTCAGAATAGGGGCCTGTAAGTTACTAGACATCCATCTAAATTCTTACTTCTTTTTATGCCACTTAGGTATATTGAATGACCGTAAAATAATTTATATCGTCAGCTAGTTAGAAATTTTCCTACGTATAAATATTTTAAATTAGTAGTTTAGTATCTAGAATTTTAATTGTCGTCGGCGAAGTCGCTGCGATGATATGATGCGGTCTGATATCTACGACCCTGAATGAGCGAAATCCTTCTATCGAGTTTACTGTATCTATTGGCTGTTATCTCAGGCTGGCGGTCTTGGCAAGGGTCTGTACCCCGCGAGGAGCCCTGCAGCTTTAACTGAACATCAAACTGTATGCCCCGTAATGCCCCCTCCTTAACCGCGCAGGTAATCCATGGATCCCCACTAATCACCAATAACATCCATGGATTCTATGATTTGTGGGTTCCCGAGAACTTACAGCACCCAAGCCGCGTCTGGGACTCTAAGCTAATTACCAAAGCTCTCGCAACGCGTTTTTAGCTTTCATCGTGAAATCCTAACTAATGAAAGTCCCCGGCCACAGCTCATTTTATATCAACCCAAATCTCTCACTAACGGTTCTACGATTAAGTACTACTAGCAACGGCAAAATCAATGAAGCTACTATTACCTCCTTCATGAATCCCTCTCCCTTCGACTTTCCCTCCGTGACGAGACCGTCCTAAGCAGGACTAGTACGCGTCTCTTCATACGTACGTACCTCCGTCTATCCCTTGTATAAGCAACACACGTGGCCATGAACGAAAGAGATATGCGTATTCGTCTGGTGGTGCGCAGGGATGGCCTGCCGGAAGAGCGACTTATGTGGAATGTACCCCTCGAGAACGACCCGACTATTGCGAAGCTTCTCGAGAAGGTCAACGAGACTATCCCGTTAGAGATCGGCCAGACCGGACTAGAGAACTATGTCGTGGAACTACAAGATGAGGACGGTATAAACTTCGAGTGTCTGCATTTCCAGCCTGTACGGACTGTCCTAAAACCGGACGACCGAGTCTTCATTCGAGCGCTGGATCGGGACGATAACCGACGACGTCGACTTAGCGGCAGACACCAAATTTCGTCGGATGGTAGGCGCCTAATTGACGGCATTCCCTTTGGGCGTCCCCTCCTCAGACCCCCTATCGGCCGACCTCCTGTTGAACCTCCGCGAAAACGCGCTAGACTTGCCTATAATAGCGAGGGTACGGAAGGCGATGTAGACGACGACGAAGATACGCCCATGCTCCTTCTTACTAACGGCGAGGCATCTGAAGACGACGAAGGATCTACTGTCGTCAAAATTAGTGCAAACTTTGATGATGCTGATGTCGAGGATGGCGACTCTGATGGTGAGGCAGAGTTTGATGAAACCAGTGGTCCCGACTCCGACGAAGAGGTTGTTCAAAGTAATAATTCCGAGTCCGACGATAGCGACGAAGACCTGGAATTATCAGACGGAGAAGATGATCTCGATCAGGAGCTTCAGGACCTAAAGGATGATAATGCGCAAGCGTCAAGTGCGACAGACCATGACAAGATTTCTGCATTGCATGCTGCCTTTCCTTCGGCGCCGATACATATCTGCGAGACGGTTCTGAGCAACTCCAACGATGACTTGAAGGTGGCCTATAATACCTTAGCTGATGGATTCAAACCAGTCCTCTCGGACTCTGCAGTATGCAAGCGGCATGCGGGACTAAAGACTTCTCAGAAAGTTGACGTGAAGAAAGACACTGCCAGCAAGCACAAAGAGAATAATGCTCAAGATGACCTCATGGGAGACGACGATGATGCATCTGAGAGTGAGGATGAGGACCAAGTTCCCGATTTCATTCGACAGTTTGACCGCCGCGGTCTTCCGCCTGGGTCTATTACTTCTGGCAAGGGATTAGCCCAGATGGCTGCCATATCCGGTTCGTTCGCTAGCAGTAAGACGAACGGTGAGAACGAAAGCACGTCCGCGACGCTGAGCGGTAATAAGGCGAGCCCTGAGAAGACGGTAGATGAGGATGACGATACTTCGAGTGCTGCTACAACCAGCGACGAGGACGAAGATACCGAAGTAGAGAATGACGAAGGCTCTGATTCTGACTCGTCATCGGACGGTAGTGATGACGATGACGACAATGATAGCAGCGATGACGGGAATATCGACCGTCATAGTCCCAATGAAGTCAACGACTCAGAGTCTGACAGTGGTTCGGATGACCAAGATGATAATAGCGACGGAGATAGTGATAGTGGTCCAGAAGAAACGTCTACCAGGCCCAGCACCGTGGGAACTTCCCGACGGGTCGATAAGGAAAGTGTCCGTGATAACGATCTGAGCCAGGATGAGAGTAACAGCGAGGCCTCAAGTGACAGTGATATATCCTCTTCTGACACGAGTTCTGATGACGAGTCCAGCGAAGCTGAGTCGAGCTCGAAATCTGAGAGTGAGAAGGTAAAAGAAAAGTCTTCACAAGGTATGACAAAGTCAACTGGCCAGAATTCGGGCAAAGACGTGCAACAGATTCAACTACCACAGAAACCGCTGGATATAGCTCCCCCGACCAAGACAGTGCCTCCCGGAGCGGGCAAGGACACTACGAAGAGGCGAAATGCCCGTCGAAGAGCCGCTAAGCTAGCTAAGAAACTAGCAGAAGAAACCGGAGTCACCAAGCCACCAGCTACAGTCAAGGATGGCCAGTCTTCTACTCCGGCTCTAGACGAGAAAGCCCTATTCGAAGCCAAACGGCAAGAGTTGCTAAATGCCATTGCCAACGGCGGGGTGGAAGTTGGGCCATCTCGCCAATTTGATGATTCATTGGGGACTTCAACCGTAGCAAAACGCAAGCGTGGAGACGACGGGGTCGATAAGGAGAATGCTCAAGAGGACACACCCGCACAGACGCCCGCGAGCGAAGACGTTGAGTCATCATCTTCCGATCAGAAAAGGCGTCAGATAGATGTAGGCGCTGGCCGAAGACTTATTTTTGGCGCATTAGGTCTCCGAAATCCTAAGACTAAAGAAGATGGGGATAAACTACGGGAAAAGCTCATGGAGAACGTTCGCCCCCTCGAGAACCCTAGACTTGCGGACGAAAATGACGAGTCACGCCAAACAGACGAAGAAGGCGGAGCACCGGTGGAGGAAGACCTGGACTCCTGGAAAGACAAGATCACCTACCGAGCTGTGGAGTGCTGCTACGAAGGGGTTGAACTAAGCGAACCCCCTTTTCCGTTCGTCCAACGCTGGGATCCTCAACAACAAGGCTCATGGTTTGAGAAGAAAAACAAGCGCGGCGGTCGAAGCAAACGAGCGCAACGTAACGAGGCCCATTTCTACCAAGATGGTCGCACCAGCAAGAAGCGGAAGTACGATGAGTCTGAACAATGGGATGTAGGTTACGATGATACATTCAACGGCATTGAGGACGATACCCGAGATGCTGATATCGAGCTAAACTATGACGAACCCGAAGATGGCCAGTACCGTGAAACGAACGAAGCAGCTAATGATGCGAGCCAATTTACGGACATGGATGATCTTCCGTCTTTACCATCAGACCTAACTACGCTCCCTGTTCTACACCCCGGAGAGGTGAAAATTGGAATGGTGATCACATGGCAGCAGTGGTCATGCTCGTCCGCCACCAAATGGCAGCCGCAACTATCCAACGTGACAGGTGTTGTGACTAGGGTCGATGACGACGCCACTGGCCTAGAGGTTTGCCTTGCCAAGAGGGATCGGTATCTTGATCGAAACGAGAAGAAGTATGACACTAGCACCGGGCAAAGGATATATGACAGATTCGAGGCACCAGATATCAACGAAGATGAGGACGAAGACGAAGGCGAGGATGAAGGGTTTCGTACCCTCGGTTTTGCCGAAATGCAGCAACCCAGGATTGTCCAGCAGCCATTACCTACTTTGACTACCAATGTGGGACAAAGCGAATATACCAACCTCTTTTCTGAAACTGACCAAAGCACTGAAACTGGGCTACTTCCGACTGTTGAGGTTAAGGACGCAGGAGTTGACGCGAGCTTAGAACAATCTGGCTTAGAGGAGCCCATGAAAGACAACACGACCGCCAATACTGATTCCGGGGTCCCTCCGTCAGGACAAGGGCAACAAGCCAGCGATATGTCCTTATCTGACGTTTCTCAGATCAGTAGCCCTTCCCGACAGTTGCACGAGAGCACTAGTCAAGCTATCAGCGCAGCATCTCAGAAAAATTCCGCTCCCGAAATTTCTATGAGCGAAGATGTCGGTGCCGATGGTTCATCCGAGAAAACTCGACCCGACGGCCTGGGATCCAGTTTCCCCACCACCAGATTGTCCTCGGCCCCGTTGCATGATAGCGAACTCGTTACCGGTACACCGAAGGTCGTAAAAAGCAAAGTTATCGCCCCTTCCCCGTCATCGAGTAGTGCCCGTAGCGGGCGGCAACCAGATTACACCATGGACATGGATGTTACAGGGCCTGACTCTCTTAAGATCACGGATGACGGTATCTCCGCTCCTCTCGACTTAGAGGATCAGGGAGACTTGGGATCTGACAATGACAAATCGACCCCTACGCCGAAGCCCGTTCGCCAGGGAGAAGCAATCGCGGACCAAGGGGAAAATACACCAAGGAAGGGCCAGGAATTATCGCCGGTAAATCCATCTACCCCTAGTTCTCTATCTTCCATCAACACGGTCTGGTGCACAGCCATGACCTCCCGCAACACGCAAAGCACACAGAGTCCATCCAAGATTGTGTCCCAGTCTTTATCTCAGTCCCTAACCGCTAAGGCTTCGCAGAAGGCTCGGGCGCAAAAGGACAAGGAGTTTGATGAGAAGATGCGAAAACTAGATGCCGCGTACGAAGATCAGGAAAGCGTCTCAAGAGTTCCCGATAGCTTCGAGCCCAACAGCCAGATGGACGGCCTCAGCGCAGACATCAGCGCCAGTGCCATCAAAGCGTCTTCGCCAGCCCCAGTCATCAAGCCTTCGCCTTCGATGAGGAAACGGCCGAAGTTGTCTCCTAAACCTAATCCTAAAGCGTCCAAGCCGTCTTCCTCGTCGCAATTCAGCATCCCGCCCGGCACCCAGGTTATAGAACTATCCTCGGACTCGGAGCCCGCGTACACGGAGGACTACGCGGACGACGACATCGACGGGACGTACAGCCCCGCGACGGATAGTTTTCCGAGAGGCAACGGGTGGGTGCATAAGGAGAAGGCGAAGGGGAAGGGGGTTGCGGCCAAGGGTCGCAATGCGAGGAGCGTGACGGCGCCTCTTGGTAGACCCCAGGCAGCTGGAGCCGGAGCTGGAGCGAAGAGGAGCGGTGGTCTTCCATCGTCTTCGTCGCAGGGCCGCTATTCGTTGTCGTTGTCGTCTTCGGCTCCCATATCCATACCGGCTAAAGCTCGGAGAAAGACGAGCTCGAAGTTCTAGACGGGGGTTGTTGCTCGTCTTAGATGGGACGTGTGTGGTTGGTTACCCGGTAGATGCATACCTCTTACCTAGGCAGATGCCTGGCTATCTACGATGCATGGAGGCAAGCGTTGGCTTAGCTCCGGTGCTTAAGGAGAGAGGGACAGTGTCTCATAGTGCGGCTACCGTACGCCTCTATCTATTTCGTGTAGAAATACTTGGGCCTGTTAATAGTTGAGGACATACTGCTGGTAGATACAGAATGCAGATATTACATTGCAGAGAAACATAACCTTGTGGTGAAGATCAGGGAATTCATATCGCAGCCTAAAGACTGCCTACGTATATACGTAGGTACTTACTGGTTCAGTAAGGATACAACGAATGGCTGGCTCATGATCCAGCTTAATGGTAAGAATGGGCTTCTCAGAGGTCATTTTAAGGAGTCCTGAAAATATGATGCTTTACCAATACGGTATGATATACCGCAATACACAACCCAAATGCAATTAGTTCAGCACCTAGTATCTGATACACAATATCCTATTAAATAAATGGCAATGAAGATACGACAGTGGTAGGTACATGTAGGCAGCCTTCCGTAACTGGTACGTTCGATATCATTCATCAATTCAGGTGGTACTGTACTATTCCGTGGTAGCGGTAGTTGTGGTAGTCGGCGGACGAGGGTTATATACAGTGAATTTCTTCACCCTCCTTTCCCTTCTTTCCATCCGTCTTTCTATATATTTTCGTCCTCATAGGCTTCCAGGGCTTCCCGGCAGCTCCTTAGTTACTCCGCGCACCGCCCTTAGCCTCTCGCAGCTCGTCCATCCGCGCCACGCGCTTCTTGAATTCGTCGTATTGGCACTTCTCGTAGCTGTGGCGCTCGTCCTGTTAGGTGGTAAAGATGTCGTTAGCCTACATGTAGTTAATCCCGTCCAATCTTCCATCTTCCATCTCCAATCACTGATTAGGTGCCGCAGCTGGCGGCATTTATTGGAGTTGACATTGAACTGGGAAGGGAAAGAGAACGCACACTGCACTTCCACGGCAAGTAGTATGTGTCGACGCGGCAACGGTTCAGGGGGATGAGGAGGTTCGCGCAGCTATCTCGGTAGGCGAGCGGGAGTTTGGCGTCGCGCATTTCTTCCCGCGTGGCTTCTGTTGGTAACATTGTCAGCAATTGAACGGCTTGTCCGGGATATGAGGGAGGCAGGTGGATTTCGTACTTGCGGGAGCCTCGGACGAGCCGCTGAGAAGACCCATCTTGAATTGCGTCGATGGTAAGAATGGACGATTGGTTGGAGTAGAGATGTCGGAGCTTGGAGGTGAGCTTCGGAATCGGTCGCCGGGTTTGGTTTGAAAGTTCGGATCAATCAGCGGAAGGTAATGGGTAAGCATTTGACGTGGCTTGAGCTTAGATCTGTGGCTTCAACTGTCTTAGTAATTGTGGCTTCTCTTCCTTGCTCTGGTCATTCCACCAATCAGAGCCGAAACTATCACCCCACGTATGTCGTTCAGGGGTGTTCAGGTACCGGGACCGATGTCTTCGGTTCCCCAACTTCTAAATATTTCATGTCTTAAACTAGGTACATAAACAAAATCATCAAATTTCATCTCAATACCCATTTGTTTCGCAACTATATTAAGTATTAAGAAACTTCCTCGAAAAGATAGCCATGGCACAGGTAATCAAAGTCATATGAACCTGTGTACCTATCCATTTCCAAGGATTCCCTGCCGAGTGAGATGACTGGATGAAGTCAACGGATAATTGCGTCTGCCCTCCCTAAATATTAATTTAGGTGCTACAGGCATATCGCCTTGTACCTGTCTCAAAAGCCCATCCACTTATCTTCCATAGTACATGTAGGTACAATATTTATAGCAGTATGGTGGATCGTTGCGCTTCGTACAGATACCCGAGGTTCGCATCGAGAGGAGAGCTCAACCACACAAGTTCAAGGAGATATGAAGAGCAGTGTTACGAATTCAATCCACAAGTCCTTTCTCGCTACTCGCTAGTATGGGGCTATACGATGCCATATCTCGCTTGTCAAACTTCAAGCAAACGGATCGTACTTCATTATACAGCTATTACCTACCTCGGTACGTTGTAGATATATCGAGGTAACCCGAACCCCTTTTAATATAAGTACATACTGTATGTACATATGTACGCATACCGCACCGACCTTGACGGCGTACTTCGCTTATTATTAACCTTCGACATATGACTTCATCCCAAGACAATCTCATAGCTACAGCCCAGGGCCGGTCCTCCGTTTTTACAATACACAAAGCTGAGGGAGATACGTGCTTGTATGTAAGACCCTCTTACATCCACATGTACAGCGCGCCTTCTAGATATGGTCTAAAGCTCGAACAAGCTTAATTCCATCGTCGACGCCACACGACGTGCTACAGCATACTAGCTCGAATTCCTATAGGCCAGTGGGATCGAAAAGGGGAATAGATCAGCGTTCTAGAGCTACCGTGTAGCCGGATCTACCTACCCTAGGTCAATAGGTAAATAACGTGTCGCACGCCATATTATTTATTCCCTCTGGCTCATCTACATAACCATTCAATCCTCAATTTATCTTGCTCAACTTATCCGATGGAACCATGCTTCCCACGCTCAAGGCGCCGGATTATTGGTCAGGCATATGCACTCTCTAGTTGCCGGTGCTTAAGTATCTCATGGCAAACCTCTCTATCTCAGTTATGTTATCCCTGCAAGTTAAGCTCTGGGTCCCATCGAAGTTGCCCATAGTCTTGGAGATGATTAAACCATAATAAATAAGATGTCTCACTCTTTAAGTGGCACCTGCCTAAGTAGCAATCCGTCCTCTTCTTTCGTTAGAGCTCCTCTGCCGTGACGCCTGCTTCCTCTTCTCTCAAGCAGCAGCATGGTCAATATGAGAGGATCCGCCATTCAGTATGTCGTCTCTTCCTTCCTCTGCTTCCAGGCCGTCCTTGGCTTGACGCCTCCTGCACCCTATCCCCCACCCGAGGAAGTCGGTGACGATGTTCTGGCCGCTCTCGCCGATCCCACGCAGCCTGCGACGGGTATTGCCTATTTCGAGCAGTACATTGACCACGACAATCCGGCTTTGGGTACCTTTAATCAGACCTACTGGTATAATGCGACTTTCTGGAAGGGCCCCGGATCTCCTATCGTTTTATTCACTCCCGGGGAGGTCGCCGCTACGGGTTACACATCGTATCTCACGGATCAGGCCCTTACCGGCTTGATCGCGAAAGAAGTTGGCGGCGCCGTCATTTTGGTGGAGCATCGGTACTGGGGCAACAGCACGCCATATGAAGTCCAATCCACCAAGAACCTCCAGTTCCTTAATCTGGACCAGTCTGTTGCCGACTTCATCCACTTTGCTCGAAACGTTAAGCTTCCATTCGCCACAAGTGGTTTGTCCAACCCGCCCGATGCCCCTTGGATCTGGAGCGGTGGTTCCTATTCCGGCGCCTTGGGCGCCTGGATCGAGAGTCTGGCGCCCGGAACTTTCTGGGCCACGCATGCCAGTAGTGGCCCTGTCGAGGCTGTCTATGATTACTGGCAGTACTTCCATCCTATTCAACAAGGAATGCCCAAGAATTGCTCTGAGGATTACGCTGCCATTATCGACCATGTGGACAAGATATTTACGCATGGGAACCGCAAGGAGCAGAACGCCCTGAAGCGGATGTTCGGGCTCCAGGGACTTACTCATACGGATGATATAGCTGCGTGAGTAGTGGGTTGTTCCTGGATATATCATTTCGGTTTACTGACTTGAGTCCTCAGGACGATATCATCTCCTATCTGGGCCTGGCAGAGCATCCAATTCAGCTCCGGCTATTCCACATTCTACGAGATGTAGGTCGTTCATATGCCCTATGATGTGTTGATATGAAAACTTACTCGGTCTACATAGGTGCGACGCTATTGAGGGGTTCTTCGCGAACTCGACCGCTCCAGTCAACGGCACCAGCTCTCGCGGCGTCGGCGTTAAAAAGGCTCTCCCAAACTTCGCCAAATGGTTCACAGCCCGGTATCTCCCAGGGTGTAAGTGTGCATTATCCATTACTCTTGGCCATGCCTAACCAAGGAGCAGATTGCGCCAACTATGGCTATAGCGAGTGGAAGAGCAATAACAGCGTCGCATGCTTCGACTCGTATAATGCCACCAGCCCTATGTTCACAGACACGAGCGCGGAGAACCCGTTTGACCGCACTTGGATATGGATGACTTGCAATGACCCGTTCTTCTACTGGCAGACGTAAGAGCCCCCTCTATCATACTAATCTACCCAGGTATCTACATCAGTCCATATCGTCTAACAGCCTTTTCTAGCGGCGCCCCGGAGGGTCGTCCAACCGTCTTCTCGCGCCTCGCCAGCGCCTCATACTGGCAGCGGCAATGCGAGCTGTTCTTCCCGCGCGAAGGCAACTTCACGTACGCCAGCGCCCTCGGCAAAACCGCCGCCGACACCAACGCGCACACCAAGGGCTGGCGGCTCCCCGACGCCCTCGACGCCGAGTCCCGGCTGCTCTGGGTCAACGGCGAGTTCGACCCCTGGCGCTCCGCGTCCGTGGCCAGCGAATTTCGACCCGACGGCCCGCTGGTTTCGACGACGGATGTGCCGAGTATTCTGATCCCGGGGTCGCGGCATTGTAATGATTTGAGAGTTCGGAATGCGGTTAATCCCGATGTGAAGAAGGCCCAGGAGGATATTGTGAGGCAGATGGCCAAGTGGACGGGGGAGTGGTATACGCAGAACCAAGGGGGGAAGGGGGAGGGGATGGAGCGTAGGGGGTATCCGCCAAGGAGAAGGAGAAGGGCGGTCAACTTGCTCCTAGAAGGAATGGTGAGCTGAGTGTATAGATTAGAGCAGAGGTACTGAGGGTATCTTTGCATACATAAATAGATCCACAAGTATTAATATGCCATATATGGTATGATGATCTGAAATAAGTAACGAGGCGAAGCTTAAGAGCATCGGAGGAGTACCCTGGCACGGCCTATTGGCTTAAAGGTAACGACCCGTCTCCCGTATCTAATTTGCTTTTAATAGCGCCTATATGCATACACGTACGTACATGATCCGGAGATAGATAAATACTATGTACCGTCCGTTGCATACTAGTAGCCTCGGACTGTCCGTTTGGATGCTCCTTACGCTGCGTTATAGCTTCTTCCAAGTCGTTTCATTGCTGGTTTAGACAGTAGGTCTATCAGACGCTTGCTACGAGGTGGGAAACCACAACATGCGAAAAGAAGGAAAATAGCAGGTAACGCAGCTACTCAGGGGCCGCCGGGAGTTGATATATTCTCGGAAGTATTTTAACTAACACCTTAATCAGTGACTTATTTAATTAACCTTTAACCAGCAGTAAGCCATATCTTCGAACTCCCGTTAGTTCTATCTGGACTAAGTACATGTAGGTATGAACCACGCTATTTATGAAGCGGCGGAACCTATGTATTGCCATAATGGGTATTGGATGTCGCCGTGATACACACATGTATGTTATGCCGGGAGACCAACCTGATGAACATTCGCCCCTCCCCCTTTTTTTGCTCGCGTCACTAGGCGCTTGTTTAAGTTACAATGTATCGCCTCTTAAATCTTACATCGTAACGCACTCAGAATTCCTAATACGTAGAAGACCATGAACTATCATAGACTATATACACAACTTCATATGAAAAGCTTGGATTCAAGGCACGATGGTGTCTCGTGACTCATTGTGGCGGTACATAGACTCTACCTGGTCCAAATGGAACAGATCTAAGTCCGAGGTTTAACGCTGTAGCTTGTTATTAGTAGAAATTTTAATAACCTTGAAGCCACCAATTCCAGTGTTTATCGAAGCCCACGGGACTTTCGAGGACGGATAAACCCTCTGGGTAGCGGGAAGCCCCCTAACCTTAACCGATAGGGGTCAATCCAACAAAACTAATACACTTCCAAAGTTTTACCTAAATGAAAAAAGGAGCATATAAAATGAGCGTATAATTCTTTTTCCACTCTTTTCGCACGCGATTCCTTCTTCCCTACATTCCTTTAAAAAATCAGGTCGGTGTGAAACATTTTATGCTCGAACACAACACCAAAAAAATGATCAACTGCTAATGGCTCTCAGAATTTGGTGGTGACATTAACACCTTGCCCCTGCTAGCTTCGAGGTTTGGTTTTCAGATCGTAACAAGTCTGCTTATACCTGCTCATCATTGAACCATTAGACCAGATGACCGAATCTCTCATGTGGTAGAATTTGGCAGTTATTTGGAACATATACCTACCCAGATACAGGCGAAGGAAATAGGACGTGGGGTGATGTCCGTAATCCTTTCCATGCCTCTGGAGGGACTGAGGGACGAAGAGGGAAGAGCCTTCCCGAAAGGCTCTCAGAACCAAGCTGCTACTGTCCAAGCCAATGATGAAACGTCTTGGAAGGAGCTGTCACGCAGCTCTGCTTAAGAAGCACCCAATCAAAGACAGTCTGAGGCTAGGTAATAAGTGGCATAGAATGCTATCTCCGGATCCTAAACTTTCTGGGCTTGGAGGTGTCTATACCATGTATCTAGTAGGTATCATTGATTAAAAATCTGCAAATAACGAGAACCGGTCTCTAAGTCCGGTGGCACCTATGAAGGCGATTGCCCCTTAGATAAGCCACATTTCAAGGCCTAGAATTAGGCCATAATTACTAACAATATCTAAAAACTAGTCAGGATCTCGTTAATGAACAAGTCATCGGGGATAATGATATCTTCGAAACTTGTGATGCCGATGTTGCTTTCTTCATTTTGGGCTCGAGAGGCCAGTTTCTCAACAATTTCACCTTGTTGTGCCAGACATATATCGCCCAGATCCCAACCCGAACTATCTCTATGGCGGCGCAGGGCGGTAATCAAATCCTGCGCCAACTTGAAGAAGTTACTTTTCGCGATCGCGTTCGGGGATTTCTCGGTTTCGAGTGCGCAGCGTAGAAGAAACGTGACTGTTGACGGGAAAGCGAAGGCGTTCACCGGCAGCCAGAAATCTTCCAACTGCTCTTCGTCCAGCTCCCTGACAAGAAGAACGATCTCTTCGCCCGTCCTCCGGATTTGTATGTATTGGCTTGCTAAACCGTCCTCGTCTAGGTCGCCTTTACGTCGGTAATTTTCCATTCGTATGCGGTGCGTCAATAGCTGAAGGGAGAGGTATGCGAGCCGCAAGTTAGGGGCGCCAGGGACACTCATGGATGTCCCGCGAGTTATGATCTGGCGTATATTATCCTCCAAGCTTTCGATCCATCTGTCGAGGCGGAGTTCCAGATTGCTAATTGGCGTCTCGGATTCCCTATCAACCCGGTAAAGATTCTGTAGATAATAATCCAAAACATCCGTCAACCCAGAAAGGGCGACGAAGACGGATAAGGCACTTATATCTCTCTGGGATTTCGATTGATTAAGTCGATATTCTATTTTCGGCTGGGGGACATCGTAGAAAGATCTCTGTATGTGTGGTGGTGTGCCGTGAGCTAAACTTGACCTGTCACTCTGTGAGCCCCGAACCACATCAAACTTAACCACATGGACATACCATCTATCGTAAATAAGTAGCGACCACCATATATGCATCCGCAGCATCTTTTCGGAGCGCGATATATCCCAAGACAGCGGGTCGTGATTCAAGCCAAGTGAGTAGGCGAGGGATACGGCGCTACCGAGCCGGACCCCATTCCCTATCAGAGCAGTTGTCGGTCGTCCTGCGATATTTAATATTATCGCAGTGAGACTGGATATTCCCGGCGAAGTAAAAAGTTCAGAGTGAAGAGCCTCGCTGGCGAGGTTACAAATGAAGCGGCCATCCGGAGGCCTTTGCCTCACGAGTTGGGGGTCTGATTTCCAATAAACCAGGACATGAGCATATATGGCCGAGAGAAGAGCCGGAGATATTCTCTCTTTGGCGGTGGCGAATTGGCTTCGGAATGATGCTTCGTCTAACAACGGGAAGCAAATATTCACCTTTTGAAAGTACCTGGGGCAACCAGTCAGTGCCCATATAACTCGTACGATATATAGGCCGTACTTACAAGTCAATCAATTGCTCTGTCCAGGGTTCAAGTAGCTTCTCAATGATCTGGCAGTTGGTGTATGATGGATTGGGACTAATGATAAGTCCTATGGGACGCTTTTGCACCGCGGTGAAAAGAACCCGTCCGTTGCCCCCTACTCGTATCGGACGAATGAGTCGTATACCGCACCCATCTGTGCTCATAGTCGATAAGTAGTCAGTTAGGACTTGACTATCGCTCGTCATTACGGGACTGATTACATGCGAATTCTCAGTTTCAGTATCCTCTATTGATAGAGCAGTTGACGGGAAGTCATCGTGATAATGGCGATGAACGGCTGGACTTTCAGTAACGTTATTCTCATCCCATGGGGTATTGATGGCGACACTATCAGTCTCATCGATAGTAGCTAAATGTTCGTCTACCGTTTTGTTGATGTTGATAACTGGAAGAGATTGACGCCGTGGTGTATCTCCGGAAAGCGTCTGTCCCCGAACGTGAGCTTTCCGAGCATTGGCGTTCCCCTCCGTGGAGTCAAGACGTCTCTTAGACGGAAACAAGCATTGAGTCCCATGGACTCGACACATCAAGCAAGATGTCGAGTGAGCCTCAATCTTGCAGCGAGATTTCCTTTTCCGGCATGGGTGACAAGCGGGACGTAAATGGGACCTATAGGGTCGTTCCTTGGAGTTCGGCGAATCCATAGAGTTTGTTGAGATTTGTCCGCGGGAAGAACTGCTAGTATGTCATAACGTAGATATCGCCGCACTGCTGTTAGTTATAGAGTAATCAGAAGAAACAGAAACTCTCCCTTTGCGATATGTGCGGAGTACTCGATTCTATAGCCCGGTATGATTGGAACAGATGAACTTGACAAGAAGTTAGAGAACAATAAGCAGGGTACAATCAATGGGTAGTGATATCGCGGTAACGTACCTAGTAGTTCGTGAGGTCTTGTGTGGACCACTCAGCTTCCGATTTGCGGGGACTTCTCCGATAGTTCTCCGCGGGAATCCTAACCGCGGCGTCCAGATAGGAAATAGACTCCTATCAAGCCCTAGGACGAAATTAAGGAGAGAAAAGAGAAGTAGTGCCTATTACCGGGATACTAACGGCAAGGATCCTGTACCTACATGTATATTCAGTCATTGTTTATACACATAGTCGGTAGGTATACAACGGGGTTACCTGTGTCTTCATATTCCACGTAACAGATATATGCTATACCAAGTACCATTGTGAACATTGTAAATACTAATACAACGGCATAGTTCCTGGGGTCGATGCAAATGCCTGTTCCAGCATCCCAATGCCCTCTTGTATCTGCTCCTTTGTGACCGTAATCGGAGGTGCTATTCTGAAGACACCACCGAAGCTCTCATGGCTGCTGAGATTAGCCCAGACGCCAAGTTCATATGCTTTCTGGGCTATAGAACTCGCTAATTCTATCGCCGGCAGCTTGGTCTTTCTGTCGGCTACGATTTCAACGCCAGCCATCAACCCCCTTCCTCGCACATCTCCGATGCAACCGTACCGGGACTGCAATACCCGAAGCCCCTCATGTAGAATATTACCCATGGCTCTAGAGTGCTCGACCAAGTTGTCGCGAACGACGATCTCGAGGACCTTGTTGCCGACTGCTGCAGGCAGAGGATCATTCACCTACAACCTCGTGAGCAACCATCGCATCGGGGCATTCAAAGAGACCTAGTAGATAAATTACTCACATGAGTCGTATAAAAATTGTAGTCCCTTTCAATGCAGACTTTCTCAATCTCCGCACTAGTAACTACCGCACTCAACGGGAGGCCATTCCCGAGCGTTTTACTCAGCGTGAGCACATCAGGTACCACATCTTCATACATAATAGCCATCATCTCGCCACACCGTCCAACACCCGTCTGAGCCTCGTCGACAATCAGCAGCATGCCCCTGCGCTCGCAGTGCTTTTTGAGAGCTTTCAGATATCCGGGAGGCAGGACATGGATACCAGCGGACGACTGGATGCACTCGACAATCACAGCGGCAAGCGATCCGCACGAGGCCTGGTCGATTAGACTCCAGCCGTAGTCGAGCTCAGTCTCCCAGTCGTACGAGCCGTCCGGCTTGCGGAAAATAGACCGGTAGGCATTGGGAGCGGGCAGCATATGCATGCCCGGCATGAGAGGACCCTGGCCTTTCCTCCCGTAGTGGTACTGGACGCTGAGAGATTGCGCAGTCATTCCGTGCCAGGATCCGTTAACAGCTACGATCTCAAATTTGCCTGTATATACTTTTGCGATCTTGATGGCTGCTTCGTTGGACTCACCCTGGAAAATGTATTAGCGCCAGGCAATGAAGCGTGGCAAATAGACCTTAGGAAAATACTCACTCCTGTAGATAAAAAGAAAGCTTTATCCAAGCCGGGCGGAAGCAGCGAGTAGAGTCTCTCGGCGAGAGAGATAACGGGAGGCGATACCATCCCCGAAAAGAGGTGGTCGAGACCCGCCGCGTGGTCGGCTATGGTTTGTACGATTTCGGGGTGGCCGTGGCCCAGCAAGCAGGACATCTGACCCGACGTCCAGTCGAGCACGCGGTGGCCTTTGGCTGTGTACACGTATAAGCCCCTGGCTCCACATATGATATCCGGCATGAATTTAATCCCGTAGTTGAAAAGATATTGCGAGGTTTTCTTCTGTAGAGCATCTTGGTCCTCGTTCTCGTAGAGCTTTGGCCGTGAGTCAGATGTATGAACTGAAGCGCCAATGTCGTCGTCGACTGCCTTGGTTGGTAGAGTAATAAGGGCCATCGTTATTGCTCTGTTATAGGAGAGCTAGTAGTGATATCCCTATACGCGCGCCAGCAAGATCCACGAGAAAAGTTGTCAGACGAGAGTAATCTCTAGTTAGAACCCATAGACTGCCTACAGCGTTTAAATATCGGAGAGTGGGTAATATTGCCGGAGAGGTAGCCCGCGGACTGGTTATCTGCTCCGCGGGAAACTACTCGGTGCGTAACGGACGTTACTTCGAATGTGGCACTGGAGGTAACCAATGAAGACGAGGAATAGAAGTCCTAAATAACTTCGCTATCGCCTAACTAGTATATAGAGAAACGAATAACTTACTATCGAGGGGAATTCTGAAATTCGACCGAGGAAATCTTTTATTATTACTAGCGTACATGTACACAAACATGCCCCCTCAACTCAAGTCCGGTGTAGTGTATTAAGGGCCTATATAGAGGACTTAATTATTAGCTCTACTAGGCATAGTACTTGTAGGAGCTCACCTTGCGATAGCTGTCACGATTCGGGTTTCCTGTCCGTAGAGGAATCCTGACCTACAAGAAAGTCAACCTAGTACATGGGTGCAAGATACTACCACACTCTTTCCAATGGTATGTAGGGTACTGTTTCTCAGTGAGTCTTAAAAAGGAAAGGATGGTAGATGATGAGGTTGACCCCTGTATGGCTGTCTCTTTTGTCAAACTTGTATAAGTGAGGAGCTTATTTCGTTCGTATTTCGTGACCATGAAGCTGATAGAGTAGTGGGAAACCCCTTACAAACCGTATGGATGCAATATAGTCTCTACCATCCCTTTCCACTGACGGCTCTCTCTACAGCATTGCTCAATGGCTCCATATCTCCCTCCGTGAGACCTAATATCTCATTATCAGTCTTCTCATACAGCGTGCCACCCTCAGCCCAGATGCGCTTCAATGTGTACAGCGTCGCCATCGGATTATTGGTATCCCATTTCTCCTTCTCAATTTCGCGTAGCCTCTCGTTGGGCGTGTGATCAACCGACCACTTTGTCCCCGTCTGCTTCTCGAACTCGGCCACGATAGCATTCGGCGTCGTGACAAACGATTGGACTTTGAGAACCTTTCCAAGCGACACTTGGGGCTGTCGAAGAGCGGCGACTACCAGCTTACCAACGCTATGCGATGTTAATACGATACGATGAACAAAGGCTAGGGTAAGCTTACTCGGGCATGCTCGTGAAGCCGACCTTTTCATCGCCGCTTCCCACCACCACTGCGCGCTTCGACTTCGTATCGAAGCCTCCGGCCTCTTCAGCTCCCGGTACTAGCGGTAAGTACATGTCGATGTATGGGCCGGTGACGACGTAGGTGCACTTAACCCTCTTCACATTGTCGCGGATGAACTCCCGGACCCTGAGCTTGTTCTGGTGGGGTTTCTCGTCCTTGCTCGAGGCGTCATATTCGATGTCCGTGCCATACTCGCTAGGGAAGAACCATTGCACGTCCTTGCTTTCTTCCGCAAGCTTGAGGAGCTCGATTTGGCTGGCTAGTGCGTTTCTCCCTAGGCAAGAGATGATGGTATCTACGCCACTATAGGCGTTCCTAACATCATCGGCGTTGCTAATGTCGCCCGTGATAACCGATAGGCCTTGGGACTTCCACGAAGACAACAAGGGTTCCTTGCTTGGGTTGGATGCTGTTGCAGGGGATGTGAAGATGGAAATGTGCTGGGCAATGCGGGGTTCCGCCGAGACGACGGCGCTGGTGATGTACTTGCCGATGGCGCCGGTCGCCCCTATGATAAGTATTTTGGATGGGAGTTGATTAGCCATGTTTCACGATTTTATTATTGAAATGCTATTATTCTACGTAAATTTACTAAGAGGCTCTGAGCTTCATAGTATGTAGATGGAATAAAATCACGACATCTTCATTGCGGGGTAGCTAAGCTCGAGTCGATCGAAGGGCGTAGTAGTCTACTGTAAGAGCAACCAAAGCTATGACTTTGTCGTCCGACCAAAGCACAATATGATAACTGACGAAGTTGGTGAGCAAATGCTTCGAGCACTTCGTGTAGGGTTTGATACTAACTGTGCACGCTCCTTTTTCTCAAGTCGATAACTTCGAATGATCTCTTTTCGGCTTGGTAGCTACTTTCGTTATTTACTCTTCTCGCCACTTTCATGTTCGAGGAATCCATTTTCGTAGCTTAAGCCACCTCGGCTGGTTTTTCCGGGCAGACCATGGTTTCGTGTGTACCTTACATGAGCTGGCATGTCCAACCCTGTTACGCATGTAGATCAATTAGAATAATTTTGCGTTAAAACGCCTCCTGGCTGAATTTGTCCAACCTGCTCGGACGCGACCGGTGTTTGTGTTATCATAGACGTCATATATCTATTTTCTTACCGAGGACGGCTGAGAGATCGTTCTCGGACATAGGTGAGGAGGCGCTGACCTTGATTAACCTATGTTACAGCCTTGAGCAACATACCCGATCCGCCCGATCATTGGGGGAACGGCCGGAATAGGAGGTCCGGGTGGTTAGGTCTCGGAGAATGTTCCGACATTTGGACGGAGAGAATTCCCAGCGAAGAATCATAGTGGATCTTAGAGATGATGATGAAGTCATAGTAAGACGGGATAATAAGCGACAAGCGCCATGCGATAAATGTCTGGGGTAAGACTTGGGTAAGACTGGCAAATAGGTGGAAGTATTCTAGTACCTATACAATACATACGCGTACATACCTCATAATACGTATCTCGCCAGAATACATAACAACTCCCTATCCTTCATACTACAAAAACCTGCCAGACTCGCATCCATATCAGTACCGTAACGAATTCGGAGTCGGTGTAGATCTTTGATATGCGAAGCGCCGTCGGATGCGTCCTTCTCACATCCATACTGTAGAATTTGGATGATACATCAAGTATGACCCCGTATGAGCGGTTAGATAACGACCATGCACATGTCGTGCTTCGTCGGCAAGCTTAATAAGTACCGGTTTTGTACTTAGATCGACGTAGATACTACATATGTTCTGCAGGTACTACCGCACTGATTCCATCCTCTTGGAATAGAATCCTTGTTTGCCCCGAAAGATAGAAAAAGGTATGTTGGTCTCGACAGAATACAACCAAAATAGATCCGACCGTCGTGCATGACGATAGGCTGTTTTGTAATTCCCGTCGATCTGTACATGTAAACGCTCGACCATTAAATCAATGCCGATCAATTGAGCCGTCTCTCCTGGCTGCCTGGATACACGAATCTTGCGGCTTCTAGCTGATAATAACGACAACCTTCGGAGCGGTTTGTCCGCTAAATGTGGCTAGAACAGAATGATAAGACAGGACGAAAAGGTTGTGTCGCCTCTAGACAGCCCAGAGATATTAAGCACTATATACTATCAACAATGCGACAACATATATGGTTTAGATGCAGGACCTGCAGTGAAGATCTACCGGCATTATGAAGACTAATGCTGTCAACTACCGGCGAGGTAGACATACCATATCAGGTTATCATGGCGCCCAAAGAGCATTCGCGGGCTCGCGATCTAGAACTGGAGAAATACCACAACATGCAGATTTCAAACGGATGACAAGAAAAGACGATCGGCACGGCTGACGGGTGTTTCGATGAAACTTTCTCGAGGATTCGAAAAAGCCACGTGCGTCTCGAGGTTTCGTCACTTCTTGTCACGTCTTGGTAAAATGCTCTGAATGCCGATTCCCGACGTAGAAACGATATTGAACCACAATCTGCCCGCGAATACTTCGCCCACATGGTCGCACACCCATATCTATTAGATAATTTATACTGCGTTTTTCGATTAGCCCGGATTTCGACGGCGTGATAATATCACCAGTAAGGCAGCGTGCGAATTGTTCTAGACTTGCTATCTATATCGAATGGGGATTAGGCTATGAAAAGCCTTTGGTTGGGCTGCTCAGTGATAGGCCAAGTAAACCTGTTGGTTTCGGTTGAAGCTGATACAATGAGGGCACAGTGCCAAGTGATGATAAGTAAAACGTTGAACATAGCATTTTGGAGTACCTAGCGTAGACAGGTACATGCTCTTATTTTGGAAGCCCAATCGACGTCATTTTCTCATCACTGGCATCATCATCGTCCTTCTAATCCTCCTTCGTTTGTAAATCTGTGTTGCCAACTACCGAATTAAACTCTTCAAACGAGATGAATTTGTCTTATTGAAGGAACAAAAGGAATATTCCTAATAATATTGTTAGAAACGAGCTTCGTTCGATACTCTTATGATTCAAACTGTCCACAACCTACATATGTACTCAGTTGAGAGCAATGAAGAGGGTTACCTGATTAAGAAGCATTGCGCAGCCGTCCCAAGCTGTGATTGGACTCAACCAAAGGGGTGTGGTAAGGGGTAGCTGAGTAGATGATTACCTCTTAGTTGGTTACACCGTATGAAAGCGTACGTTGTTGCATTTACCCCTATATCTGGCTTACAAGGTATTTTCCTATACCTTGTATAATACATACTACTGTACTTCTCCACACCTTCTCCAGAGATTAGGTACGAGTTACCATACCAGCTCCTGAGTTCTGATCAATGAGAGACTTCCCACCGGTTGGACTAGCGCGCTACCAGCTAGCTACATATGCACATTGCCTACCGGAGCTCTTTGTACGGCTACAGCAAACAACTACCCAACTTTAAAGTCTCCAGATATCGAACGAGACACACCACTATCAGCAGTTATATTCTTCCTTCGCGAACCGGCGTGGTCGTATTTTGCATTTTACATTTTTGCCCCTTCTGAAACCGATATCTTATTAGTCGCTTCTTTGCAATTGCTTCTTCTAGACTTGTGTCCGTTCGGATAACCTCGCACCTATACCCTCGGCAATCTCGCTAATAAAAGGAGCATAGCGCCCCCCTTACTCGTTCAAGCTCTAAAACGTTCGAGCAACCTACAAAGTGACAAGTCACCATCGCATACCTAAGCTCTCATCTACTACCCTATAGCCAGCCTACCAGAAAGCACCATTCCGTCAGCTGTATAATAGCTGTATAATATTGACATCAGAAACTTGAAATATCGACGCCATCGTTCTTTGGTCTCTTTGGTCTCCAAGAACCGTCGAAGCCTCAAGTACGGTCTCGACCCCGTAGGCCCCAATAATTACCTGCAATCACGTCGCTAAGGCCCTGCTATTTGCAAACGGGCACTCTCAGCCCAAAGCCAGCTTACTTCTGATTGACCACTTTCCCTTCTGCCCGTTCGACCAGTAGCAGTAAATTTGCTACAACCAGGGCCGGAGTCTAGTCCAACAACGGGAAGACGACATTTCTCAATCCACTCCTCCAACCTTTTTAATCTCCAACGGTTTTACTCGTTACATCGGTTACATTGGCGACTTGAACTTACTAGACAACGCCTTCGTTATCTCTTCTACGCCACTTCGCCTTCGTAAATTATTTCAAGATTTCACGGTTCTCCGTCAGCTCGCCTCTTGATACGGGATCGTGTATTTTGTCGATAGTGCTTATATCTATCCCGTCCCTGTTGCAAGCCCAAGCCCAGTCCTCGTCGTTTTATTATTATTTTAGGCTTCGGCGGTTTCGAGCTAGACTTCCACTATTCGCTGGCCGCTACCAGAAGCACCTTGCTATCGTCCACACCACCTTTGTGCCTCTTGTGCCTCCACACCTCCACCTACATTAAATCCAACGATACGAAATCGGGTGCTCCCGATTCGAAAGAACCGTTCCCCTCTGGTTCCACCGGGACACGAATACTCAACTTGCCGAGTGCAGCTGTGTTTGGACTTACGACATTCTGAATCGTCTAGCAGCGACCTGGTCACCAGATCGGTAAACCCAATTCATCGGCTATATTTCTAACGGTGCCAACCTTGAGTGGGAATAAAAGAATTGAGGAATCCCCTCGCATCATTTCCTGTTATTTGCACGGAAGTTCCTGGGCATCGTACCCCAGTCCCGCCGGGGGCAGTCTCCAAGCATTTGCAGCGACCCGGGAAATATAATAATTCAAGAAGCCCAAGTCCATTTCCACCCCTGGTCACCGGCCTTGACCTATAAGGTATATTGTAATAAAACCCGACAGCGCCAGTACCAGCCCAATTATTATTATATATCCTACGTTTCAACCTCATTTGAGAAGGTTGTATTCACGCAAAATTATCCTGCGCTCCCCCCTGGATTCGAAGCGCAACTGTCTTCGTTCCTAACGTCGGAAAAAGGGAACTCAGGTTGCAATTGTGATCGTCGGATCGACAGGACACGAGTGCACTTGCAAGTCAAGTTTGTTTCGTTGCTCAACGCTCCGAAGCCAAAAACCCACCGAGTCCACTTACACCCGGCACCATCCCACCGCCATCCCACTGCCGATCGATCGGGTACCTTGACCATCTTTAACCAACCTCGAACACGCAACCGCTCTACAGTTTCATTTTCTCTTGTCCGTCTTGACTCGATTCTCAGCCAGTTCAATGCGGCTCGCCGTTAGACGCATACCAGCAAAACACCACGTTCAATCGCGACGTCAAGATGCATTACGCAGATGAGCTGATGGGAACACACCCGGACCACCATGCGGCCGCGGGCCACAACATCGATTTCGCCATGCAGCGGTACCTTCTACTCCAAAACCAGCACGAAGAGCTGCGGCAACACATGCACGACCTGTGCCCCTCCTACACCACCTCTAGCACCGCCGTAACCTCCCCCTCCGTCTCGCCAACCCGCTCAAGCTCTTACAGCAGCAGCCCCTCCATCAGAATCTCCCCGTCGCCGTCGCGGAACCACCGGCGCTCCTCGATGCGCACCTCCGACGGCCACCGCGTGTCGCAGACGGCGCTGCAGCCGGTGCTCGACGAGACGCTGGTGGAGGAGATGGCGGCGGGCGAGCAGAAGCTGTTCGACGTGAACGAGGGGCTCAAGCGCGCGCTCACGGAGCTGCTGAACTGCGAGACCGTGCGCAAGGACGCGGCCATGCGCACTTGGGTGCAGACGCGGCTTATGGATACGGAGAGGGAGTTGAGGAGCGGACGGAGGCGGAGGAGTCACGGGGGTTTTGATTAAATCCTGGCGTGAAGAGGAGTGGAAGTGTGATGGTGAGAGTAGAGAGGAGGAAGATTGGGGAAGAGAAATGTGAAGACAAAAGGAACCTGATACAGGTTGATAATTCGGCGATTGAGGGAAAAGCACTTACTAAATGGGATTACAAAGTTGTCTGGGTTTTAGGAAGGATTACGGAACACCGACTGGGTCTGGCTTTTTTTGGGAACTGAACTCGATACCTATTTGAATTTTTCTTGATGGCGTTGGTCGGGTGGAACACTCGTCGACTTTGATCTTGGGCAATGCCGTGGGTAACGGTACTAAGATCACTCTGACTGAAGTCGGAGGTTGCACTGGGAGTTCGGCGACGGATCAACATCGCATGGCATCTTTTGTTTCGGTCCCTTTTGTGTGTGAGACATGGGCGTGTGTTGAGAGGCGCTTATTGAAGTGTGCCTTGTTGGGCTTTACCTGTGGCGGACTTCAAGTATCATACTTATACACTTACACATTACACTTACGAATAGTTTACGGTCGTCCGTATCAGTATCGGATTGAGACTGGAAAATAGAACAAGATAAGAATGTATAATTCCCGTCGAAGAGGTAGTAATCTGCATTTGTGAAGTGACTTCAACTGGTAATGAGTTGTTTCAATGAGCTCGCATCGGTGATAGTGTTGAGAGTGAAGAGCTTGACTGAGAGCAACTGAAGCTTTAGGGACTTAGGACTTGGAAATGTGGCTGTATCGAGCTAGGTAATATGAGGCTAGAGGGTGTGGCTTCTTTAGTCAACCAATCAGAGCGCATCAAAAACGTTAGCAAAGTGCGTCACAGCTCTCTTGCCGTTACCATTATCTCATCACCAATTCTCAATCTCATTCGCTTTCATTAATATCACTAATATCGCCGTCGCGCAACCTCCAGCCTCCCGCCTCTATCCCGTAACCACTTTACGCCCCTTGTCTCGCCTCCGTTTCTGAGAATTTCACTTTATAACTTCTAAGTTAAATGGATTCATAAGCAGGTCATCCTTCTCATCTCATTCTCTTCGTGACCGCGTCGCGTTGGGGGCAAGATGTCGGTATTACTCGAGACAAGCGCTGGCGATATCGTCATTGACCTTCTAGTTGATTACGCGCCCAAGGAATGCGAAAACTTCCTTAAGCTCTGCAAGATAAAATATTACAACTTCTCCCCTGTCCACTCTATACAAAAGAACTTCTCCTTCCAGACCGGCGATCCTCTTGGTCCGACATCTGCCACCTCCGATGGTGGTTCCTCGATATGGGGCCTTATTGAGGGCCCCTCAAAGAAGACCTTCTCTGCTACCTTTCACCCGAAACTGAGGCATATCGAGAGAGGCACCGTCTCCATGGCTACCGCACCACACCCTTCCGACCCCGATACTCGTGTCGCCGGCAGTCAATTCATTGTCACGCTCGGCGACAACACCGACTACCTGGATGGAAAGGCTGCTATCTTTGGTAAAGTTGTTGAAGGGTTCGACATACTCGAGAAGATCAACGAGGCCATCACCGACAAAGAAGGACACCCCCTCGTTGATATTCGAATAAAGCACACCATCATCCTCGACGACCCCTACCCTGACCCTTCCGGCCTGCGAGAGCCTAGCCAATCACCCCAGCCATCCAAGGCCCAGCTCGCCACAGTTCGGATAGCCGACGATGACACATTAACGGAAGAAGTCGACGAGGAGGCAGCCGAGAAAGCGCGGCGCGAGCGGGAAGCCCGCGCTCAAGCCCTGACCCTAGAAATGATGGGCGACCTCCCTTTCGCCGAAGTCAAACCTCCGGAAAACGTGCTCTTCGTGTGCAAACTCAACCCGGTGACCACGGACGCGGACCTCGAGCTCATCTTCAGCCGCTTCGGCAAGATCCTGTCGTGCGAGGTCATCCGCGACAAGAAGACGGGGGACAGCCTGCAGTACGCCTTCATCGAGTTCGACGACAAGAGCGCATGCGAGGCCGCGTATTTCAAGATGCAGGGCGTGCTTATCGACGACCGAAGAATCCACGTTGATTTCAGCCAGAGCGTGAGCAAACTCGCTGAGGTCTGGCGAGGCGGGGAGAATGCGAAGCGCGACCGCAGGCGCGAGGGAGGCGGATGGGGTGGCGTTAAGGGGTTGGAGAAGTGGCGGAAATACAGAGTGGAGGACCGCCGTGACGATCCTGATGATCGCTATAGCATGGTCTACGGGGAGGAGGAAATGCGTGGTCGACACGAGCGACAGAGGGATGACAGAGATCAGGATGATAGGCGGGGGCGAGATTCAGATCGTTTCGGAGATAAGGACAAGGATCGAGACAGAGATAGAGAGCGGGACAGAGACCGTGGCGGTGGTTTCAGACGCGACCAGGGTAGAGCAGGCCAACGACGGAGTAGAAGTCCGGTGCGGGATAAGTCGAGGGATAGGAATCGGTATGACGACCGCCGCCGAGATGACCGCGGTGCTCCGCGACACGATGATCGGCATCGAAGAGATCAGAACAGAGGTTATGATAGAGATCGACCTCGTGGTGATTACCGACGGAGGTGATCCCACTATAGAGTACCTACCGGAGGTGCTCGGGCTAGTTCGACGAACTTATATGTTGGCCGTGACCAACAGGCTTCTGGCCGTCGGATGCTTGCGGGGGGGTATTTCCCTATCTAACGAAGACGCCCCTAAAGTTGTTCTATGCAGATATGGCTTCTAGCGCTCAGGTAGAGGAGATTCGGCCGCCTTCAATGAAAAGAGAAAGCTAATACAATCAACAGAACATAGTAACATGCAGTTGTGATGTGAAGGTACCTCGACCCGGCTTGTTCCCAAAGGCACTTCACTTTTCCATATGAGTGGGCACTCGGCCTCCGTCTCGCATCTTGTATGATGGAGCTCGTAGTCTCTGGCCCCGTGAACAAGCCGGGTCCCATATTTGTCTACAGATCTTACGACTTATAAAAGTTAGGCCGGATTCGGATATGCTGCTTCATTACGGCAATGTGGTATCTCTCCCCGTGGTCATTTTTGGACGACGTCTAGAATCATTCATCCGTGTCCTCTCTAACACCTGTTGTGCCCATCGTTGCGTTGCAACTTCAAGAGCTCATGACTATCTAGTAGTTAGAAACCGACACTACGGTCGGTTATCTAGATTGAGAGCCAAGTACCCGGTCCAAACTGACTACATGTACCTATATGCAGGTAGGTATCCATCACTTCGATGACTCAGATAGCCAGCTGGGAATCTACCAATTTACGGAGTCTGTACGAAGCATACGGAGTCATTGAAATCGAATCCAAAATACAAGTTCTGCAGAAATTAAGATCAGTGGTTATTATGCCTGGGATAGCATATTAAGCATGCGATATAAAGAGAAACCGTCTTTATGGCTTGCTCTAGAAAAGCACCATCCCGTAGCTGACTCTAGGGGTTTGAATCACACGTTCGCCGGCCACAGAAGTATCTACAGCAACCCATAATTCTAATTCATTACCTCTATACTCAGATTTTGCAGGCAGCCGCTGCTTCCACGACAGGGCGGCTCATATGTACCTACACTTCTATGGGAATCAGCTTGTCACGGCTCAGCAGCCAGACTCCCAGTCGAAGCCTCGTCGCTGTCTTGTTCAACGTGTGACACTTTGCAAGATCCTTTTATCTCGGTGTCACCGATGCCGTTGGCATCCGGCATCACTTATAGTGAGGAACATCGAGAACAGGCAGACGCCAAGCTGCTTAGCTGAACTACAACTGATTGAAGACGACGGATATCTACGCGATAGACGGCGCCCACAAGACGACCGAATGCCACGCCCCTCTACTAAAACTGCTTGCTATACGGTGCTAGTGACGTGACCCTTCAACTTCGCCCGGCAAGCCAGCATGACGCAGGTCTCCAGCGCGCGGTGCCGTTCAGTAACGAAACCGGCGTGTCCAGCTCTTCGCCTCTACTAATAAGCATAAGCTCGCGGAGGATCAATAAAGCTGCCGCGGGTATATACCCTGGCCTGATCTCCTTTATGAGCTTCAACTACCCGTACACTAGAAGCCCGATGGAACAATAGAAGGAGCATCAAACGATGCAAGGGGCTCGTGGCTTGCTGCCTCTCGCCGACGTGCAGGCTTTGACGACATCCGAATGCTCCCTCCTCCAAGTCCCGTCAATGCTAGCAAGGTATGTATAGGCGGGTACATTGTCTTGATACGCTGCTAGTATCGTGAAATTTACATTCTCTGAGCCGGAATTGAATCGTCAAGGAAATATTTAGGTGGCTACATGTAGTTAACTACCGCCATCATCTCCTCGGCTGCGTGCTTGGCTGCCCACGCAAGAAGACATGCACTCTATGGAGCATATCGTCTAACCACAGAAAAAATGAGATATGATAGACTATTCTATAGTTGACGGAGCTCTGCATACGCGGATATGGGGGGCTCACGTCGGACAGCATGAAACTTCGACCAACGAGATGAATAGTATAGTGGTGAGTTTGCAGCAAGACGTCTTTCCCGATGTGGGGGTAGAGAGCGGGATTTGCCTGCTAGGATTGTGAGATTCGCGACTTGCGAGTCGACTTTTCCTGTTACTCGTGTGACTAGGCGTTCCTGGCATCCTGATCCGAGCCGACAGATCCCAACTCCCACGCCACAAGACGCCATCGCTCAGAAACGCCCTTCGATCGATGCTACCCTTTATCTAGCAGGCGTTCTTAGTCGGAACTAGAATACAGGATTCACCCCCATGACTTTCTCCAATGCCGGGTGCCTCTTGCACCGTTTTCTGCAAGGTCCCCAGCTCGTGCGACGAAATCTTCATCATCCTCTCATGACCCTATTTAGCTCGGTCCGAGAAAATGCCCATGGCTTTGGAGCTTTGGTAGGATATTTCCCCTGTCTTGTCTTAGTTGGGCTAGGAAGTGCCGCCACTCTTCATAAGGCACCGTTATTATTACATGTATGTATAGCTAGAATGCTCGACATCAAAGGCCAACCAGAAAACACGACTCTTTTCGAGTTGATGTGCTTTCCCGTTCTCATCAATTTGAGACTATTCATTAAGTTTCGATCGGAACTCCGACTATGCTTCTACCGAGTAAATGAACCAGCTTTGCAAAGGAGCTCCGACGGTCGCACCAAGTGGGAAATGAGAGCCACAGCAACAGAAACCTCGCATCGCAGACGAGTTGGCACCGACTCATATTGCCGTAGATTTAAACCCTCACTTTTTTGCGAGCGAATCTGTGCGACAATGACCCTTCAATTAGCACCGGTCACTGGGGGGTCTCGATGTACTACCGTGACGACAGTCCTGCTGGTCTAGCTCGTAATAGCCTGGTCAAAGAGGAAAAGATGAACGACAGTATCGCGTCTCACGAGGAAAGAAAAGATCGAACCAACCCCTCATAGTGTCCCCCCCTTTTTTTGGCCCCAAGCTAGATATCCATCGTGACAACACGCGGGTATAGATCGAAGCTTAGATTATCGCTATGACACCCCTTCATCCGGCCCAGCTTCGGTGACGTTGGTTAATTATTCCTCAGCCGCAGCGTCCCTCCAGGTTTCGAACCTCATGACCGGCCGTAGCGCTGGAATTTACTACCATCGTCCAGCTCCCAAGATAACAAACCCCCAAACTGTCTCGCATAGTGACGGACACGTTTCAGTCAATGATATAGCGGCTGGTAGCACGATTGCGGCTACCTGCAGCTTCTTATAGATGACTGACAGCGGGGGCATGCAAGAACCCGCATTGACTGGAGGGAAAATTTTCCGTTGCTAAGTCCTGCCATCTATTATCTATGTACATATATGTATGTACTTACCTACATGTAGATACCTCCAGCTGTTACCACACCTACTAAGTTACCGGGGCCATGTGCCTTGCCAGTGACAGGTGCGCTCTTTCATACCCCCCGTTTCTGCCGTGCTCGGGGAGCTTGATGAGAGACAGTTAGTAACACTTTGACTTGACTTGTTGCATATCCAATAGGTTCCAGCCGGAATTGCCTCAGAGGATGAGGCAGGTAGCAATGCCAGGTTACCGTGGACAGACTAGATGAACGACCCAAAGTCTACTCGATACGGGTTGCCATCTAGATAGTTAGGTTCCTATGCTCCGCGTCCCGTTCCCCCGATCTAGGGTTTCCCATCTTGCCACAAACACTTAATGACCGCTTAACACGTCCTAGTCTAGTACTGGAGAGTTACCTACCTACATAGGTATATACCCTCTAGTTAGGTAACCAATTACCTACATGTAAGTACTTTTACCTCAGCCTTACTTGGTGCCTGACCAAGAGATATTCTGCGTGGAGCAGGGTGATAACCAGAGTACTGCTAGTTGTGACTACTATCGAAAATCGAAATTGGAGTTCTTCAGCGCCTCTTTGCTAATACTTAAGTAGCCTTACGCACGCTGCTATCCCGTCTTCCGTCCAGACCCTAATGTGAAATTCCTAATATTAGCCCTACAGGGGTGGGCGTCGCGTATCTGTAATCTACATGGCGCATCCCGCAGGCATATGTACAGTGTGCTACGCTTTCATCATGCAGATGGTGGGCTCCTCGTACTCTACCTTGCAGTTGCGGCCGTGCCCTCTCTATCTATTTGCGCAAGACATCACTATCGCCTGCATGTGGTCGTTTGCGAACCAGAACAGAGAAGAATAACTGGACGGGGCTATCAAATCGGATCTCTGATCAGCTCTCACCCACATCCCGATCTAGTTGTAGACCCTGTTCATCCAAAGGATTTGCGCAAGTGAAAAATGACAGGTCACTAACAGGGCCGTTGGAAGCTGACGAAGCAGCCTATCAGAGCTTCACTTTCGGCGGACCTGGGAAATCGCCTCGCATTTTGGCGCAGGAATAATATCTTGTTGGATATTTTTCTTCCCGATGTTTACTATCCAGGATTCTAGGAATTAGGTATCTGCAAACCTCACATGTCTCAAGTCTGTTCTCCGCATAGGAACGGCTCAAGAACTGAATACGGCTGTATAGATTCCTATCCAAGTGAAGAGGTAGGCATGTTAAACTGGTTCGGAGGTACAGAACGGGCGCTATTATTACACGATAGTACTCTGCTAGAGTATTACTCTTAGGTAAAGGAAGGTCGTATGACAGTGTCCGGACCTACCTTGTCCAAAAAATACCCCCGTTTGCGTTTCCCTGAGCTCAGGTAGCGAGCCAAAGTTCGCTACTTTATGTCCCATATATCCCATACTCGATAACAGCCCTGAGCAAACACGAGGATGGACGTATGACTATGTATCTTAGACGCGTCTCCGAGTTTGCTACCGCCCTCTAAATCGTATAGAATTAAGCGTAAGAATAAGAATTACATTTTCTTGTTGATTTCAACCGGGATAATAATATCGACGCCTCACTAGTCCGGATCCAGCGGCTGTGGCTTCATGGAGGCTTGCCAGGGGCGGATATGCCAGGAAGAAGGACACTTCCGTCACTTTTCGTTTGAATACCTCGTCATATTTACCCCGCTGAAGATTCCAGAGCAGCAGCAGCAGGAGACCTGAGGCTGCAGGACTCAAGAGGCCAGAATGGTCGAGGAGATCAACAGGTCCCTACTCGCACAGGTTTCCGCTCCCCTTGGTGCGCTGTCCTTATCCTCCGCGACGTCGTACAGAAGTACCGATACACATGCAAAGAAAGTGACGAATAACTGCGTCACGTAAGTAGGCGCTTATTCTGAAGTGTGTCTCGACATTGGGCAGCACTGAAGACCTTTCACTCTACGGCGAAGCAGCGAGCAGAGTCATGTCATTGTCTTACCCGACGTTTGCGTCCTCAGTAGGACGAGAGCCGTTGGGAAAAAGTAACATCGTCGTGTTTGCTCTGTGTGAATCTTCCGTAATCTCCTCGCCCAGTGGCTACCTGTTCGTTACCTGGCTGGTTTCGTGTCCTCCATCTAGGGGACAGCAGCGAGGGTAGCTCTGCTGAGATCACACAGCATCAGCACTCGCCGAGGAGTGGTGTATGCCGATGTCAGTGACCAACGTCGTTGGGGATTCCTTGCTATCGGAGTCTTGGGGTGTCTTTTCATTTACAATTATTCCTCCTTCGGGTCGTTTCATTTCGATCGTTGTTACTACTCGTAGTAATCTAGGGGTCTAAATAGAGTAGAGGGGGAGACTGGCTTCCAGGAACGTGACGACCTCATCTAACCCCCAGCGAGCACATATGGGGGTTTCTTGACCGGTGACTATGAATATGGAACACATCTCAGGGAAACCTAGCCTAGGATGAATAAAATATGCCGGTCTCAGTCTATGAGTCCAGCCTAGTTTTATACATCATCTATATAGATTGAATCGAGATTGGTCGCCCACCACGCTTCAGTCCAGATCGTCTCCTCCTCCTAACCCCCTTCCCCCCCTGACCTTATAGGCGGGCTAACTGTTTGTGTGGGCTCATCTCCCCTTTTCAGCGTGAAACGGAGCACTTGGGCTACACTGCAAAGTCCAATTCGATCTAGCGTACACATGGCTACGTCCTGCTCATCATGCAGCAGCATGCACCTAACCGTCTACTGTCCTAGTACCCTTGGCCCTGTGTAACACGGCTAAGTTAGTCGACCTCACAGTCATGGACATTCTCGACGTGACACATGTTGTGTCATGAACGAGGAGAAAACTGACATGTCTTCACATATGTCTACCTACCTTGGGAGGTATCCTATTCCCGTTGCAAACAGTGTTTCCAAGGCTTGCCTGCTGAGAAAGTTGTACGGGGGGTTATAACTGTCACGGAACGTGCAGCCTCTCAATTTGCTTTCCCATCTTTTACTACTAACAGTTTACGGGAGCCGTTTCCATTTCTCGCCTCCGCAAACTGCTAAGTGTGGTATTCTTTTGATGAAACATCAGAGTTTGACAAGACGCGAGAGACCCATCGAAGCTCGAACCTCTCATCAGCTAGGATTTCAGGGCTGAGAAAAAAATATTATAGCGAAAACCTAGCTGTCGGACAGCTTGGCCCCTGTTCCTCTCTTGCAGAAAGAGTTCATTGTTCTTCTCTCATCAATCTCTTTCCTGCAGTCGCAGAGCAAAACAAGGCCCCCCCTTCTTCCCCCTTGACATAATTCCGATAGGACAGGGACGGGCTGAACACCGTCCTTGTCTCTCAAGCATCTGGCCGCGCAAAGTCGAGTGGTGGCGAAAAAGACAATGGTCACTCCCGCTTGCTATCCCCCCAGCGATGCTGGTAGACGATATAGCCGAGCTTGTCCTCCATATCCTCTCCAATACACAGACCGCCGTTATCATCTCTCTTCTCAAGAAGGCGCGAGAACGACGACAATGACGGAACGAGAAGTTGACTCGGAGTCATCTCAACCTCGGAAGAGAATCGCCGTGGCAGTAAGTCCAAAGAGGGCCTCCTGTTCTTCCTTTCGACTTCGCCCCTTCTTCCCCCGCCCGAGGTAGAGGAACGTATGAGATGCTGACTCGAAACCACACGCAAAGTGCGGCCGGTGCCGTAAGCGGAAGATTCGATGCAGTGGTGACCCAGGAAACGGGCTCCCGTGTTCGAACTGCAAGAATGCAGGCCACGAACCATGTCTCTTTCTACGGGTAATACTCCGCCGATTACGTCAAGAAAAGAAAGAAGAGAAGAAAGAAATGGAGTTGTTTATCTAACGTTCTGATTATCTTCCAGGTATCGTCGACCGAGACACACCTCAAGAGCGACGGCAGCGACTTCGGTTACAACCTCGAGGCCGCGCGGCCTTACAGCAACCAAAGTCGAGTAGTATCTCAGCTTAGCCCCATGTCGCAATACCCTGCAGACATGTCAGGCGGAGATGTTATGGGTTCATATCGTCAGAGCCAATACCAATATGGGAATAAAAGCTATTATTCTACCATACCGACATGGACAAGCGCTTACACGGACGACAACGTGGATTATGGCCTGAACTACTCATATCCAATGTTGAACCAAGACTCGGCTTCCATGGTTCAGAGCTATGGACGGTATGGCCCTGGAAAGTCTGTTTACGTTGACCCCGAGAGCTCTCCGTATTCATATAACAACTTGGTACACCGTCCAGCAGTGACCAGCGAGTCACCTACCGGGTTCTCCCTGTCTGGGATGGCAGCATCCCTCCCGAACCCTCCCGACCGCGTCGCCTCCTCGGATCGCCTCCTTACGCAAGTCAATCGGACCCTGACTGGTTCCTCAAGCTTTCGGGCGGATGGACTTTCAAGTTATGGCGGTACAAAAACAACTCCCACGAGCTCTATGCCTGAAGCCGGCTATAGTAGCCTGAACTCGAGCTTCGATCAAGCCTACTCCAGTCCGACCACACTCACATCAAATGTCCCGAGTCGTTCGATTAGTCAACACGACGCCACCACTTACCAGTCAAGCGTGACCCCAGCTTCCGACGGATTATATGCCTCCAGCGACCAATCCCTCCGCTCCGCCGAGGACGGTAACTCGGGTCTAAGCTATATCTATACCGACAACAAGCTCGACAGCTCCCGACGGGATTCACAATCGAGTGGCGGCGCCAGCGCCGCATCCGTCCTGCCCAACGGCCACGTTTACGTGCCGGACTCTCACCACAGTCACGTCTCCTCTTCCCAAAGCTACGTCTCTTCATCGCAAGGTAGTGCAGTGGATGGAGCTACCGCGCCGTCCGGTCGAGGGAGTGGCAGCAGCAGCAGCGGATCCTCGCATATGCATAGCACTACGGACGGCCACCGTAGATCTGCGGGAAACCTCCGTGGGGGATAAATCTGCCGCCCTATATTTCTGCGTCCCCGGTTGGCTGAGCAGCCGGGTGATGGCTGTATGCGGTGCGACGCGCCGCGCCCACCAAGAAGGGGGGGAAGAAGGGGAGAGAGGGAGAGACAGAGGAGAGCGGGGCCAGTGAAGTCCCGGCCAGCCAGCTCACCACACGCAAGCCAGGTATTGTTATTGTACGAATACTCTTTGGAAGTCGACACGAATTCCTCCTGCCAGCAACAAGGCGACACCTGGCAGATTCTTTTTTTTTTTCCGCATATTTTGTTTTTCGGTTCTTCCTTTTCGTTTGCCCGAGACGACGGAACGGAGTCCTCTGCTACGCATCGCAGACCGGTCTCCTATTACCTACCTACCTCTTCCTTCTTTTCTCTAATATCTCGTCACCTCGTTTTCTCTTTGACCTACACCCCACTCCCTCCCTCTCCGATCATGCGTGTTTTGAACTCGCATGCATCGGGTGTTCCTGCCGGCGGACGAACGCCTCAATGGCGTCCCCTCTCGTTCGAATCCCACTGGATCCCAGCTTCAAAAATACGACCCAGCATCTCTAACTTGAATATACCCTAAATAGATCTTGGGAAATACTACCTCGATGTTACGCTAGCCTCGAGAGATCCGGGAGCCCGGATGCTGGACGGACGTTCCTAGTGGGCAGAGCGGAGCGCCCTGAGGAGCAAGCCTGGTTGACGTATGGCGCTTCGTGTTGCCGGCTGGTGGGTTGCGCGATAATGTAGGCCCACGGATGTGCAGCCACTTAGGCCCTATCCCCGGCGCCCTTCCACATATATGCATGGCGGCTCGGCTATACCCTTTATCGACCCCATTGCCGCCCTCTTTAGTCGATAATCCTTACCCGCGTGGCGCCTGGCGAAGCAGACATACACTTTGGGTTCCTCCGTCCGATCTACACATCATCATTCATCCCCCAAAGAAGTTTATTTTGAGGGGGCTGGGACGCTTCGGGGCGTGGGTTAATTAGTTGTACAGGGTACCGGCTTTGGTGTTCCGTTGCGTATGTGTGCATGTGTGTGTGCGTGTGCGCGTGTCTTTCTGTCGGTCCGTCTCTGTCTGCTTGCGGGTGCTGCCCCTTGTTTTTCTTTGCTTCCTCTCTACCTACATACTCTTCAAGCCTCGTCTACCCCTTTTGGAGATACTCGAAGATCAACCATCCTACGTACCTACCCAAGGGTATGGAAGGCCTTCATCCCATCCGATTGGATCCTTCCCCAAAGGCACACGCCTCCTCATCGAAGTTTAGCGGCATAAAATGGACGGAGCATATTCTGGCGGTAGGAAAATGTATCTGGACGGGGAAAGACAAAAGACTGCAACACCTTTACTATTATTTGATTACATCTTTTACCACATCGCCGCGTTATACATGCTAGCCACCAGCAGGAAGGCTTAGCGTTGGGTTTTTATTAACATCTTCTCTCGGTTTCGGGGGTATTTCCCCTAGTCTGTATCCTTCGTTCTCGATTTTTATCAGTTTACTTACAGAAGAATACCCACGAGTATCTAATTCGGCCTGCTCCTAAGCAGTGGCCCTGATCAGCGCCCAGCATGTTGCAAAAAGCATCTATCATCGGAAGAGAAGGAAAGAGGATGCGCATCGACTTCAAAGAAATTGTCAGGTCACCCTACCATTTTCAAGCCACATAGGACAGGAGCCGTGGTTTGTATTGTTCCGCCTCGTGGTCCGGGGCGGGACGAAGTTCATGACATATTAGATCCCATAGAGCATCTTAAGAACATAGCCTTATACCATTTTATTCAAATTTGCTCCGCTGTTTTCTCTTCGTGGAAGATCGTGTCATTCCCAAGGAGGGCCTAGCAGTAACTTATAGTCTGATGTTGACGTCTCAAGATAGCAGAGTACGTGCTAACAGATATAGGGCCCAAATATCATAGCTCAATTCTTAGAGAACCTGCGGGGCCGACATGATTGGATACGATAGTTACATCCCGTCGTCGTGACTCATTTCCTATCAGTAGAGGCTCCAGTTGGATTATACGCCGCTCGGACTTAAATCACGACCCTCATCGGCTTCTTGAATAGGCGTCGGCCTTAACCACATTTATATAAGATGTCCTGCGCCGTTCGTATAATTGTCGGTGTACAACCAACGACTCATTTTCCAAGCCTTTCGTGTAACCTAGTATACCTGCTACGTACCTAGGTAGGTAAGGAGCTTATATGTATATAACCTGTTTCGAACATCAATCTGCGACCGAACTGACCGAAACTCTCTATAACTCATCATGGCGTCTTATCCTCCGGTTGCGCCGGAAAATGGTGAATCTAATCAAGCCGCTGAGCCTACCGAATCTTTTCTAACCCAGCTTCCAGGGGCGAAATTTACCTCCATACTGCATAAATCTTCGTATCCATTCATCAAGACCGCAAAGCACGATGGCCATCGTATCCTAATCACGGGTGGTGCTAGGGGTATTGGCAAAGCAATCGCCTTATCCTTTGCTCGAGCCGGAGCGAAGGCTATCGCCGTGGCGGATATAACGGAATCTTCTGACGGAATTACCAGCGAACTCTCAGCAGCTGCGAAAGAGGGCGGCCATACTGCTCCGCAAATCGTCCTGATCAATCTCGATGTCACAGACGAGGAAAGCGTACGGAAATGCGCCGAGACCGTCAAGAGCCAGTTCGGGGGCAAGCTTGACATCCTGATCAACAACGCCGGCTACATGACCGCCGCTTTCCCCGTCCCCGAGTCAGATACCACTACATGGTGGCGGACGTTCGAGGTCAATCTCAAGGGTGTTTATCTCATGAGCAAGCACTTCATCCCGTTGCTACTGTCCACCCCGGAAGGTCCGCGGACCATG
The DNA here is from genome assembly GCA_022984865.1 of Hypomontagnella submonticulosa. Classification (NCBI taxonomy): domain Eukaryota; kingdom Fungi; phylum Ascomycota; class Sordariomycetes; order Xylariales; family Hypoxylaceae; genus Hypomontagnella; species Hypomontagnella submonticulosa. Next base: position 92,175 of record JAJKLF010000004.1, on the reverse strand, counting down.
ATCAGCATCAGCAGCATTGCGGCACACGCTTTCCGGATGTGTGCGAGCGCGTACGGCACCTCGAAGTTGGCGGCCCTGCGGCTGACCGAATTCTTGATGGCCGAGACCGCAGAGAAGGGGCTCTTGGCGTATTGCGTTCACCCCGGCGCGGTGCTTACGACGTTGGCGAAGGAAGGCATGCCGCCGGAGACCTTTCCGGTACTGGACGATGATATTGGTCTGGCTGGCGACACAATTGCCTGGCTGACGTCTGAGCGCCGCGAGTGGCTGGCTGGAAGGTATATCAGCTCTACGTGGGATATGAAGGAGTTGCTTGACCGCCGGTCTGAGATTGAGGAAGGTGACAAGCTCAAGATTAGATTGATTGTTTGACCTTGAGGTCTGGCTATCTCGAGGGGTGGTATTCATAGAAAATAATACAAGTACCTATACTGATGGCTAATGAGCTTAACCGAATCCAATAAAATTTTTGACTTGGAGGTTCAGGGGGTCGATAACTTGTGGAAACTCTTCGTACCACACCCAACAATGATGCCGTTCCGCAGTTTACTACATGTATATATAACATGGCCTACGCTGGTATCTGTGAAAACTGTCTTAAGTAAGGAGTTAAATTTGTTGCTACTGGGTATTATCGCGCTGAGTAGGTATCACCAAGATATCCTTACTACCCAAATTATGACAACAGGAACGGTGAGATAATTGGCTTCAAGAATTTCAACCTCTAATGAATAGAATATATACATGTATGCACTTATATATCAATTGATATCATTGTTTTATCGGGTATGCTTCGCGCCACGAAATGTTCCCGGCTTGGCTTGCCGAAGCCCCGACCGTTCATAAGTCCGATATTCAAATGCCAAAACTTATCAGCTTAACCTCAGCTCACGGTATTTTTATTTATTCACATCTTGATATCGACATCGATGCAGGTTTCAATTCCCCCAGAATTGACGCGAAAGTAGTCATACTCAATTCAACTTAGGCTGTTATCCCTACTGTCGCACATCGCGAGGCAACGACTTGGGCTAGGGGCGATCGCCGTTCAAATATCCAAGCAGAGAGAATATTGAATAGGAGCCGCCACTGAGAGGTCCGATTTGGAATAAATTTCCCTTACGGCTATTCACAATGGATCGCGTACCGCCGGAGATAATATTGCATATCTTCGAGTTTCTCGACGGGCCGGCCCCGTCGCAAGCGCGGCTTCGCGACCAGCCGAGCGACGACATGCTAGACGCTCAGCCGGAGTTCTTGCCGAGTCTCAAGACCGTCTCTCGCGTCTGTAGGGTGTGGCGACCTCTTGTCATGCCTAGCTTATTCCGCCACATACTTTGGAGACCCAAGATATCGTCTCTCAGCGCGTTTACGTTGAACCCGATACCGCTCTTGCAGTTCCTAGAAGACAACAGGCTGGACCGTGCTGTCACGACTTTCACTCTAATTGTGAACTTCGTAGATAAGGAGGCTGATACTAGACGCGTTACCCCCGGGATACGGTCGGTCGATCTCGAATGGCTGTGGGACCAGCTCTTCTCAGTTATTGACCCTTTGAGATTCACCATTATTGCTCCTCCAACTACGCTTGCTGCGTTCATGTCCCGGATGCTGTTCTTAGAGGATGCTTGGTCGTTTAGTATTCCTTATCACATCCTCTCACTAGCCCGGACGAAAAGGAGCTCACCACGTGACGAGTCGCCGAGTGGGAATTTAGAAGCACGCCTAGCGAATCTCCAAGTCTCGACCCCAGAGCAAGGTTCTCTTGGGTTGTCTCGGTCGACTCAAGCGGGACCTTCTACTAGCTCCTCGCTCCGGTACAGACGTCCTCCAGCATGCCCGCTCTTTACCGTTCGCCCCTGGACCTCACTACTCCTCAACGAAGGTTCATCCACTAGGGTGTACAAGACGTACGACTTCTTCCTGCGACGGCCACCATCCATGCTCGGGGCCCTGCTCGGGTGCGAGGAGCACCCGAACGATACGCCACTCATCCCAGATACCGTCGTCGATTTCAACTACATCGCCATCTTCCCGCTCTCGTCCCACTTCGAGATCCTCCTCCAGCACCTACCCAGGATCGACCGTCTCTTCGTACAGTTGGCCCCGCGCCCGGGAAACCGGATTCTGGAAGACGAGGAAGAAATGAAGCATATCGAACTCGCGGACCTCTGGATGGAGCGCAACACGGCGTACAGTTCCCTGATGCGCGAGCTGACCTTCGCAGCGGATCCGACGGGGCACCCGAGGAACTGGGCGTCCCTACGCGTTTTCGAGAGCGGCGATACGGCGGATCACGAGGCCTGGGAGATGGCCGTGCAGTTCGTCCAGCGCAGTGAGGCCGAAGGCTGGAAGGTGGAACGGGAGGGCGTGTTTGTGAAGAGCGACGGCGGCGACGACCTTGGTACAGAAGACGTCGACGGTCACGTTCCCGTTACAGCTCCCGGTTCATCCGGAGGACAAATTTTGTCAGTACAGTAATTTCTTGCCGTTTCGGTGATTTTAGGCCTTTAGTGAGCGTCACTCTACCCTTTGCCTTCAAGCCCCTAAAATTTCTAGTTCTTCTAGTGAAGATGACATATTTTTTTCAAGTACGTAAGAATTGCGTTTACCAGATTATTTGTCCTGTCTATTCGTATTTGAGAAGTGAGAGCCGAATGAGTGATGGGCAAACGACAACAATCGGGCTTGGCCAACACCGCGTAGACCTCGGAGTCGCTCAATTTATATGAGCAGTTTGCTGACGAGAAAACAAGTCAGGGAGCATTAAGACGATTCGCTTTCAACGGCGTCGCCCCCCTGCCGTTCTCGAGCCTCTGGCTATACATGAATAGCTCTCCGCAGCCTACCGCCGCTGATCAGAGCTCATGACTGATATCCCCCTGAACTATTCCTTGAACATTCTGACTAAAGATCGGCGGCGCTGACGAAGGGAGCAGAGTATGAATAATTACTATGGATACCAAGTAGGTATCACATCTTCCCCGACTGGAATAGCATGAGACTGGGGAATGGTCTATGTTAGACAGTAAGGACCACATTGTACAAAATCACTGTAGCATATTAAGCTTTATATTGGCTCGATTCGAATTGCGCACTATATTTTCGAGGTTTGCCGAAGACCTCTGGTTGCAGCGATAGTTACCTAGTAGTGTGAGCTTCCTCTAAAAATCATGCCCTAAGTTTCAATATGTCAGGAAACAGAAACTACATAACATATATGTAGCGTCTCCTATACACTGGTATCCGGGTGTACTAGGCATGCGTAGGCACCTGTGTAAACAATGCACCACGACCTTTATAACAGACTCCATCCGTGCCCAAGCCAAAGCCAGCGCCAAGTTCAGATCTCCCTCTGAACGCCTCCGATAACATAGGGAGGATAACAATAACAGCCAACATCCACCAACTCTAACAATACCCATCTGGGTGGCGCAAGATCTTCGTAGATCCAATGCGACATATGCATAAGCCCTGGCGTCTAGCATCGCTCTATATGACTTTATAACCCTACCCACCCACAGAGCCCCTAAAGTATTGTGAGCCTGTATATACCTACATGTATGTATGTAAGCCCGTATATTCCCAAAGACGCCAAAAAGGAGAAAGACAACATGAAGTCCGCAGAAGACGTGTAAAATGAAATTTGCTCTGACCCCGGGACGATCTAGTCCAATCGGTCTCCGTCCTTGTCGCTATCCTCACTACTCCAGTCCACCGGCGCAACATCCACAGCAGCCTTGCGCTCCGCATCCTCGGTCATCTCGCGCCAGGTGCTCCAGCTCAGCATCAAGAACGCGACGACGATCATGCACCCGCCGCCCACAGCCGCCGAGCTCATGCTCTCGCCCGTGATCAGCCAGTCGGCCACGGCCACGATGAAGATCGTCAGCAGCGCCGCCACGGAGCTCAGCACGGGGCTGGTCAGGGAGATCAGGACGAGGAAGCTGCCGGCGAAGGTCGCGTTCATGATGACGGAGACAAAGAGGTAGAAGGCCGCTTCGCCCGTGGGAAGCTCGAACGTCTCCCACCCCAAGATATGCAAGATGGGAAGCGGAACCCACAGCACGAGAAGCGTGAAGGAGCCGATACAGCTCCCGAACGCATTGGCGAATATCATGCCCCGCGTCGCCGACGTGCCCTCCGGCGGACAGGCCCACCGCTTATATAGCACCTCGTAGAGCCCGTATAGCACACTGCCCGCACCAATGATCATATTTCCCAAGAACCGCGTGCTGGCCTCGGTACTAACCTCTTTCCCGTCGCCGTAGGCAACAATCAAAACACCAGCTATAGCCACCAGGACCGCGATCGCCTTGTCGAGCCGCAGCTTCTCCTTCAGCAGGGGCACGCTGAACGCGTACGCGAAAAAGGCCGAACAATTGTAGATCGCCGTCAGGTCGCTCGGACTCGTCATGTTCACCGCAACATACCAGCTCAACCCCGCAACCGTCAGCGCCGTCGTAATAAACGCCGTAGTCCGCACAATATACGGCCAAGGACTGCGCTGCATCACATGCCGCGGGATATCCAGCTCCTGGCGCGCCACCATATGCGCCGTCGACCGCAGCAAATACACATGTCTCCGCCAAAACGTCGGCCAGGGCACGTTCCACTTCTGCACACGCAGAATCAGGAGCTGCGCGGGCCATAGCAATGCCCATGACCCGTGGGTGAGATAGAGCATGCAGTACGCCTTGTCCCAGCCCAACTCGTGCTGCACGTACCGCCCTAGCTCCGTCTGCACGCAGAAGGCGACGAGCGATACTACCAGGAAGATGGCCGCGTAGGTGTACTTCTTGCGCGCGGCCATGCGCGCCTGGGTGTCCGGGGAGCGGGACCGCATGGTCGAGCGGCGGCCGAACGTAGGCGGTCTGCTGAGCGACGTCGGGGTGGACACGGGGAGAGGCAGGGGCGAAGTTGGCCGCGAGCTGGTATTGCTATATCGTGATCTACCGCGGTCTTCGTCGTCCGCCTTCTTGAGCAACGGAGTCCCGGAGCGGCCGTCCGTTGGACGTAGGAACGCGGGACGTTTGCTGCCGTCCGACATGGTATCGTCTTCGTCTTCGTCCTCGGAGTACTCAATGTCGAAGCGATGGGGACTGCGCAGATGACTGATATCGGAACGCTCGTCGTCCTCCCGCACGAAAGAGAGCCGCTTGTCGAAGACGGGAGTCCGGCCGCCTACGGTGTCGGTGCCGCTGCCGATGTAGTCCTCGACGCTGGATCCGTAGGAACTCGCTGACAATGGCGAGGGTTCAGCCGCCTTGGAGTAGTGGGAAGTCGGCTTTAAGCGGGCTGGGATGCTGGATAGGCGGATGTTGTTGTTTTTGTTGTTGGTCGAATATGAAGACATGAATGATATATTAATGAGAGTAGCGAATGACAAAAGGGAGACGAGTGGATAGTAAGAAGTAATTAGTAATAAACTAAAAGGGAGAGGCAAGAAAATAGTATCCTATCAATCCTATCGATCCTAACCTATCTCGAGGTAGCACCAAAAGAAAAGCAAAGCAAAGGGCCCGGAATCTTACGTAGGTTACGTCGGTTATGCAGGGTTGCGGCAGAAAGAGAGACTGAGGTCAGGGTCCTATTCGTTGAGTGGTGCACGAAGACATTCCCGTATGCATATCAGATGGGGGGAGTTGATACGACTAGAAATCGTCAAATGACACCCAAACGAGTGGAATTGGGGGTTGGAATCGGGTACCGGTTGGTTCGCTAAGGGGCCTATGGGTCTACGGGGTCTAAGAGGGGGGGTATAGTCTGGGCACGCTAATTAGAAAATCCCCCCTGTTCTCCTTTTTGTTTGCTGGCGTCGATTCGAATTTCGAAGTGTCCAGTCTTATTATTCGCCGTGTAACCCCTATACACAACTTAGTGGGCACTCAGCTACCCTAGAACCCTATTAACTCAACCGTTGGTACCGGTTTGCACATGCTATAATAACGTCGGGTACTATTGGCGCGGCTTGTGTAGGTGCCATGTGCCGTCGAGTCCATCCCGGACTATGGGTCGTAACGGGTGGCCTAGCGGTCAGCCCTGCTGCCGTGTCACCGTCCGTGTTCCCATCCTTCAGGGCATGCTCAGGGGAGAAAGTCAGAAGTCGACGTCAGACGTCAGCAGACTTGAACGGTCATACCGGACCTACATATGCTGTATGATCACGTACTTCAAGGCTATGAATATATACAACACCTACTATCAAATATATCCACGTATCTGCACTTACGTTGCAACTACATGATTATCGTTCGTCGGACTTTAGCATTCTACTATGTACGATTCCTCTCTCTGAGCTACTTAACCTAGACACTAAACATTCTAACGTACGCCCCGATCTATTTCGCATTGGCACCGAACAACGCCTCACGGGTATCATACGTGTACACGAGGTCCTTGTGCCAGTAATTCGGCGCATCCGGCTTCGCGATCCTCCACGCTTCGTCGAGCGCCTGCACGACATCCTCGGGTAGAGGCCCCTTTTCCAGATTGTCTAGGTTATTCACGAGTTGGTCGTGCGAGCTGATACCGATGAGAATGCCGTCGTTGCCTCCCTTGATCTTGAGTTGACTGTGGTGCACCACCCACCGGAGTGCTACCTCAATCATGGTCAGGTCGGGGTGCTTCTCTAACGCCTTCTCGACCGTCTGCAGTGCTCTGAATGTGCTCTCTTTAAAGTAGCGGTTGCGGTAGTTGGCGCCCGTGCTACTCTTGGTGCTGAACCGGCTAGTGTCGCCAGGGTCGATGTCCACGCTCTTGATCTTACCGCTGAACAGGCCACCCGCGATCGGGTTATACACTACGATGTCCAGTCCATACCGTCGGCAGGCCGGGATCAACTCCGGCTCGATACCACGTGTGATGGCATTATACATGCCTTGGTAGATCGTCGGGCGTACCCAGCCGTTGTACTTGCAGGTTAGAACCACCTCAGCAACCTCGGCCGCCGTAAAGTTGGAGATTCCGAACTGCACAAATTTGCCCGCCTTGTGCAACTTGTCTACCGCTTCCAAGGTCTCGGCAAAGGGTGTCGCGCGGTCGGCCGCGTGGAGATATATGATCTGCGAATGAAACCTATCAGTACTAGAAGTATAAATATGCAGAGAAGGAAGTAGTAGACTCACATCTACGGTATCCGTGCCCAGCTCCTTGAGGCTCGTCTCCAGACTCTCGACCAGCTTCGCAGCTTGGTTCGCACCGGCCTCACTTGGATACTTGAACTTGGTAGCCAGCGTCAGACCGCGCTCTTTCCACCCGACTTGGCGCGTGAAGGCTTCTTGCTGGCCGTTGATGTACACTCGTGCCGTGTCGACCTCGTTGTACCCGCGAGCCTGGAAAGTATCCAGACATTTTCCGAACTCGTTGATGTCCGTGATGCGGGCGCCGGCCGAGTCGTCGGGTCCAAAGGTCATGAGACCCAGGATAATGCGATCCCGCGGCGCTGAGGCTATCAAAGGCATGTTGATGCTACTCTTTCCTTGCCTGGATGAGCCGGTGTGAAATATTCAGTAGAGACGTAAGGGGTGGACGAGCGAGTTATGTCTCGTACCGCGTGAAGCTTAAAGGTAAGGGACCGAACTATCTACCTTGGAGGTAGGTATGAGACAAGAGCGGGGAATATAAAGGTTACTAAGGTTGTATGTAACGAGAGGCGCCGGCGATAACGGATCTAGGATATTGACGTGATTGACGTGATTGACCTGCTTTTGCATGTCTCCGTCTCGCCTATTTTCCAGCTGCAACCTTTCTACCAATCCCTATCGTCGAACCCCCACTGCTCAAGTAGCCTACGACGAACGGAGTAAGGTATGTAGTTTTTTGGTGTGTTCGGCATCAATTGATTCCAGACATTGAATCCGAAGGAGTGAGCATCGAAGAGATACGTCATGGGGCTATCTCCTATAACCTACTATGTAGTGTATTACCTACATAGTGCTACTTACCGGTACCGAGTATCTTCTATTATCCTTAAACACATATATTTATTACAGATGTACATACAACTCTCATAACCGCATACACAAAATATCAATTATTTCAAATTGACTCTGGAATCTGGTAATGGAAAGACTACCTCATGTACCTAGTCTACAATATGAAGGTATATTATCTTAAGTACATACAATTATATACAGAAGGACAAGCAGGTACGCAATGTCCTTCATGCTCTGTTCAACGTTGTCCAAGTTGGACATTCCCAATTGAAATAAATCTACCTTCATGATTTGGCCAAGGTGACGATTTGACGAAATGACCGATCATCATATATCATACGAAAGTGGGGTCATATCACGAGTAAAACGCGATATAGAGAATAGCGCACCGATGCATCACGGCTTCAATGCATGCCAACAGCTCCAGAGCCTAGCCAACGTGCATTCCACGCGAGACCACGTGTGGAAGGGGTTTACTTAACCGCTCCCTTACTCAACAGGAAATGCACAAACTCATTTTTTCCGCCATCCATAGCCCACCTTAGTGGCGTACGACATTCGTCGTCCATGGCGTTGATTGGAGATCCCGCCTCCAGGAGGACATTGATGATAGCTACATCCTTCCCCATAGCTGCGATATGTATCGGTAGAGCGCCGTAGTAGCTCGGGGATGGTAAGGCAATGTTGGCGCCCCGCTCTAGTAGGATCTTGACAAGCGCCAGGTCCGACTTGGACGTCGCCCGACAGAGAGGCGTCTCGCCCTTAGACACGAGGTTCACATCAGCTCCAGCGTCCAGCAACGCTTTTGAGACTTCCATACGACCCTGCGAAATTGCATAGTGAAGAGTAGTATGCCTGTTCTTGTCCTTCTTGTCGACGATGGCGCCGCGGTCGCACAACAGTTTCGTTAACGCCACGTCTCCTTGGGTCACCGCCCCGAGCAAAGGGGTCCACCCGTTCGTGTCAACTACCTCCGGGTCCGCTCCATAATCCAAGAGCTCTCGGCTGCGATCAAAACATTTGAACGAGACGGCCTCGTGCAGAGGTGTGCGTCCCCTCTTATTCTTTAGGCACTGATCCGCCCCGTTGACCAACAAGATCCGGACGGTATCCGTATTTCCCGGTTCCTCCGTAGGGGCTTTCGACGCGGCATAGTGAAGAGCGGTATTCCTCTTTCTATCTTTAGCATTCACAAGTGCACCAAACTCCAACATTAGCGATACGATAGAATCGGACATTGCGTTCATAACGACCCGCATAAGAGGGGTTCGACCGTCGTCGTCTACCGCTTGAAGGCTAGCTCCTGCGATGATCAAAGCCGTCACAATAGACGCCGACGTTGTTGCTTCCATCTTATTATCAGAAGCGAGCGATTCCTCGACTTGGTTCAGGGCCCGATGGATAGGTACGATTCCCAAGTTATGAAGCGGAGCATCCGGGTTGGCATTCGTCGAGAGGCATTTGTGTACGGCGCCGTGGTCGCGTTTAGAAATCGCTTCGTGCAGCTTGCGGGTAAGTTTCGACGTGGCCTGGTGTGACCCTTGACGCTTAGGCCGATACTTAACAAGAAGTTGTCGTAAATCCTGCTGGTCTGACACTTTCCGTAACTCCACCGCCACCAGAGGCAACAGCCTCGACGATTCTGCCCCCTTGACGAATGAGCGATGCGTCAGTGACCCTTGATCGACTAGTTGAATAGTCGCCTTCGTCAGATTTCCCCTAGATGCCAAATAAATCAGCCTTTCTGCATTAATGGCCCTAAGAGGTGAATGCGGTTACCTCTGAAGACAATCGATCATGAGGCACAAGGAAGACCGGCTCCTCCGTAGACCAAATTTCGCATCCCTGAAAAAGTCCTGCACAACAGGCACAAGCTTTGAAGAAGCAAGGGGGTCTCCCCGGGTGCGGTAACGACGCAGTCGAGTAATCTCGTGATCAACATCGAGGAGGATTTCGGATATCGACTGGAGGATGACTTCGAAGCATGGCACAAGATCCGCGACTTGAAAATGGTATCTTCCGTTCGTGCCGTCCGGTCTATCGGGTCTCTCATACGCCAGGAGTACTCCGAGTCTTCCCAGGACTACTTTAGCGACCGAGCACTCAGCGGCCATGGGCAATTGGGTCATCCCGACCGACTTCCCTAACTCGATGAGAAGACCGGCGATGGTCCCGCAGGCGCTTTCAACGCTGCTCACGAGGCATTCGGGAGAGATGGGTTTGGCCATCGTCTGTTGTGTTCAGGACTTCTCCTATGTAAGACTCAAAGAGATTCGCAGAACCGCCAAGCTGGGAATATACCATAGTTTAAACATAGCAAAGCGAGGTATTCATAATCAATGTCCAGTTCATACATATCCCCTGGGTCAGGGAGCCTCGCTGAAGGTTGAAATGGTAAACTGAGAACCAAATAAGAATCTATCATAGTTAACCTACCCCTTAATAAGAACATGTAGCCCCAACTCCTTAATGGCTTCGCTCTATGCAAAACATTACCTTGGGGCAATATTAGTCGAGGAGAACATGATTAATTAATATAGGATAACCGGTGTGCCGGTAACGATGGACGAATGGATGGCATTGTAGAAGACTAGAAGATTGACGGAAGGAGATAGGCAGTAGTTGAAGAATTATCTCCATGTTAAACCCAGCACCAACATCCGCGCTACCGAGAAAGAAAAAGAAACTCAGTTGAAGATACTAGGTACGATGTTTTTCTTTTTCGTTCTCGCTGAACCAAGTCATAAGGTTGATCGGAATCACCATGAATCTTACCTTACATAGTTGCATTTTTGAGAAACATGATTTAACTAGCCATCTACGTAATTATTAATGGAGATTTAGAGTTTAACGAGGCTTACGTAGCCGATATGCCAGTTCCTACTTAGTACTAAACACAGAGGCTGGCTGAACAGTGGTCTATGAGATATTATGACCTGTGTTGATGTTAATGTAAAGTTATAGGAATAGCTCTATGAACAGGCAGTTGAAACATTTGCCAAACTTGAGATTATTTAATTTGAAAGGAGCTAGCGTTGTTATTCGCATATGTACGTTGTCATTCTTCAATTTGAATAAAGTCTGTATAATGCAATAACTGATGTCAATAGGCAGGTGCTCCGCTAATGATCGGGTCCGTACTAGGTAATGATGCGTGTAACAAGGGAGCCTTACCTTTTGGTATTAGTCGTTGACATGGGGGCCAAATAGTGTGTCACGTGACGAACATATGAAGCTAGAGCCACCTTGAACCCAATTTACGCGTATGTAAAAAGGGTAACCGCGTCTTTCCCGCCCGCCGCCTCTACTCATTTCGCGTCTCGTCTCCCGCGTCCATAATTTACGATTGAAAAGTCTCCATTTCTCATTAAACCCCCAAAAATCGCCGTCAATCCCTGCCAATCAACCTCAGCCCGATCAACTAATTCACCATTGCGCAACGACATCAGTCAGATCAGTCGATATCTCTCTCCGCCACCTTTCATATGCGCCACTATACAAATTATGTACACAACCGAATAAACTCATTTGCGCATCAGTACCAAGAGTATACGTCCATACATACCTTAGGTACATACGCACAGCATCTTCCTACTTACCGTCGTTACCACCACAACCGTCTTCACTTGACTTGACCCCAATTGGGTCCCAGCCGATATGATGGGGAAAGATGTTGTCAGCGCTGGTATATACAGCGCTACTTATAGTGGAGTAAGTACTTTCATATTGATATCGAATCGCATTACTCTTCGCGACAGGAATATGCCCTCATAGGATCCTACGGCATAGCTCTCTTAGCTCTGAAGGATCGCTAAGTAGTGGCACCGGTTGCTACCCCAGCTCTCATGATCAAGTGTTAGGCTAACCGGTCCCAACGATAGGTTCCTGTATACGAGTACCAGTTCGGCGGTGACACTAAAGAACATGTAATGCGTCGAAGACAAGACGACTGGGTCAACGCGACACACATCCTCAAGGCCGCAGGCTTTGATAAACCCGCACGAACCCGAATCCTCGAACGAGAAGTCCAGAAGGACGTCCATGAGAAGATCCAAGGCGGCTACGGCAAATACCAAGGCACCTGGATTCCCCTAGACGTCGGAGAGCAGCTTGCGCATCGAAACAATGTGTACGAGCGCCTTCGCCCTATCTTCGAGTTTGTCCCCGGCAACCAGAGTCCACCTCCGGCACCTCGTCACGCTAGTAAACCGAAGGCCCCTAGGAAACCTGCTGTGCCCAAGTGGGGTATGATATTGTTACCTCTATCGGCAATAGACAACTTCTAACATGGTACAGGAGCACCCCCGAGCCAAGACGTCGAGAGCGCCAGTCAGCAGCTTAACGAAGACGATACGCCTGACAATGTCACTGTTGCTTCGGCTTCGTACATGGCGGAAGATGATCGCCATGATCTATCACATTACTCGACCGGCCACCGTAAGAGAAAACGTGAGGAAAATATACAAGACCTCACTGAGCAGCAACATTCCGTCTACGGTGATGAGCTGCTCGACTACTTCCTCTTATCTCGCCAAGACGCACCTACTTACCGTCCCGAACCTCCTGCTAACTTCCAACCCGACTGGCCCATCGACACGGAGAAGCATACCGCTCTTCACTGGGCCAGCGCCATGGGCGACGTGGACGTGATCAAGCAACTGAAGCGATTTGGAGCGAACTTAGGTGTCCAGAATTGTAAGGGCGAGACGCCCTTCATGCGATCTGTCAACTTCACCAACTGCTACGAGAAGCAAACATTTCCCGCTGTCATGAAGGAACTATGGGAATCGGTTGACGCACGAGATGATTCCGGTTGTACCGTCATACATCACGCCGCTATTATGAAGAGTGGCCGTATCACGAGTACTTCATGTTGTCGCTACTACCTCGACAACATTCTTAACAAACTACAGGAGACACACGATCCCAACTTTGTTCAGCATCTCATTGACGCCCAGGATCACGGCGGTAACACAGCGCTGCATCTAGCAGCAAAGACGAACGCTCGCAAGTGCATAAGAGCGCTTCTAGGCCGCGGTGCTTCTACAGACATTCCCAATATTGAAGGAATCCGCGCCGAGGACCTGATCAAGGAACTGAACGCCGCGAAGAATCCGAAGGAGCGCCTACCCCAACGATCATCATCCCCCTTTGGTCCGGAGTCTCAACGCCATGTATCCATTCGTGACGCTCTCGCTGATTCTGCCACCAAACTCGCCGTCACATATAACTCAGAAGCCGCCAACACTGTCCAGAACAAGATAACCCCTCTTGTTCTAGAGAAGTTCCAGGACCTTGCCCATAGTTATGATGAGGAATGGAAGGAGAAGAAGGAGGCTGAAACGGAGGCTTGCCGTATCCTTATGAACAGCCAGAACGAGCTTGCCGTGGTGCGTGCACAAATTGCCGAGCTCGACGGACAGCTCGAATCACCCGAGGCGGCGTCCAAAGCAGTCGGCGATGCCACCATCCTACATCAGCAGCTGCTCTCATTATTAGCTGACCAGAGTCGATATCAAGTGCAAGCTTCGATGGATAAGACCCTATCGATGATGAACGGTGATGCCCGCGACGATTCGTTCGACTATCGACTCCAGCTTGCCCAAGAACTCAAGGAGGCCATTGCGGAACAACGACAAGCTGAAAAGGAGTATGTCGACGCTCTTGGCGTCTCAGGTACCGGCGAAAAGATTGACAAGTATCGGCGACTCCTGAAGCAGTGTTTGGATCCGGAGGCAGCTGACAGTCTAGATTCTAATCTAGATGACCTCATCGAGATGATGGAGGAGGAGCGTAGTGATGGAGCTCCAGTTATACAAAGTCAAGCAGAGCCTATGATGATTTGCTAGCTTATGTCACATGGTCCGCGATATCTAGCAGCCATGTCGTTATGATCTAGCGTCGTGCGGATATGGGATCCGCATTCACGATCTGGTCCGGCCGGTGCTTAGGTGTATGAGGTGTATGGCGTTTACAGGAAGGGAAAGAGATATGTGCTACATGGCTCACGAGCTCTGCAGAAGTTTTTGCTACTTGACAATTGACTTGGTCGATACGACCCTAACAAATTAACAACTTCGCGTTTCCGTGATTAATAGTTTGCTCTTCCACCTATACTATATTGCATTTTTACACTTGTATTGTATAGCGTCGCACGAAGTTAATGGCGGTGTAGAGCTGAACCTGACCAGAAGAGGTAACCCGACGCCAAACTATCGCTTGCTAAGGGAAGCCTAATGAGACGTTCAGCTGATGACTCGCCCCTCCCGCGCTATTCTATACGTCACTGCGAAAGGGGCAACGGCAACACGTAAATCCCTTCTCAAGCATAGCCAGCATAGCCATCTGCTATGGGAAGAGTCTCCGAGTACTATGTAGATGGCTGAAGCTAGTAAATTAGATCGACCCTACCACATAACGCTGCAGTGTACCTTCTTCGATGTAACCGGCACTCGCATTATACGATGTGTACATCTATAGTTAGATCAGGTCAGGTCAGGTCTGAGCCTCCTTAACAGCCTACAGCCGCAGCATAATCATATCATACCCCGTATTCTCGGCTTCATGCGAGTCATTCCCGCATCGGAGCTAGATCGCAATGTTGCTGAATCCAAGGTATTCCATAGAATAGAACTACCAAACTCCCGTGTTGCTATCGAAAGTAACCATCCTATCGAATTTGGACACATAGGGGGACACAGCCAGCCTCATGGAAATTGCTTTCTTTGCTACACGAATGCGTAGCCCGTAAATATCTTTCTCTTTTCTCCGTGGGGAAGAAATGCAACCCCGTACGAACCTGATCACGACTCATCTCGGCGATTATGACCTTCGACTTTGCCTTCAGCAATGACTGCGTATCAATAGAACGAGACCATCTCCAGAGTGATCACTACACGAAGTGAACTGCCGCTCGCACGCGGTCCTTGTGTTCAGCTCCAAGCTATGGGACGGAAGATAGGAGACGCCGAAGAGCAAATTGGCAATAGTTCACGAAGGCTACGGCGCTCTACTCCAGCTCGCCATCGTATCGTTAGGGTCCTCCCTTGCAAGGAGGCCAGGTGTAGAGTATATACGACTTAGTAGGCAGCTAGCGGGCGGCTCCGACGAGGACAGGCTATCCGCTACGGTCGGACCGAGTTGCTGTAGACTCGATAGACGAAAACAGAAGGGGGCACGTCGTCGTCGCTGCTGAGGAGGATATCCCGTACTTAGCTAGCCTCAGTAGTAGCGATGCGCGAATACAGGTCAACGTCAGAAGCGTGGTCGCTGGCTTTCAAGTTCAGCCGTAAACTAGACTCAGGCGACAGCTTCCTAAATGTTCATGTTAGATATGTGTAGATAGTATACCTCGTCGTCGTCGTCCTGTATTGTAAGATACTGATACCGAGCTCAATCGACGTTACGGTGAGTAAACGGTGCTAGTGCCCGTGCTAGCCGGATAGGGATACCGATGCTTAGGGCGAGGGAACTTTGACGTTATGAGAGGTATGGGCGTGCTAAGTAGTGTCAGTTTGGACTTTTGAATTAGAGTGAGGGATTAGATCATATCTCTTGCCCATGGTACGTAGTAGTCGTCCACGTAGGTAGCAGGGTAGAACTTACCGCCGGGTAGTTCACCTTGATGGCGTTCCCGCATTGATCTCGATGCCCTCGAGGCATTCTCGGTCAGTGATAAGACTACAACAGACAACCCCTGAGTGCTCTCATTTGGCCAGTTCCCATCCGGTAGAAAGGATGCAAATTTGGCCGAGGCGGACAACCGGTAGGGTACAGCGATGTAAAAGTTTTCCTCGGTTTCGGTAGATTTACATCGTGAAGCACGGGCACCTCCTCGCATTCACGATTCCGACGGTATGGGTCATGGTCATGGTTATGGTCAGGGGCAGGGACAGGGAAGGGGAACTTCGCTGGGTCTACCTAATCAAAAACAAGTACATACACAAATCGAAGCATCAAGGAATACAGTGCGTTATTCAGATATTAGCTATGGTCTGGGATATGAATAAGACGGAATCCGCCTATCTACACGTAGGTAGGTATTTACACATATCTGCAATATCATCTACATGTATATTAGGAGGCACATCCAACCACTATCCAATTCCTCGTAAGGCGAATACGTATACGACTCTTAAGATGAATGACATCGTGTATCTAGATTAGTACGGAAACTCACTTCCGAAGACTGACGGAGATAATATCTCTATCAACCCGTACCCACGGTCTTGGTAGAGGTTGTGTGGTGCCGTCTAAGTGAGCCTACGATTACTGGCAGACCGACGTCTCACGTTTCCATTCCGATCACCAATTCCAGAAGAACTTGCTGACCATCCTCTATGTACTGTAAAAATTGAAGCGTTTGTCATTAGCGGATTTTAGTGCCGCTCCCCCTGTGTCAGATCCAACATACACGTAGATCAGCTCAAGCATTATAGCGGCCCTAGCACCGCAAGGGACTTCGGCTTAAGTGGCCCTCTAACTCGAGGCGTCTAGTCCGTCGACGTATCCTTAATCCCGGGGCCGAACTGCGCGAGATGTCGGAAGGGAAAGTCGCTCAGTGGGAGGAAATATCGTAAGATTTCCGCAAAGCCGCCGGATGCAGGCCGTCAGCACGTACGTGGTCAACCTCATCGGTAAGTGAGTGGTGTCGCAAGTATAATACACATCTGACTTTTGACAACGTAATAAGCACCATAAGGTGTGCTGCGTCAGACGGTGTTTGAATTCAGAAACCGCAGCAGGGGAACATGGGAAAAAAAGAAGTCTCATGGACGTTGGGTTGGCGCCATGTGCGTGTGGGTCGTCAAGACACCGAATGATCGATCAACAAACATTCGGATCGCGAATTGTTGCTACATTATTTCCCTTCTTAGGAAGTAAGTGACAATTCCTTGCAGTTATTTCTGGCGCTCAAGATATTGTGCGAGCGAGCTGTCAAATCTTTTTAGGAATGTGTGCCGCAACTGGTCCACGTCATCCAGCCCCCAAACCTAGAGACTGTTGAATGAAGCAACATGAGACGCTGCTTTACGAATGCTAAGAGATCGAGGACGCAATACTAGTAGTATACGGGAGAGATAAGATAATATCGCTATGATAGTCTACGTACATACAGTATGTAGGTTTAGTGTTCCACCAGCTATACGAAGCAGTCTAACCGCCGCCCGCCTCGAAACTTCATACTATCTCTGTGCAACTACGGCGTGTAAGCTATTCGACAGGATGGGCGAAGGATCTGTTCTCCTCTCGATTTGTCAGCTATTACACCCGCCCTAAAGAGGATAATAATGATCGATGCCTGTCTGTAGCGTGCCCAAGTGCTGATTCAGCTAACGTTAGTTCTTTCGATCGATTTGTCTAGTACAGGGGTTAGGGTCAAGGGAGTTCGGGATCCTAGCCCTACGAACTAGCATGCCATGACCTAAATCGGCAAAAAGGCTAACATGCTGCTTATTCGGAATCATCGGCTTTACGATGCTATTCCAGCTTTTTATTCTTATTGTGTTCTCGCCGATAGGCAGGCGGACACGCAAGAACATGACTCAGATGAGAGTGAGTGTCTTTAAACTTCTTACCGGGTAAGAGTTACATGTCCAGGAGCCTCTAGGCGATAGCAAAGATGTATCTCCACGTCCGGAAACCGAGCATACCTGCATGTGTACACAAGGGTGTAACAGTATATCCGCAGAATAAGTAAGTCAGGTAGGACGAAGTTGACTCGTTGAGCCATGTCGTCCGTCGTTTGATCCCTCTACATCCCGCCCTCGGATTCGGGGCTCGCTCAGATAAGCTACAGTTCAGTCGACTAATCATCGATGCCACGTAGATACACACGAGATCCATGCCGACCTATATCCAGTGTATACAATGTCTTAAATCCGCATCGTCGCCGACGTAGGTAAGCTGACAAGACTGAGATGGCAGAGGGAACGATATGGCCGTGAGGCTCCGGCGCCTTCGAGGCGTCGAATGGCCCGACAGGATTCCCCATTCTCCGGATCGCAAAATAAAAACGCGTCAAGGCATCAACACGCACACACACACGGGCATGACGCACTAAATAGCCGAGTGGTCAGGTTAGCTCGTTTGGCTCTGTTTACAACCCAACCGTAAACGAGCCAGTAGGACGGCCGAGTTTGGAGGAAGTCGCCCGACCCGGGTAGACCGGGTCAGAAAAACAAAGAGGCCTCTCTTTTGGGTCGGTCGCATGGCGTAAGTCACGCACACTACGACGGCCATGTGGAAAGCGGAGAGCCAAAAGAGCCAAGATTTGGGTCCTAGGGAATAGTGTCAGCGTAGGGCCCGTAGGCGTAAGTGTAGGGCAGACTCGAGGTGGTCACGTGTATGGCATTCAGGCTGAACATCGCAACAAAAGCCAGGGGGGAGATTTTCCGACAAATGGGCAAGGGTACGACGCGGTACCGTTGCTTTTCGTCATGACTGTTATGTTTTCCGGCGGTCTAAAGGGTTGGGCTTAGGGCGACTCCCCGTGTCTCGCAGTTCGAGATTGGTAGGAACTCCGGGCTATGTTGGTCGATCGCTGGTCAATTACATACGATACGACGGCACGTTTATTTCGGACTCGGGTTGCAACAGCGGGCGTCGCTTGTGACCTGTGACAAGGGGTATAAGACCACAGTGTGACTAATCGGGAATCTGAGTGGCTCGACGTGCCAGTGGTCCAATGATCCACGAGGATCGGGTAATGCAGGGCAGTGGATCGGCTACAGGATCTCGGAGCCTAAATCTCGTAGGGCTGAGGGACACTTGCTGCAATGTGTACGCAAGATCATGCCGAGTGATCATTGGTGACCGGGGGACCACCGGTGGAGCAAGGTCTTAGTAGGGGAAAGGCATCGAGCAGATACCGAGCTATCGCCCGTAATAAGTAGGTCGTTCCGTGATAGCCATTGGACCCTTGAGCCGCCGATGCGACAGTCCAAGCGATGTAAGGGGGTAGGTTAAGCGCCGGCTCACATATCATTTTGCCGCGGCCGTCTCTCATAAGCAAGCCAAACCACAAGGGACAAGGACGGTGATCCTCGGATCCTAGATCAGAGAGCTTTCTGACGAGATCACAATAAGCAGCAAGGTGAGATGGTGGAAGCTCGTCTAAGATGTAAGTAAGTCCCCACGTCTCGCTTAAACCCACAGGACAAACAAAAGTTTTCGCAATTTGCTGGAACGAAGTGGATAACGTTTGACAGGAAGGCCCACGGAATCCGAGATCTAGGCTTGGTTCCTGTTACTACAACGGCATAGTGATTGGTAACCGAGGCGAGGAGAAAGGGAAACGCAACGTCGGCGTTGTTTGGTTCGGCTCTGGCTCTTAAGAGCCTCGTGCCGAGGATCAACGCACATCCCATGTCTATCCTTTCAGCTTGCGCGTCCTTAAGGCTTAAGACGTGGTAGATTGCAACTTTGCTATCATCAGGAAGGGTGAAAAAGGGAAAGACTGGACAAGATTCTAGGCGGGGTACCGACCACGCGGAGAAGCGGTGTAGTAAATTTTAGGTGAGAAAATAATAATCATGATAATCGACGTGATCATCAATCCAGAAAAACCTGCTCTCTGTATCTTTGCGTTGGCCAAAGAAAACATCTGATACGAGACAAGGATTCTATTAGCAAGCCTTGCTGGAGCTATGAAGTCGGTGGCGAGGCTGACTGGTTCGGCTCTGTTACTAATCGGTTATACGATACATACACAGTGTCGCCGGAAAGAGGGGGTATCTACTGAACTATCATCAAACATGGCGGCGCCGACAGAAGCCATTGGCAAAAAGTCCGAGGATGCTAGACAAAAATAACTATCTCGCCACTTTCTAATAGTGTCGCATCAGAGACAGCATAACCTTGCATATGAAGAAAACAAACATAAAAGATAAAAATATATCCATATCATGTAACTAAACAGACCAGAAACCGCCATCGCGGATGGTCATTTAGGAGGGATGAATAGAGTTGTGGGGTTGTATTGGACGAGCTTGGAGCATCTGCAAGACGTAAAAAAGGGAGGTCTGGCCGCATTGGCGAATAAGGATCGTTGGCCGGGGTCTGGTTCAGCTGAATGACCTGCTGGACTTTTTCGTCGTTCCCGCTGCAACACAGACCGCAGAGAAACATCGACAGGGTCCCTACCGGACCCTGCCAGCCTATCCCATGGCGTACCACGGCGTCCTACGACCCTCTGTTGAGTGCAGAGTGGCTATTTACTGCTATTTTTCACTATACCTTTCGCCCCCAAGGGCCGATGGCCGCTTATTTGACAGCCTCTTTTTCGTATGCTGCAACTTCCAAGATTCATATTCACGACATCGTCAGCCACCGACGGATGTAACCAAGATCCTCATCGAAAACAACGGCACTTCTCCCGCACGTACTGGGTATGTGAGTTATCCCACCCGTCTTGTTTATTTATCCCCTGGTTTCTGTGCCGCTCCAGCGCATTATCGAATCACTTAGCAATGTCATTCCGTACGACACGAGCAAAATCCGCAATAGATACACTTAATGCATCCAGACGACAGGGGTAAAGACATGTAAGAAAGCTCCGGGTCGATACAGCCGCCATTCTGGCCGTGTTGCGATATGACAGGTGTATTTAGAAAGAGAATCCCTCTTGGCGGACTTTTACACTTACGTACATTTGTACATACATTACATGATCACATGTCGCTTATTATTCGCCAGGGAGCATTCACTCATTACCCACCTACGTAGCTACATACAGCACATGTAGGTATGCCGACGCCTCGTATATACGATATGTTACATAGAAATGTAGGTTATGCATAGGTATGTAGGTATATGTGTACTACCGAGACTAAAGAAACATTGAACAGAGAGTGACGACGCATCCTAGCGCGTCTTCACCTTGTTCCCTCTTATACATACATGTACATACCGGCATTTCGAAGGCAACGTTCGGCGTCAGCACCCAACTACTATAGTACTAGTAAGAACCTATAGAATTCTTTGGCCCCTTGCGTATTATGAACTATGACGGCCTAGAAGTCTCGTGTCCTTCTTTAGTTTCGCCTAATAGCTTAGGAAAAGGGGGCTGCGGTTCAAATGCCTCGCAACCCATCTTCTCCACGTACCAAATCGTCTGGTCTCTTATTCGGTTTCTAGTTTCTAGTTTCTCGTTGAGACGTGTTCCTCAGTTTCGATGGCAGCTTTTTGTCGGATCGACCACGGACTGGGTCTTGCTAGGGGCGCCGTAGGGCTCACCTCAGCTGAACCGCGTTCACCACTTCAGTACTAGGTAGGGCTAGTAAAACGAGGCTAACTCGTTCCAGAAGTCGTCTCGCAATACTCGCAACAAATCCCTGTGATGGTTTAACGGCCATCCGCATCCACTGTCTACTTACATATGTACCTAAGCCTTTCTTAATAACGAGCTTATTACTTTTTGCTGTTCCCGAATATTTGCTAACTTGTCCTTTAGTACAATATTGCAATATTCTGCGCCAGTCTTTCCCCCCGATGTCTGAGAGGATTGGTCGCGCTATCTGACGCCGTGTCGAAAACATGGCAAAATGAGGCGCTCTGCAGATTGCAGCCCGTTTCTCGACGGCCATCATACTGTGCATGCGTCGGTACGTTGCTAGTTGCTAGTTGCTACTACATAGTACATGTCAGCCATCCACAGCCCTGCATCGCTAGGGCTAGGCGCATGTACATGTATAGAGAGATCAAAGATGGAGATAGGGGAAGCTAATATGCTCACATGCCGTGCATATTTAAGGCATAGACCCTGAAATCCATCCGTCCCGGCCCTTTCATTGGATCCTACTTCAGCTTGCGTCGACCAGAAGAACCGTCCGAATGTTATCTAGTTTGTGCCACAGTCTACAGACCATGGCGTTTTCCCTGACAAAAGCTATGATCAAAAAACGGCCTAGCTCCTATCCCATATTCCACGGAACCATAGGGTCTTGCGCCCGCAGAGGCTGACGCTTAAGCTGGAGTGTCACGATGCATGCGTCACGGAAGGCCAATGGCCGTCTTTTGGGCTACCTACTGTATGTCCGTGTAGCAATGACCAAGTCAAAGGGCGTTTCTGACTCGACCAATAACCTTCCCGTCACTTTAAACCAACCTATCTACACTATTCGAAATCCGAGCGTGTCCTAGCAAAAATATGCAAAACGAGACAAGCCACTTATGACGGGCTAAAAAAAGGTGACTTGAAAACAATTCCCAACTGGTCCATAAAACACTCCACAGAGAAATCACAAAGTCCGAGCGATTCTTGAGTCTCATTGGGGTTCACGGAGAGACCAACAGGGATTTATACCTTAATCCGTCCGATTTCCAGCTATGTGCTGATTTCCTGGCGTCCCGCCTTATTATGTATCATGTATTCATGTCTTTTTTTCACCTCGTCCCAGGTTACGCTAGTCTCCTTCTCACCTTGTCTCGCGCTACCATGTCACAACCGAAGTGTCCGGACAGATCCCGACTCAGCGGCTATGCTTACGGCGTAATTTCGTGCCTCTCGCAATTACGTCGACCGTGCATTCTCGGCCTGGTAGGGAAGTAAATTTGCCCCAGTTTCCCATCCATGGATGTATGCACGATTCATCGTGCAGCATGACAGCAGAAGAAGGCGTTAGTTCCAAATACCGCGTGTTATAAGCAGTGACCAATATGCATTCGCTTGCGAAGCACCTGGGCATAACGGTCTCAAACGGCCCCAAGTTGCACCGAAACAATCTATCCCGTCTATATCGATTTGGTCCACGTCGTTATACAGCCAAGCAAGCTGATCTGATGGCGAGTTGAGTCCTGCCGAGACCCGGCCCGCGCTTCGCGTGTCTGTGTACTACGTAGGTAGGTCTGAAAGGAAGTACACCTACCCAATCGTGTCTCTGGTTTCTCTCATACACAGACCCGAAGAGGCAAGCCGCCAAGTATTATCTACAACTCCTCAATTGAGGCTGACTGACGAGGATAGCGGGGCCTCGAAGAGGAAAGTAGCTGCTCTCCCACATCCACATCCGCTCCACTTACATTCACACCCTCCCCAGACGCTCGGGCTGTTTGTTTTTCATGATTGTATGTAAGTAGGTAAGTACAGTATGTAGGTACTTTCTTCCCGTAGATAGTCTGCGTCTCTAGTCCCGTCAAGCTCTTGTATTGGTGATGAGACCTTGACTACTTCCGTGTAGCATAGTAGTACTGCGACTAGGTATCGACAGTATATATCTTTCCTCTTCTCCCTTCTCTCTAACCTCTTCCGAACCTTTAACAGTATTAAGGCACTTCTGTGACATCTCTATCCTTGCGACTGAACTTGTCAGCCAGGTAGTTTCGCGAATAGCTCAGATCTTTCTCTTGTAAGATCGAGATTAAAATCAGATTTACCTTCAACCGAGCACTCTTGGCCCTGCTCTATGCAGACGCGAGTGATCTTATCTCTCCCTGGCACTCCTCCTCTTTAGGACCCCAAACCGTAAGACCACCGACGGAGCCTTGTTTGTCGAACCTGTTTACCAACGGGCCGACCACGATTCGCCTACCTCTCTACCTATCAGGTCATCCAGTCCCCACGTCTACACATACACCTACTCCCTCTCTCTCCCTCTCCCTCTGGCCTGCGAGCTGGGCCACTTCACGCCCACACGCGCGTATCTCATGGTGTATTGATATCGAGGCCAATCCCGCTTTACTCAGCGGGAATCCTTGTTCAATCCTGAGCCCGTCCCGATCGACAGGCCGGCCCACCCCCCGAGCTTCCATTTTACTAGTACAATTTTACATCGGTAAAGGGCCGACCCCCAGACGGCACAGGAAACACACCTTATATTGTATTAGTTTCCCTAATAAGCAACCATGCCCGCTGTCAATCTCCCTCTGCAGCGTACCCATGGTAACGTCACCTTATATCCAGTACCGGGGACCGAGCTGCGGCTCTTATTTATAATCATTCTCACCTCCCTGGGCCTCGCCATCCTCGGTGTGGCACTATTCGTATCCAGGAGGAGAAGAAGAAGAAGATATAAACCGCTCCCTCCAACCTACACTGACGTGCCGGATGCTGGTCCGACTGCTCTTCAGAGACATTGGGTCCTAGAGAAGTCGCACGGAATCATCTTTGAAGAGAGCGAGATCATGTCAGTCAGCCAACCATCGGGAATCTCCCAGCTAAGGGCATCTGAAAACTTAGGTGACGGGCAAAAGGAACACGAGCGCGATGGGGCTAAGGAACATGAGAATAACGGAGAGCGTCTTGAGCAAGGGATGACGACGACAGCTTCCGTGGGCATAGATGCAGGCACGCCACTAATTCTCAAATCTGGCCCACCGCCACCGCCGCCGCTAACACCTCCTTCTCTCTCAGCAGGAGTTTTCACTTTTCAGGATCGCCGGCTGAGCGTTGCCGCGTCTACTATGGGCGACCTAGATACGAGCTTCTTCCACCAGCCGAACCCAGACTACACGCTGTCACCTTCGTCAGACTCGGCCTCGACCGCGCTGGCCCACGGCCAAGACTCGCCTTCTATCCCGAGGAGGAGGTCGTACTCGAAGATGCTCCCCCTTGGGTCGGCTCACTCAGACGCAGACCACGATGGGACATCCTTCTCGCCGAGTTCGTTCCCGTCCTCGAGCCCAATCTTGCCTCTTGCGCCACACGAGTCACTCGAGTCTGGAGAGATCGACGTCAGAGGCGAAATCATCTCGGTAATGGACGATTCAGGCGCCGGCTGGAAACGGCATACGCGCGTCTACGGTGGGGGCGTATGCTTAGCTTGCCTGGCCTCGGGGAGTGAAGGAGGATTCTACGGCGACAATGTGCCCCCTGAGCATCGTCGCTAAACTAACGGGAGGAGAGGACTGCCTACGACCACTAAGGTACAGCATTAATTTCGATGTTCTGGCAAGGAGGGCACTCCGTCGACTCCGACTCTGGCAGATCGAGGCGCAAACAGCGATTCCGGAGGAACCGGAGGCGCTCCGATAGTTCTTGTCTTGGTCGAATAGCTACATGGATAATTACGACACGTTCTCCCATGAGCTAGAAGCAGCTGAAGATCCCTACCCTGGAAGCATTTCTGGGCGGTGTTCCAGCTCGGCTTCGGAGTCATTTGAAATATTTTATCTCTCTTTACGTAGGGCGGTCATACTTGGAAAAAAGGATATACCTGCTTTGCAAAACTGGTAACTTGGATTGGAGAGAACGGTACTGTCTTGCTCACGCCTCTAACGACTATTTCTTTGTTCTTTTCTCTCATGCTCATGTATATATCTACTTATCCCCTGACATATCACTTCGGCTTGGTTTTAGAGTCATGAGCGCAAAAAAAAAATCCCCATGTTGATGAAAGTCCGTTTTTTTCAAAAATTTTCGGTCTATTTTTACCATTATCTTTCTTCATCTGCTACCGGATTCTTAAAGGGAATTTTAATCCCTCGCTTACGGCGTGGAGTGGCTTCGGCCTTGCCGATGGGAATTTCTTAGTGCCGCGGCGCGTTATTCGTTCGCAAAAGACCAGCAATGTTGGTTTTTAGGGTAAGGCTCAGCCACCTTCGGCACCAACGTCGAAACAAATCCATTCATGCGAATTTGCTGCTTGGTGCTGCTAGACGACGTTGACGATGTTGACGTCACCTACTTTAAGTATGCGAAATGCAAAGCCCTCAATTTTTCTGTTAGTTATATTAGATCCTTATGCGATCGCCCTTCCCTCCCAGACCCTCGGGAGGGAACACGCTTTTCAGCTATGCTTAGCAATTACTTACCTACTCTAGGCAGATACATTTCTCTAAGATTCGACCCGCATGTATAATGCTTTTCGAGGCGAACTGATCGGCCCGTTAATGTGTTGGCAACGAGAAAAGTGCTAGGTTCTACGCCATAACAATCATCCCCATGAAGCCCGAAACGCGCAAACGATTTTGAAAGCAAGCACTGAGCTCTACTCAACCAGTGTGTGACCGCTCACCGACACCCCAAATGGGGAATAGGGGGAACATGTCGAATTACCCCCATGTCCCGCGTCATGCTTCCGAACGGGTTTAGGGCTGAATCTTGGGTATATTTAAGTAATCACTGCGCCGGACCCCCATGCATTCTCCATTCTGGGAAGTCTCACAAGCAGACGAATCCCTGCGCTGATCACATTCATCTCTTCTAACCTCCCCTAGCTCGAATAAGGAAATATGTTTATCTCTGTGCTTTGTACAGTACGGTATGTGCCTAATGACACATCCCAGGGCCGGGTCTTGGCAGCCGGTCCGTTGCCTGTCACGACCGAGGAGGATCTCGCCTAGTTGAC
The DNA here is from genome assembly GCA_022984865.1 of Hypomontagnella submonticulosa. Taxonomy (NCBI): domain Eukaryota; kingdom Fungi; phylum Ascomycota; class Sordariomycetes; order Xylariales; family Hypoxylaceae; genus Hypomontagnella; species Hypomontagnella submonticulosa. The sequence continues at coordinate 65,951 of JAJKLF010000004.1, read as the reverse complement.
CGAGGGATCTCACGTCATATTACATAGGCGTCTCCAGGCCTTCGGACAGGGATTTTTTTCCCTATGCATTACCCGTGCACCTTCCGTATGGGTTGGGGAGCCCAGTCCCGGGAGAAAGGATGGCAGTCAATACGTCTTGCGATTTGAAGGCCCTAGATAGGAGTTCAGACCAAATATCAAGATCCTTCGCCACCAAAGATATCTTCTTTACGGTGGGCATGAATCCGAGATTCGGTCAGGCGACAACTCGGTCCATGATGAGATCAGTTAGTGCGTGCATAGATATGGAGAGGGAGGATGGCTTGAAGGATGACTATTTGTATGTTTTAGGAAACATCATCTCGGGTTGTTACATTGCCCCGCGGCTCAACTTTGCGGCTCAAGGCCCCGGGTTCGTTCGTATCATCTGGGGAGCAATACGATGCAGCCGTGCCATCAAGCGACATAAATCGGTTAAAACAGACCGAGATCCATAAATCGGTACTCCCGTGGGGATTTGCTAGTTACCTTAGATATGCGAAACATATCAGCAGATATTATTCAATCGCGCCGTAGTCGGGATAATGACAAACCCGGAATTTAACCCTTTCTGGGAGGTCCCAAATTGACGCCACTCCCTGTCATAGTATGAATAGACGGAATGATTTGGAAGATAAACTCTTGTCCTACAGCTCTTGCAGACGGTACCGAAGTCCCGTTGCAGAAGGCGATGCCTCCACGTCAACAGATGCCTATTGTAGAGTGACGCGGAAGGAGGGGGCAGAGGATTTCAAATATGACATCCATACCCTCTTCTCAGCTCGACGCAGATCGATGAACGTAGAATTAACCTTGGTCGTCTGATCTTCAAAGGGACAACTATGGTGTGGCAATAATAGAAAGAAGGCGTGCTGTCCTACCCGCGATAGCTGCAGCACGTAACCGCAACCCGGCTAGTACGTGCAGTATGCATCTTGATCCAGCAGAACAGCCATGCCCGCGAGATGCAATGCAACCCTGCTCAGATCTATCATGAACCCAGGAAGACGGACCAGCTTGTGAGATCCGTAGCTTAACGCCGGAACTGGACCCATGCTGCGGCACAACCTAATAGACGCTCCGCCTAGCCGTGCCAAGTCAATATGTATAACATAGTCAGATTAGGGAGGTAAGTAGTATTTGCTAAGCTTTCCTACACGCCCATATACGCAGTATTTGAAATATAGGAAGTCCTAGTTGGCAGTCTCTTCGAAAGTGCAACTCCCTTGGAGGATATACGAATGTAGTCTTGACGATCATGCCCTACAGAACTCGAATAGTCCTTTCTATATCGGGCTTGTTACCCGCATGACCCCTTCGAAAGATGTCGCGTGATCATATGATTAACAGATAGCCTCCGCACTCGGATTCATATCTCCAGTAGGGAAAGAAGGCAAGGTTAAGCGCCGTGAAGGTGCTATACGCAGGTTGTACGGCCAGTCCAAGCGAAAGGCTTAGCATCGGGGGCGTAAGCTAGCGCTATGTAAATCCCGTGTCATAGAGGAAAGTGGACGATATCCTCATCTCCGTGACATCGTACTTTGGCCGTATGCTAACGAGGCGCCGAGTATTTTACATATTGCAAGAAGGCGCAGATCCTCTGAAAAGTCAGGCAGGACTCCACAGATCTTCCCAAGCCAACGTATAGAGGTTCCTCCGTATCAGGCCGTCGCTTACGGTCATCCCAATCACATATCAAGGCAGAGGTCACGGGATATGGGGTCTCGCACATCTACGACCATGACCTCGATCCGAACTATGACCAGTTAGGGGGCATAAAAAAAAACAAAAAAAAAAAAAAAAAAGAACTCAAGCAAGGCGGCGGTAAGTCTAGGTGTCTGCTATCCTAGGCAAGCGAGCACTCCTTCTATTGAGGTTGCGTCGAGCCTGCCCGTGGATAGCCCAGCTCCGCAGAGCCGGTGGTTTGATCAATGCTTAGTTGAGGGAGGTTCGCTGCTTTTGACGTGATTCGAACCTTCGACCCTCTAAGTCCCCATTCAACCTTTTGTTTTGTTTGGTTTTTCTTAAATCTTTTTTTTTTCTCATTATCATTTTTGACCTTACCATCAAACTACTACACCATGGGGCCCCCTTTTAGGAGGGTTATATGGGGAAGGTAAGAATAACTTATAAGGCTTCTTTCGGCTCGACAACACGGTAGAATTTCGGCATTTTGGGGACCGGGTCGTCCCTTGGGAGACGGAGGCCACCCAAATGATCTAGGTATATAGCGAAGGGAATCATGTGACCTCCTTTACTGAGCAAGTTGCCCTATGCGGGTGCTTGGATATCGAACGGCCCCCTTTCGAGCCGTCAACTTGTGTCTGAAGCAAGTCTCTTAGTTCCCTAAGCCACGAAGTAGCATCAGATATCGGCAGACGAAGTAGATAGAATCATCTATCTAGGACATACTGTGGCCATGTTCCCTCTAGAGCGGATATAGCGATTCGTAACTCTTTGATAAGCAACATGTCATCTCAAGAGGGTTATCTGCTAGATAGGAGAAACCCTATATTGTTCAGGGGTTCAGAAGTGGTTTCCTTATTAAATACATATATTTACCGGTTTATCTAGCTGCGGTACCCATTGGGCGGAAAGCATGCCAGTCGGACTTATTTGGGTAACTGAGAGAAAGAAACAAGTACGCAGTTTATTGGTAGCCACCGTAACGTACAGTATAAGTCGTCTGTTAAATACCGAGTCACTAGTGGTCCAAATCCCTCACACGCCGAATATAACTGAGCGACCCCTTGGGAAACCCAGAGTTCGAGGAAATGGAACTTTGGTCCTTCTTACCAGTTGGAGACTACGTCCGGGGTCGTGTTCGACCCCAATATATCATTGCGCAGTAGGTTCTAGTTCAGACTGCTTACCTAGTAGTATAACGATGCGAGAGGGGCAACACGTGTCGTGTCGCTAGCCTCCACCTAGACGCCGACTCTCTACATGGTGATAACATATTGCACCTGTACTATGATACATTCCCTGACGGTCGTTGAGCTAGTGGTTGAATACTAATCCACGCGATCTTGATGCTAAAGAACTCCTTTTCAGCGGATGCGGCGTATGGACTCTTGGTGTGGCCAAATAGCTCTTGGTCATATACGAGGTATTCGTTGTTAGGATATACCATTTGTAATTTGCTTCTCTACAGAAATACGAAAGCCGAAGGTCGCTTGTCTTGTATCCAACGAGCTGGGGTAGGGCTTTCGTGTCTTCACTTCTAGTACACAACTAACATCAACTAAGAGGTAGCTTATACAGAGGAGCAATCATTGAGATTCACCGGATTTATGAGCTTGCCCCGCTAGGAATGAGGCCTCTGGGTGACTCGGTAGTAACTCAATGAGGTGTAAATAGTTTTGTATAAGGGATAGGCTCTTACGGGTATAGTGATGGAGGGAGCGTAGGGGGACCTCTGCCTGTCTGGCAAGCATGACTGAGAATTGGCTACTGGTCATTTAAGTACGCATAGGTCTGGTTCTTAAGACCACGACCAGTGTTCTACCATTGGCCTTAAACGTGGTCACTGTATTCGTCGATCCTATTTGGTATCTATCCCCCTCCTTGTCTACCACACGAGAATCGGTAGAATATGGTGTTACTTGCCAGTCCAATTGAGAATAACTCTAGTCGACTTCAATGAAGACTCAGGAAAGTCTGATGGGAGACGTGTAGGGTTGTCTTCGTGTATCATTCACGGCCGAACCCATCCCAGCAATGAGCAGCTGGAAGATATATGCGGGCTTCGTAACTATAAGAAGCTTCTTCGTAATGTGACCAGGCCGTTCGCGATGTTACCTAAATGCCACTAGATGCGACTAGAACTGACATGATTTATCGAGTTAAGAGGTAGTGAAGGGCTGACAAGAGTTAAGTATCTTCCCGATATTGTATAGCGTTGCTAATTCGCATTCATGGTGCCATGTTATAGATAGTAACTCACTGAAAGCTGTCTGGGTGGGAACAGGGGCGAGTCGGGTCTTCGCGATGGGTTTGGGTGGAGAAAGACGTGTTAATTTTCACTTTCGGGTTGTACAATAGGACCATTCGAGTTAAGGGATCCCTAAATGTTTGTATGTCGACGATACATATTCTATAGTCTTATATGACTTGTAAGTCCTTAAGTTGTACTACGTTCTTCGTGACTTGAAAATAACCACAGTGATAGTATAAATCATGTAAGACTTCCTATGTAGATAATAGATGCGCGGTTCTGTTGTCGTCTCCCAGATATCACGTGTCAGTCATCCACTGCGAGGACAGTTCGGGAAGCGAATGTTGCGACTACTCGCAGCAGGCTGCGTGTGACGGCGGAAATATTGTCATTACCCGGGTCGCACACATCTAGCTTTTTCGAGTGACGGACACGCTCACAGGTCTCCAACTCTTGGACTCAGTGTGTGTAACTTGTGCAAGTGTTGATCGAGCACGTGGAAAACCGCGGCTTGGTGTAGGACGCGATTCGATTCGATCCGATCCCCCACAGCAGCCCCCAAAGAACAGCCCCCAAGACCCCAAAGGTTCAATCAAGCTCCCGTTCATCGGAGCAACCATCCACCCAGTAATTAATTATCTGCACACAGCCAACTAGCTGCCACGGATCTGCGAACCGAGCAACTTGACGTGCCGTCAGTGGTTCGCGCTGGTGCCAAGCAATTGGGAGCGTCAAGCCACCTGCCGCACGGATGGGCAAATCAGGAGAGCGAACGCAAAGTCGCTGCCGTCAATGGAGCCACGTAGTGCTCGTCTACAATGGGTCAAGTGTCATTGGGGTCTAGGACGACGTGCAGCTAGAAGCCATTAGTTTACCAATGCCGCACGATGGATAGATAGATAGATAGATAGATGGGACGGGTGGCGCCTGAGGCTCGAGGCTCTCGTTCCCAGTCAGAGTTCTGACCCGGTTCGACAGACAAGTCATTTTTAAGCGCCGCTTGTGCGCAAGGGAGCAGTGGAGTGGGGGAAGGATTACGGGCTGCAGGTAGCTACATGTAGATTGGTTACACCCAGCGTGCCCTATTGCGCATGCGGAAAGCGGCCCTGCATACACACACACATTTGTACGATGCTACAGATGCAGTCTTCTGCAGTGAGAACCCCACTGGGGCTTTCTTCGCCGAGAAGGGTCTAGAGGAGAATTCCACCCTGCAGCTTGCATGTCCCACGGTGCAAGGGAGATTGCTATGTGGCTAGACTGGCCCGAAGGCGTGACGCCTCGTTCGTACGTGCTATGTAGGATATGCCTAATTAGCTTACCTACAGACACGTACAGATGCGAGGCAGGTAACCCAAAGTAGGCGCGTACAAACGCGAGGGGCGGAAGGGTTAGAACACTCTTCCTTGATTATTCTCCATACGTCATATTTTTCATATTTTGAGAGGGGGTAATTGACCTATAGCAAGGTATTTTCTTTATATAGCTATAGTGTCGGATTGAGGCACGTGATATGACTAGCACTCGAATTGGAGATCTGGTTGCTTGGCTGCTTGGGTCTTTGCAGGGAGGTATTGGTAGGGCTGGGTAGAATCGTATATGTGATATTAGTTCGCGTTGAAATGTGGCGATTCCAGAGAAAAAAAAGGCTTGCTAGTTTGAAGCTATCTGGCTCATTAGCCGCGGGTATACATGTTGCTTTCAGTAGTCTGGCGTCAAATATGATGACGATCAGCTCGTGGGAACCGGGGCTGAATTTAGACGCGCTCAGCACGAACTGTTGTAGATGAAGCCTAATTAGGTTCCGTGAGTTTAGGTTGTTTTGCGACCTTCGTGAGGCAATGCGACCCCTTCCAAGCTCGAGGGGTTCCTCAAGCTTCAACCCCAAACGTCTGTGGGTTGTGATTCTGAAGTTCATATGGGGTATTAAGCCCACCATACATGTACCTCTCCACTCTTGTCTTTCAATGGTGGGACTGTAAGTGAATGTCTCAGATGTGGATGTAGATGCACTCAGTAGTATGTTTTTAGAAACCAGAGAAGTTCGCTCGGCTATGGCTGTTGCTCATTATTAGGATGAGGTTAGTAATGTGTCGATCGTTGTTCCTCATCCAGCAGGAATTATTTGACGTCCATCGACGCAATTGCCAAGTGATGTAAGATGTATATACATTTATAGATTTTGAAATTTGTATAGATCAGCTTGTGTCAGTATGGAACTTAGATCTTGATTCGGAATCTCGGCCCTGAAGCTGTACCTGTGTTTATCGTTGACCTTCCTGAATCAGGAGAACTATGTCATCGGCGGGCGATTGTACTATGATACCTAGTATGTAACAGTGACTGGAAATATCTTGATGTAGCACATTGCCTTGGTTCTCACAACCCCATCTTCATTTTGGATTGCCGTTTGTAGGTCTTGTGTGAAAATGTCTCGTCGAGATTAGCTCGATCAGGAGCTTTACTTCTCTGTATGCCCATGAACTAACGCAGGATATCGCGGGACCTTCGGCAGCAGGGAGTTGAAATAGGCCTGTTTAGACGATCAATGCGAATGCGATAACCATGTCAATTATGTGCATAACGAGTATTGTATATGACCCATTTTCCATATCATACCCCCTTGCCCCTGATGATGTGCTGAGTTTCAAGCACATGAAACGACCATGTAAGCATGGGTGTAATGGGCCAACCGACGATCGTCAGGGTTTAATTTCCCCATAGGCATAGCAAAGATCCTAAGGATTCCGAATCTGGATGACGAGGAACTCACTTGAGCCCAGTCTCCTAGTTATCAGGATTCTTCTAGCTCTTCTTTTTCCCTTCCACTTCTGTCCACGCCCCTTTGGTGCAGAAGTTGGACGGATAGATAGATAGAAATCCTCATTCCCAAAAAGACGTGGCGAGTTTGAAATCCCAAGACTTTCTCTTTGGAGTTCGTACTGTGCTATCTGCCAAGACATATACTGGAACATGAAGACTTACAGGGCTCAGTCAATCGGATACCCCATATGGATACCGTGGTTTTATGATTGCATTGGCATGTTAAGGACAGAAGCCCAGTGGATTGTATAGTATATATAGGTTCAAGGAAAAAGAGAAAGCGGGCATTGTTTTGTATAGTTGAGGTTGTAATCAACATGAGGAAGCTTTGGAGTGGAAAAGGAGCCGGAGGAAGCCGAATTGATTGGATGGTCATGCCGAACCTTGGAAGTCATAAGAGGATTGCGGATTAACCCCATTGGGGATATATAGGTAGGTACCTTATACCTAACTGACTGGACTCATTGAATAAGGTACGGTACTACATACTATAGTACCACAGTACTAACTGTAATGAGCCCTATTCCTCTTTCATCTCATTCTTTCATCCACAACCTTAGCTACAGCCGCGGTGACTGTGACTTGACTGCCTACCTTAAAAGTCAACAAGTTTAAACTATGGCAATGATGACACAGAGCTGGTGCGATGCTCGAGACTTCCATGTCGGTTACACCATGTTCAGTATTATATAATCTGGTCCTCTGGTCCTGCAAGAAACATACTGCACTTGCCCCTGTCAGCAAGCCTGGCTAAAATTTCCTTGTGGCCCCCTTTGGGGGTTATTGTTTCCTGGTTGGCCAGGCCGAGATCCCCGCAACCAGACATCGAAATCCATTTCAGCCACTAGCGGTTCGTTCATAGGTAGGTACGTAAGGTATGGTACCACTTTTAACTGTGCTGGCCATCCAGCCATCACACCACAGGGGCTCTTTTTAGATCTCTACACGTACGATATACCACATATACACTGTGTAAATACCTACATCACATTCTAGTCTACTGAACCAATGAAGTTTCGAGACTACCTTAATTTCTAGTGCGACTCATGTCAGAATGTCAAAGACCATTGACCATTTAATATTCTTATTTGTCTTTTAGGACATGTCTCCCATTCTTAGAAGTATTCTAGATCATTCGTCAGTGAGCTATACGTTCGGTTCAACCTACTGTCTTTAATACGAGGATTGGTGCTTGCTTCCGTACTATACTAGTACCTTAGTGCATACCTAAAATACGTCCCATCCATATGGCTAGTACTTCGTGTAGCAAAAGGCAAATTAGAGATAGTAGCACTACAAAAGGTGAGATGTTCTGCGATCCCAAATCGAGTTATGAGATTTAGTGGTCAATTTGACTATTCTGGGTCCACTTCGACTCATTAGCATCCCATCGTCGCGGCAAAATTGGACAGGTCGTGGCCAATCATGTAGCATGGATCTAACTCAGTCGCTAAGGGAAGTACACCGTGTTTACATTTGACTCATTAACACTGTAAGTAAGATGTAAATGGGAAGTACCCAGGCATTCAATGGGAATCGACGGTCCACAATTCAAGACAGCAAGTACCATTTGCGCTGAATCTGGTTGGTCTGGTCTGGTCTGACCTGCCTGAACTACCCACTGAATGCTGCCCACTCATCAAACCCATAGCACCAATTTTCACTTTTCCCGCTTCCAGCTGCAGACCACTAGGAAGTATCTTTTTTTACCCTTTCATCCACTTCTACCCTCTTACCTCCACCACACACACTCTCTTCTACTCTCAACTTTTTGTCCATCTTCTCTTTCTTCTTTATCCCCCCTCCTTCTTCCCCCCGATTGCAAATCGCCCTTCCTTTATTCTCTCCCTCTCTAACCGTTGGTTCCTAATCCTCCTCGAGGTTACCCCCCTTTTTGTGTGCGCGCGCAAATCAATTAGTATAACCCGTCGTTGGCTTGTCCATCGTCGTCGCCATCGAGAAGAAATATACACCGTCGCTGCATCCGCGTTCTCTCGAGAAGAAGACAAGTTCGCCACCATCGTCACCCACTCCGCCTTTTCAGCAACAGGATTAAGGGACAAGAAAAGAAAAGAAAAAAAGAAGATAGAAAAGCCGGAAGACTCAATCGATTTCACATCGACTTCTTAATCTTGTACAAATTACCAACATTTTTATTCGTTTTTCGATTCGTAACCACCTTTACGTATACCCTATACTTGCTCACATAATTTCGCGTCCTCCCTAACTACGCCAACTTGATCGCACGGAACTTGCACATCACACGTCAAGGAGAAGTCAAAAAGAAAATTCGTCCAAAAAATTAGTTGAGACTGGTCAAAGTGGTCGCGTCAGACATCCTCGGTTCTTCATCAAAGCACCTTAGAGACAAGGAACTTTCCCTTAGCCTCCCCCCATACTGAAGTTCTTAGTTCGTGGACGTCCACGCGAGGAACAAAGCAAAGTAACACAAATTGGTACCGCCAGAATTGAACCCGTCAGCGTCAGGATCCAGAGTCGACCTTTCCCCAGATACGCCGCTCTCGGACGAGTCAAACCAACAAAGAAGCTACGCTAATCCCTTAGGTAGCCCTTCTACTCCGTCCCTGCGCGATTTCGCTTTTCGAAGGTAGTAATCAACCACGGTCCTTGCAAACCTATCCTGTTCATTGCTTTCTCTTTGACTCAGATCGACTCGGAAAACTTGATTAGGATTACTTCGGAGTAGCCTTGTTGCTACTCGTCCTTTTGCTTCTCAACCTCATTGCTCAGTTTCACTCCCCCCATCATTGGCATCGTCTGTCGCTCATTCGGTCGCGTCCGGATTACTTTAATAATATCGCCCAGGAGCACAAAAAATTCCACACGACAAATCGCATCTACTCCAAAGACATCTTCTGTTTCTTGTCCACAGCTTTCTATCATCAGCATCAGCACACACACTCACAACTGCCTCTGGTCTTGTTGGGATCCTGCCGGCAAGCCGCGTTTGATACGACATCTCTCCCGACTGCTACTCCGTGAGCATCACGCAATCGAAGATAACAGACAGTATACCAACATTACCACGCTACACTAATCAGACCTCCTCGGCTCACTCTTATTACTCTCAATCTACTTTGTTGTAATATCATTTCGATTGCCCTATTATAACAGAGGCAGTTATCCATTCCTTATTAGACTTCACTTCTAATTTCGCGTTGCCGACCGGTTCCGCATTTTCCTATCTGTCTCGACTTCCTCGGGCGGATATCTCGTCGATAGATCAACATCTTTTCTCATAATTTGAGCATGGACACCGGCGGTCTCGCTCAGATGTCGCATAACGGTTTTGCTTCGCCAACCGGTTTGGGCATGCCCACCGGAGGGTTGGCCTCGCGTCGCGGTGGTGGTCAGAACATCAAGCCTCTGTCCTTCGATGCCATCAAAGCTTCATCGGACTCCAAGGACAATGGCGTTCCCACTCCACGAACCAGCCGATCTCATTTGCTTGCAGGCCTCAGGACGGCCCCGAAGTCGGCTACCGCGACCTCTTTCGCCGCTTCACCCACTTCAACCGTTCCCCCTTCTCACATGCTTGGTAGGAACAACGTCGCTGGGAACAGGTACGGCAGCCAGGAGAATATGTACAATGGGCCCAAGACTTCGCTTCCTCGTCTTGCAACTCAGCAGCAGAGTTATAACTCAATGGTGAACATGACTCAGCAGCAATACACTCCGGAGCAAATTTTGGCGCCTCCCGAGCTCCTTCTCGATGAGCAGGTTCAGGACCAGATGGATCCCTCGCTCTACGCTCAGCTGGTAGCGACCAACATGTATCTGGCTCAGCAACAGCAGCGGTTACAACAGCAGCTGCTCAGTGTCCAGGCCGCCGCCCAGCAGTTCCAGAACATGAGCCTCAGCGGCCAGTCGGTATTGCAGCAACAGATGGCTTTGCAGAATCTTTATCATCAACAGCAGCAGTTGAAGACTCTGCAGCAATCGATGGCTACCATGCCGACCCAGCAGAACCTGTATACCTACTTCGACCCCGCGACCGGTCAGCAGGTGTACTACGTTGACCAGAATGCTGGACAGATCAACAACAACATCAGCTATGTCGAGCGTACTCCTGGAACTCCTCAAGGTTACCCGCGCCAACAGACCAACAACAGCACGCCTCGCGTTCAAGTTTCGCCGCCTCCCACCGAGAACAGCTCACCGATGTTCCGAACCACTTCACCGCCGAAGAAGGTCGAGATTACCGCAGAGCCGATGCCTCTACCTCCGCCATCTGCCAATGCTTTCCGCCGAGGCCATAAGAAGTCGTCCTCCCTAGTAGGTGTCAACAAGGCCTTCTCTCTCTCTACGGATGATGCTCCCAAATCGGCTGGCCCGAAAACGGCCTCTTTCCCGCTCTCCCCCATGACCAACGGCGGTTATGGGCCCGGTCAGGCTCGTGCTGGTGAGCACCCGGTTCGTCAACCTCGTGGTCCCCCGGCGCTGGACGAGCTCCGAGCGAAGCCTACTTCTAAGCATCAGGACAGCAAGAACTTTGCGGCGCGAACCCGCCGCTCTGCCGTCCACAATCTTAGGAAGGCCGGGATCGTCCGACGTAAGGGTACGGGTAGTAGCTGCGGAAGCATGAGCCCCGTATCCGAAAGCGCTGAGGAGGTTGGCACTCCACTCACCGACAACGAGTCTGACTCTGGGCGTAGTGGCTCGGGCAGTCTCTCCGGCGACGCGGAGCCCAGTCTGGCTAGTTCTAGGACTTCGACGAGCGGCAGCTGGGGTGCTATTGGTTCCGACCGACCGGGCTCGCGTCAGAAGTCGCGCAAGAGCGTCGACAGCCTTTCTAGCGCCGGTGAGAGCGAGGGCAGCTTTGCTAGTGTTTTCAAGAACGGTCCTCAGCGATTGGGCAAGACCGAGTCGGCTGATGGTCAACGAAAAGCCCCTATGCTCGTGCTTACTAGTGCCGAGAAGCGCAAGGGTGGCGTTGCAGTAGCCTAAAGCATAAGTCGACTTACCTTTTTTCTTTTCACGCAATAATGATCGCATGCTTCCCAACGTCATTGTCTTTCTCACGACCATCGCGACGGAGTGGTAGATCCCTCTGAGCAGAGATAACGTACGAATGAACAGGACTAGGTTGGAGAACAGAATGGCCATTTCTTTTCGCGATTTGATACTTTTGGAACGGCACCGGAAACTGGATTAGGGGCGATGGAGGCATTCAGAGACTTTGATCTTCGTTTTCCATACCAAGGACCCCGAGCCGGCATCCAACAAATACCTACACTTCTTTGAGGGGGAGAGCGGCTTGGAGAGTAACCGCCGTCGCACGCGGGATTCTTTTGCTGTTTATACTTTCACGTCATTCCCTCGCACAAAACCATACATTTTATTCACTTCTGAAAATGCGATGGGTTTCGAGAGATCCTCGCCAGGGAAAAAAACCATAGCATCTCACTTTACGACTCTTGTGGATGTCTATTTCCCTTAACAAGCTGTGTATGTAGGGCGGTGGTCAGGGTCTCTACATCAATAGAGGCAAAAGGCACTTGCTTGGCCTGGCCCCTTAGGTAGTGATCAATGGCTCAATCATAATTGGATGCCAAGTCTGTCTTGTCTGTTACCCATGTGATTTGTTGCGTGATTATACCAACCGTAGTTCATGCTTTGATTGTGTTGAATGCTCGTAATACACCGTTGAGATTGACCATAGCTCAGTCACGCATAACTGTATTCGTGGCTGTCCGTATTATTATATCAGGTTCTCGTTCAGGTATGAATCTACCGTCATGTATCATACATACCTAGTAAATATGTACGTACATGTAGGTACATCCGTATATGTCGTGCTACACTGCATAGATACAAGCCTTCGTTCGTCAGTGAGGGTGCTACTTACACGTATGGCCGCTTACGCCCTCGAAATCCGCGCCCTCGCATTGTAGCCACCCCGTTCCAACCCACGAAGATCCTACTTCTTGTTGTCGTGCCGCGTACATAAGGTAGAAATATTAATTCGCTATTTAGTATATTCAACGCCGAGGGCAAAAGGGTTAGAGCGGAAAGGACCTTTTTTCGTGGATCTCCTTAGGGTTATATGGCGTTTAGAGGTATCCGGTTTGTACATACACTTATCCCGTGGTTCTTAAAGCAATGGTTATCGTGTATCGGTTGGTCTATTAAGCGTTCCCGCTGGTCCTCGTTGGCTTAAGTGAGCTTGTATTGAACGTGGCCGTGTTTTCGAGGCCTCTCTTGGAGGGTTGGTATTCAAGGGGGGAATGAGACGGTGGTGAATAGAGAAGTCTTATATATCTTGAAGTTGAATGTGACAGATATATGGACTTGAGGCTTGGGTACGTGACTGAAGTTTTATACTTTTCAAGCTGCTGCATGATACTTTAGATACATGTAGATACTAAATGAGCCAGACGTTGCACCAGAGATACCCACCCTTAATCGGCATTCAAGAAGGCGTCCAATCTTGTAAGTACAGATACCTACACGTAACTAATATGTGGTCTGCTGGAGTGGGCCTATGTAAGCTATTGGTGACAGGCGCTTCGCAACGTACGGTACATATCGATTATCGATGGGACATTTTCTTAGTACACCGAAATTTATAAATTCAATACTCTTAGTTTGGGTTAATGGTTGAACTACCTCACAATTTTGAAGCTATTCAGGTCCATGCTGGCAATTGGTGTTGGATTAGCCTAAACCTTAGCTTGAGGCTCTGAAGTCGTGGGGCCCCCCTATTGTGGAGCCGGCTACTACATCAACTAAATCCGGAAGAGAGATGACTACACGCAAGATTTATCAGGGTTTGATCTGTTAACATGATTGATAAGTCCACTATCCAAACTTTTATTCTAAGGTGGCGGGTATTCTGCGTCTTTAGAACGATGAGCTCTCTTTCCCCTGTGCTCTCCTTCTCCTCTCCAACCGCATTCTCCTATCAAACGTAACGGTTGACAGCACGTGGTAGCAAAGCAATACGGTCCAGACCGTCACCATGGCCGCCAATGCCAAAACCAGAGCCGCGAGCTCGGCAAGTGTGACGCCGAATCCGAGGCTTTGAAAGCTGCTCTTAAATCCACTCCTAGAGAAACGTTCGCGATTGAATTGGAACCAAGCTGGTCCTTGGACCATTAGTGACTTAGAAGCCGGCATAGGCTTTCTGTTTCAGCAAATGCATTTAGACTTGGATTTATTTCTCACTCTTGACGCTCCGGACGAATACGACAGACAACCTGAGTTCATCTGTAGTATTCTAGAGAGGTTGATGGAAATGACGAGAAACTCCATTCTCCAGTAAGGCTTACGAGGCTTTCAAAGAACAGCCCAAGACTACGCCGTCCGTGCGGCTTCATGACCATACTCAAGGCGATATTTGGGATTACTCTTGGGGCAGAATAGAACTGGAAGGCGAGATGGTTTATGATGCCTTACAACCCATCATTCCGGAAGTGCTTCGCCGAGCATACGGGATATTTCTCTGGGTCAAGCTGGTATTATACAACTTGATAGCTGAGGCTCTGCAAGGGCATGGGCCTATGAGCTTGCAGCCACCTTGAACTTAATCCCTTCTGACTTGCAAGAATACTACGCCGGAACGGTCCAGTACATACCCGAAAGTTTCCAATGGGACGCATATGTAATACTGGAGTTACTCTCGCACCAAAGAAAGGGATTAGATGTCCTTCAGATCATGGAAATCCTTGAATGCTCTTGGGGTTCAACTTATGAAGGGTGTCGGAAAGGTCTACATACGTTGTCAAAGAGGCTGAAGTCTGAACTAGATGAGCCCGGCGCCCAGGATCTGGAGCCGGAGCCGGCAAGCCCTGGAATAAAATTGTCGGGGGAGCTTCCGCGAAGGCTACCGAATCCATTATTGAATCACACGAGGGAGGTGTGATAAGAAAGACGTTTGCCAAAGCAGGTAACTTAGTCGAACTCAACACTGAACCGGGACATAAAGCCATCAAGGCACAATTGGCACATCAGACAGTACGAGAATTTGTCCGCGGTCAGGATTTCAAACGATGCATCTTAGGCCTCAGAGCGCGACAAACCCACGAAACCGGCGATACTTTCTTAGCCACCACGCCTGGGATGAAGCGGCAGAATGCCTTCTTCGACATGAGAGTACGACGAGACATAGTTTGAAACGCTTTGTTGATACCGTCCCGAAGCGCGTTTTCCCCAAGGTACCGCTTAGAAACGGAGAAAGGTTGGATGGACCGTTAGCTCTCGAGATGCTTGGTAATTTACAGTTGCTCTTAGAGGAGACGCTGCTCCTTGATCCTGATGCCCTCAAGAAGACAAAGGAGAGGTTATCGCTGATATATTCTTTCTCGACTCACACTTCAAAGCACTGGAATTCTCTTGGCGTCATCGCCACCAATGGCATCTTCCAAAAGCACCTTATCTTCCAAAGTTTTACTATGTGATGGAATGAAACATATTATTCGAATGAACAACAGATGTGGTCTTCACGTTCCCTGGTTGGCTTTTGGCTGTCAGACGGCGGGAGCTGTATAGAATGAGGGGCTAGAGGGTAGGAAGCCTTGCTACTAGTAGCTTATATAACATATCATATGGTTGGCGATCGGAATAACCCATATACAGTATCTCCCGTAATGACCGCGAGGGAGAGGCCACCATAGACGAGTGGGACCGGCAGCACTTGCCGGAGCCCGGTTATTTAATCTCCTGGCATTGGTAGAAGGGAAACTCAGTTGGCTTTAACTTAGGTCGAATGGTTCGACGCGATGGGGTTGAAATAGTTCAATGGAATATACGAAATTAATCAAAACAGCTAGAAACCCCTACTAATACTATAAATATGACCAGCGGGCGAGGTCCAACCCTCAAGGTGCTAGGGACTGGGCGCAAGCTTGCCAATGGATAACTCGTAGTCTAGAGGGGAGTACAATGACTATTATTGCCTTAATTTCTTTAAGGTCTAAGGGCATCGCCCCTTTTATAAACATAGGAGCGCATTATCGGCTGAAGGATTTAAGTCTTCTGCGGCTTCACGACTGGAGATGGCGTGGGGGTAAGCGTAAGCACAAGTACTAATAAAATATGGTCTAAAGCACAGGATGAAGCGATGATATAGAGGCACCCCTGAAGTTCTTAATCTCCTACTTTCAATTGTATTCTGCATATTCTTATTGGTACCTGATCACTGTAAAACGGACCTCGCTGGTCTTGCCTGCGTGGAAGACCAAAGTCGATCTCTTCGACGCTGAATCGTCTCTTCTCGCATGCCTCCATAAACGTGAGGAATGTTTCCCGATTCCTCTCAGTAGCCGTGATAATTATCATAACATGCGGGAACATGCCTGCTAGTTCTTCTAGGGTCCCGACCAGGGCCGGGATGACACTCTTGTCGTAGGTAACATCCGCTCCGAGAACGACGTCAATGGGTAAGCCGCCATTCCAAAGTTCGTCTTCGGTTCCAACCAGGGCATGTCCCCACTTGACGTCCATAGCTCGGATCTTTTCCGAGTCCTGTAAGCCGTTCAAGAAAAAGTTCTCGGGAAGGGTTTCCACCACGTAGTCAGAGCCGTCGGATGCAATGACAAGGCCAGAAGTGAGAAATTTAGCGCAGAGGATGGATATATACCCGGTACCGGCCCCTAACTCTAGGATATTCTTTCCCTGGATGAATGACGGGTCGGCGCTGAGAAATTGTCCTAAATGAAGAGCAGCTTCCCAAGTACGCAAACCGGTGGTGCCTGAGGCGGAGATGAGGTCACGCGACTCGAGTAAGGTGATCTGAGCTGATGCATCAAGATGTGATGGGGTGTACGTCACATATGACTTCTGCTGAGCAGCCATGATTTCTGAGGGGAGAGGAAGGGCTAGGAGAACAGAGAGCGCGGCCATCAAGTCGTCCGAGACGCCCTGAACATAGTAAGAATCAGCCATGACTGCATGGCGAGAATTGAAATGAATATATTTTTATGAGAAAATGGTTGGTTCCTTACATGACGATCCCAGTCATCGATGCTGGCTTCAATTCTTGACATTAATTCTTTTAGTACTCTTAGCTGATACCTCTGGGGAGGTGGATATGAAAGTGCGCCATCGGCAAAAAGACGATGATATAGCGTATCTTGAACGTCTGCTTCCCGCAAGAGCGTTGTAGGGGGGTAATCCAGTTCCCATTCAAGTTGTAGATACTGACGACAGAAACGATCGATGCTGTCATCTCTTGACTCAGGTGGTTCTGAAGCCATATTAGGTAAGTTTGTAGATCACCATTGATGTTGAATGGGGATAAAGTACGCATTCAATGTTTTGGTTGAAGTGGAAATAGGGGTGATGAGTGTGGCGTATGTGATGTGGCTGCGTTGACTAAAGAGCGTGAACATCAATCAATGATTGATGCAAATGTTCTTATCAATTGATCTTATCGATTGATGGCTTAGGGTTTTGACCTCGCCTAAGGCTGTGCGTGCACAGGGAAAGAACCGAAAGAACAGAAAGCACTAGCACGGATCGGGATTCATTCGGACCCGCTTTAGCCCCAATCACACAATTTTCGCTGAACGCTTTTCCACTCTTCGGATCCTCCAACCCTCTCTCAATACTAATCTAAACAGCACCAATTTTCGCAGTCTGTCCCATCGCCAATCTTCTTCCTCCGGACAGATTATTTCGACGATAGTCAAACCGCGAAGATGGCCGATTCAGAAACCCCCGTTACCCTGCGAACTCGCAAGTTCATTCGCAACCCCCTCCTCGGTCGCAAGCAGATGGTTGTGTACGTGCATCTCACTCTCTCCGGTCCTATCCTCTCGCGCCATTACACCGTGTCGGCAGCGTCGGATTCGAGCAATTTATGCTTGAAAATCGCCTTCGATATGTTCTAGACTTGCGTACTTGGCACGGAGAGGAATGATGAAATGGAATAGGTTGACTAATAATGGATTTGTGAATAGTGACATCCTACACCCCGGCCGTGCCAACATCTCCAAGGACCAACTCCGTGAGAAGCTCGCCACCATGTACAAGGCCCATAAGGATCAGATCAACGTCTTCGGCCTACGAACGCAATTCGGTGGCGGCAAGACGACCGGTTTCGCCTTGGTCTACGACTCTCCTGAGGCCATGAAGAAGTTCGAGCCCCAGTACCGACTCATCCGTGTCGGTTTCGCTACCAAGCCCGAGCGAGCATCGAGACAGCAGCGTACGTTACTATAAATACCATTCCTCGTGGTCTTCACGTGAGTATCAGTGCTGACATGACGATTATACAGGCAAGCAGCGCAAGAACCGACAGAAGACCCTACGGGGTACAGCCAAGGTCAAGGGTGCCAAGGCGAAGAAGGAGAAATAAACGATGGGCTTCTGGGTTTTCTGGTCTTTGCGGAGTGGGTTTGGCTCGGCTTGGGCACTGGCTCTGTGCATTATACGCGAAAATGCATCTCTGCATCCTACTACTTTTTACTAGTCCGACAATGGAGGGCACTAGTAACTATTTCCTCGAGGCGTGCCGGAATGAGATTTAATGATTTCCCCACGATAGCATAAATCAAGGAGTTGTCATGGCCAAATAACTATGATGGGTTTATACGTGATCTATTCTTCGTTATTCATTGGTCTTGGTATATGCTGACTATGTCTCTCGACCCCCTTCTATGTACTAACTCCAAAGCGCCTCAATGTCCTTGGTATCTCATTCCCTGCCGCGCCCAAGTTCATCATGGTCGGTTCACAGGTCACCCAAGGCTTCTGGTATCTAACACTAACGAAGAAAGGTACAAGAGAAGTATAAGAAAAAGCAACCAAAAGCGAGGCTCTGCCTAAATATCACATCCCAAGCACTAACCCGCCAGCGACAACACCAGCCACGATACCCGCACGCAAGGCCGCCCGCCCGTCGCCATCACATCCTATCCTACCAGCTCCCGCGTCTAAAATGGGTTCGTGCCAGCCGCAGTGCGTCTCCAACGGAAACGTTACACAACTCCAGTATGTTGTCTGGACGAACTTGGCGCCCATCTCGTGGAAGTTAGCCCCTGGCGGTGTGAATTCCGGTGACGCCGTGATAGTGGGACTGTTCGTAGTCTTGGTTGATACGCATGTGGGTATATCCGATGGCATAACAGTGCACCTAGTCTCGGTAGCGACTGTACTGGTGGGCTGTGGAGCGGAGCCCGACTCGTTGACCGGATCTAGGGAGCTGCTGCTTGGTGCTACCGTCACGAATGTGGACGGCAATGTCGTCGAAGATGAACTCGGACTTGGTGAAATCGCGGTCCGTGGTGTTTTGAGGCTGGCCTCCGCCAAGCCCAACAAGGCTATGAGAGTCGCGAATGTCCGCATTTTCGTTTGTATCAATATGTTCGTAATGGTAATTTATTCTCACTGACAAAATCTCGTAGCCTCGAGCACAGAAACGGTCTCAGCGGATGAATAAGCGACGAGATTATATACGCGAGTTGGGGAGGACAATGGACAAAGAGTGAGAGACCAGCTCAATAGAAGACAAAAAGCGACAAGTTAAGAAAAAGGGTATTGTAAAGACACAATAAGGCTGTCATGGAGGAGAAAGAGACGGATATACTTCCAGAGACAAACATGAATACAGTAGAAGCCAAGAGCAAATTATTGCCATACGTAGTGCACCATCTTCCAGAATCATCCTATCCCACTTCCAATTCACCATTCACCCACCCGTCAGCTCCGCCTCTGTGATGCAAGCCGGCATGTATGTAGGTTAGAGATATCATGCATGTATGTACGTATGTATGTACCATTGACGAAAAGGACGATGCAGTTGGTTCCGACAATCATTGGATGATGTATCATTTCCGAGTAAGGCTATGTCTGACCCGTCAGTATTGCTGTATTTCATCCGTTATTATTACCTATCCTTTGTGAGAAACGACTCACTCTAAAATTTACTTGGCAGAACAGCTGGAGTTCCCAGACGGCAAAGGGAAATCGCGTGTTCGAGTCCGGTCACGAAACGTGCAAACGGCTGGCTACTTGGCCACGATGGAGGGGACCTGACGGGTGGAGGCTTGTCGCAGTTGAGGGCTGCATTTGGTGGAATCCGGGGCTGTGATTGGTGTACGGATATGCAGGGTCGAGCGAATACATGGCGGACCCCTCCCCCCTTTTCGTGAGAATGAATCCCGAAGATTATAGCCCAGATCTATCAAATTCCCCTTACGAACAGCCACCTAAGTAGGATAAAGATCAAGGATAGTAACAAGAGGTTTTGATTTCAAGTTCATGGGACAGCTCATTGGATTTGACCTTTGACTCTACCATAACCCTTTGCTTGGCATAATCATGAATTGCCAAAACCTAGCTAAGGGGTTCGTCTAACCTGAATCAACGCGATTACATGCTCGCTCAAGTAGTGCTACACTGACCAAAAAAAGCGAGAGTTGATAATTCTTATACTTAACAGGATAGGATCCAGAATTTACCAACCTCTAATAGACGTCGCATTTATCATGTGACTCAAGTAAAAACCCCTGAGCTTCTCTGCGAGCTGAAGCCAACTCACTGGACATTGGTACACTCCCCTCACAATTGAACATATATATGACTGCAATTCTAGGTGTTTGTTGTATGTATCGACCATTAGTCCACCGACGTAATATTAGAGAGGATAATGTGGTGAACCAGAAGGTTGATTACCGTCTCGGTGCACACAACGACACAGGTATAGGTCGCGAAATAATTAAATGGAAATAGGTTTGACTAACACCTAGTTCTACGGAATGAATCTAAGTGATATAACACGTATATTGTGAAGTCTGTCGAAGAAAAGTAGTTTAATTCAAGAAATGATACGTATTGACGGACCGTAATCCTTTAAGAACTTGAACTACCTATTACCAAGAACGAGATGAGCCCTCCGAAATTCCCTGATCTTGAAGAAACCCCTTCTAAAATATACATAATAAGAGCATATATCAGCGTAAGGATATACGTCTGAGCGACTCGGACTCCTCTAACAGTTCCCAATGATGTGTCAAAGTATATCTCACGGCGGCGTGCCCACTCCTAAGTATCAACGATATTTCTACGACAACGAGATTGAAAGATTTTACTTCAAGGATTACTATGCACTCTGGATCTCCTAAATATCGCGCCACGATGCGTACGAGAGGTTTAGTGAAGTGGCGAGCCTGCAAACCTGGACCGGGACGATGGGGCGATATATCAGAAGAGAAAAGCAAGGCTAACGATTCTTATATACCTGCCTACTTCTTAAAATAAGTTAGTAACGTCCCAACAAAGGGCCAGCGCAAGATTAATTAATACAGCATATACTCTAACTGCTACTGAGATAACAACAGCCAGGAAGGGGAAGATAGGACTAGGCATTACGGGGTTGGAGAAGCGTAAAAGGAATAGAATAAATAAAAAAGCCAACCAGGGGTATAGAACCCCGAGCCTTTGCGAGTGTAAAGTTCACATCTATGGCTAGTCGACGAGACCAGCTGGGGAGTTTTTGAAGGATAGGTGTCGCCCGGGAGATACGGGTTAATAGCGGCAACGTACTCAGATACCCGGGAAGTTGAATGCACTGCAGAAAGCCTGGCAGTCATAATGGGATACCTAGCATGTCGGATGAAAACATTTGATACATGGATGTACAGTATGTACTATATGCACTCAGCCCAAGCCCCCCTATCATTGGCCATAAATTGAAGTGTAGGCAAGCACAGGAAGGAACCGCCTACCTGGCACCTGCCACAACACCAATACTTTCCGCATTTGCCTTATAGTCCCTAAAAAGCGGTCGGTTTATCAGCAGGTGCAATCGGTGCGACTCCTGGTGTAGGTAGTAAGAGCTATAAAGTTATACTACAGGCATCGGAGGAACATAAGCCTGTGGGTTCGATCCCTGTGGACACCATTATCCTTTGGGCGCCTTGATCGAGCTCGTTAACACCACAAAGTTGTGGCTGGACGCGATTGCTTTTTTTTTGGTTAATCTTGTTATCTTTTCATTATTACTTTTATCCCTTAACCCTTTTTTTCTCTCTCCATGTGTCGAAGAGGACCTCTCCTGTACTTATCTCATAGACCAGCCGCTGATATCATCGAACACGACATTCGATCAGTCATACTACATGACTACATAGACCCTCTAGAAATTGGGCGTCTTCGTTCGTCGAGACCATATCGTTGGTGTAGGTGGCACTGTCCCGGAAGGTTAGCGAAATCAATAACATTGATTTTTGCTGTTGTTAGACGCCTGATACAGATAGGGGATGCATCTACAACGTGTTGATGACTGCTGAAAAACCAGGAGGATCGAAGAGATTTCATTATCAACTTCAACTGGTTCCTTTATTTAATGAGTGGGAGCTCATCGTATACTAGGAGTATCAGTTTCCAAGGTTTATGGTACACATAAGCAGCCAGGTAAATGGGATATATCATAGCGTATTTTGCGAATAGCAATTGGGTATAAGCAAATTAAGGTATCCTGATATAGCTACCTAGGTATCGTGCTGACAATCTGATTACGGATCAATCAGAGATAATGGCGAAGCGCATGATGTTTGTGCCTCTTGGCTACCTGGTGCTTATGGTATGAATCATGACCATCGTGCTGACTGAACGCCCTCGCGAAATTTCAACCTCACGCCGCCATTTTGCACCGATCCAGCACCACCTAGTGCAAATAAGCCCTTCTAAAACCGGTAACTCCTGACTGCCCCCCGTCCCAGCAGCCCAAGCTCGTGGCCAATGTCACAAATAGCAAACTGCAAAACCCGCTCTTTAGCCTCTATACTCCACGACGTGTCGGCGGGTGACAGCCTGCATGGTGTTGCTGCTCTCCTCGCCCTCGAAGCGTAGGTTAACCTTCCCATCCACATCCATTCCCATGACTTCGGCTTTATAGAACGTCGTCGTATTTGGATAGAGCGCCAGCACCGTCTTCCCCGTCTCTAAGGGCGGGAGTACGGTCCCTTCTTTGGGGATGAGGATCATGCTACTGGCGCTAGTGCGGAAGTCCTTCTGGTGACCTGTCTCGTCCATGTCGGCGTCGAGGACCCGGTATCGCCTTGATTTACCGTCACCCCGGACCTCTTGAACAATCCCCAGGATCCAGTCCGTCTGCTCGTTGTTTATAGGTTTTGGTTTGAAAGCGACCTCATCGTCCTTGGCGAATGTCTGCTTGGTGCGGATAGAGTTAGAAGCCGGTCCGGTTTGCGGCTCGGCACTACCGGCCTTGGCTGCCGGAGTAGAGCGGTCCAGTCGGGGCGGTACCGAATCCCGCTCACCTTTGCTACTCGCGCCTATGCGACGTGATACAGCAGGGTTAGGAGATGGTACGGGAGAGTCGCCGGAGCCGTCAAAATCATACAGGGACGATGCTACTGCGGCGGTATCCTTGGCTCGTTGAGAGGCTGCTCTCGAGGTATTTGCCTCTTGCTGCTCCTCTTTGGCTTTCTGCACGGCGCGTAATACCTTTAGCTTCTCGATGGTCTCGGTAAAAATTGACGTGCCATTTTCATTGGTCTTTACACCTTTACGGAACAGACTGTCAAATAGGACGAAGTCCTCGTTCGTGATAGCTACCATACGTGATTAGAAAAGTTGCGCAGCAGAAAAAGATATAAGGGGAGGTTAAGGTTACCATTCTTATCTTTCTTTTCAGCCATGCGTTTGTCCTGGTCACGAATCTGGAGGATATTTGCGCTACTTTCGTTAAATGCTTCGGCAGCAAGAGGGATCTTGTCCTTGACGTCTTTCCACATGGCCAATTCCTCACCGTGCTCGCCTATCTCGCTGTTGCGATTCGGGCCTCTCCGCTGGTTGCCTCGGGAAGACATCCTGGCTGTGTTTTCGTGCCCTTCTTGGGAATCCGACCGAGCTCCACTACTAGTAGCCTTAGCTTGCTTACATGGACGTCGGCGTGAGCTTGCGGGAGGGTCCCAGGCCGAGCCAAGTTCGGAAGCAAGCTCCCCCAGATTCCTCTTGGACTTGTTATTTTTATTAGCCGACATCGTAGTTGCACTGTAGTCATGAGGGAGGAGAAGTAGGAAATAAGTGAAATTCCGATCGCCCTTTTTTTCTTCTTTCTCATAAATACTATATTGTATAGCCGTGTACACGGAGTGTGTATATACGAAATTCTTAATGAGAAAGGTTGACATAAAAGTGCTGATATTTGAATAGATGAAATGAATACTGTGTAAGAGATGACTACACAATGTCACGGTAAGATAGGACGGAATTAGAAAAGACATACTAACCACCTACTAGACGCACCGAGGAAAGCGAAGTGGAGTTAGCTAGTAATGAGGATGCCGAAGTGTGAGGCAGGAGACGAGAACGAGAGAGCGACCTGGCGGCGAAAAAGCGGAAGGGACGAGGAGGCGAGCGAAATGGAAGAAGTTGATTCCCCAAAAAGTGAAGCAAAAGTTGAAAGGTTTCCAATGTTAAATGCTGAAAAATGCTGAAATTTTATTAAAACGAATGGGCTAATGGAAGCGACAAGCTCCTTCTTTAAGGTTGTGTCCTGAATTAGTCAACTGGTGATTAGGGTTAAGCATATATACCGGGAAGGACGAGACGGATGTACATCATAGCGCGTCTAAGGTTTGACCCCGGGAAGGTATAATGATTTTAAGTGTGAAGTCAGTGACTACTCTCACGATAATTGGGGTCCTGCTACACGCGTGTGTAATCATCTTCAAGCTGGTGGGCTCCAATTGAATGGATGTTTTGGTCTCTTACAGGTAGGCGGTGAGAGCCTTAAATCTGGCAGAGTTTCGGTAATGATCCAATCAGGACAAATGCGTTATTGGTATCCTCTGTGTACTTATACTTATCTACATGCAGCACGTGGGACGAACGGAACGAACGTGGGGCAGTGCTGTGAGAAGCGCATCTGCATTATTACTGTATGGCAGCTGCAGTGTCAGTGAAGAGCAGCAGCAGCGATGGTAGCGCGGGGTAAACGTCCCCGCACCTTGACATTTAAATTTCTAGTATTATTCCAAACCTCCCGATATCGAGATACGTAATCTCGTCAAGTCCCTCACTTTCCAAAAGCACTGGATGCTTTTGACACTACTGAAGACGTACTGAGAAACAAGCATATAATACAACTAAGGCCAAAACGAATCGATCGTATTCAACCTACTAAACCCCGAGGCTAATAATTGTCGAGTTATCGAAAATGGTGTTACCCGTTCCCTTGATTCGGCTCCAGTGTGGTGTCAACTCCTACGACTGGGGCAAGATTGGATCTGAGTCGGCGGCAGCTAAATTTGCCGCGGCAACGCCCTCCGATACCTTGAACATCCAGTCAGACAAGCCCTACGCCGAGGTGCGTTCCGTCGATACTTAAGACCTAGGTAATCTGGTAGCTAATACGAAGGGCCTTGCTACGGTAGCTATGGATGGGTACTCACCCTTCGAACCCGTCTAAGGACCTCGAGTCTGGCCGAACGCTGCTCGAACTTGTCGAGGCGAATCAAATGCTTTTAGCACCCTCCGTAAAGGCGAGATATGGCAACAAGCTACCCTTTCTCTTCAAAGTGCTCTCGATAGGAAAGGCACTTTCCATCCAAGCCCACCCCAACAAGAAACTTGCCGAGCAATTGCACGCTAGAGATCCCAAGAACTATCCCGACGACAACCACAAGCCTGAGATGGCCATTGCCATAACTGACTTCGAAGGTCTATGTGGGTTCCGACCTCTCGGCGAGATCGCCCATTTTCTATCTTCTGTATCTGCCCTGCGCCAATTGGTAGGCGAAGATGCCGCAAAGGCTTTCATCGCAACCGTTCGAGGACAGGAAAGTGACGATTCCTCCGAGTCTACTACGCAAAATAAGAGAGCACTCCAATCCGCCTTTGCTGCCCTCATGAAATCTTCCCAGGAGGACGTAGCAACGGCCGCCAAGGCGCTTGTCTCCGAGGCTGAGAGCAAGGGGAGCGAATTTGCGGACGGCGGAGTTGAATCGACAAGCGGGGATGTCATGTCTAAGTTGGTGATTCGACTCAACAAGCAGTTCCCCGATGACATCGGCCTTTTCGTCTTGTTTTTCCTCAACTTCGTCAAACTTTCCCCGGGTGAAGCACTCTTCCTAAAGGCGGACGATATCCATGCTTATGTGTCGGGTGATATCATCGAGTGTATGGCGGCAAGCGACAACGTCGTGCGAGCCGGGTTTACTCCGAAGTTCAAGGACGTACAGACACTAGTCGACCTCCTGACTTACAACTACGCCCCTATCGAAGAACAGAAGATGTCACCAACCGAGTACCCGTATGTCGTGCTCAATCGTACCGCTTATAGCTCCGGTTCGGAAGCGACTCTATATGACCCCCCGATCGATGAGTTCAGCGTTATTCGGACAGTCCTAAATGGCAGCGGATCCAAGGCCACCTTCGACCCCATTGACGGACCAAGCATCGTTATCTGTACCGGAGGTAAGGGTAAGATAACGGTTGGCCCGAAGACCGAGGAGATTAAGGAAGGATATGTCTTCTTTGTGGGTGCTACGGCAGAGTTGATCCTGGAGTCTGCAGGTGACCAAGACGACTCTTTCACGACCTTCAAAGCGTTCTGCGAGGTTGAGGATCATAGCAATGGAGCACAGCTATAATTGGTGTTATATAAGAGGATGTAAAGCGAACGCAGGACCACATATATGAGTGTCCTATGGTAGTCATTTAGGCGAATCCATATGGGGTAATTCTCATGCCTAGCATCTTCGAAAAAGGGATACATCACGGGCGGCTTGTTTTGATGGGTTAAGTCGGTAGGAACTCTTGACATGTCCAAATATTCTATGCTAGTTTAGATATCCAAAAAGCAATCGACTAATAACTGAGTTGAATTTATTGTCTGAAATACTCAAATTGGATTCTCTTCAAAATAGGAAGTGCGATGATTCAATCTCAACTACCGCATACTTACATGTACATATTCTCGATTTGCGAAAGTGTAATGCATCGCAGAGCATGATCCCTTTTTGGCGTACCTGACAACTACGACAGCTTTACCCCTTTTTCCAGAGCGTATCGAATTGATTGGGGGTTGGTGTAATTGATTGGCCCAAGCGCCTGGAACCATGACCGGCTTTTATTTCCAAGCCCAAGCCATTTACGTAGTATGGTACCTGATAGGTTAAGACACTAATAGGGGTGATAACCGAGTATCTAACCAGATTAGGTAATCTACGCGTGTCTAGCGTGTTGCGGTAGCGCATGAAGTCATGAAGTAGCTTAGTGCACCGGGCAGCGTTTGAATAGTAAATACCTGTGTCACGGCAATAAGCTTTAGGCGCTGTAACGGCTGTAACTCTCCCAATGAACCCCCAATGAACCCCCTATGAACGCCCCCCATCCCATGAATTTTAAAGCTAAAGCAGCGGAAATTGAAACATTTTGGCACGCTGATATGAACCCGACTGGGGTAATTTGTATTCGGGGGGCCCTGGCGCAGTTTAATGTTTCATTTACCATCCAATTTGGAAATCGATACGACAAACTATTTTTTTTCTGGTCATTTTCTCTTTTCCCTTCCTCATCTCCTTCCAGATGTTGTTCTTGTGCATGTGCCAAATCTCGGATCTGTAATTTTACCTATTTTTAATCACCTTCACTTCCGGAGTACTACGGCACCCTTCCCGTCGGTACACGTATCTCGTACCCCCTCTCGACGACGCTCTGTGGACGAGGTTAGTAGACAAACCAATAGGAACACGCTGGGCTACAACTCACCGTTCTACTTGCCATCCTCCCTCCATCTACCGCCGGCTCACATGCAAGAATAGATAAACCCGGCGACAATCACATCGACTCTAATACCCTAATACCCAGGCCTACGACTTCGATCTAACGAGCTATCCAAATTCAAATTCCTCTCCCCCCTTTCTACACTACCTCCTGCGACACCACCCAAGAAACCCAACAAACAATACTTGAACATGGGTGGCCAAATCTCCAAGATGATGGGGAAGATCTTCGGATCGAAGGAAATGCGACTGCTGATGTTGGGACTCGACGCCGCCGGCAAGACCACAATCCTTTACAAGCTGAAACTGGGCCAGGACGTGACCACGATCCCTACCGTCGGGTTCAACGTCGAGACGGTCACTTATAAGAACGTCAAGTTCAATGTATGGGATGTCGGTGGCCAGGACAAGATCCGTCCCTTATGGAGGCATTACTATAGCGGTGAGTGATAGGCCGTTCCCTAACCAGAATTGTGTCCGGTCTTCCCCTTTACCTACATGTATCTGTGTGATATACTGGTCTCGAAGATCCTCTGCCCTCCATCCACTATCGCCAACGGGTGGGAGCATGTATAGGTCTAAAAGGGGGCGGCCTCTTCTCTTTAAACGAAAGATATTGGCGAAAGGCGGGGGCTAATCGCAATACGTCAACAGGAACACAAGGCTTAATCTTCGTCGTCGACTCCTCCGACCATGTCCGAATGAGCGAGGCCCAATCAGAACTGCACCGCATTATAAACGATAGGGAGATGCAGGATTGCCTGCTGCTGGTGTTTGCGAACAAACAAGATGTCCCAGGTGGTACGTCGAACGCTTCCCCCGGTCATGATGCGACCACCAAGATGATAGCCACCTTGACATGCTAACCGTCTCCGCAGCCATGACACCCAAGGAAGTGAGAGAGGCGTTGCAGCTGGATAATCTGCGTGGCAAGGTATTTTACGTGCAGCCGAGTTGTGCCACGACGGGCGAGGGACTGCTCGAGGGACTGGCGTGGTTGTCGGGTCATGTGAAGACTGCCGTTGCGCCGGCTCCGAAGTAGGATTTCTAATTTTTCTGCTGTTCCCTTGATACCCTTGAGTTTGTTTTTTTCTTGTTTTGCTGTGGTTCTAAGAATAATCGCCTCTCCGACTACCGTATCACTGCTGGGGAGGGCGTGGACGTCATGATGGCCGAACTGCATTTGTCGGTTGCCTGTACGGCTCTAATAATAGGAAGAAATTTTGGTTCGCTCGGGCTGAGACGTGGACGTGCTTATGGCGCCCTGCAATCGATGATTTAAGGAGCCCGCTAGAAACTGGGCTTGATATTACACCCGCCTTCAACCTTACCGTCGGGACGCGACAACGGCCAAACACTTGTACTTGGAACGAACCCAGGGGTTTCCCACTATACCCACATTACATGAGTCGTCCCATCTCTCACTGGTACAGCTCATGAACGACAAACACGGAGGTATTAACGGGGAGAGCACCAAACACGGGTTGGATGGTGTACCATAATAGATCACACGGACTCGAGCAGACATTGCTGACTTGATGGTGGAAGTCGGTCGAATCGCGGTGGATATACCCATAACCATGTCCAACTCCAGGGAGTTCCCCTTGATACCTGTTTGCGTCCATCACCAACCAACCAACCAACCAATCCATTTCCGAAGTTTAAAAATGATTTTCTGGTTTTTGTATCTCCCGGTCACGAACACACCCCACATCGAATCTCTCACGACATTATCAAGGCGGGCGGTATCTGGGGTGGTCGAACGAATATTCCAGGGGGAAAGAAATAATAGAGACGAGATAAGAGGGGACAAGAAGACAAAGAATAACCACGTCGTCCCGAATTGGCTCAAACTTAGGACGCGCCGGTAGGACGGCGGACAAAGGTGCAGTACGGATAGGGATACGGTTCTGATGGATATATGCGTGCTTGTTGTATATGTAATATTGTAATACCGGCGACCTCGCTCGCTCGCTCGATTGATGGGTAGGTGGGCGAGGGAGGGGGTTCAGTCTAATAGTTTTGCTTCGATGCGAAGAATAGGAATGTATGAATATGGTTCAAATCGAGAACGAGTTTTAGAACTTCCATGGCTGTAATCCATCCACATGTGTGTATTTCAGAAAGACAGAATCTGGGTTAAGAGTTGATTGACCCTATCTCATACCCAGCTAATTTGATGTAACCAACCCGGTCTGGGAAGCGAAGCATTCGAGTGCTCCGATGCTAAATTCCCCCAAACGCCTATGCTATGTAAAACCGACCACGATGATGATAATGCAGTACCCATAACCCATCGCCCATCCCCATCGCCATGTTGAATCCCCAATCTAGTCCCAGCTAATAACGCCACGCCGTTGCTCCATTGCGCTTCGAAACAGAAGCCGGCGACCTTGACCTTCTTCATAGTAAGCGAGCACCTGGATCAAATCCACCCATCCCCGATTCTCTCTCCCAAGGCACTCACTCGCTCGCCTCCTCAGTCTACCCACGCCTCCCCCCCTTCCTCGCCGCCCGGGACGTCCTACGCCTCCTTGACCCTCTTCACGGGGCGCACCACGCTATCATCCGGCAACCCCGACCTCTTCGTACCCGGGAGACTAGCCGTGCGGATATCATTATCATCCTGACTTACGCGGCGCTGCGGGTACGCAACCTTCAAGCCCTCGAAGCAGCCCGCCGTGACGGCTACCCCGCCCCCACCGCTGGGGGATTGGAAGAACGGGTGCTGCAGCGCTTGTTGCGCCGTGAGGCGGCGCTCCGGGTCGTACTCTAGTAGACCTGCGAGCAGCTTATACCCTTCGGTCCCCAAGGCCGCGAGGCTGTTATTCGAACTTGGCGAGGAGGTCGAGGAGTGCGAGCCGATGGTGCTGTAGTACCACTTCTCCAGATGACTCGTCGACGCCGCGGCCGCAGCAGACTTGCTATGGTGGCCGTGGTGGTGGTGTCCTGGGTGCAACATGGGGGGCTGCAGCAGATTCAGATTGTTGTACTCGGGCATGCTTGTCAAGTACGGCCAGCGCTCCTTCGTCGGCATGCCCATGATGTCGACGATCTTCTGCATCTGGTTGCGCTGGAAGGGCACCGTCTTCTTGTCCATCTTGGCCTCCTCGCCCTTAAAGATGGGCCGCAGCGAGAGGAGCTCCGCGAAGATGCACCCCACCGCCCACATGTCGATGGCGGGGGTGTAGTGCCGGCTGCCGAGAAGTAGTTCGGGCGCGCGGTACCATATCGTCACGACCACCTTATCGCCGCTCCAGAGCGAGTGCAGGGGCTTGTAGAAGAGGCGGGCTAGACCGAGATCGCCGATTTTGACTTGCCCGCTGGACGTGACCATGATGTTGGCGGGCTTGAGGTCGCGGTGCAGAACCCAGTTGCTGTGCAGATACTGGCACCCGTTCAGCAGCTGGAACATGATGCTCTTGACGGTGGAGGGGGGGATGCTGTGGCGGGGTTGCTGAGTATGGTGGTGTATGATTTGTAGTAGGTCGTGCTCGGCATACTCGAACACCATGTAGATGCATTTGTCTTCCAGGATAATCTCGACGAGGCGGATGACGTTCTCGTGTTTTAGTTCGGAGCAAAGCGCCATCTCGCGTACCGCTGACTGGGAGATGCCCGAGTACTGGATCTGCTCGCCTTCCTTGTCCGGCTTGAACTTCTTGATGGCGAACTCGCCTGGCTGGCCGTGCCGGCCGAGGGCTTTGTACACGCGGCCGTAGGTTCCGCTGCTAATAAAACCTACGACCTTGTACTTGTCGACGACGCGGACCTTGGACTGGTAACCCACATTGCCGCCTCTGTCATTTGGGTCTACGTAGAAGTTAGCTATCTGGGAACAGGACTCATACGAGATTTCATCTTGTCGTATAGAGAAAGAGAAAAAAAAAAAGACTAAAATACGTTGATTGCGGTAGGAAGAACCACGTAATTGGATGTTGGACGTGAAGGGATGTATCGGCCGCAGATCCAGGGACTTGACATGGGAAAGGCCTGCGTTGGTAGCACCACCACGCGATGTCTCCTGGAGCCGTATCGCACGGTACCATAGGGAGTTATCAAGGCCATCTCCAAGCACCATGATGAAGATGCGTGGTGGATAGATAATCGTCCAGAAACGGACAACGAAAGAAAAAAAGAAATTACAAATTCATAATATATCAAAAGTAGGATACACGGAAGAGAGAAAGCTTTTTGACGGATGGGTTTAAGATGCTTAGCGGCGCAGCAGCATCGCCAAAAGATGAGTAAGTCCGACGGCGCCAATCAAATGGCGATATTTTATTTAAGGTGGTGAAGCGTGAGATCGATCGTAACCGAAAAGAGCAAGCATGAAAAATAAATAGATAGTCGGTACTAGGTAAATGCGGGCAGAAAGCCGACTGACTACCTCGTAAATAGGAGAGGCATCGGAATTAAGGAGTAAGGAGATAGTACGTAGTATATAGTAGAGATATACGCCAAATAAAAACAAAGGGAATTCATCGGTCCATACCTTCAAAGGCGGCTTGTACGCTCCTCTTGAGGTTCCTAGTAGAAGCCGACGCTGGCCCCGACGCCCCCGACGGAGGATTAGTGAGACTCATTCTGCTCAGCCAGCTAAGTACTAATTAGTTACTGTTGCGTGTGTTATGCGTTATACACGTTGTGCTCGTATGGTTGGATCAGATCGGGTTCCAGATCGAGACTCAGATCCAGATTCCGATTTCAGATTGATAGATCAGGTGCGTGTCCGGTAGGCTCCCGGCAGCTTCGGGTAAGATGAGACAGGTCTCTCTTTTTTCCTGTCGCTTCTCACCTCGCGCTCCTCTCAACCGCGGGATCTTCCATGCGCCTGTGCGTCTTTGCGCTTGTGCGATAGGCGTGTGCGTGATATGAGAGGTGCGAGCGGCGAGTCTGTGTGAGAGTGCCAAAATGTCGGTGTCCTCTGGGTCGTCAGATTTCTCCGTATTGGCTGAAACTTGTAAGAACTGGAAACGAGCATTCAAGGCGGTCGCGTCTCGGATAGCGAGATGAATCTTATTGATACGACGGAGATTGACGGGTGATTCGTTTACTCCCGTCGGGTGGTCGTCGATTTGTTTGTCTTCGTCGTCACAACTACCTGATCCGAAATCCAAATCCGTACCGTATGACTAAAATATCATACGTAACTGGTCATTCAAACCGAGTTGGGGGTATGATAATATGAGGCGAAGAATAAAAGTGATTTGAGACGTGGAATGAAGATAGAGATGGAGGCGATTCTATGGACTTCATTCGCCTCACCGGCGTGCGGTTGAGGCAAGAGGCGTTGAAACCTAAGAGCTCGGTGAGTTCTGGCCGGATCGATCCGTATGCTGTGTGGCTGGTGATATTTGTGGCGCAGTCACCCCTGGTACGAGGATGACCATCATGATCAAATGTTTTATGTGTGTACTCCCTCAAGCTGCGGTTACATCAGAATAGATAAATATTTCAGGGTTCGGTGTTAGGTGAGATCATATACGATTTTTGTGATCGTGAGTAAGTTAATTTGACAAAGCAGGAGGCAGTGATCCCTCACGCTGATCCATTTAAAATCATTTTTTGCTACAACTTTCGTAAACTCCATGATGATTGAAATGTAAACCCTCTCTTGGCTGTGACAATCGGTCATTCAAATATCTAACGCGGTCCCAGCTTTTCTAGAATTCTTGGCCCTTGCTCCGCCCATTCTTGTTGTGTGATCCACATGCTCTCCTTGTCAGCCATGATGTTGGCCAGCACCGCACCACCCAAGAATACCATATGTCGTCGACGAGGGGGATCCTCTATCCTCACCTTAAACTTGTTCAGTCGTTCGGGATTGCCGCCAAGAACACGGGTGAGCCATAGTTGTTTAAGTTCCTTCTCCAGTCGCGATGGTAGACCCGGGTACATGCTACTACCACCAGACAGAACAATTGCCTTGAATAGAGAGGAGCGTACATCGACATCGGCGGCTTGGATGGTGTTGAAGAGGAACTCAGCGATACCCGGTTGTTCGCAGTCCACCAGGTGAGGCTGGAAGAGGCATTCCGGAGCTTCGAAGCGCTCGCTGCCTACTCGGATGACTCGACCGTCGGGTAGTGTGTAACTCTCGACTAGCACTGTTGTGTCCTCACTAAGACGCTTATCCAGTTCCAGGTCGTACGACACGTAGCATAGTTTCTCTTTGATCTGTCGTACCGTCTCGAAGTCGGCAGTTCGGTTGAGTGCATATCCTCTTCGTAGGAGTAAGGCGATAAGGTTGCGGGTAACATCTCGACCGGCCACGTCGAGTCTTCGAGTGAGGTGATTGAGCACGACGGACTCGTAGACGGGTACAATGTGGGTGACACCATCGCCGGAATCGACAACAACACCGGAGCTCAGACCTAGCTTCATGTTAGATTCCGCTTTCCAAACTCCGGGATTGGATTGTAGTATATACCTTGCGCATATAGGGCCAGCACAGCTTGAATAGCCACGTATACGCCGCCGAAGCCGTATCGCTCAAACATGACCTCGCACATCTGTTCCCGGTTTCTGAGGGGGTTCATGGGCGGTTCGGTAAGAAGGATCTTGCGCCCTCTCGGGTCGATCTTCATCTTTTCGAAGAATGTATAATCCCACAGATGCTGCATGTCGTCCCACTTCTTAACAATACCGTTCTCCATGGGGTAGGATATCTGGAGCATGGTGCGCGCCGCAGCGGCTTCGTCACCGCACATGATATCTTTGAGAACCATGTCATTGTCGCTGTTCCTCTCTTCGGTTCGTAGGATAGGTCGGCCGACGATAGAGGGATACTGGAATTCGGGGAAGTTCTGGGCAGCGTATCCGACCTTTAGGAAACCGGTACCTCCATCGAGAACTAGCTTAATGCATTAGGTAAAGAGTCGCTAGAGTTAAATTGGCGGAGTAGGTAGGGTAAATAATATCACTAACCAATGGGTGGAGGCGCAGCCATGGTTCGGTAAGCTCTTTGGTTATGAGAAATAGGCCGTACACGTTCAACTGAAAGGAATGTTAGGGACGATTTTAATGTCGAATCGTGTAGGCTGCAGCTTGCGAGGCAGCTTGCAGCTAGTTGTGATGGCGGGGTTCGGGTCGAATTGGAGGTGAGGCGTTCGTCAGTTTAGGTCCAGTCAGTCAATAATTAATAGGCAATGATTTAGGAAACTCAAGGAGTCGCATTGCGGCTGAGACTCCCTGACGTTGCTCTGTGGCTGAGCACCCCACAATTGATGTCTCCAGGCTGGTTCAATGGAACTAAGAGGAGGTACGTACCTTGAATCGATAAAGCTTCAATATCGTCAGGTGATACCCCTCATTAGCAACTGGCACCCCCGCCGATGCGTGTAGCTCATGATTCTAAGCGTAGAATCGTATATAACTTTTAGTGACTATTAGAAAACATTAGCGATTTTGTAATTTCATGAAGGATATCGTCTACTTCTTTCGATTTCATAATCACAAATTATTGCTCTATTTTTCATCACGTTGAAATAGAATCGTTTCCTTCATCTGGTTAGTTGACATCATCTAGAAGCTATAGCACATTTACGTTGGCAAACTAATTAATTCATATAAACTGCTTCTCCAACTCCGTGCTACTGAAATTGAACACTGCTCACTACCTTAAACCTCATTGACCTAAAGACCTGCGTACAAGTTGCGCCCGACGACAGTACTCATTATGGCATTTAAATTGGTTCGAGGCGGGCGATCTAGGATTCTAGTCTTGAATCCTAATTCATCCCAAGGAATGACCGACGGCATGAAACCCGTCATCGATTCTATAGACTTGTCTTATGTGCGTTAACACACGCTCCTTGCCTTGATTTATAGCCATCGTATCATACTCCGGTCCCTTCTATCACAAATTAAATTTGTTTATGACATACATGTGTATATATACCTATACCTACTAGGTTGGTACCTAGGTAGGTATATAACAAGTATACGACATTTACTTACCAATACAATACTCACAGTCAACCGAGATCAACACATACACTGGCCCGCCAAACGCACCCGCCAGTATTAACGACGGGCACGATCTCGAGGAGAGCACTGCAGCCGTTCTCAGGGAATTCGACGGCGAGCTTCCAATGGGCCTAGACTTTGACGGTATAGTAGTCGCATGCTTCAGCGTACACCCGCTCGTACCGGCTCTACAGAAACACCCCACGCACTTCACCGCGGCCGTAACCGGCATCTTCGAAGCAAGCGTCCTTACCGCCCTCTCGCTCCTGGGGCCCGGTGAGACATGGGGCATCGTCACGACGGGCAAGTTCTGGGAGAAGCATCTGACGGACGGTGTGAGCGGCTTCCTGGGCGCTGACGCAAGTATCCCAAAATCCAAATTCGCCGGTGTCGAGTCGACTGGTCTGAATGCATCTGATTTTCACCACGGTGTGGATCCTGCCGTAGTTAGGAAGAAACTCAAGGAAGCCACCAAGCGGCTTCTCTCGAAGGATGGTGTTAGCTGCATTGTGATGGGATGTGCAGGAATGGCCGGGTTGGAAGAGATCATCCGGGATGCTGCGGAGGAGGAAAGGGGGAAGTCGTTCGCATACGCCGACCTACACGTCATAGACGGCGTTAGGGCAGGTATCATACAAGTCGAGCAGATGATCAGACATAAGAGACTACGGCCAGGGCTGCAGGCAAAAGTATACACCCCGGAACTTGATTAGCATGTAACCAGAGCCAATCTATCACATTCGCTGTGTACCGTTAACATAAAACACAAACCAGCACTAATAAGCTCCTTAATCCAGTCGCCTCGTCCGGCCCCAAACCTCATCCGCATCCTTCTTCCCCTTCGTCTCGGGCACGCGCCAGAACACAAACAGTCCGCACAGGACAGCCAACGCCGTGAATATGAAATAAACCCATCCCGCACCACCAAATCGCTCATTCAGGGCAACGTTGATAATAGGGAAGAACTGCGCCACTAAGAACGTAGCAATATAATTCGCGCCCAGACAAGCGCTCTGAGTAGCCCCAACAGCCTCCTGCCCTACAAGCTCCGACGCGAGGATAAACGGCACGGGGCCCAGACCAACCGCAAAGAAGGCCACGAAGAATAGGACCGTGACCGCGGAGAGGATCTTGGCCTCGAATAAGATCGACAGGGCCAACGCAAGTGCACTAGCTCCTTGTCCGAAGATCGACACGAGCAGACACGTCTTCCGGCCTAGCTTATCCGGTAGCGGTGAGCACGCGATGGTGGTGAACAGATTGATGGCCGAGATCATGATTGTTAGCAGTGCCGAGTTCATCGGCAACAGGTCCCGCAGCAGGGAGACGGAGTACATGATAATCGAATTGATGCCACACAGCTGCTGCGCGCACATGACACCGACAGCCGCCACGAGCGCGGGACGGTATAGCGGGTCCTTGACGACTTCCAAGAAACCCAGGTGCACGTTACTCTTCGCGCTGGCCTTGCTGCCCGTGGACCCTCTCCTCGGACCGGTTCCCGGATCGTCAAGAAGACCCTCCTCCTCCGGTAATGCGGCCGAGTCGCCCCACGTCGCGGTTTCTTCGCCAATATCCGCGTGTCGCCCTCGGATTCTCTGTAAAATGCGTTTCGCCTGCGTCACGCTCTTATTCGCCGCCAACCAGGCGGGGCTCTCGGGCACCAGCAACAAGCCAAAGCCCTGTACGGCACCAATGATGATCCCCGCGGCCAGGATCCAGCGCCACGCCGACCCATAGCTGAGGAAGTACCCCATAGTCTGCGTGGCCAAGATGCCGACGTTGATGCTGACCTGTGTCATAGCGCCGAAGGTACCTCGCTCGCGGGGCGGTGCGACCTCGCTGATGTAAATGGGCACGATAACAGTAGCGGCGCCGGCGCCAACGCCCGAGAACACGCGGCCAATGGCCATCATGGCGATGGAAGCACCCAGGGTCTCGATGATGGAGCCGACGATGTAGAATAGACTCGTCAATCGCATGGCCAGCAAGCGGCCCTTGGAGGAAGCTATGGGCCCGCTTCCGAGGGCACCGACGAGGCCGCCGAGAGTGAACATGCTCGATACGACGGCGAACTGGGCGTCTTCCATGGGTATGCAGTCAGGGAGCGCAGAGGAGGCAGCTGCTTCTTTGGAGCTCGACGATGAGGTTACGAGGGATAGGGCGGAGGAGAGTCGCGAGGAGACGGATTGGGCTTTGAAGCGGCACGAGATGACATCTTGGGGTGCGTTGAGCTCGGCCTGAATGCGCGTAAGTTGAGTGGTTATTAGATCGGTATTCGACGGTAATAGTATAATTTTCCGGAAAGGAGTTACAAAAGTTATGGGCTAAGACTTGGACTTGGACTTACAAGATGGAATCCGAACTGTAGTGGACCTAGTGTGCTAATAGCGACCAAGAGGATGAGATACGGTGAGACATCCCGGATGCACTGTCGTAACCCGGAGGACGACATGCTTTGGTATTAAAGAACGCTGATATCTATTAACTAGGGATCAACCGATACCATAAGAATATGGCTAGATAAGTACATGTAATCAATTGAAAAAAGGATTCAAGCTCAGCATCACGACACGAGATCTGATGATAGGCTGAGTACAATGCAACTCTTTGAGTTCAAGTTGCACTCCATGTCAGTGCTGATTGAGGAGATACGGAGGTACATGTACATACACGTAGTGACGGCGTCATAAGTGGATTAGCTACCGGTTACTTGCATCATGGACAGTCTCCTGATGTATAATCGCATCCATGAATACTCATAACGCTATATCGGATATGATATTGATATTCCCGAGTCAAATGCGATACTTTATCAAAGTGCTTAAGGCATATTACGATCAAGCTCGGCTTGGGTATTTATATCTATTTTAATGATTGTCCAATGCGAAGCCCTCTGAGCTAATCGCTGAATTTTTTCCTCCATCTCATGATTCCTCCGGCTGAGGCGACTGGCTTAGAAAGATAAATATATCTGTCTTTGTATATGAAAGCTATAGTGAAAATCACCTGTGTTTCAGCTCTCGTCCGTATCCTTCGTAAATAATCAATACACGCTCGCTCATATAATCCTCAACGACCCGATTTCCTACTACTAGTGAGTCGCCGGTAACCCATAGCCGGACCGACAGAACCCATGGCAAGGTATCGAGTGGCAGAAAGGGTTGGTATGATGATTGGCTAGCAAGATCCGAAGCCAGCATAAGGTATCTACCGGACCACCGTCGCGGAATTGCTTCTATATAGAAATATTGTCAGCAAAAGCTGTAGGTGAAAGAAAAGGGGAGATGACCGGAGCGCTTCGCTCGTAAGTAACGGCACAAGCGTTTCATAGACGTAAATAAAACTTTGCGGGGGAATATAATACACGGATATGATATCCGCGCAACAACGGTTCGAATAAAAAAATGCGAACATACTGTAAGGGCGCCGGCCACCCGGTCCTCGTTGGAACGCCAATTGAAACCGCCCCGCGGGAGACCTCCCTTCCTCTCGTCGGGTCCGGCTACCTGGTAGATGGATAGCCACGGCCATAGATCTATTCTAGGTTCGTCCGGGGGTGTCTGCCTCTGTTTCTGCTTCTCCTCTCGAATTTGCGCCGAGTAATCATTCTTCACGCCCTGCGCGGGACCGCTCTCGCTGCGCAACAAGCCCTCCCACGGAAGGAAGCAAGTCTCGCGGCGCGACAGAATAGCATCCAACTCCTCCACATCCGCCTCCTTCTCGAGGAAGTATCTAGGGCCGGGCGGAGTTCTTGCTAGCCGGTAGCGGGGATACTTGACGTGGAAGGATGGATGACTTTCGATGCCCGAGATGGTCAGGGTCTCGAGCGGCTGGCACGGATCCAGGAGCGCCAGAACGAGGTCTTCCAGCTGCACGCACATAGATCGGTCGTATTCGACACTGACATATCGGACGGACAGACAGGCGGCGAGAAACAGCGGACACGGTTCCCGCCAGGACTTCGTCGCCCAGCGGCCCGTGGAATTCCACTCGAGCGCATTGGTATCCGGATTGAAATGCGGGATCCGCGAGCCGTCGTACATGATGTCGAGTGAGGCGTCCTCAGCCGACGGTCGCACCGGCTCGGCCACCGGCCTGCGCTCCACGCCGCCTCGCGATCCCGCTCCTGCATCATACTATAGCTGGAGTGCGTTCGCCTTCTGACGTCTTTGGTGATTTGAAACGGCCTGTACCCCGTCATGACCTCCTGCCGCGCCTCGCGATTAACACGTGCTACGGGCGGGAGCGGGGGTAGGTCGCCGTCGGATACGAGGCGGTAGTGGACCTGCATCCAATCCGTTTCTGTCGCCGCGTTCCACGCATCGAGGTCGAGTTTCAGCCGCGCGAAAACAGTGCGCCCCGGGATGGCGAGGCGCCATATCTTGCATCGCAGCTCGGCGGGGAGGTAGCGGAACTGGGGGAACGAGGGTTCCATTATGACTGTTTTTCTAAAGTTGTTTGGATTTTAGATCAACGTGAAATAAATCCGAGTAAAGTCTTATCCTGTCCGTCAAGAAGCAACATGATTTGGTTACGAGGGTGAGGTAATGAATCTTGTTATGCTTGCTTGCTTGCATATTGCCGTTGGCCAATCAAGAGAGCTTCTCCAACAAGTTGATCAAGTTATGATTATCGCCACCTTTCGTGTCTTTCTTCTATACATGATGTAGGTATGAGGTAGCGGAACAAGGCAATTAAATATTGTCGAGGGCGGAGGATCTAAATTACAGACGCCGGACGGAATTTGTACATAGCAATGAGCCTGTATATGGTAATATATGCTTGAATGCCAACTTGGCCCTATTCGTAGTCTGTCTCTCTTCATATTGCATGAACTAGCTCGGCGTGTTATGCTGGTGTAGAACTATCAATACCGGTAGCAGGCAGCCCCCAAACAACCGAAATCGAAACCGTTACGCCATATCTTCCCATCACCCGCGCGTTCGAGGTATGGATTACATGCGACTGTGATTTACCTAGTTGGTATCATCTCCAGGGTCATTCGATACCCACTGCACAGGGGCTCGTTGAGTCTCGTTATCCTCAGCTTCATTCGCGCCGAACTTGGTCATGCTAAACTCGGGTAGGCGCTTCTGCTCCTTGCGTAGGACACCTCCATGCTTTAACCTGCGCCGCCGTAAAATCTCCGTCTCTTCGGCGTACTTGGCCTTCTCCTCTTCCTCGTTCAACATCGTGCCTTCAATACTCAGATATCCGTAGTCGCCACTGACACCGACCTCGTAGTGTTTGATCCGGAAATAAAGCTTGGCACCCCCTCGTATCCTGGTACCGTTGCCATCTACCCAGTAACCCGTAGTATGAATCTGGGTTGAGTCGTTGTCGAGGTGTTCCAAAGGTTCAGGGGTCGGGAGCTTGGCTTCCTCCGCCGTCTTCTCCCTATCGTTTCTCTTGCCTTTCCCCTTGCCCTTCGATAGCAGATCGACCCAACGCCAACCATGAGGTAGCCGCTTGGCTTCAATCGAAGCGTTGAACATGTCCCAGCATACGACACCAATGTGGCCCTCGCCTTGTAGATTTACGGTACCCTCCATCCATGCGCCTCGGGTCGGACGGAATAAGTCCACATCGACCGTTAACCACCCGAAAGTCACGGCATACTCGTTGATAGATTCGAGCAACACGACGTCCTCACCTGCGCTCTCCTCGGTCAGTGATCCCTTCCCCGGTGCCTCTCCCACCCGAGGCTTTCGGTATGCTAGTAAAACGCCGCGGAAACTAGGAACGTAGCGATTGATCAGAGGCCGTAGGTGTTGGTCTGCGAAACCGTCTACCGGTTCGATTAGACCTGACGGGTATAGTGGAAGGTATTGGGAGACGGTCTGCGTAAAGAAGGGATATTCTGTCTTAGCAGGCTTTTGCCCGAATTCGTCGGCGTTGGAAATTTCAGCCGGGGCCGAGTCTATGTCCATGTATTCCGGTTCGTGTTCTGGTTCATCTTCCTCTTCTGGGTCGACTATATCAGGTACTACGGATGGGATTGTCTTGGCCTCCTTTACTTTCTCGCCTTCGGCTTTCTCATGCTTCTTCTTACGTTCTCTCTTCTTCTTATCCTTCTTCGGTATGCTGTCGTCTGCTGGTACACCTTGCGCTGCTTGGCCCTCGTCTGTTTTTCCTGTAGTGTAGTCTTTATGCCGTCGTCGCTTTTTCTTTTCCGACTTGCTGTCATTGACATTCGCCTCGGTTTTTGAAGCGGGTGCCTCAGCTGGTTTGGTATCTATTTGAATCGGGACTTCTGCATTTGCGCTACTCTTTGATTTCTTGTGTTTGCGCTCACCGGTATCGTTGCCATCGGCTTCACGGTCTCGCTTATGCTTCTTGTGGGATCTGTGTTTCTTGTCTGGTACCGGCGTCGATACCGATACGTCCGCCATGGTATAAGCCCACGGAAGACGAGTTGAATTTGCGGATGAATTTGGGCGTATTCGTCGCTGGAAGCGCAGGGTTTGTATAGATTGATATGCGGCGGCGGCGTCTAATAATTGGGAAGGCTTCCGACCGTAAATTTTTTTCAGAGTCGCACATGCAATTGAGAAAGGAGCTTTTTATCGATAGCCTTATCATCCACTCCACATCGCTGATGGTTTATTTACATACATGTTTGCGCAAAGACCATAATATGCTGTATAAATGCATATTCAAATTTCCATAATAGGCAAGTACTTTGGTACATCTAAAGTCACGATGTTTCGCTGATGTTTTTATCTTGCTTCTATCAGGTAGAAGAACATCCAAATCTTCCTACATATACTGCGTGTACCTACTCCTCTCGTACATATGTGTATGCAAGTTAAATCACCTTGTCAACGCCAGTAATCCAGTTATACTTACCCACATGCTCTGGTAGGCTGCAGTTTGCTGCAGGTTCAAAAATATGACGAGAGGAACAGGTACGGGCGTAATTAGGTAAGTAACCGATTAAAGCCCGGACTGGATTCTTGCTTCTGGAGCTGTTAGCTGTTAAATCTGATAGGCATCGAAATCAACTGCCTCGTCGTCTCCTCTATGTTACAATGTTACACCGTCTTACCTCGGTCTGTCTCCGGGTAATGCATCCGTCCTGGGCATTGTCATATAACCCGGAAACCAGTAAGCAGAAGACGTATTTCGAGTCAGGTGATCACACGAGATGGAACCTCATATATGTAAAACAAGTAAAGCATACCAAGTGTTACTGTACAGCTGGAGGATTTCGATGTCTACTTATTGATACCTACATCGCCTGCAAAGTTGCGTGTATATGGTGATGTCCAGGGTATCAATTAATAGCCTTGTAAAGTCAGCATTGACAAAGGCGGGGGCGTGCAGGGGACCCTGGAATTAGATGTTAGCATATCGTGGAGAAAACGGGGAAAATATGGGCATCCGCGGGCATCCAAGGACGGCAATGCGAGAATCGAATCAGGAGACGGCGATGCGCCTAGAATACCCCCAGATACGCCTAGACGCACCCATCTAGTAGCCTTTTAAAGGGCGCTCCCTGGCACACTGATGCCCTCCTGGATGCTCATAAGCCGAGCCTGTTAACTAACACTAATCCGCTTATAGTAAATAAGACCGTAGGTAGTGTTTGCTACATGTATCGAGCAAGTGATGGATCCCCTGTGCCCCTCAGCCGCCGTTTGCCCCCCTCCCTTCGTAGTCTCGCAAGCGCGGTCAGTCACGATACATACCCCTTACTATGTATTTGCTCCTCCGCACTCTCCTCATCTAACCCACCCCCGGGGGAGAGTATCCCCGCTTCAACTTGGCAATGGGGGAAGGCGAGGTAGATAAACGGGATGACGTCTTGTCATTCCTTACATCCGTTGTTGCTTATGCTCTTGTGACTTGTTGGACTACCGCGAAAAAGAGACGCTGCTTGCTCTTTCCTTATACGTATAAAGTCCAACAAAGAGAAAGTAAAGAAATCCTAAGGCGATATCTCGATCTTGCCCCGTACCCGATTCGCAACCAAAATGCCGGCTACTAACAAGCAACGACCGCCCTTCCGTGCCGAGCACTTGGGCTCGCTGCTCCGCCCGAAGGAGCTAGTCGAGAAGCGCGTCCAACTCGACGACAAGAAGGCCGTCGAAATCGGCAAGGACGAGGAGCTCCACGCAATGGAGGACAAGGCTATTAATGAGATCGTCAAGCTCCAGCTGGATCTCGGCTTTCACGCCATCAACGATGGTGAATATCGTCGCCATCAGTTCTGGGGCACTTTCTTTCCCAACCTTGAGGGTTTCGAGGAGATCATGAACCCCGAGTGGGAGATGTTTAGGATGTACGTCCCGGATACTGCTGCCTTTAGTAAGTCTCATCCCGAGGGGGTGGGGACGCATGTTTGTTTTGGATGATTGCTAGGTGCGTGGTCTGACGTGGTACATCGTCCAGCCGAGACGGGCCATAAGCCGGGCGAAACGATCGTATGCGTCGGCAAGATTAAGCATGCTGGAAGCGCATATCTATCCGACTGGAACTATCTCAAGAAATTAGTCCCCGAAGACAGGGTGAAGGAGTTGAAGATAACATTAGCCGCACCTGAATGGTAAGTTACCTCGTTCGGGGCTCACGGTCGCTAGCGCTATTATCAACCCGTGCAATATC
The DNA here is from genome assembly GCA_022984865.1 of Hypomontagnella submonticulosa. Classification (NCBI taxonomy): domain Eukaryota; kingdom Fungi; phylum Ascomycota; class Sordariomycetes; order Xylariales; family Hypoxylaceae; genus Hypomontagnella; species Hypomontagnella submonticulosa. The sequence continues at coordinate 21,875 of JAJKLF010000004.1, read as the reverse complement.
GACAATTTGCTGATAACTCACGTTCCAGGTATCATCTGCGATATAAGAAAGGCAGAGCGTACCCGAAAGAGGTGTACGCTACCGATGCCGAGTACTTTGCTGACATCGCCAAAGCCTATCAAACGGTAAGCTAACGCGATCCGCCATCTTTATTTTCACCTTCTTCCGCTGACGCGGCGCATTATTCATCATTATTATTATGACGATAAAAAACCGAGTTCGATTCCGTTTTCGCTGTTGCTGACTCTATATCCTGTAGGAGCTGCAGCTTCTGTATGACAATGGCTGCCGGAACGTCACTATCGACGACCCAAACCTGGCGTGTGAGTTGGATATAGCCATCTATTGCCTGCCGGGAACAGGCGCTGACAGAACTTATAATTGCAGATTTCTGCGACGAAAAGATGATTGCCGGATTCAAGGCGGATGGCGAGGATGCAGACGCTCTTCTCGACTCGTATATCAAACTGTACAACGACTGCGTCTCATCGCGCCCGGCCGACATGCACCTGGGAATCCACCTCTGCCGAGGCAACTTCGCCAACAGCAGGCACTTCTCGGAGGGCGGGTACGATCGAATCGCCACTAAGCTGTTCAACGACATCGACGCCGACACATACTTCCTCGAGTACGACACGGAGCGAGCAGGCAATTTCGAGCCTCTGAAGGAGCTACCCGCGCACAAGAACGTTATTCTGGGCGTCATCACCAGCAAGTTCCCCGAGCTCGAGGACCTTGACGAAATGCGCAACAGAGTATTCCAGGCAGCAGACATCATCGCTGGCGGGGCCGGCCAGACGCGCGAGCAAGCACTCAAGCGAATTGGTGTCAGCCCACAATGCGGGTTTGCCAGCCACCATCTTGGCAACGCCGTGACGCACGACGACATGGTCGCTAAGCTGAAGCTGGTGCGAGAACTCGCGAACTCTATTTGGCCGGGCGAGCCTTGAAATATGATTGCATCTGTATATGTAGTATCGGGCGTCACGGCGGAAGAAGTTGTTAATTGGGGGCTGGTGATCTATACATACGCGCTCAGCGAGGAGTCGGAAAATATGTATTCAACATGCAATTTTGGGGCGCGAAGAAAAAGAAAACCTGACACAACGATGGCTGATGAACCAATTGAACATCTTTCACAAAATCCGAAACCGGCATCTCTCATATTTGACTTAGCGTATATGTACGGCGGCATATCCCCTGATAGGCGAGATTGATTGTGTGTATGTGCGACGCGTCACGAGGTAGTATACTGGTATATCGAACCTCACGAATGAATCCGTTCTTCCGAAGGGGTCAATTATGATAATTGACCTATAGCGCTTCTCTCGCCACATCCGACGTGTATCTGTCATTTACGACTTGAAAAGTTGCGGCGATATATCACAAATGAGAAGAAAGGTGAAAGCACCTTGGAATTTGCATGAAATTCCAGTCCAAGAGTTAGAGGATCACCAATGGAGAAGCCCCTATTCGCCAGACTTGGTAGACTAACGCGCGTGCCACTGACGAATGGGGCTTAGAGATGGATCCCGATCCTCAGGCACCGCAGGGCTCACCTTGGTCCTTGGCGGACCTGATCGGTGCCAACGAATCGTGCATCAAAGTATCCGGATGTGCTGCAAGTTCCCACTAAAATATCATCAAATAGAAATCCGAAGCTTACCAACTTACCGCCTCGACACTTTCATATTTAAGGCCGTTGCCATTGTCTTTTCCCTCTTTCGCCTACATATATCATACCCTTCTGTATACTATCAACTGTTAAAATGCCTGAGAGGAAGACAGAGTTACCTCCCGACGAATCTGTAACCTATAGCTCGGGGACTCACGCTAATCCCCCGGATCTAAGAATTCTACACTACAATGACGTCTATCACGTCGACCCGTCCAGTAGTGAACCGGTGGGAGGCGCCTCTCGGTTTATGACACTCATAAAGTATTATGAAGAAAATGAGAAATTTAGGGGGCAACCGGATTTGGTGACATTGTTCTCCGGCGACGCGTTCAATCCCAGTCTGGAGAGCTCTGTTACCAAGGGTATGTACAACGACTAAGTGCCTGCATAAACGTTGATTGAGAGTAGACGCTTGTCTCATACCTTGCAATGAATTTTGCTCTCCCTAAATCAATTTGCCACTTCTCTCTGTGAATCGAAAGCCCCGTCTTGAAAATCGGTAGCATTTGAAAGAAACTCGAAGCTGATGTAGCGAATGTGGCAGGTGAACACATGGTGCCGCTGCTGAATAACATAGGCACGGACGCTGCTGCATTGGGAGTGAGTACGGCCACAGAATCCTGTTGCAACAACAGCAGCCGCTTATGCAGTTTATAGAACCACGATCTTGATTTCGGCGTCCGCCAGTTTAAACACTTATCGTCAAAATGCAAGTTTCCGTGGCTCATCGCCAATGTGCTGGATCCCGCACTGGGGGACTCGGTTCCTATCGGGAACTGCAAGAAGACTCATATTATCACATCATCTAATGGCATAAAGATCGGTTTGATAGGGCTCGGCGAGCGTGAGTGGCTAGCCACAATCAACAGCCTCCCCCCAGATCTCATCTACAAGTCCGCTACGCAGACCGCGAAGGAGCTCGTCCCGCAGCTTCGAGCCGACGGGGCTGAGATCGTCATCGCTATAACACATATGCGAGAACCGAATGATAATAAGCTGGCCGAACAAACTGACGGTCTTATTGATGTCATTCTTGGCGGCCATGACCATTACTACAACCACAGCTTCATCAAGGGAACGCATGTCCTACGTTCGGGGACCGACTTTAAGCAGCTGAGTTACCTTGAAGCTAGGCGGCGGGCGGACGGTTCGGGTAGATGGGATATCGACATCACACGACGAGACATCACCTCCGCCATCCCGGAACACGCGCCCAGCGTCGAGCTGATCGAGAAGTTGACCGCTAGTCTTAAGACGACGCTCCAGAAACCTATCGGCTACACAGCCGCGCCCCTCGACGCCAGGTTCCGGACCGTCCGGCTGAGGGAGAGCAACATCGCTAATTGGGTGTGCGATATCATGCGCCATTACTACTCAGGTGACTGTAGCATGATGGCATCGGGGACTGTCCGTGGCGACCAGGTCTATCCACCAGGGCCGATTTTATTGAAAGATATCGTAAGCACACATTTCAGGCCTATGGCTGGTTTTCAACGGGTCCCTGGGATCCAGTAACTGACTGCGTACGTACTGATGGAATAGATGAACTGCTTCCCCTTCGAGGATCCCGTCGTGGTAATTAGGGTCACCGGCCAAGCCATCTGGGACGCTCTGGAGAATGGACTTTCCCAGTACCCGGCGCTCGAGGGCCGCTTCCCCCAGGTATCTAATATAACCTTCTCATTCGACGGCCAGAAGCCGAGCGGGTCGCGCATAGTCTCCGCGACGATTGGCGGGCAGCCTGTCAATATGGGGAGGAAATACGTCTTGGTGACCAGGGGATACATGGCCCGTGGTAAGGACGGTTACGATAGCCTTATGATCGAATCGGAGGGTGGCACGGCTGAGGAGATCGTGTCTGAAGAGAACGGTATCTTGATCTCGATGATGCTGCGTCAGTACTTTATGTCGCTACGCGTGATGGGTCAGTGGAAGTACTGGGGAAAGAACAGTAAGTGACCTATGACCAATAGCCATTTCTCTATGCGTTCTTCGGAATCCCTCTCTCTTCAAGCCAACTCTACCGCTCAGAATACCGTGGGATGTCGTCCGAACCTGGTCTTGGAGGAAAACGCCTACCGCCTGGAAAGATTTGAGACGTCGCGCGAACTAACAATTTTCAGTAAGTCGACACTGGGACGACGTTACGAGCAAAGTCGGCGCGAACCACACGCACCACGCACCGACAGCAGCGCCCACCCCGACTACCCCTAACACCAAATCGACTCCCGAAGCCTCCTCGGGCTGGGAGAACTGGACGCCGGAGAAGATCCGGGAGCGCAAGAGGTGCGCCCAACCCGTCGATGAGACCGACAACGAGAACGACGAAAACGACGGCGAAATCGAGGCGATTGACAGGGAGATGCAGATCATGCGCCGCGTGTTCGCCAAGTGGGCGAGGATCGCGAAGGTCGAGAGTAGGATTTGTGAGGAGCTGCGGGAGGGTGAGTATGAGGCCGATTGGACCAGGGCGATTGCGCCGAAGGTCGAAGGGCGGATTGTCTGCGTTGGGGGCGAGGAGAAGTAATGGAGTTGTTACACTGGTGAGTTTGGAAGGGGTGCGGATATCATGACGAAAATAAACAACGGAATTTTATGAGAACTAGATATAGAGGACTCGGGGAGCTGTATAGAGTGGGTTTGTCTTACTGTCAGGTGAGAACTACGGAGCCAGACCACTTCCCCGCGAGCTGCTACGGTCTTCTCCGTGACGATTACGAGTGATATGGGTTGTTCAACGAGCATCAATCCTAAAAAGTCTACTCGTTCGGTTGCACCAATGAGTAGCATAAGCCTCTAGGTTCATGAGGATATCACATCATCGTCGGGGCGGCTCGACAAGAATAGGGGCATCGTGGTGCCTAATCTGGGACCAATGGAAACCGAGCGGGAAGGTAGTAGGAGTATCGTCATCACAGCAGAGTCGGCGCCAACGGAAGACCCATGGGCTCTGTATAGGTTCTGGTCATCGATTCATCCTCTTTCCCATTTGCCTCAACATTACTTAACTGTTTAATTGGTAAATCGAGAGCGTCAACATGGGGGAGTACTAGCAGAAGTTATTAAACATCAACTGCTACTAGATTATATACGTGTAGACAAAGGATACATGTATTACGAGGCTATTAGCCTTTTAGCCCCTACGTAGATACATCTCGGGGTTATGCCACTTCGAAAACGGACTCTCCTAAGAACCCAGAAGGAATGATAGAGTATCAATGGAGGGTTACAGCTGGGAAGGGTATACGACCTGAATACGAAAATACTACGACGAATGACATGTATTTACAAGGTTGCTCGAGCCCCATCACCATACTAACCGCATTGAAAGGTATAAATGGTTCCCCGATCCTCTGGTATTTGTCGATATTGGAGATACCTCAGCTGGTGATGTGAGCTCTCAAATGTTACTTAACCCTTATATTCATCGCATCCCTAATGTCTTACGTTTCAATTTTTTCACTTATTGTAATCACCTTGGAGAACCGGTCTAGCGGCAGGGGCTTCTCCTCCTCGGTGAGTTTGACACAGCCGCTGTGCCTCTCGGGTGCGAAGTGCATCGTCGAGCGCTCTTACACTCTGTCCGGCTTGGTCGGCCTAATCGACTTCAGCACCGAAACAATTAGCGATATCGCGTACACTGCAGGGGGTGGACGTCGCGCTTTGATTCCAGATGACGATGTCATCACCATATCGTCAACGATGAGGATAACCGTGTCTAACAAACAGCTACGGAAGTGAGCGGGAACTCGGTTAGGGTGACATACCTTGGAAGCTAGATTATTTCATGCCTAGCTTGGATATAAAACTAAGGCTAAGTTGCGTTATGGGTTGGCTTAATCATTTTTTTATGAGATGCTAGTATAACCCTAGACTTGTTGGCGCTCGATAATTAAGGATATCGCGGAAGTAATGGGAAGTGGCTATTATTATCATTTGAGAATGATATACAGAGCGCCGTATCTAGCAACGATACATGTAGGTAAAACCAATATGGCGTCAATCATATACAAGCATCAATCGTTCCAGAGTTCCCCTCTCCCCACCTCTACCCAAGGTCGTGCGAACCCTTCCAGCGCGCGATCCAGGTAAAAATGCCAGCACCAAGTACGGCGGGGCGAGCATGCTCTAGATACTGCTACTTATTTACAAGTTCTTCTTCGCGAAACCGAGCCTAGGGCTTCCCTCGGAGGCGTCGAAAACGACGAAGGCTGCCTTCAGAGCCACATCACCCCAGATGGAAAAGCCGATGCCCTCGTCAGACTGGATGCCACCGAAGCAGGTCGAGTCGTCGATGGGCGCGTAGTTGATGTACTGGCCTGGAATCGTGAACTTGGCGCTCTCAACGCCAAACACGAAGTCCGGCAGGCTGGCGTCGCACGGGAATACGTAGCCGCCCTGCTGCGGATCTTCCTTCGCACCAGAGACCTGGCGGTAATAAGCTGTTACTACCGTGGTCGGCAGCATGGCAAGTGTGGTACCGGTGTCAGCAATTCCCTCGAATGCGGAAGACTTGAAGCTCGTATTGCCGACGCCGTAGCCCGAGCTAGTGAACGTCCAAAACCCTTGGCTCGAGTCGACGTCGGTGTAGGTGATGTCACCGGTGTACTTCGACTTGTCGATTACACCGAAGTCATATGTCCCGGCTAGCTTGAAAGTTAGCAATCTCGCGGCGGGGCGAGAGTGGGCAAGTAGAATCTGGGAACCTACCCTCGTGATATTTGAGGTCAGCGGTCCAAGCCGCGGTGTCCAGGTTGGGCGCAATGTTGTCGAAGAAAGTCTTCTCCTGTGTGGGCTGCACCGTGTTGATGGTGCTGAAGGCGAGGCCTAGAAGGCCGTCGTTGTTCGTGTCGCTCTGGAATTGCTCCGAGACTTCGGTCGCGGCCTCGACGGCCTGGCTTTTGAACGAAACGCCACCAACGGTGACAACATCCTTATAGACCACGCCGCTGGAGGCGCTGCCATCGCCATACGAGATATTCCAGGTAGCGCCGTCAACCTCCTCAGCACTGCTGCTCTTGCTCGGGTCGTACTGGGCCTGTCCGTTGACCGAGCCGGCTGGCATCTCGGTGCTGAAGACCCAGAGGTCAGAGGAGCCCGAGTCGAAGTCCAGGTTAAGCTCCTGAGCGGGAGTACCGATCGAAACGGGCGTCAAGTACTGGATATCATACTGCTCCGGAGTGGCCTTGGCACTTCCGCTGTCACGTCGGAAAACCTTCAGATCGGCCATGATTCTGGCCAGGCCGTCCGGCAGCTTGGCGCCATACTTCATGTACGTCCTAGCCAGCTGCGCGGGACCATGAGGCTTGAAGCCGGGGTTCTTGACCTGGGGAACCGAAAACGTCCCAACCTTGGGCCGGGGCGGAGCGGGAGATGCGGTCGCGATACTGGCGACCGCGGCCGCCAGAGCGATTGTACCAACTGATCCAACCATTGTGAACAGGCGATCCAGGCTTGTGTGATAAAGTATATACGAAAACTGATTTTGGAGGAAAACGAATGAATATAGCGAAAGACAGAGAATATGATATGTGTTAAGGATGGAGCTTGTGGGTGGTGGCAGCCGGAGACCTCCTTACATCACGAAGATGTTGAGAAACCCAATGCCAAAGTAGGTTGACTAGGCAGGTATTTATAAAACCAAGCTAGGGCGAGATGCGATGACGAACAGACGGAAAGAGTAGGTAAGTTGGACGGAGACTGGAGTAGGGATTAGTCTAGGAGACCGCAGATCTCTCAATCGTCGACCGATGCGGGCTGGCCTTGGCTAGGTGTAGCTATGAGCCCGTCCGCATTACTATGTACATAGCTACTCCCCATGCGGGTGGATGTGTTTGGGACCACAGCTGCCGTTACGGGAAGGAACCTGTAGCAAGTAATACAGACAAACAAGTCAATCACGTCTTCCAAGTCAATGTTTGGCCATGACGATCGACTCAGGCTGTGCGAGGGGAGAGGCCGGGAGGACTTCTGGTTTGTGGGACGCGGCGCCTTGGCGGGTAGATCTGACCCAGCGGACTTGGAACAACCGGACCTGAGTGTCGCACTGATTGGCCGGTAGTTTTGATATGCTTAATTCATCGCCCAACGGCGGGCGGACCCATTGCCCCTTTCCAGGGGATTATCCAGTCCATCTTCCCGGCCGCCGTGTGCAATTCCCACTGGCCCGCACCCCCGTCTTCAGATGGCGCGGGTCGCTGGGTTTGCTCTCCCTTGGCCGTGGCTGTCTCCTTTGCTTGCTAGGTCATGGATATTCGGGTCCATTCTCGGGAGCATGTGAGAGACGCATTCTAGGAGCCGTTATAGTAGAGGCGGTGATTTGACAGATAAACTGAGATAAAGAGATGAAAGGGGATAGGTGCATGGATCATGTTTTCGTCAATGTCTTGCAAATAAAGCTCACTGGATCTTAAGCCAACCACGCAGCCACGTCAAGGCACACTACAGTAGTATGTAGATTAGAGTACAGGTATGGGCCATGCGACGCACCCGGCTTGACTCGTGCGTGCTCTAGCGCGGCTGGACATGCCATATGTACAAGCGCTGGAGAGCAGAGATCTGCGCCTATTATGCATCATTCCCTACCTTATGGTGGCGTTTCAGATAAGTCACTAACCCAACTAATACCGCTCTAGGTTGCGCCGTGGGGGTTTTCCTGGCTCGCCTAGCTTTCCCTTGTACAATATTGTCGTTATTAACTGAGACTTGGCGCGTTTTGGCAGGTTGCTGCCGTCATTTGGCCTCTCAACTGGTGAATCATGAGCTCTCATCAGCGCCCGGTGGCGTGCTTCCTTCTCATCAGAGTGAGACCTCAGGCTAGGCCTGGAAAAAAACAAGCCTTTCCCCGGATCTTGGCCACTTCTGCCATTGGTATCGCGATAGAGCATGACGTCGGCTGAAAATGAACACACCACCATGGAATATTCTTTTATGTGGATGTCATCATTCTCACTGCAGTCTATAATGCGCTTTAAGCCGCCTACTATGCCTTGAAGATCTAAGCTTGCGAGTTCTGGTCTATCCAATATTATGGTACGTACATGTAGGTACATGGCTAGGAACAAGTTAGCGGTATAATTCCTGGCAATCTCAATTCCGAAAGGTGAACAAGAATCGTAATGGTCCATGGATATTCCCGACCGAGAGGTCCAGGGATGAAGAGCTAGACGAGCATTCGGAGCTGTTGATAGGACGTATACTATGCCCAACCGTACCCCTATAATAAATCAGTAGAAGCTATCCAGCTGACATTCTCATCCAACCGTACACCTACAATGTGTGCATCCAACTCTTGACCCCAGTTTTGCCGCATATGATCATCGCTATACTGCGCATTGATTGGACCTCGTCGAATATACGGAGATGAGCTTTGGAACCCCCCATGTCTACCTCGGGATGACTTCGGGTTTCCCTTATCGGATTTTATCGCTCGAGATCTACACAACTTTTTACATCATTGTAGGCAAGTAAAATACGTATATTGTATCGGTAAGAGTAAGCGAGTAGGTTGCTAGAGAGCATCAGCATAACTTGCTGCAATCACCTTAGATGCGACCGGCCAGTGATATTACACGATCGCCCCTTGCATTGACGTTATATAGCGACCTACCTGATCGAGGAGTTTGTTAAATACATGGACGCGAGGACCTGGTGATTGCCTCTAAGGTTTGTTGACTTTGGTTTAATATCATCAATATGCGAGCGCCTTGGCCTGGCCAAGCCGAGAACGGTCATTATTGCGACCTACTTGTAGGATCGGCTGCTGGTCGGACCCGGCGTGAAGAAGCGGCATCCCGGTTTTGGTGCAGGATGCCGTACCGACCGAGAGGCCGAGTTAGAGTTTCCTAATGGGAATACCGTTCGGCCCACCAATGGGCATGAGAGGACCTCGCTGTCCGAGCCGCAGTTGAGCACATTTCCCAGAACGGTGACTTACAAGTAACTTCAAATTTGGGGTGCATATGTTAGGCTGTTGGTACCTGCATAAATTACAGGGTACCTACATGTATCTAGGTAGGTCAAACACTCCGACTACTCCCTATTCAGTACGAGCTAGCTTGTAAATACAGCTGGGCATGGGCCGAAGACGTGATTGGGCTGGATAGCTCAAAAGGTCGTAAGTACATAACGTACCAAACTAAACCATCACATGTGCATCTAACCCCTTGGTGGCTACATTTGCTGGACAGTTTCTATTCCTATCACACGCACTGCCTCAATAGTGCACACGCTACGTAGAATATGGCGTGGTTCCGTAGCCAGACACTTGATGTAAGAATTTAGACATTTTGGAAAAGAGTTATATTACAACCCAACTATCTCTACATACATACATGTATGTACGTCAAACGATCCACAGGAATACATGAACAACCTAGTCAAGCTGGGAACTAAAGGGTTTTAGATTATCGCTGTTGGAATCTTTAGGCTTTTTTATCATCGTCTTTCTTTCGGTTGCAAGCATCTTTATTGCAACAATCCCACACCACATCTTCTTCCACTCGCTTATCGCAGGGCTTGACACCAGCGTCGGAGCAATCGATGACTTGGACTATTTGCTGCTTAACCTCCTTGCAATAGGGGCACTTGACCGTGTTCTTCTTGATCAGACACATGGCTCCCACATTAAAATATCGGCGATGCCGGGTTTTCTCTTGGATTCGGTTTGCGTCTCGGTTGCGGATTGGAATTAGAGTAATGGGGTTACTCTGAAGGGAAATGCACCGGCAATGTGCAAAAGGATGGCGGGTTTCTGGGTGGACATAACGAGAGTTGTCCAGAAGCTTTTGTGGTTGCCATTATGGTGTAATATTCAAAGTCTTTCGGATACAGAAGTCCGCGTATATATATATACTTTCCTACACGAGAAGAGAATCCCTTGGCATGCAATGTGTCAGCGATGATTCGATACCTTTGATGTGGAGTATCACTGTATCATAGATCTCAAGAGAAGGAGTTCCTTCGAATCAGACATTTGTCATGCACCAGTCACGGCGAGAATATTAACCCGTACACGAAAACGGAAAAATTGCTTGCTAAGAGACATGACGAAGGGGTGAAGTTGAAACCCGGATAAACGTGTCTCGACTTAGGGGGAATTCATTCGTCACTAAGTATCCGCGTCCAGCTTCTATTTTCTGAAGTGATGGCTGTGAAGAGTCAGGAATGGATTTCTTACGCGTTATAGATACACGAGATGCAGTAGAATATTTCCCAGGCCTTTAGCAAGACGTTTCGACATTAGAGATATAACCAACACCTCGAAGCATAAAAATATCCCCTCCGTCTTTAATGATTTTCTCCATTTGATTGCCAAGTAGCAGAACACGGGCCAACAACTGGCGGCAATATTGCTCGCATAATGTGCTGCGTTATATTCAGAGTTGTGGAATACTCGTATGTTATCAAAAACGTTGATGCGGGAGGCGAGAACTCCCGTACTGTACAAGGAAGGCTGGGGACTAACTCCCCTATTCGGGGTACCGGGCCCAGCTATTGATATAAATGTACGAGCGGATGTAATACAATATCGTTCGGAACGGATGAGAAGATGCTCTGGGTTTCAGTGACTCCGTTTACGCGGAAGAGTTGTTTCGACTCTGATCTGCCTTGTAGAACGCGGAGAGGGAGGTGATGACAGATCGAGATGAGCTAGAAAATAGAACCCCTGCTGAACGTTCTATCTTACCTTTTCTTCCGAGAAATACATGTTTGTATGCGTACCTACGCTTCAAGAAACTCGCTGTTACCAGAACAGCCACAGAAGAATTATCCCAGCATTGTGATAAACCATTCTGCCCGCTAAGAAATAAGTACCTCTTCATATACGTGTATATACCGATAAACGCTACGGATATCTCGAATATAAAAACCAAAGTATAGATCGTCTCCTCCTGTTATAAGGAATATGATAGCAAGGATAATGCTCCTGACTGTATTCATAACGTTCTTGGGTGATTAGGGGCACTGGTCACCATTTATGATGATGTTGTAGTGCTCCCAGTCAAATGATTGGCCTTGGATCAAGTCGTTGTTGCCCGAAGTGGTGCACCCCGGCTCGTTTAGGATCCTATCGACATGTGTTGCAAGGACAATGCTATTCCTCTTGATCCATTCAAGGTTATCATTGCAGAACCACAATGCCGTGTTCCCCGTGCACGAGAATTTAGTGCAGTGCTGGGCGTCCACAGAGAGTCCAGACGCAAGATTATTCAGCCAGTCCCGAGTACTCTCAATCCCTTTTCTCGGAGCAGGAGGTAGGTTCTGCACATGACAGAATACTTGGCCCTGTATTTCCATAAACTTAGTCCCAGAAATTCTACTAAGGGTAGAGCTGACAGAAGAGTAAAGACCGCCTGTACTTACCAGACTTTGCCTCTTGAATCGTACTGACGCACTTTGGGTGCCTTGGGTGCTGGGCTGAAAGCGCTCCCACGAGAATTCAGGATTAAGACTACGAATCTGCGCATCAATCTCCTATGTGATACAATGAGCGGTTCAATGGTACCAAAGCTGCCGTTCTGCCCAAGAAATGCTTACTTGGATGGTGCCACTCAAAGTCTTCTCAACACCAGTTGAATCAACAATCCCTCGTATGACTAACGGTGCAACCGTACGACCATTGAAGGAAGCTGTGTCAAGTGGCGTGGCAATGTCATCCGTATCACCGCCCTGAATTGTTTTAGTGAATGATGTCCGGCGCACACTACTGCTCAGGATTGCTTACAGCCTGGTGGGCATAGACGCCGGTGGCCATCTGGCAGAAAATGTACAAGAGAGAATGTTTCATGGTGTTGATGTAGTTATTGTTCTTAACCTGTAGATGTCAGAGGAATGAGGATCAGAGATGGCGCGGGAGGGAATACATATATACAGGTATAGGTAGATACCTATATGTAAAGGAACCGTGCAAGGGATAAACTTAATATAGAAATGGAGGCTGTGTACAACATGGATACACGGATGGTCCTTAATGGTAGCTCACGAATAATTTGACGTTGGTGACCATTCAATTACAGGACGCATGCTAAGCAAACTCATTACAATAATTAAGGCACAAACTAACCACCTTTTCCAACCAGTCAATTCACACGGGTAATAAGGACATTGTGACAATGGGTGAATGTGATACGAGAATATGAGACTTGTTACTATTTTCGAAGATATACGTGAATAACACCGGAAGAAATTTGTAAGAGCTTACAACTGGCCCTTAGTATATCCCAACAACCGCGCCAGGTGGAACACAACTGTCAGAAGGCCATCTCAGTAGCCTTTACGGAAGGAGTCGTCCCTGATACGAAGGGAGTCATCCCTTACTAAGGAGCCAGCCCTTCAGGCTTATATCTCGGGATGGGGGCATTCACAAGGAACAAAGGGCCACTGACATATATAGGTCTATAATTCTCGTTAGATAGGTGTTGAGGCTCTTTGCGCAATAACACTCTTCGTCATCGCCACCGCTTGGCACCTCGTAGTGGTCTTCCATCGCCGAATATGGTACTTATGGTACTTGTCGTTGGAGAATGCGGTGAGCGTCCCCCTCTCCTATCCTAAGTTAGCTCCCGGCTCATGATCGTTCAACCACAGTTGGAATCGCTGGTTACCTTGCTCGATCCCTTGCCACGAATGATACGTCGAGCTTCGGTCTCTTTGCCTAATACTGCTGCTGCGTGCGGAGGAATACTCGCCCATCCGCCCTTCGCTGCTCACCAAGATCTTCTTAGGGGGAGATATACTCTTTCCTCGTGCGGGCTATGGGTCTTGGGATGTTGTATAACAACGCCGCACTGGGCGAGGTAATCCTCTTCGCGGGCCTGGCGGCTAGGACTCTCTTCTTTGCCATATTTGTCGCCGTCATGGCCGTCTCCTACTGTCAAAGGACGAGAAAGCTGACCGTGACATCGATAGAAATCGATCGGCTTTCGCACTGAATGGGCTGGGTGAAGATAATGCCCATGATGTACATGGCTAGCCATGATATTCGTCCGATCGGTCTTTCGGCTCTGCGAATTTACGGGAAGCAAGGATTCACCGATGATGACGAGTGAGGCGTACCCCCACGTGTGCGACTCAACTTTAATGTTCGGGTCTTGCCATTCTTATATACTTAAGAACTACCATCCGGCGGAGTATGTGCCAAACTGAGACCAGATACGGCAGATGCTTGGTGAGGAGCTTTTGTCTGTTGGCGGGAATGGCGGGGTTACACCCCTTAGATGCATAAATGTGCTGCGCTTTCGAGCGTTTGCATGAAAACATTTGTTTAGACAGGATTCGGGGGATAATATCACAGAAGAAGGATTGAGGGAATCTTTTATAAGGATGAGCTACCATTAGCTACCATTATAACGTACACTAGTACAGTAGAGTGTATTCTTATGGAAATACACGTTGTTATGAATCCCACACTTGTTCTTTCCGAGACATTTCAATTCTTGGGGATTTGCCCACTACATTCCCTTTCCACCCACTAAACTTAACCGTCGTGTCGAGGCCACCCTTCCTATCCATGAGGCTCAACTCTTTCCATCGAGTGAATATACGAACAGACCCTAAGAAGTGACTCCGATCTAAGCAAAATTGGCCTCAGGATAATGACTCTCGGAACGAGTGGTTCCCTCCTAACGGGCGCCCTGTACAGATGTAGCCTATCGGCGTTTGCGATACATCTTGTGTTTTACGACGGAGAGTGAGCCACTCGAGGAGGAACGTGGCCGTGTCCTTTGCGAATGGCGCGGACGCGTCTTCGTTTGGTCTCATAGCTGCAATCCCTTCGGTAATGCCATCCACTGTCTTAGATGGCGGGCGCAAATAATGAGATAGACGATCCCATTCGGCCGAGTCTACGTACAACCGACCACTCAGTACACCTAGCTCGAACCGGAACCATTCTGGGAACTTGTGGTTTGTCGGCAACTCCGGGAGGCTGTAGTACTGAAAGCCGTTGAAGTTCAGCATTGCTTTCGTGACTGGCGCCGCATAGCCGATCAGGTGGACCGGCGATGTGCGGCCGGCGAGACGAAGCTTGGGGATTAGCAACTCAGCCTCCTCGGGTATGACCACGAGCGCAGTCTGAGTCCCGGGACACCAGAGAATCCATTCTACTGGTCGCTATTGTGTCAAGATGTTAGTATCCACTTGCAGGGCGTCGTCGTACGTAATAAATGGGCGCTTGAGTGTTTGGTGCTTACCAAGAAGTTGTCAGTGGTGCCAATGTTTCCCTTCGGCTGGATTGTCCGGCCGAACTCCCTCGAAACGAACAGTTTTGAGTTCGTGTCGTGTACACCGAATCGCCTTCCAATGCCTGTATTTCCGATGTATAAGAGCCCGTGCTGAAATGCTCTGTCCCCTTGGCTCGATGGAATATCTATTAGAAGTCCCGTACGGGTGAATCCTGATATTGCCGGGTGTAGTCCTGGGAATGTCAAAGCAGTGTATCGGCACGGTTTCTGTACCTGACGCACTTGTTCTACCTGGACTTGGACTTCGCGCTCCTGTTCCACCTCTTCCATGGCGCCCATCTGAGTAACGCTGCTGTCACAACTGGTCCGGCTAAGCTGTTCTACGAACGGCCACAATTGTGCAGCAATCATGTGAGCCGTGGGGGTGGTTCGAGAGCCCGCCGGAGTGTTCCCGTATAGCTGTTCTAGTGTCTGTCGTTCCGGCTGTTGAAGTATGTCGAGCAACCCTGCGCACTGCTGAGCATTGGTGAGGAACTTGTTATGCTTCCATATGGCATCCGTACGCCTGCAGAAGTCCATCCCTTGAGCAACGTATAGGCTTTGTAAGTCCTCGTTGACACGGCAGGTCTGCTCCAGGAGCCAAGAGATGACATGGGTGGAGTCAATCGGCTTGTCGTCAACTAGGCCGCAGAAGTCCTTGATGCTCTGGTCAACCTCGGGAGGGGCAAAAAAGGTGACGGACTGCGTGGTGCTCAATTGACGAAGTCGCATTGCCGCTGCGAGAGTCGTTAGCAAGATATTAATACTCGAGCATGATATCGGGAGAAAAAGAAAACCAGACATGGAGAGATGGGCAGGACGATACTCACCTTGCATAGTATAGTCCTTGGTCTGCTTCAGTGCCAATGTTAACGCGCCTTGAGCATTCGTAGGCAGTTTCAAGTCTACACCGCGCGTATGCGCTTCATCGAGATAGACGACACATTCGCTCAGATCATCTACGAAAGGCGTCGTCAGAAGGGGAACATCGTTCTTCAGTTCTCCCTTATAATGTACCCACGCTCGGTTGTCGGCGCCAAAGTACACAGCAGCCTTAGCATCGTGGTCCGTCATGAGCCATTCATGGGCAAGGGCCTTGTTGTCCATCTCCAGAATGTAGGCTCCAGCATCGATGAGTACCCGAATTCCCTCTTTTTTCAGCATATGGAGGAGGCCGATCTCCGTGAGGCGTCCACCGTGGAAATTTGCCGTCACTTTGTACCCGCGGTTACGTGGTTGCAGGAGGTAGGAGAGTACTTCGGCACTGGTTTGCCGCAAACTAGGCAGGTCATCTTGCTGAATTGTCAGAGGAAGCATTGTGCGGTTATCGTTCGTTCCACTGAAGCCTGTTGTCCTTGCCCCCCGCTGCTCCTCCTTAGCATAGAGAGGAAGGTCCCATGCGGAAGCCTGTAACTTGGTGTTGAATTGCTTCGCGTGGAGTGGGAAGACGAAATGGTTGAGATAGTGGTTTATCACCACCCGATCAGTCCGCAAGTGCTTCCATAGCAGTTCCATCTGTCCCCCATCCTCCATATTGACCACATTCCAGTGATAAAGGGCCTCTGGTAGGTTTGAGCAACCGGAAGTCCACCACTCATACTGCGTGGCGGGGTCGTCGGACTGAAGAATCTGTTGCAACCCCTGGCGTAGCTGCCCAAGGGTGAGGCCGGTGTAATAAAAGGCTAAACACGTAAACGTGATAGCGACGTCTGGATGGCCGAATTCAGATTGCTCGGATGGTACACCTTTAGCCTCGAAGGGCACTGCAACTGGATGGCGATTCGGGTGCAATCCGTATTGGACATTCCACCGTTTATTGAGACATAACAGCAAAATCCTGTTCGTAATGAGACCGCGGACAGTAAGAATAACACTCGATGCGGACTGTGGGTTGGCGAAGGCGTTTACTACCTGAGCGAATTGAGCCTCGTCAAACTTCTGCCCCGAGAGGATGTAACGCAGAGCACGTTGCCGATTTTGGAAGTTGGTAGAATCCGCAGGACGAAGGAGGGGCATCTGTCCGGAGCAGATGTTGTCTAGTATATGCTCGTGGATGGCTTCTTCCACGTCTCCATGCAGGAACTGCACGATAGGGAATGACCCTGACCGCTCCAGCACCTCGATACCGGATGGAAACCTCTTTCGTAGGACTGAGACGTAGTCGCCAACTAACGAAAGCAGCTCTTGGGTAGCTTGCCAACGATATGGGTGCCCATCAACAGCCATTTCCGTTCCGCTTGGGTAGTTGAGCTGCGTCTTGACTGCGAGGGTAACATCACATTCGTCGAGGACGTCGCGGCAATGGTCGTCTAGCCAGCTTTGGAAGCTTGTCATGCTACCTGCTGCGCTAATCTCGCCGTCAGCGAGGCGTTGCCATCCGCCGAGCGTGTACGATAGGACGTTTTCGTGGCTTGTGAGAACCATACCCCTTTGATTGCGAGTCGTAATGTGAAGATCCGCGTAAAGTTCGAGCATCTCAGGCGTATGTTCTGTCTTTCGCGAGAAAGGGATGTGGATAATCGCGCGACCTACAAGACCACCTAAACGCGACTGCGCCATCTGTGCCGTCTGCATAAGAAGCGCCTTTGGCACAATCAAGCGCGTGAGATTATGGCCGTCCGCCAGGGCAGCTATTACCATAGGCACGATACAGGATGTTTTCCCTATGAAGCTTCAGTACTCGTTTGACGTGACCGGGCCTATTCCAACGTCTCAAGCTCTCTACTCACCTTGGCCCATATTCATCTGCAGGACGCTGTTCTGACCAGACCTGGGTGCAATCATAGCTTGCGCAACATCTACCTGCTCAGCCCGAATGAGGAAGTCACTGTCAATCTCTAACAGCAGCCAGTCTGGAAATTTGAGTGCCGACCAGTTCTCGTGGCCGGGATTCCGTAGCTCCTCGTTCTGTGCTTTCTTATCATTGCGCAATATGGCTTGACGCAGACGCTCCATTCGCTGTAGCGTGCTCACGGCTAACCCATAATGTACCAGCGCTTCCTTCATCCCAACTCCAAAGTTGTGGGCCACTGCAGACTGGAGGAGTACAAGAATCTCGGTTGTCGAGACGCATGGCCAGATGTTGCCAAGTTTCAACCATGGGGACCGACTATCTCCAGCAGCAAGAGCGACTGAAATTTCCCTGTGGTACACTGCCACAGCCTGACGGGCTCGCTCTACCGCAAAGGTGACCTCACTCAGGGCCATGTCTCGGCCTTGGATACTGAATTCGTTCGCGTTTTTCAACGCGGTTAGGCTTCCTAGAAGATCGGTCCCGTACCGGCTGCGCATTACGTTAGCAGAGCCTGCGAACTTGCGTAAGATCGTCTCTAGCTCCTCGGATTCGTGGATGGTTACTTTCCTAGGAGATAATGTAACCTTAGTACTCGGTGGGATGCTACTGGCTTGAGTCGAATTGCCACCTGCCGAGTTTCCTTGCCTAGGGCCAGCCTTGACCACCAATTCTCGAGAAATGGATGGAACGACTTGTGTCCGGCTTCTGCAAGTGAAGTTTGGATCCGGAACTACACATCGATGCAGCAGGGATACATCTCCAGTAGGTATGATGGAATCCAGAAGCGCTTGTATTCGGTTGACGTAGCTCTTCAGTCGACTATTCTGTCGCCTGCGCTCCCATTCGGGTATGATCTCCTCTAATACCAGGGAAGCATCAATGACCTCAAGCTCAAGCTCTGACACCGAACACATCAATTCATCGGCAGGGGTTGGCCACTGATGTTGAATGAAGTTAGCGAGCATCTGCCCTTCCTCTTCACACAAGTCTGTGTGCTCCTGGAAATTGCGGCCTGCCAGATCCCGTGATACGTTCCGACGACGAACCCTAGGATTGAACTCTGGATAGGTCGGGGCGATAAGGGTCTCTAGAAGCTTAGTAGTCGGTTTGCTGCTAGTCTTAATGTCGACGAAGCCGCTGCAAAGAGGCGGTGGGATATCTTTCAGCCTATCCCAGGTGGCAATTGCGGCGAATAAGCGGATCATGTCCATATTTGAGTTGGAATGAAACGCCAACAACCCGAGGCGAAAAAGTAGAGGTGCATCGTGATCTGCTAAGCGGCAGAATTGGACCAAGGCCCCCCAATTCTCATACACGGACGCTTCGATCTGGCTAACGAGCGACTCGCCAGCTGCTAAGCCACCATCACTGCTGAAACCGCCGATGACAGGGCTGGACTGAAGAAGGGTTATCAGTCTCGATTTCACATGTAAGGACGAACAGCCTTCCAGGATGAGTCGTGAAATCTCGTGTACGCGCTCGGCCTTTGACGTTGTCACACGGTCTCGTGGAATGTATACGTTGTCGAAGCTGACATAATCGGCCGTGTCCTGAGTCGCTCGCTCGTAGGGTTGTCGACGCAACTCTCCGCGGCGACGGAGGTGCGTAATGTCTGAAAGGGAGATATTCTGCATCCTCTCAGTAGCGAAACGGCCGAGCTTGTTCGATCTCATGAGGATATCCCTAACAAGAGATTCGTACCCATCATGTTGGATGGTGGAGGTCAAGTGCTCATCCCAAACCACCTTCTGAAGACGTCTGAGATTTGGGGGATAATACTCCCTCTGCGGCGCTAAAGATGCTATAATCTGGAGAACGTGTTGTGGCGGCAGCGGAATCCAGGGTTGAGCGACCCCAGATCTCAAAATGGAGAAGGCTTCTTCCGTGCCTGTTCGGCACGTTAAAGGATCAGGAATGCAAAATGACGTGAGTGCATGACACAGTGCCTTCATATATACCAACCGACGCTCAGGGGGGCAGGAGAGCCGACCAAGGATGTCGTCGATCTTATACCTGCCGTACTCGTTTGTGCTACCTATGCGTACCTCGACATGCATCCCGTGACGCCTATAAGTAGGCTCCCCCAGGGGTATGATGATTATGCGTTTCCCTGAAGTTATGTCACGCAGCACGATCTTACTCTGAAGCCCGTACCACGTACCGGCGTCCTGGTCTGTGTCGATATGGGCGTTGAGCTGCTGGCACTCTAACATACCATTATTCACAGAGAATGACAATCCCATGTGGCGCAACTCCACCTTCAACTGACCTGTGTATGCTCGAGGTTGGTACACCGTCAGCATCTCAGGCCTTTCGAAATGCTGGAAGATCCGGGCGACTTTGGAGAAAGTGTCGGACTGAGGATCTATTAAATTGACCTTGGCACGAGTGGCTATACGACCAGGAACATAGATCTCCCAATCGCGCTGTCGTTTTATCCAGTATTCCGGGGCTCGACGAATTTCAAGGCACTGCGTGTTGACATTCATCCAGTGAGCACACCTATCCGTCAATTCCGCAGGGAGGTCGAATACACCTGGAATGCCTGTAAATTTGTCCCGGGGCACAAACTCGAGCAGGTTCGTCTCAGTGAGGGCGCGGACTACAACCTGCCCGTCACGCATTCCGAAATGTACTTCTTGACCTTTCATAAGTGTCGACAGCCGATGAGTCATCCCCGGCAGCGCCGACGGATAGGTCAGGAGGTGCTGGTTTCCAAACAACTCTTTGACTGCCTCACTGTCTTGAATATCACGGGGCAACTTGCCGCGACGTTTGTGGTCCACTAGCAGGTGGCCTTCAACGAAATTGAAATGTACCAGCTGGGCATAGCACGATGCTTCGTATCTATTCGACGCGAAAGCGGCAATCCAGCGGCCATGGGGTTCAGGCAGGAAGGATAGTTGAGATAAAGTTACACCACTTCTTTCTGAGGTATCGGACCAAGTCCTGGAGATACCGTCGCCGACACATTCGGGATAAGCCCCCATCGCATCTTTAAGAAGAGGCTGGAGGTGAAATGCCACTTTGAGATCGCGTACAAGCATGTTCTTCGCTGTTTGTTGGAGTTTCTGGATGTCTACGACCGCATTCTCTTGTAAAGCCACGGAGGCTTGGACCCATAAGGTGAGATCTCGTGCGCTAATGGCCAGATTGTGCTCAGCGTAGAACTGAAAGGTTCGACGGCACAAGAGCGAGGCATAGAAACCGTATAGGGCAATTTGTTGAGCAGCCTCGGCGTCAGGGGCGTTCAGGAATTCTCTTCTGAGTGAAGACGTCCAGTCCAATGTTGCTTCCCGCGCCGTTTGAAGCAGAGTTTTGGCATGGTTCTTCGTACTAACAGACGAAAGCTCAAAGACACGTAAAGTAAGCGTTATGAGCAGCTCCATGTAGTTGTGCTCCCTCCAGTTCGTCCGGATTGCTACCAAGCGTTTCTCGATGATCTCTAATAGCCGTCCTACGAAAGACGGTTCCTTGAAAACAACGTGGACTTCTCGCAAAGTATCACCCGGTAGCGATGGCCCTGATTGGATGGCGAGCTGGCATAATACACGTGCGGTGTCCTCGTTGCTAAAATTCAAGTTCGATGAACCCATCTCCACCAGCATATTGAGCCAACGACGGGCGCTGCCGCCTAGCAACTTCTGATGTGCCGAAAACTCGTGAATAGATAGGCGCGATGGGCATTCCGTTTAGGGTTAGGGTTAGGGTTAGGGTTAGGGTTAATTAGGGTTAGGGTTAGGGTTAGGGTTAGGGTTAGGGTTAGGGTTAGGGTTAGGGTTAGGGTTAGGGTTAGGGTTAGGGTTAGGGTTAGGGTTAGGGTTAGGGTTAGGGTTAGGGTTAGGGTTAGGGTTAGGGTTAGGGTTAGGGTTAGGGTTAGGGTTAGGGTTAGGGTTAGGGTTAGGGTTAGGGTTAGGGTTAGGGTTAGGGTTAGGGTTAGGGTTAGGGTTAGGGTTAGGGTTAGGGTTAGGGTTAGGGTTAGGGTTAGGGTTAGGGTTAGGGTTAGGGTTAGGGTTAGGGTTAGGGTTAGGGTTAGGGTTAGGGTTGGGTTAGGGTTAGGGTTAGGGTTAGGGTTAGGGTTAGGGTTAGGGTTAGGGTTAGGGTTAGGGTTAGGGTTAGGGTTAGGGTTAGGGTTAGGGTTAGGGTTAGGGTTAGGGTTAGGGTTAGGGTTAGGGTTAGG